>NW_004624752.1:16191767-16235263 GCF_000247695.1 Heterocephalus glaber
TGTAAAAAAAAAAATCTTAAACGAAAGCCTAGCATGGAGGCATACACCTATAAAGCCCAGAACTCTGGGAGGCTGAGGTGGGAGCATTGCAAGTTTTAGCCCACTCTAGACAACTTAGTGACTTAGTGAGACTCAGTCTGGAAAGATTTAAAAAGAGCGTGGGATGTAGCTCAAAAGGAACCCTGAGTTCAATCCTTATAAGACTTTGCCATTATGGGCTATATACAGGTTCCAAGTTACGAAAACAGTGTAAATAATGACAAGTTAATGAAAAATAATGTTCAACACTGCAGACAGAAAGACCCTAAGACAACATAATGGAATATTCAAAACACTATAATTCATCAGCACTTTTTGAAGGAAAAACAATTTTAAGAATCTCTGGAGACTGATTCTGTTGAGCCTGAGATCTGACTTGATTCTTCCTTTATGCAATGACCATCCAAAGAAATACAGATAAACCAAAAATCCAAATTCAAGTAAGTGAAGGAGAGTTGCTATGTAAAAAGAGTATCTTAAAGGAAAGCTGAAGTAATCCCTTTTCTAAAATAGTGGCACATGGAAAAAGGAATGTAAATTTATGTCCAAGAGAACTTAAAGCAAAATCTTTTTTAGGAGCCAAAGCTTCGGGCCAGGGATTTAGCTCAGTGGTTCTGGCGCCTGCCTCACAAGCGCAAGGTCCCGAGTTTGATCCCCGGTACTAAAAATAAAGAAAGAGCCAATGTTTCTTTAATTAATTGTATAAAGGCATGGCTTCCCTGCCTTCATAATATGTGAACATAACCTCTTCTTAGTCAAAGAGTAGTAATTTACAAGATGGGTTCTCATCCCAGATCAGCCATTTACAAACCACAAGTTCAGTTTCATTAACTATAAAATATACATTAACAGTACTTGTCTACAACTAGCTCACAGGACAGTCGCGAGAATACAGGTCAATGTACTTTATGAACAGTAAAGTAGCATTAAATATAAAGCACTGTGGCTGGTATTACTCTTATGCATTAGATCTACTTTGCCTATTCTCACTGCACTCCAAAAACCTCACAACCCCCTGTAAGGGCAGAAAATCTATTCAAATTAGCTATATCATTCCATGTGCTCCTAAGTTTTGAGCAAAGACTTTTATCAGTTTTAATGCATTGAAGTCTTTTCTTCACGCTTCTGAATTTTGACATTTTTGCAAAAGTAATTTCCAAATAAGGTAAGTATTACTACAGAAAGTAGTACTACTAAAGTATATTGAAAGCATAATCTAAACACACAGAAATTAAAGAAAATTTCGGGAGAGGGGGGAAAAACAAGATAGGACAAGCACATAGCTCGGTTGATCTGCAAATGCTTAGCATGTTCAAGTCCTTGAGTTCGATGGGGGCGGGGGGGGGGGACGGGGGTGACGGGACAACAGGACAGCTATCTCAGAACTCAGGAGGCCAGGGCAGACGAACTACTGTGGGTTCAAAGCCTGGGCTACATAGTGAATTCAAAGCCTGCCTGAACTATACTATCAAGACCCTGTCTCAAAACAAAACAATCTATATTACTGATACCCAACTGTCCTAAAATTACATTATAATCTGTTTACTATATGATACAAGCTTTCCCTGGCAAAATTTGAGGTATAATTTTTATCCCTGTAGTTCCAAAATAAAAGTCTCAAAACATTCCTGTTGAGATTTACTAAAGAAATCCTGAAGCATCATTAGTTTATAATGACCTATCACTTCCCAGTCTATTGGCTAAGATCAAGTGTGGAGTTTGTAATAACCCAGAATGTGTGGGAGAAGTCAGATCACTGAGTTGAGAAGTCAGATCAGTTGAGTTGAACCATCATTTCAACTTATTGATGTCTAGCTTCTGGGCCAAAAGCTTCGTATGCACATGGAAGAAACACATTTCTAAGTAATCACCATCTTTTGAAAAAATAAGTGATGGCATTTACCATCACTTACAAATTAGCAGTTCAGATTATGAGCCCAAGGGTGAAAGCGGAAAGCTACCACACAGAAGTCAATAATCAATCACATTACTTTCCAACAATCAAAACCAGCTTGTTGTTACTATCTTTTGTCCTTTTTGCCTATAACCCAGCTTAATTTCACAGAATTACACCTCCAAAAAAGGTAGTATCCACCTAATATGGTTGTTCGGACAATTAAATGTCAAAAATATATATACAGATTAGTCTAGCACATAGGGCCCCACCGTAGTTATTCTGACTGTTCTATAAACAGATATAGCAAAGGAAAGTCCAGTCTTCAAAGCTTCAAACTTTAAACTCATTGCTTAAAAAGTAACAAGATTTGTTAGCACTGGAGTTTACCAGGAAGTGGCACTGCCTTTAAGTAATAAAAGATATTTTTTATTTATGATCGACTGTCAGAAAATAAATCACTTTAATAAATTTTAAAACCTTTGAAAATAAACTGGAAGCTGGGTGTAGTAGCATATGCCTGTAATCCCAACATTTGGGAGGCTGAGGCAGGAGGATTGCTTCAAACCCAAGGTCATCCTGGACTACACAGTGAGTTCAAGGCCAGCTTGAACTACATAGGGAGACCCTGTCTCAAAAAATAAAAATAAGTTAATAAATAACAAGAAAGTATGAGGACTAGGGATGTAGCTCATAGTAATGCACTTGCTAACACATGCAAGGACCAGGGTTCAATTCCCAGCACCACAATAAGGAATAAACAAGTACAAGTTTCAATTTGGAAGACATTTTCTTAAAGGAAATATATTTTTTAATTATAAAAATACTGGATTCTGGGCCAGGGATTTAGCTCAGTGGTTTCGCCACCTGCTGCGCGAGCGCAAGGACCCCAGTTCAATCCCCGGTACCAAAAAAAAATACTGGATTCATTACTGCATCTATATGGCCAACAAATACTTTATTAAAATTTTGAACAATTTTGTCTAACAATTTTTTCCCCTAAAACATATGGTTCCTTTTAATCTGCTCAAAATTCTTCTAGGAAATAAGAACTGAAACTAACACAAGAAAGCCAAATGTCAGGGACTGGTCTGGGACCTGGGTATTTTTCATGTTTTATTCACCTTTGTATAGGTGGATAGCTACTTTAGTGAAGATTTCAGCAAAGAATTGCTGAATAAATTCGACAATTAACTGAATGAAATAATCAAAAATAAGGCAGGGCCAGGGATTTAGCTCAGTGGTTTCGCCGCCTGCTGCGCAAGCGCAAGGACCAGAGTTCGATCCCTGGTACCAAAAAATAAAAATAAAAATAAGGCAAATGATTTGACTAATTCAAATAATATAAGAATACAACCCCTAAATATCCTAGCCTTTAAAATTATTGATGGTTTTTTGTTTGCAAGGATAAAAGAGAAAAGGAGGTTCATTTACCCATATAATTCCTAAAACTACCTACTGCAAAACCTAAAAAGAAATCCAAAATTAGCATTATATATAGGAAATCATAACTTCCAAGTTATTCGAAAATTTCTAGATTCTTAAAGAGATTTTTTTCTCCCAGCTTTTTGTCTACCTATAAATACAGTGATTCAAGAAAAGCAAATATTCCCCAGTCACTGCTCATTCAAACATGATACTAATTTTACAACTTAAAAATTGAACAATACCAATTTAACCCAAAAAAGAAAAAAAGTGTATGTAGTGCTACCTAAAAAAAAAAAATCTAGACTGCATGGCCACGATCATTACTTTGGAATAGAGTACTCGCCAATCCGAGGATTTGGGAAGATAAAATGCAGGCTAAGGCGTCAAAGAGAGTAAATCGCCAGGGTAAGGGAGGGAAAGGAAAAGATCAGATAGGATTAATTAGAGCATATTTATGGAAGGAGGAAATTACTGGGGCAGCAGACGAGGACCCCGTGCAAGGGGAGTGGAAAAGATTCGTTTTACAGTTAGAATGGACGGAGGGGTGGGAGGAGGGGCAACCATCACCGGAATCTTCCCGGAGTGGTGTGGGTGCGTCACTCACGTAACCGCTTCTAGAAAGAGAAAATCCGCCCTCGGCGGTGATCTTAATAAGCAGCTGTGAAAAAGGGGGAGTGACCTTCCTCGGGGTGATGGAGGAAACATGGGGTCGTTTCCCAAAGGACTGGGGGATGGCGGATGCTCCCGAGATCCTGGCCGGTCACTGGGCAGACAGCGGCTGTGTGGAGGCCCCGATGGCCGCCTGGGGATGTTGGGGACCCTGGGCTGAAGTGCGGGCGTTACCTGCAGGGTCACCTCCTGGGGGTCCCAGTGCGGCCGCAGGTGTCGCAGAAGGCTCAGGGCCCCCTCCCGGCAGCGCTGCTCCTCCTGATCCGGAACCGTGACGTTCAGTTTGGGCACCTCGGGCGAGCCGGACGGGACGTGGATGTAATTGGCCATGGCCCAGGCCACGGCGGAGACGACCACGACGACGACGGCGACGGCGACCACGAGAACGGCGGGCGCCGACAGGCTGGTGGTTCCTTCCGTCCCGGGGCGCCCTCGCAGGAGGGCAGGGGGCGCTCGGGTGGACGGGCGAGCGGTAGGAGGACGGCTAGAGGCGGCACCGTGGCCGAGCCGGGTCTGGACAGCAGCGGAACTGAACCGCGGCCGCTCACGGGAGAGAATCCTCTGTGCGCTCCGCCGCGGTCCGCCGCGGAGGATGCCGGGACTGGCCTGACGCTGGCGTCACGCCGGGGGCGGGGCCTCGGCTGCGTCACAAGCGGGCCGGGTTTCTAAGCTCTGGGCACAAAGGGCTAGCTTCTTCGCGCCGGCTAGGTGGGCTGCGGTAACAGCGTGCAATCCGCAGAGCCGCTAGTTAGGAAGACGCAGGGCTCCTGCTCCCGAATGAGCCCGCGCTCTGCAAAACACTGGAGCTTTAGCTCACCAGATCAAGATAGTCTTGGGGCTCTGAGCTTGAGTTAGGGCTGAGGATTATTGGGGGGGGGGGCTGAAATCACCTCAAGATCAACCTCTGAATTTGGCATAAATCTGAGGAGGCTGAGTGAGCTTGGACATCTTGATCCCGGGACTGCTGTGTACTGAGGACCACAAAATTCAATTATGGTAGCAACTGAATTCCCACAGACAGGATATCATATATTTGAGACGAATTTAGGAAAGATATTTGGGCAAGACAAATTCAACACTTAAAGAAGTAGTTTTAAGGTCAGGTGATTGACCACACTGAGAATTATTCGAAGCGCAGAAGAACAGGCTAGAAGATGAGATGAAGACGGAAAGGGACGGAAAGAAAAGCAGTTTTTCGAAACAGTGCTAGAGACTGGATGAATGTGTCAGGGTATCCCGGAGCAGACCCTGGGAGTTAACAACTTCTACCCTTAAGCCTTTAGTATCAATGTCTAATAGCAGCTGTTTCCAACACTAAAGGAATGCTGGAAACTGGGTAATCCACGAGTAATTTATTGGGACTTCCTAATTTTCTTTTATGATGGAAGAAAATGGAGTGAGATTTGATCTCAGAATCTGTCTTCTCTGGAGCGCTAACACATGATGAATACATTTTTTATAGTAAATTAGATCTAACAACTCAGTTGACACTCAAAATCTTTAATTACCTGACTCACAAATTTATATTCTGATTGTTCAGAAAGAGTGAACGTGGTTTTGTAAATCAAAAAACAAAGATGTCAGGGACAATAGTAATATTGCTAAACTAAAAAAAGAGAGGAAATCGAGCTTTAACGCAAAGAAGCTGATTCAAACTTGCTTCCCCGCCCCCTTTTTTATTTCGGTGCTGGGGACTAAACCCAGGGCCTCAAACATGCTAGTCAAATGCTCTACCACTGAGCAACCTCCTCAGTCCCTTTTTCTGTTATTTTGAGAAAATAACTTACTAAATTGTGCGTGCTGGCCTCAAGCTTGTGGTCATTCTGCTCCAGCCTCCTAAGTAGCTAGAGTTCCAGGCATGCACTACCAGGCCCTGCTAGGCTTAGGCATATTTTTAAAATCATATACTATATGATGAGGCCCTGATTTCAATAAATACTCAGCACAAGAAAAAAAATCACATGCCACAAGAAACACTAGATTATGCATTCCTTCTAGTCTGGGGGTAAATTACCAACATAACCCAAAAGCTTATTAAGATGTATTTCCATAACTCATAAGGTAAAATAAAACGAGGAGAGACACACTGGGGGGGGAGTTTAAAAATGCAAGTGTACACTTTTTAATTTAAAAAAGAAGCTTTGGAAAAATGTTGGAATAGTAAAGACAGTTGATAGTTGATGATAGGCCTCCTTTACCACCTAGCAATTCAATATTAGGTATATTAAAAAATTCCACACAGGTACACAAAGAATTTGTACAGAAATGTTCACTGCAGAATTGTTGGTAAGAACTAAAAATAGGTAACAATCTGTCCCTCAACATAGAAATGATTAGATAAATGGGAAGATCAATAAGTAGAATGCTTAGATTTGATAGATTCTATAGCAAAATAAAGATGGTAGACTGAACATATGCATCTACTTTTGCATGCACTTAGCAGACAAGGGCTGGAATTCAGAAATTCAGCAGTGGTTTCTGGAGCCAACTTGCACTTCTTGTTAGTTTGGAAACTGTCTCTGCTTGTTCTCTCCAGTAGTTCTTATTTCTATTCTGCTTCTAATGGTTTTTGTTGCTTCATGATTCTGCCTACTGGTTTCTTTTTGGCGCCGGAACCACTGAGCTAAATCTCCAGCCCTATGTCTCCTTATCATTCAGATTTTACTCAAAAATTGTCCCCAGTAGACCTTCTCATTGCTTTTTTATCACAACAATGATATAGACAATAATATTCAGATGCATATATAGATATAGATCCATATATCTCAATCACTTATCACAATATAAGTTATTGAGATTGATGTGTCTACCTTTCCTAATGTCCATCTTTTGCACTAGAATGGTGGCCCTAGGAGAGCAAAGCCACAGTTTATCTTATCTATTGCCATATTTGCACTGCCTAGAATAGTGCCTACTATGTGAAAGTACTCAATAAATAAATACATAAGCCAACCTAGTTAGTTTCTGAAACTCTGCCAGTCTCTCATAAGAGCTCCCACCCAGAGGTTGTATTAGCTGATCACTACAGAGTACTCTATTGTGAACTGTCCTGGGCCTGGTCATTTCCTTGGCCACTGGCCATCCCATTTGTTATCTTCAGGCTTATCTTAGCTACAGGATGTTGATAAAATTGCCTAGCACTTTGGAACACATATGTAGAGGATATAAAATAGGTACGGAGATATAATAGTATTATGAAGTATCTAACACATTTTAGTCCCTTTCTGGTATTTAGCATAACGTTAGGATCCTCCAAGACCTGGAACCCTTGCCCCCTGTGTCTGTGTCTTGAAATCCCATTCATTCTTCAGTTTAACACTACAGCAATATTCGTAGAGCTTATCTGGATTTTCCTAGTGCAAATTCACTTCTTTTGGTTACCCATCTATATATCTGTCTCTCTAACTTGTAGTATTAGGGATGGAACCCAGGGCCCTGCACATGCTAGGCAGGCACTCTACCATTTAGCTGTGCCCCCACTCCTGCTTCTCTCTTTTACGCATCTGTAAAAACACTTAGGCCCTTGTGCTTGTGATCCCCACGCTGTCTATTTGTGTCATAATAATTATGTCATATGTAAATGACCAGGGAAATCCTGGTAACTTGTTTCACAACAGGCATTTTATGTAAGGTCATGGAAGGATTACTGAATATAAATCCTGGGGCTCTGATCATAAATGTGTTTATTATAATCGAGTTAGATTTAGTTACCAGAGTAACAAGATAAAGAATTTGCAGAAGAAAATAGTCTGCGATAAGATTATGTAGGCATGTCTAACAGGTAGCTCATCCACCCAGTTGAAAACATGTTTAAAATGCAATTGCTCCTATATACCTAACAGAAAAACCATGGTTAATGTCACTGCAAAGTGAACTGAAACTTCAGGAATTCAAAACATTTGTAATACCAGCCACTCAAGGACAGGAATGCTCTGCCCTTCCCCCAACAAAAAAATACAAAGGCAAAGGAAGTATCCCTATGCACTTAGATTTCAGAGGTGCTGTGTGAAAATAAGGCTGCACCTGTTCTGCACTTTACAACTTTAAGACAGCCTAAGGGAACTGGTTATAAAACTGCTGCAACAACCTCATTAAACACCTACAGCAGGCCGTACTACTTCTATGTGTGTGCTCAGTTTTAAAATTGAGTATTTAACTCTATGCAACATGTCTGTTGGTACCTGTTCTATCTTGCCTCTTTCTCATATTCAGATTATAAGTGTACTTCATACGTTAATTACCTACTCAGAGCAGACACTACCCCACCCCACACTCCCTCCTGAGCACTGAACCCAAGGTCATGCCTACGCTCTACCACTACGTAATACCCTAGCACTTTTCTGGGTATGGGGGAAGGGCAGTACTCAGGTCCTTCATACTGAGTTAAATTTTTTATTTTGAGACAGGATCACACTAAGTAGTTCAGTTGCCCAGGCTGGGCTCAAACTTGCAATCTTCCTGCCTTAGCCTCCCAGAGTCCTGGGACTACAGGCCCTGTTATTTTTTTGTTTTGAGACATTTGTCTCTCTAAATTGCCAAGGCCTCCCTTAACCCTCCCAAGTAGCTGTGATTCTAAGTGTGAGCCACTGCAGCTGGCTCTGAGAGCAGGAATTCTATCATTTTCCTCTTTATATCCTCCACAATCTTAAGTTAGTGTCTTGTATTTTGTAAATTACAATTATGGGTTTAACTGAATAAAGACACAAAAACTGTCCCTAATTTTCTTCATCTAAAATGACAGGGGAAGGGAGGAGAGGTCAGGCCTGGTGGCACATGCCTATAATTCTGGTGCTCAGAAGGCTAAGACAGGCGAACCACAAGCTGGAGGCCAGCCTGGGCAAGTTATCTGGGTCTGTCTCATGGAAAATAAATAAATGCAAATAAAATGCAAATAAAATATGCAGGGGTGGAAACTTTTTAAAAGATCATTACATGAGTAATGAAAGGACATGCACCTTACCAAAGGAACAAGAATAAACAGATCAATAAAAAAGGAAGATCCGCAAATATATGGGCTATTTGTCATGTAATGCAAGTAATTTTTGGTGTGTGTGAGATAGGGTTTGCCTAGGCTGGCCTTGAATCCTGGGGTTGAAGTGATCCTCCTGCTTTAACCTCCCCAGTAGCTATGACTACAGGCTTATACTGCTGTGCCCAGCACATTAAAGGCAATATTTTAAATTAGAGGTGAGGGGAAGTGGATTATTCAAAAATAATGTTGAGATATTATTTTTCACATAATTTGAGAGCAGTCCTCACCTAAAAGTCTTTACCTAAAAGCTGTAAGGATAAAAAGCTCACAAGTGGTGATCAATTTTCCATCATAGTTCTATGTATCAGCGACAAAAATATCACTTTAAAGGTGAAAAAAATCAGAGATTTGTCTTACTTAAATCCTGGGGATTTCAATCCATTTTTCCTAAAGTTTAGCTGATGATTAGCATTTAGTAGTCATGAATAATTATGTGTTGAATGATAAAATAAGCAACAGGATAAATATGAACAGCCCTGTAGTTTAAAACAATTTTTCCAGATTCCACATATACCAAATTGAATAATCAGTCTGTATTTTTTACTATTATTCCAACCTTTTCCCATAGTCAACTTAATCATTATAACACCAATTCCTGAGGTGAACTTTTAACATTTCTATGCCTACTTGGTCCTTTGTAATGAACATTTTAAGCCACATTTTCATATTTTGAAGACAGAATTTCAGAGCAATCTCTAATGCTATTTGTGTACCTCTAACATATGCAAAGTACACAAGCAAGGGCCACTTTCACCAGCTTCAGACTCTTATCTGCCTTGCTCCAAAGGATGCAGTGTTGCTTTCTTGCTCTTTAAGGGTAGCGAGGAGGGCCCAGAGGTGTAGATCAATGGCAGAGCATTTGCTAATGTCAATAAGACTTTGGGTTGATCCCCAGGACCACAACACACAAACCAAAAACCCTAGTGAGGTAACTAAGGAGAGTAAAAGGATTTGGTACGTGATAATTAGCTATTATTAAGTGAAAGTAAAAGACATTTTTAATTCAGGGCAACTAGTCCAATGTTTAAACCTCAGTTCAGTAAAGAAACTTCAAAGTTCAGAGCTGAGTTATATGTTAAATGTATGTCTCTGCTTTCCTTGGGATCGAAGCTTTTAACAGAGGCTAGAGGGTTAAGGTCTTGGGGAAGAGTAAAGCGAATATCAAGGACCTACTTTCTCTGATCCTTTGTGAGCTAGGAAGTCTCCTCATGTTACTTTCCTTTTCTTCCCATTGTGTGTTTTAAAGCTGTCAGTAACATGATCTGGAAAGAGCACAACAGCAAGCAACGAGAAGGGACTTAGGGACAGTTGCTTAAAACCAGAGTAGAGGACAATGTAGTAGAGGCCGTTATAGGTTTGAAGGGTTTATGGAAATGAAAACTCTGAAGGTTACTAAAGAGTTAGATGAAATCCCAGTTTTTTAATTAAGATGGGCAGAATGTAGCCCTATTAATTATAGATTGATGAGATAATCTCATGAGATAATCTCATGATGCCTAGGTAACTACTACATAGCAGATTGTCAAACAATCCAATAATAACCATTCAAAAGAGCTTAGAGTACAATGAGGAAAAATCCAATGACTTTAAGAGAGCAAAGCCTACTGTACTAATTAGTTAACTTTCGTGATGGTGTTAGGTCATTAGCCGTAATGAGGAAACATTGGATTCGATCTCTTTGAATTTACTGAGATGTGATTCTTTCGTCTTGTCAACACACTGGAACCAGATGGTCTAGAACCCAGAATTATTAATTAGAGAGAAAACTGACTGGAGATCTTCTCCAAGATGGTCACCAGTGCCCCTGCTGCTGACATGTACCAAATGGGTCTATTTAAGGATTGATCCAAAGGATTTCTAATATCCTTCTAGGTGACAAGAATGAGATGTTTTACAAAAACTAGTAGGAATTTCTCCCCACTCCCATACCTCTGAGTTAGTATTCTCAAAGTGTAGTTGCCAACCTAAAGTATGCTTTCTTGATCCAAAACCATACGTCTGAAACAAATACATAAGAGGTGGCCAATACATAGACACTCAGGGGAGAAATTTAAAAATAAAGTAGAAGAGCAAAGAGGAAGAGGAAGAGTAGCTAAAAAAAAATGCAAATAACATAAAGTGTCCTAATTAACTATAAAAGGAATAAAAATGTATGTGTCTGGGAGACATAACTTGATTTTTAAATGTTACTTATGTCTTCAGTTGGTCGCAAAATAATATATGTTAAAAACAGAACACACGTCAAATTAACTACACAAAACCAAAATTATTAACCTAAGGTTGAGAAGAAAGGCACGATATTAAGAAGTCAATGACGATTTTCCTTACTAAGAATTGAGCCCAAGGGCTGAGGATGTAGCTCAGCACTGGAGTTCTTCCCTAGCACACACCAGGCCTGAGTTCACAAAACAAAACCCTGAGTTCAAAAGGAAGTTTAAAATACATTAATAATACTCCGAAAATGACTGGTATGAAAACAATATACTCAAGATGGGCTACTGCTAAATTGAATCTTACGCTTGTACATAAATTCTTGACCTCAGGCATTTTTTATCCTCAAAATAGGAAAGGAGAAAATAAGCACTCTAATTATTTTAAAAATACCCCAGAGTGGGGCCGGGATTTAGCTCAGTGATTCTGCCAGCTGCTTCGCAAGCACAAGGTCCAGAGTTTGATCTCTGGTCCAAAAAAAAAAAAAAGATATCCCAGAGAGGGGCAGTGGGAAGAATAAAGGACCCATAAAATAGTTCTTCTTTTAGCTCAACCAAGACTATCTTAGCTATATTATGCAAATGTGAATGGGTTTTTCTTGTATCACCAGTAACTGCCATAGTTTGAGAGACAATATTTTTTATAAAAGGTTGGATTGGTACTGGAGATGTAGCTCAGTGGTGGAGTAATTGCCTGCCATGTTTGAGGCCTTGGTTGAGTGTGTGTGTGTGTGTGTGTGTGCGCGCGCGTGCATATGTGAAAGAGAGAGAAGGAATGTGTGCTATTAGAAACAAAGATATGCATGGTAAAAACTATTTTTTCAAAAAAAAACTTTTTTCAACCAAGCAATTTAGAAATGACAGTCATAATTTAGTTAAAAATAATTTTATCAAAATGGTGATTAGTCAAAATGACAAAGAGGTCAAAACATATTCCCAGTAGGTAACTTTATTATTATTATTTTTTTTTTTTTGGTACCGGGGATCAAACTCTGGTCCTTGTGCTTGTGCAGCAGGCAGCAAAACCACTGAGCTAAATCCCCAGCCCTGCCGGTAGGTAACTTTAACACATAATGGCCTATTTAACAATTTTTCAAGCAGGGTATTTTGGCGTGCACTTTTAATCCCAGCACACATGGGAGGATGAGGCAGGAGGATCACTGTGAGTTTGAGGTCAGCCTGGGCTACACAGTGAGTTCAAGGAAAGCCTGAAGTACATAGCAAGACTGTCTCAAAAACAAAACAAACAAACAAAAGCCTCAATCTTTATATATCTTTTGTTTGTTTTCAGAATTTTTTCAGATTTTTTTTTTTTCCTGAAGTATTTTCAGCAAATTCTGCTGTCAACTATTTGAAATAGTGAAATTTGAAAGTTACCTAAATATTCAAGGGAAAACATAAGAACTCTGTGATCTTGATATAGGGGAAATATAACTCCCAATCTTCTAGATGTCAGATATGCCAAGTTCGTGTCCCCCACAATCGAAGAGTGAATTCCAAGGGACAGTGGAGGTTAAGAGTAGGAAAGGTTTATTGAGAGAGCTCCTGAGAGACAGGAGGGGTCCCAAATGAGTTGCCACCAAGGCCCTTTGTCAGGGGTATTTATATGGCAAAGTCACAGTGTGGTTACAACGTGGGTCAGACTACAATCAGCCTATAGGATTACAAGAATACTTGCTTAGCTAATATCCAATAGGGAAATGAGTCACGTAGTAAGGTTATATGGGAAAAACAAAGGCATTTTTGGGAAGGGATGGGTCCAGATGTTCTGGTCACCCACCCACCTGGGCGACTGATGCCTGTGTAGACTTACTGGACCAGGTGGTGCTAATTATAATGAATCTCAAGTTACTGTTTATCCCTTAGGTAGGCAAGGAGGCCTGGCCACTGCATCTTTATCTTGGGCCTGTCCTTGTACAGATGTACCTCCAGTCACAATTCTGTCTTTATTTATTTTTTTTCCTAACTTTTCCCTCTGGTTCGTGACATCATTCCTCATTGTTGTGGGACCATGAACTCAGCACATTTGACATCTAATAGGTTGGGAGTTATATTTCTTCTATCTCACTAACACCTGTTATCATCTTTTGACTTTTTGAAAATAGCCTCTCTGACAAGTGTGAGGTGGTATTTCATTGTGGTTTTAATTAGACTTTCCCTAATAATTAGTGTTGTTCAGTATTTTATATCTATTGGCTATTTGTACCTCTTTCTTGAGTTTTTTGCCCATTTTTCAATTGGTTGTCTTCTACCTCCTCCCAGCTCCCCTTCTTCTTTTTCTTTCTCTTTTTTTTTGGTACTGGGGATCGAACTCAGGTCCTTGGGCTTGTGCAGCAGGTGGTGAAACCACTGAGCTAAATCCCCGGCCCATTCTTTTCCTTTTTCTGAGACGAGTCTTGCCATTTGTTACCTAGGTTGGCCTCAAACTCCTGGGCTCAGGCAATCCTCATGCTTCAGGCTACTGAGTAGCTGGAACTACTAGGAACTACTGGAACTACTGGGCACATTCTAACATGCCCAGCTTTGTTTTCTTCCTGTGTAGGTATTTTGGGTTCCTTATATTTTTTGGATATTAATCCTCTATCTAATGCATGGCTGGCCAATATTTTCTTCTGTAGGGTCTTTCTTTCTTTCTTCATCTATTTTTTTCTTGAGTTTTCATATTCTTTTTATTTGAGACCCCTCTCACCTGATTTAGCTTTTATACAGAATGAACAATTATAAGTATAGGATGAATGAGAATAAAAGTATTATTGAGATACCACGGAGGTCATCAAAAATGGCATTTGAAAACAAATTTATGCTGCTCAACACTAGCAGACAGACAATTTAAGGAAAAAAGTAAACGAAAGTGAGGCTATCACAGGAAAGCCAACATATTAAACTTTGTGAAAGACTACATATCACATATTAGTGGTCTCACCAATAATGTAACCCCACCTGCCATCAACATTTTCAAAAATGAAATTATGTACCTATATATAATATATAATACAAATATTTTGCTTTTAGTCTATTTTATAATGCACATTCATTCACACAATGACAGACTAAAATGTGTAAGCATTCTTTTATGATAGGCCAGAATATCTATTATCCCAACAATACAAAAAGAAAACAGATGCAAATTAGTATTAAAGGACTTCCTTACCTAAAATTACAAAACTAAATAAGGTATAGATATTTAAATCCTTTTATTTCCATTCCATCCTTTGGCTGAACTTTATTAGTATAATATCTGCTCTTGTTAATCCTCCTTTTATGAAAGGCATCATGACCCTGTCTCTCAAGCCCAACCTCCTCTTCCTCCTTTACCAGCCCCCCACCTCTACTCATGAACTGTTAACGACACATCTTCCTGTTTTTCTCTGGAATTAATCTCTTCATAATTACAGTTCCCTTTTGCAATTCCACTTCTTCGTAAGTGTGGCATGTGAGATTTTAACTGCTCTGTCACAGTTTTTTCTTCTTCAGTCAGTGACGACAGCTCCACATCAGTATGCTTTTGTAGTTCTTGTATCATGGCCATAGTCTTATTCAAAGTAGTATAAATGCGGCTCTTGGTCTCTTTCTGCTCACTAGCAATGGGTTTAAAATGTGCATACAAAGTTTGGTATCGAGACTTTATAGCTGACAATTCCTTTAAGAGTGTAACTGGATTTTTCTCAACTGCTGAATCAGGATGATTAGTCTTGATTTCACATTCCAGCCTGTACTGAATGTAACCCAGATCAGAGTCAGCTTTCTGCAACATCAGTTCCAGCTTATTGACCCCCGCCTCCATGTTGAATAGTTTCTTCATCTGTTTTTGAGAGAGTGTCTCACTTTGCATTCCAGGCTGGTCTCAAACTTGTAATCCTCCTGCCTCATCTTCCTAAGTGCATGGATTACAGGCCTGGAATACCAGGCCTGGCTCGGTAGGTTGTCTCTTTATTATACAACCGTTCCTTTGCTAGGAAGAAACATTTTAATGTGATGTAATTCTGTTTCTCTATTTTCACTTGCATTGCTTGAGCTTTTAGGGTCAAATTCAAAAAAATCCAGGCCAGTGTTACAATAGCTTTTCTCCAGTGTTTCTTCTAGTAGTTTTATAGTTTCAGATCTTATGTTTAAGCCTTTATTCTACTTTTAGTTTGTTTTGTATATGCTATGAGATGAGTTCAATTTCATTCTTCTGTATGTGGCTATCCTATTTTCCCAACACATTTCTTTTGAGAGATTATCATTTTCTCATTCTATGTTCTTGGCAACTTTATAAAAAATCAATTGACCAGACTGAGGATATAGAGCAATTGACTTGTAAGGCTCAATCCACAGTACCACCAAAAGAAAAAAAAATTCAATGAACCATAAATGTATAGATTCATTTCTGGGTTCTGTATTCAGTTTGGTTGGTTGATGTCTTTATGTCAATGCCATGCTGTTTTAATTATTATCACTTTGTGGTATAGTATAATGCCTCCAGCTTTGTTCTTTTTGCTCAAGATTGGCTTGGTTACTTAAGGTTATTTATGGTTCTACGTGACTACTAGGATTGTATTTTTCTATGTCTGTGAAAAATGACATTGACATTTTGACATGGATTGAACTGAATCTGTAGATTACTTTGGGTAGTATGGACATTTTAATAATATTAATTCTTCCATGAACTAAGAACTATTTAATTTGTGTATTGTTCAATGTTTTTCTTCAATATGTTATGGTTTTCAGATGTAGATCTTTCTCATCTTCTTAGTTAAATTTATTCCAAAGATTTTGTCTTATTTTTTGACAGCAGGATCATTTTCTTGATTTCTTTCTCAGGTAGTTCATTTGTATGTGGAAATGTTATTGATTTTTTGTGTTAATTATGTATCTTGCAAGTTTCAATACTTGTTTATTGTAACAATTATTTGATAGACTCTTTAGGGTTTTCTATAGAGAAAATTATGTCATTAGCTAATAGTGACAGATTCATTTCTTCCTTTCCTATTTGTATGTTTTAAATTTTTTTTCCTTTTGCCTTATTGCTATATCTAGGACATCCAGTGCTCGGTCAAGAAGTAGTGAAAATGGAATTCCTTGTCTTGTTCTAGAGAGAAAAACCCTTCAATATTTTTTACAGGAAAAACCTTTAGTTGGAAAGTAAGAGAAAAATGGTAAGATACTTTAGCTTGAGAAGTTAATAAAGATCAGACCAGGCCTGAACAAAAGACACTGAGAAAAAATAGGAAAGAACTCCAGCTTCAGTACCTGGACAGGGCACATGCTGCTGTAGGGAATCAGACTGGTCCCAGAACTTTCAAATATTCACCAAGTATAACATTAGCTGCGGGCTGTCATATACAGCTTTTATTATGTTGAGGTGCATTCCATTTGTTGAGTTTCTATCAGGAAAAAATGTGGAATTTTGTTAAATGCCTTTTTTTGTATATAATGATATAATCATATGATTTTTGTCTTGCATGCTATTAATGTGATGCATCACATTTATTGATTCATGTATTTGGACTTGTTTTGCATCACACTTGGTCTTGGTGAAGGAGCCTTTTAATGTGCAGTTGAATTTGGTTTGCTAGTAGTTTGGTGAGCATTTTTGTATTTATGTTAATAAGAGACACTGCCCTGTAATTTTCCTTTCTTGTAGTGTTCTTGTCTGGTTTTGGTACTGGGGAGATGCTAGCTATGTAAGAGGAGTGAGTTTAAGATGTTTCTTCCTCTTCAATCTTTAGGAAGTTTGAGAGCAGGTGATTAGTTCTTTAATGTGTTTGGAGGAAATCACCTATAAAGCCATCAGCTCCTGGGCCTTTCTTTGATGGGAGACTGTTTATTGATTCATTTTATTAATTACTGGTCTGTTCAGATTTTCCCTTTCTTTAAGATTCAGTCATGGTGGATTATATGTGTCTAGGAATTTATCCATTTCTTCTAGGTTCTCCAGTGTGGTGGATTAACTAATGGCCAATTTGGAATGCCCAGCTGAACTGAATCAGCATGGTGGGCTATGGAAGACCCACCCAAGGATTGTTGCCAATAGCATAAAAAGAGAACTGAAGGAGAAGATTGTGGGCTGTTGATTTTCTAGGAGAAGCTTGCTGTGGCTGTTTTTCCTGATACAAACTTGGCTGTTCTCGTTAGAGGAGGAGCTCGGGGCCTCA
This sequence comes from Heterocephalus glaber, assembly GCF_000247695.1. The sequence goes on from NW_004624752.1 coordinate 16,209,177, forward strand.
CTGTCACTGGGAATGGCTGCCATTCTTGTCAGGGGAGCTCTGATCTTCACCATGAGCATCACTTCCTGGCTCCAATGTACATCCCTCATCCTGGTGGCGCAAATCCCTCATCTCATTTGCGCAGGTTTTCTGGCTTCCACCACTGACCTTTGGGCCTTCCTGGTGCACATCCTAGATACAGACAAGCATGAGTAATTGCTCTGGGCTCCAGGCCACTGGCTGGGTTCATGGAGGACATTGCCTTGGACTCTACATTTTCAGCTGGACTTGTGTGGGACATTGCTATGGGATCCAGACCCTTGGCTGGATTCTTTGGGTCTTTAGTGTGTGGCTAGATAGCTTGCACTTCTCTGCATTTGACTTTTTGGGTGACTATTATAAAATAATCCTATAAATTATATGTCCTGTATTAAATCCATTTCCCTTGTAAACCCCTGACTACAACATCCAATATGCTGGTGTATAACTATTCAAAGTAATTTCTTCCGATCCTTTGGTATTAGGTATAATATCTCCTCTTTTATGTCTGATTTTATTTATTTGAATCTTTATTTTTTTCTTAGTCTAGCTAAAGGTGTGTCAATTTTGGTTATCTTTTCAAAGAACCAGATTTTTCTTTTGCTGAGCTTTTGTATTTTCTTATTCTCTTTCATTTATTTCTGCTCTCTCTGATCTTTGTTATTTCCTTCCTTTTGTTCATTTTGTGCTGATCACTGTTATTTCCTTCCTTTTGTTCATTTTGAGCTGATCATTGTTATTTTTTTCCTTTTGTTCATTTTGAGCTCTGCCCTTTTTTGAGTTCTTGTAAGGTGTAATACTAGGCTATTTATTTCAGATCTTTTATCTGATGTAGACATTTATTGCCATAGATTTACCTCTTAGATTTCCTTTTGATGCATTTCCTATGATTTGGTTTGGTTTGGTTGTACTGAGAGTTGAACCCAGGGTCTTTGCACTGAGCTACAGCCCCAGTTCTTTTCTAATTTTTGTTTTTTCGTTTGTTTGTTTGTTTGTTTGTTTGTTTTTGAGATAGAGTCTCACTAAACTGCTAAGTTGCCCAGGCTGGGCTCAAACTTGCTATCCTCCTGCCTAAGCCCCCTAGACTGCATGGATTCCAGGCTTATATCACCTTGCTCAGCTTTCACACACTATTTCCATTGTCATTTCCCTTTTGGCTTCTTTGACCCATTGGCTGCTCAGGACCAGGTCACTTAATTTCCACATTTTTTTTCTAGTTTTATACCATTGTGATTTGAGAAGTTACCTAACATGATTTCAATCCTCTTAAATTTGCTGTCTTTTTTTTTTTAAATAACATATGATCTATCCTGGAGAAAAAAATGATTTGTTATTGGATGGATTGCTATTAGATGTATATGTCTGCTAGTTTCTTTTGGCCTAAAGTGTTGATCAAGTCCACATTTTCTTATTAATTTTCTTTATGGATGATCTGTCTGTCATTGAAATTAGGGTACTGCAGCCTGCTACCAATATTGAATGGCAATCCATCTCTCCCTTAAGATATTTTAATATTTGATGTATATATTTTGGTGCTCCAATGTTAGCTGCATATAAATTTATAATTGTATTTTCTCTTGCTGAATTGATCACTATCCCTGTGTATTGGGTTGCTTTGTCTCTTTACAATTTTAGACTTTAAATCTGATATAAATATACCTACCCTTGCTCTGCTTTGGTTTTCATCTGTGTGAAATATCTTTTTCCATCCATTCACTTTCAGCTCTTTCCATCCAGAAAAAATGAGGTGAAACTCTTCTGGGCTTCATATAGTTGAGTCTTTCCATTTTATATTGTGTTTTGTTTTCCCATTTAGCCTTTCTGCCATTAAAGAATTTAATTCATTCATGTGTGTTCATCTGTTTTGTGCTATTATAACAAAATATCACAGACCAGGTAATATATAATGAATAGAAATGTACTGATTTATGGTTCCAGAGGATGAGAAGTCCATGATCAAGCTGCTGGCATTTGGTGAGGGCCTTCTTTTTTTTCTTTCTGGTACCGGGATCAAACTAGGCGATGGAACCACTGAGCTTTCTTGATACATCTGGAAAGGCAACACATGAGTTAAAGAGAGAAAGTAAAAAGGTACCAAACTCATCCTTTATAAGGAACCTACTACAGTATGGATGTTTTCTGTTAGCTTCCACCTTCTAACACTGAGCCATTGGGAGTTAAGTTTCTAACACGGGAACCACAGGGAAAAAATAATTGATAGGTAAGGACTTGCTACTGCCATTTTATAATTTATCTTCTGGTTATTTGGTTGTTACTTTTTGTCTTCCTCTCTTACTGTCTTCCTTTGTGGTTTGAGGCTTTCTATAGTGGTTTGCTTTGAATCATTTCTATTTACATTTACAGATTTTTGCTCTGTGGTTACCAGCAAACTTAATAAAATGATTTACCTTTATACTAAGATACTTCAAGCTGATAATAAGTTAACTTTGATCTCATACAACGACACAAGGATAAACCTCTATTTAGTCTCAGTAGGGAGCCTGAATGGGCCGTTTATAACAACCTTAGAAAGTCAGAACTTTCTGTTGGGCTCCATACTTGGATGGCGTGGCTGGCTGGGCTCAACTGGTTGGTGACATCACTGGCTGGGCACTGCCATGGCCTCTAATCGGGCCAGGTTCCTAGGTGGGTGGTTCCACTGTGTGGGTTCTCCAGTTGGGCAGGGCTGCAGGCTGAGCTCCATGATTAGTCAGGATGGATGGGACCTGAGGCTATAGAAATCCATAGTCCAGGCTTGCCTTCCTGCAGAGGGCTCTGGAGTAGGCTCTTGGGTCAGGCAGAGTTGCTGAATGGTTAGGGACCCAAGCTACAGTAAACTTCCCTTTATGCTGCTGACAGGAACCAGCTAGGCTTTGTGGGTGGGCTATGCTGTTGGCTGGTCTAACTGATCAGACACCTCTAGTGCTGGTAGGAACTTGGAGTTACCACCAACACAAACATGCTGGGGCCTGTGAGCTCCACCTTCTGTTCTTATTTCTTCTACCTGACCCCAGGTGGTCTAGTCTTGCCTTGCTGCACGGATCTCCGAGAAGCAAGACTGGAGTGGGTTTCCTGGAATGCTAGGGAAGCTATCTGGCTAATTGCTGTCATTTCCCATGGAAGATCTGTGGATCCAAGGGGAATCCTCTCTCTGTGGCATTGTTCTGACTTGGGGAGGGAAAGGGTCAATGTGGTCAAAGTAAGCCTGTTTCCTTTACCTTTACTATGGTTTTTAGCTGGCATCTCAGTCTCATTCTTAAGTTTTAGAGTTTTCACAAAGGTTTTTGGATGGGGAAGTGGCTAGTTGGGCGTTCTAGCACAGACGAGCACAGCCTGAAACTTTCTCTTACTTGTTTTGTTCCCCTTGATTATTCAGTAATTACCATAGGAAAAGTTTTTAAACACTCAAATGCAATAAAGGACAATAAAATGTTAAAATAAAATAATCTTGGACTTGAGAGGAATTATGTTTTCTTTTCAGTTTTTATTTTTTTACTTTCTAATTTAGCTATTAAAGATTTTCTCCTTTAGCAATTTCTTTTTCTCTTTTTCTCTTTATTTTTCTTTTTTTCTCTTGGTCTGGCTTTTCCCTTAGCTGATCAAAAGCAAATGATTCTAATCAACAATTCACATTTTTATCTCTTTTTCAAGACCATAAATTCAGATATATAAAAGTGTAGATGTAGAGATAAGAGAAAAAACCCAAAAATGTCTGATAATCAATATATGAAAACTAATGACTAGAAATATTAATGTTTGCACAAGTCCTATTTTTAAAAAAATTAATCTGCCAAATATAAGATACAACCATAATGTATATGTTTGTACATATACATATAGTATATAATTTTACACACATATATCTTACATAGGTTATATCACATTGTATTTTGGGTTTATATGCAAAATTTTTTTTTTTGGTACCAGGGATTGAACTTAGGACCTTGCCCTTATGAGGCAGGCAGCGGCACCACTGAGCTAAATCCCTGGTTACAAATTTTTAAATATGTCATGCATTTCTATATGTCATTAAGATTCATGATAAGTATAATTTTGATGGTTGCATACTTTTCTTTTTTTTTCTTTCTTCCTTTCTTCATTCCTATTGTGATAAAAAACCATAAGATTAAATATATGCTCTTAACCAATTTTTAAGTGTGCACTGAATAAAACTGTGAACTGCTGATTAGAATCATCTTTTAACTCTGTGTACACCATGGCACTAAGCCAATTGGACTGCTCATCTGGCTTCTGAATCAGAATTCAGGGTCTCCTTAGCAGGTACATAAAGTTAAACTAGTTTAAAGACCACTTTCATTCAGTCTTCTCATTACAAAATGAAAATAATATTACTAACTACCTCAGTATATTATTATCAGATTAAATAAAACATGTAAATTGCTGGGTGTGGTGGTGAACACCTGTAATTCTACTACTTGGGAGGCTGAGAAAGGAGGATTGAAAGTTTGATGCCAGCCTTGACTACATAGTGAGATACTGCCTCAAAAAAACCTAAAAAAAAAAAAAATGTAAATCACTCAATACAATGGCAAATAGTACCTACTCAATACACATTTGCCATTGTGGATGACATTGGTCAATTACATCGACCTAAACTATCAGTGACCTTGAAATACTTGGTAGCCATTCTAGATCACTTAGATTAACTTTGCATCAATAAAAAGAAAATATTCTCTTTATCTAAGATCATGGGGTGTATCAGCCAGATGAAGTGACAGGTATCTGCAGTCCAAGATATGCAGGAGGATGGCTTGAGCCCAGGAGTTCAAGACCACCCTGGCCAACATAATGAGACTCAGTCTCAAGAAAAAAAAAGTATAACAAAACGAAGCCCATTTCTTTCCTTCTGTATGAATTAACCTATACAGTATAACATAGTGTCTGAGATAGAGAAGGTCAAAATTTATCTTATTTTATTTTAGTGTGGGGGATTGAACCCAGGGCTTTGCATGCACTAAACACAAGCAGAGGTCCTACCACTGTGCTACACCTTCAGCCCCTAAATATTTCTTTGATGAACAAAGGGTTGTATAAACAGGCTGCCACATGCTACAAATTGTGAAATGTTAGTATCCTGAGTTCATACAAGATATATATCACTAAAAGCCTTGGCTGATAATGGTAAATAAAAATCTTAATGGGTTCATTGACCTCCCATAAACAAGTGATAGAGTCCACAGCCCATATTTCACTGTATCCTGTTGAAGATCTTATCTACTTATCTGTCTATCAGAAAGGTCTGACAAGGAGGATGTAGCAAAGTGGTAGAGTGCCTGGAGAGAGAGAGAAAAAGAAAGAGAGAGAGAGAGAGATTTTTAAACCAATTTGAAGTCCCTTGGGCCAAATTAGATCAAACTAGGCTGAATTTTAAATAACTAAATATGGGGCTGGGGATTTATCTCAGTGGTTCTGCTGCCTGCCTCACAAGTGGAACAACCTGAGTTCAATCCCTGGTACCAAAAAAAAACCACAAAAAAACCCAAATAAATAACTAAAAACGATCAGATGTTTATGAGATTTACCTGAGATAGCATTCAGAGGTTAATCAGGGGATTTGGTAAAACAGAGTTGAAGTCATTTAGAAGAAAATAAGTTTTGTGTTTATGAACTACTGAAGACTTTATTAGTTATGCATCTTTTCTGGCAGAAGAACTGAAAAGCTTTGAGAACCTTTAAAGATTTATAGACCCTTAAAACAAAGAAAGAATTAATGCTGCCTATGATGTAAGATATTAAAGTATATGTGCTGCCAAGGCAAGCACAGATATAGTTAAGAAAATACTTTACAATATATATGAATCACCTGATATTAACATTAGCAAAGAGTATAAATGGACCAAATGTATAAATGTATAATTTTCTTAATGTTATTCATGCTGGATATATCACTTATGAATTAGTAGTTTATAATAAAGACAGTAGAATACCTGCAGCTTGCTTCTGGACTAAATCTCCTACTTATATTTGAAAGCTGGTACATTTTTCCTGTCTAGGAAAGTTATGACTATTTGTGATATAGCTCTGTGTCATAATTACATAACAATTATATGTTTGTTTCTTTTTCCCTAAGTGGATGTGTAGGATTTTTATTTGCTTGTCTATGTTTTTTTACCTTTCGATGAAATAGACCCAGGTCCTGGTTGGTGCATGCTAGGCAAGTGCTCTACCACTGAACTACATCCTCAGCCCCTAGATGTGTTTTCAGGAATAAGAATTTCATCTTATTTGTTTTTGTATTTGTGAGACCAAGATGAACCTAAGAAACGCCATCTTGGCCTGAAGATGAACTTCCCTCATACCCCTCCTCTTACAGAGTGCATTTTTGTAACTGCTTGTTCTGCTTCTGTAAACTTGCTTCATTGCTTCTAGGAAAGGGATGGTGCCTGGTGCCTCCCTTTCCCATGAATTGCCCTAACCTGACAAGGCAACAAGATAGCTGAGTGATGAAAAATGTTTTGCAACTGAGTAAGAAAACATGTAGACCCCCCCCCCCGGCCCCGAACTTCTTTAAATAACCATCTATAAAAGCTGTGCTGTTATTGAAGGACCCTAGTTAGCAAGACAGACGCCATATTGCTGCTTGACCCACCTGCCGGCCCTTTAGATGAACTCAGAAGGAGGAAGCTTAGAAACCTCCTCCCCTTAGAAAGTCTCTTTAGAAACAACAATTAATCAACTATTGTTTTACAAATGTTCTAATGACAGGACGTTCCACTTCTGTACCTTTCGTTTGCTTTGCTAGTTCTATCCCATAGAGGGGCCTAGAAACTGTTGGCCTCAAAGGTGTATAAAACATGTCTGTGTCCCTGCAGTCGGGGCTCGAATCCGGTGCTCGGCTCGGGTCCCCGCTGGTAATAAACTCCTGTGTGGATTTAATATCGGTCTCTGGTTGGTTCTTTCTCACTGGGTGCAACAGTTATAACAACCTATAAAAGCTGTGCTGTTCCAGGACTCCGGGCTTCACTCTACTAGAGGGTGGAGTCCACGCCCGTGAATAAACTCCTTCCAGTTTTAACTTTGTCGTTTGTCGCAGTGTTTGGTGATCTACCGGTTCGCTTGGCACAACAGTATTCCTTATCTAGCACAATGCCTGACGCATAGTAAGAAGCACTTAAAAGGTGATTGAGTTAATTAAATAAATCATAAATATTTTTGCTCACTGTAAAGTTGGAGTTAAGTTTTGAGTAGCTAGTACATTTTAGCAAAATCAAACGTGAAATACTTAATGTGCTAGGTTAGTAAGACCTTTTTCCCTAAGGTTACAGATTTGCTAAACACAGCTGATAATTGACTTTATTGCTCATCATATTGCTGACACAAATACAGGTTATTAGAAATGTTGAAAAGCATCTTAATTGTGTTGACTTTTTAAAGTTCATTTGATTTATTTTGGGCTGTGACGAATTTGTTACTGTGAAGTCAATGAACAGTTTGGAGGGAATCTGAACATCCAAGTAACCCGATAGTGAGCTGGAAGGTGGAATATGACCTAAGGCTTGTAATTCTACCTGGGTGTTTAACTTCTGCAAGTAACTCATTAACTATTTGTATTGCTAATGTACAGTGCATGGTGATTCAGAAATGTGTTCCAAGACTAATAAATGCTTTTTGGAAATGCGAAACCTTTCCTGCTTTTAAGCTATGAGATGCTCTATTGTTTGTGAGTTGTCTTACATTCTCTGAGATATTGCCTCAAATTTTTTGCTTGGTGTGTTGCTTCTCAATTCCAAATGTGGTGCAGACAATTGTAGAGGCCTTAGGTAAACTTTGTTTTTTGGTCCACTTCTCCTAACAATGGAACTTGGAACTTGGCATATACTCAAATATGTGCATGGAAACATTCTTCAAAGAAGTAAAAATAGTGGTGTGTTGCTGAATTTTAAAAAGATTTTACCAAAAAGGTAAATTTAATATTGCTTTGTTTCTTATATGTGATAGTGTACCATTTAGGTTCTAAACTACAGAAACATTTGGTATTAATATTGTTATTATCTCAGTTTTATAAGCTTGGCCACTGGCATTTTCATATCTGCTGACTTAAGGGTCTAATATAAAGATGAAAGTTTTTCAAATAAAGATGAAATATTTTCATAAGTATTACTAAGTGAAAACTCAGTTTGATAGCAATCTAGACATTTAGACATATCTGTCTTGTTTATCTTTTGTTTCCTAGCACCCAAATGAATCTGGCAAACAAAAAACCCAGAACTAATTATCTTCCAATGTAAGAATTTTTATTTTTTTTATCGGGGAGGGGTAACCGGGGATCAAATTCAGGACCTTGCGATTGTGAGGCAGGCGCAGTGCCACTGAGCTAAATCCCCACCAAATTTTTATTTTTAGTTTTTGTTTTTTTGAGATAGGGTTTTCTTATGTAATTCAGGCTGGCCTCAAACTCTGCACAGTCCTCCTGCCTCAGCCTCCCAAGTGCTGGGATTACAGGCATGTGCCACTAAACCCTGCTGTCCAATGTAAAAATTCTTAAACTAAAAAAAAAAAAATTATTAAACTGAAGTGCAATTAAAGAATTTTCTTTCCTTTTTATATGTAACTATGTTTTCCACAAAGAGATGGTAGATAAGAATAAAAGGGAATATTATTTCTCTTAATTTTTGTTTTTAATTGTAATTTAAAACAAATCCCATCTTGGGTTACATTAAAAAATAGCTTGATCAAGAAAATAGTTCTATTAAATTCAGTTCAAATTAAACCCTTCTAGGGCCAGGGATTTAGCTCAGTGGTTCTGCTGGCTGCCTCACAAGCGCAAGGACCTGAGTTCAATCCCTGGTACCAACAAAAAAAGCCCAAAAACCCAAAACAAATTAAACCCATCTAGGGTTGCTATTAATTTATAATGTCATTAAAATAAAAAATAAGACTCTTTTAATGAGGCTGTAGGAAACTATAACCAGAAAATCTACACGGATTATATCTGTGCTTCCTGGAAGCTAAAGTAATATGTTACTTATTAGTACAAGTATCATTTATTTAAAATCACTTCATGTCATCAAGTGTTTTATGTCCTTTATGAACATCATTCATTTTCACAACTAGTCTGAAAGAAAATCATGATATGGTACGTTATTTTCTTCAAGAAAAATACTTTTACTAAATCTAATTAATATAATACAGTAGTAGTTAATTGGTGTGTGAATACATTCTTAGAGAATATTTCCAATACAATGGACAGTTATTTTAATTTGTCATTGCACAAATAGTGTATAAAGGTACCCCTAGAATGCTATCACTTCTGAGTGGTCAGAAGTGAAAGTGAAGAAGAGTGTGTTAAGAGCAGATGAGTGACATATCCCTAAAAGATGTTGCTCGTGGAAAAGTTAAGTCACTGTGACTCTTATTGTAGAAAAAGACTATTTCAACAGCTATCTTCGGATAGTGAAAGGGTGTTTTGCACAGAACAGATTAGATCTATTTTTGTACAGTAACTGCGAGACACGAATAAAATATATAAAGTGGGACAGGGAGACTTTGTGAGTCAATGAGTTCACCTTGCATTAGTAAAAGTCCCCAAGATTATCATTCCCAGGGGAGAGTTTATTTTTATTCTCTTTTATTTTATTCCATAATAAATATAAAACAGCTTTATCAAAAAATGAAGGGAAAGAAAGGGGGCCAGGGATTTAGCTCAGTGGTTTCACCGCCAGCTACACAAGTGCAAGGACCTGAGTTTGATCCCTGGTACCAAAAAAAAAAAGAAGATGAAGAAAAGAAGAAGGCAGGCAGCAGGAAGGAAGAACAGAAAGGGTGGGAAAAATATAAAATGGATAATCTATTAAAAATTCATTTAAGGGGTAAATGCAATGTAATTTAACATGATAGTGTTTTACGAGGAGATAGGAAAGTTTATCCAATGTATGATCTGCCACACATACCAAAAATTATTTTGAAAAAAATCACATTACAAAAATCCTAAGAAGTAAAATACCCAGTGTAAATTAAGTATTCTCATCGATTTCTGGTGGGGGTACGTATAAGTTGATACGCTTTAAAAAATGACAATATACAACATTTATAATGTGATTTATAATGTTAGCACTATAATCCTAGCTATGTAACCTAGTGGGAAAAAAACCTTAAGCTGTGAGCACAAATATATTCATCACAGTGTTTTTTAAATATCAGAAAATTAGAAATAATATAAATCCAATTGTAGAGGAATGGTACATTAAATACAGTATGTTCATTGGACAGAACTTAAGTTGTCATCAAAAAGATGCTTTCAACGAATGGGTACCACCATTAAAAAATGTTTGTGAATAAATGGAAACACTTTCAAAGAAGTACAGAACAAAAAGTGAAAATATTTTTACAGGAATTATAATAATTAATTCTTCTAAAAGTGTTAATAAATTCCCATTCATTTATCTCAGTAACTCTTCTCACATCTTTTTCAATTTTCTACAAACCCATGTTATTTTGGAGTTTCTTAGTACAATGACACCCCAATATTCTTTCTTCCTCTTTTCTCAACTGCTTTCTTTTTCATTCTACCCTATCCCGATGAGGTTGGTTTTATTGTTTTTGTGGTGTGCTAGGGATCCAACCCTGGGCCGCCTCCCTGCACGCTAAGCATCTACCAATTATTTATTAAAATTTCCCAGATCATTTTAGCTTTTATCTTCTGCCTACTTCTTCTCAATCTTAAATTCTGCCTCTCAAAAGCCCACCACTAGTCTGACAAAAATGACCCCTACTTTGAGGGAAAAAAGGAGGGAAAAACAGGAATGCAGTAAAGTAGCATTTTCTCTAGTGGAAGAGGGAAGGCCATCTCTAATCATTTTTTATTTTGTTTACTGTAGTTATGAACAGGCAAACAATATCAAATATTGAAAAATACCAAATATTGAAGTTTGTTATCAAATTCTAAATGTTGAAACTTGATATCAAATTTCAAATATTGAAACTTGGTATTCAAGTAATACTGTCAAACTGGTTTTTGTTTAAAAGTATGAAGATACACATACTCCCACTAGAAATATTTGAGATTTTCCATCATATATGCCTTCATCAATGTTGGGAATTTATTTTTTAGACTTGTTTTTTATCTGAAACTAAAGCAAATCTGGGTGTTTTCTTTTAAGAGACAGGCTCTGGCTGTGTTGGCCAGAGGAACAGCAGCTGTTCTCAGCATGATTACACTGCTGTTCATCAGCACACGCATCCTGACTGTCTCCCAATCCTCAGAGGTTGCCATCTTGTTGATGAGTTCAGTGTGGACCCTTGCTCAGCATAACACACTGCAGCTTCAAGCTCTTAGGCTCAAGTGACCCTCCTGCCTCTGCTTCCCGGTAGCTGGGATTACAGACTGCACCACCTTGCCTGGCTCTAATAATTCTTCTAAACTACTGACATACACACAGCTACAATGATGTTAGCATAAGTGGTGGCACTAACATGCACAGGGCCTGAACGGGTCTCCCAGAGAGAAGGGACAAGACTTTGCTGAAAGAGGAAAAGTTCTTTTGGAACTATGTCCCAGCCTCCAGCCAGTGCCTTGCTGAGCTAATGAGTGTGATTCCATTCATTTATCCCAGTCACACGAGGGGAGATGCTGGGAGGGAGCCAGTTGTTAATGTGGAGTCAAGAGGAAGGAAAATAGAAGTTATGGCTTTAAGAATACTTAAAATTGCTTCCTTGTTTTTGATTTTAAAAAATTTCCATTTCTAAACATAATTGGTATTACCGGAACCCTGCTGTTCTAAATGAGAAAAGATTAATTGCTGCACTTTGCACCTCACTAGGTACTTCCTGAGATATCCTGTTTTCTGTTAACTAGTAATTTGATAATTCAATTAAAAATCCGAATTATAAGTATCTAGGATAAAGTCTCAAGAGACCTGAGATTTGCTTTATAATACTTTGGCAACAAAAAGACAGAAATGAGGGCAAGATAAAGCCAGAATGGCAAAATAGGGATAATGATTTAATCTGAGTGATGCACATACAAGAGTTCATTATACTGTGCTCTCAGCCGGGCATGGTGTCACAGGCCTGTCATCCCAGCACTCTGGCAGGCTGAGGCAGGAGGAACTCAAGTTTGAGTCCAGCCTGGACAACTGAGCAACCTAGTGAGATCTTTTCTCAAAGTAAAAAATAAAAAAGGGCCAGGGATGTAGCTCAGTGAAAAGGTCCTGAGTTCAATCCCCCATACCACAAATGCATACACACACACACACGCACACACACACACACACACACACACACACGTCTCTCTACTTTTGCGAATGTTTGAAATTTTTCATAAGATATATCAATAGTTATGTTGAAGCCAATTTCAAGCTCTTAGTTTTTAAAAATAAAGTTTCATATTCTATTGATGGAGACATTTTGTTACATATTGACTTGTCCAGAATAAATAAAAGTAGAAAAGTATCCGTGAGTTTCTGATACCTGAACATTTTTAAACAACAAAAGGGGGGGAAGGGGGGGGGGAAGCACATGCATATAACAAGACTTTTGACATTTGGCCTGCTTAAAATGTAACCAAAATTTACACTTCTGGTCACGAGTGAAAAATCCATCTGTTTCTCTCTCTCCCTCTCTCCTCTCTCCTCTCTCCTCCCTCCTCCCTCTTCTCTCTCTCTCTCTCTCTCTCTCTCTCTCTCCTCTCTCTTTGTATACATTGCTAGGCAAATGTCTACCACAGCGCTACCTTCCCAGCCCTCCACCTGCCCTTCAGAATTCTATTTCCAAGCTTCTTCACTCACTGTTTCCCACCTTCTGCCTCGCCCTTCTTGCTCTTGTACTTGAGTCTTGGATTGAGCGCTAGGCACCCTTTTCTTTCACTTCATCACTCTTATGTTGATTCGTTAAAGTGGAAAATAACCTATATAAAATTCCAGAGGAAAAAGACTCTTAGATCAAACAGAACCTTAGGACCACTAGAACAAATACCAGGTATGGTTGTAACCAAAGAGAAGACAGAAAGGAACTAACATGTTTTGAGCCCTCTCCTATGTGCCAAAGCAGTATTATGGATATTTACATGTAGTAGGGTAAGATGTTTTTAAATATTGTTTGCAAGATATGCTTATTGCTTACTTCTTGAAAAGTCACTAGAGTGGCTCTATTCTTTGAATAAATGTAAGTCCCTGTTCGGTAATGAAGGCATAACAGTTATCTCTCATGAGTCCAGTCTGCCACTCACTGTGATTCTGGAAAATGAAAGCTGGCTTCTGGGCTAAGGTTGATCAATATGCATAAAGAGTCCAGGGTTTTCTGAGAGAGAGAGAGAAAAAATACTCCTAAATATCCTCTCTGAAGATGTCCTGCTCATTCTTTGAGACATGAAATGAGAGAAGGCTGCTAGGATGGAGTAGGCTTCATTCACCAAGGGCCAGTGGTAGGGAGGGCAGCGTGTCTCCCAGGATTAATGTAGAAGAGTTTACCTGGACTAGTAACTCTAGCTCAGGATGACCAAATAATACAAATGTAAGTAGAGTAATAAATATATTTATGCTGTTTTTCAACATAAAGAATCAATTGATTCTTACATCCTTCTGAACAAGATGAAACTTTTACCTCATGTTGGATTTTCCTCCTCTTTACCTTTAGCATTGAAATTTAGCTCTAAATGAATCTTTCTATATTATGCCTCTGTTTCTCAGGAAAATGACTTCTGCATAAAATAGTGCTGCCTGCACTTCAAGATTAAGGGAAACCAGGGATGGAGAAGTAGCTCAGTAGTTAGTGCATGCTTAGCATACGTAAGGCCCTGGGTTCAATCCTCAGCTCAGCACAGGGGGAAAAAATCCACAAAATTAAAGGACAATAATTTGGAATTATTTGAAGTGGACAAAGAGGTATTCCCCATAAAATTTGCTCCAGGGCCCCAGACTCTTTCATCCGTAATCCTCTCATCCAAGTACTAACCAGGCCTGACCCTGCTTAGCTTCCGAGATCAGACAAGATCAGGCATGTCTCATCCTTAATCCTGACTTTGTTTCCCCTTTCCCTCCCTGTCTGAATAGCACTGACCACTGATTTCCCACCTGACTCCCATTTTCCTCTTAAACTCTCTTCGAGCATCCCCCACCATGGAGATATTTTTCTGCCTCTGACCTTTCATATTTTCCTAGTCTTCTCCAATGTTGTATTTTAAGTATGTAAACAAAAATAGATCTTATTTGAAAACTGGCTGCATCCTAACTCACTCTGGACTCTTCAAAGGTGGGTTTGTTGTTTGTAGTTGTTGTTGTTGCTGGCAGTAGTAGGGATTGAACCCTACATTCCCAGGCCTTTTTTTTGTTTTATTTTGAGACAGGATCTCCCTAAATTGCTAATTTGCCAAGTCTCAGCTCGAACTTGCCTCCACCTCCCAGAGTACTGGATTACAGGCATGTGCCACCATGCCCAGTTTGATGAGGTGTTTTAAATATAGGCTGAATATTAGACTGGCATGCTAATTTGATCACAATACACGAGGTCTTGCCTTACCTCTCTTGGGCTCTTTTGGCTTAGTAACAGTCATGGAAAACTAACCACGAATCTTAGAGCTGTTATCGGTCTACCTAGCAACCAGGCCCATACAAGCTCTGAAGTCACACCCTTCTGAGTTGATAAACAATGAATGTATTTTCTTAGACTCTGAAATCATATGTCAATATTAAAACTACTGTATCACTTTGGCTTTATGATCTCAGTAGGACCTACCATCTTCTCTATAATCAAATGCTTTGCTTTAGTCACATGAAGCAATCACCTCCAACTTTTTAAAAATGAAGTAAGGAGGGCACATAGAGTAGTAAGAATAATGTATCAAACACAGGCACAAAAGCAAGATTTAACAAATATTAACATTCGGTTACTTTTCCTAAGAAATAAAACACTGTAGCATTTAACCCTTCCCACGTCATTTTCATTTCTTTTTCGACAGAAGAATCACTATGCTAAAGTTGATATATATGTATACTCTTTCTTCCCTCAGTGTTTTTATCTGTTTTTACCATATATTTCAAGTGTTTTTTGGTATCCATTTACACTAGATAGTATTATAGTGATTTTTTTTAAATTATAGTGAATTTCAAATGTTAGGTGATACACAGTATTCAGCAAACTAATTTTTCATTGAAAATTAAAATTTCCTTGGGCCGGGATTTAGCTCAGTGGTTTCACTGCCTGCCTTGCAAGCAGAAGGTTCCCGGTTCAATCCCCAGTTCCAAAAAAAAAACAAACCACTTGCTTCCAGTCGCCCCCCCCCCGCCCCTTAGTAAAAACCTGTTTCCCCAAAATGATATACCCTTCCTTTTCCCCACCATATATAAAAAAGATAAAACTCAATATAACTTTCTGACCAACCAGTGTCCTGCTTCTATATTCCCTGCTTGCTCACAAACCCCATAAAACCCCGGCACATGGGGCTCTTTAGAGCTGACTCTATAAAAACGATCCCTTAGGGCCGGGGATCTAGCTCAGCGGTTCCGTTGCCTGCTTCGCAAGAGCAAGGTCCTGAGTTCCATCCCCGGTACTAAATAAATAAATAAATAAAAAGAAATACAAACGATCCCAGTCAAGGCCACGGGCGTCAACAGAGCTACACACGTGCCTCCAATCCTTGGGTGCTGCTCAGTTCTTGGTCTCGCTCTGCTATAACACTTGCTGAAAGCTTCAAAACACTTGAGGCTACACCTTATTTTCTACTCGTTGTTATTGTGGGACTGCATAACCTTTGTTCCTTTTTCTCCAGCCCCATTGTGATTAAAATGTGAGTTAATGGATGGAGATGCTTGTTAGTCTAGGGACGCTAGATAGGGATCTGTAACAGACCTAGAGTCCCAGATAGTCTAGGGACGCTAGATAGGGATCTGTAACAGACCTAGAGTCCCAGAGTAAACTATTCAACTCTTTGTTTATCCGGAACTGATATTCCAGGCACCACAATTGTTAGAACAAGCTGCAGATGTCTGCTGACCATCAATATGTGACAGTAGACCACAAACCTTTGTCCCCTTTTCTTTAATATGTTAAACTTCCCCCTCAACCCCCTATAAAAACAGCCTCGGATTCTGAGCCAGTTGCCTCTCTAAGCTATTTTGCTTTGGGAGTGCCTTCTGGCCAGACTAATAAAGGTCTGTTTTCCAACTTGTCTGGTGTGTTCCTTCCCAGGTGTTCTTCGCTGTAGTCAGCTCCTTGGAGTGTTTGGTAAGGCTCTTCGTCTTGCATTCTGAATACAACGCTGGGATTCCTGGGTGTGCTTCACTAGTCAGCTCCTTGGAGCATTTGGTAAGGCTCTTGGTCTTACATTCTGAAGACACCGCTGGGATTCCTGGGTGTGCTTCACTAGTCAGCTCCTCGGAGCGTTTAGTAAGGCCCTCGGTCTTACATTATGTCTTTTTACTTTCTTTGGCTTTATTTTTCCTTTTGTAAATATTCTATGTGTGCTTGAAAAAACTATACACGTTCTCTAATTGTTGTGTGTAAGTATAAAAACACCAATCAAGCTTGTTAAATTGTCTTACTCAAATGTCCCATGTCTTTGAATTATTAGTCTGATTCACCAGATTCTAACAGAGTCATTGGTGACTTGAAAATTTTTTTTTTTTTTTTGGTACCAGGGATCAAACTCGGGTCCTTGAGGTTGACAGGCAGACAGCGGAACCACTAAGCTAAATCCCCGGCCCTTGACAATTTTTTCTTATATTCTTGAAACTATATTGCTGTGAATATACATATTCATCATTTATTATGTGGGTTGATATTTTATTGGGATGATCCTTTCTCATTATGCAGTAGTCATTTTTAACTTTATTAACATTTTTCCTTAAATTTTTTCTCTGCTGTTAAGTTTATGTTTTTGTTTTCCTTTAGTTGTTTGTTTGTTTGTTGGTGGTGATGCTAGAAATCAAACCTAGGGCCTCACACGTGCTAGACAAGTGCTTTATCACTGGGCTACATTCTCATTCCTTTTTAAAAATTATATTTTGAGCTGAGCACGCTGGCACATCCCAGCACTTGGGAGTCTGAGGCAGGAGAATCTTCACAAATTCAAGGCCACACATAGTGAGTTCAATACTAGCCTAAATTATATAGCAAGATCGTGTCTCAAAAGAATCAAAAATAAAAACTTATTTTCACACAAGGTTTCACTACATTGCCCAAGCTATTCTCAAATTTGTGGTCTTTCTCCCTCAGCCTCCCTGGGCAAATGTAGGCCATACCCTTTACTTCTTTTTTTTTTTTGGTATGGGGGATCAAACTCAGGTCCTTGCACTTGTGCAGCAGGCGGTGAAACCACTGAGCTGAATCCCCAGCCCAGCCATACCTTTCTTTTAGTTATTTGCTTCTTTATTCTTTTTTAATGTTGGCAATTTCCAGTCTTTCTTTATATTTCCTGACACTGACATTTTTGAAGACTACTGCACAGCTAGTTATTCTATGGAATGCTCTCAATATAGGTTTGTTGTAGTTTTCCTCCTGAATACATTTAGGTTAGGTGTTTCTGACAAGAATGTAACACGTTATTCTTTGCCCCTCCTGCATCAAGTCAGAGATACATAATGACCTGTAACTGGTGAAGTTAGTGATAAATATCCTACAGAGAGATACTCTGACTGTGAAAAACCCTACTTCCTAGAATATATTTGCAACTATTCTTAACATTCACAGACATGTTTGTCTGAAACAATTATTATTATGCTGTTTGCCACATAGTTATTTTCTATTTGTATCATACCTTCTATACGTGTTAATTGGGCTTCTACAGAAGGGCCTCTCTTCTCTGATTGTGGTAGAAAATATTTGGTCTTTGTCCCTAGTTCTGGGCCCACAGCTCCTGAGCCCCTCAGAATTTCCTGAGTGACAAGGGTGATAAGGGTGTCTTGTTCTCATGAGGCAATGCTTGGCAGGTCCCCTAGACAGTCAGAATGGGGCTGATCACCACAAGGTCAGTTAGCCTTAGATTAGAAGTTTGAGACTTTCAGGGCCATCTCTGACCTCTGGGACGGGAGAAAAGCTAGAGGTGGTGTTGGTCACCAGCACCCACAGTTAGGGCTCAGTAATGAAACGTCTATAAATACCCTAAAAGACAGAGTTCGGGGAGTGTCCAACTGGGCACACGTCCATGCGCTGGGAACACCGTGCGCTCTGCCTTCACGGGAAAGAGGCGTCACACACGGACCCTCCCCTCTCTGACCTCACCCTGTGCGTTCTTCATCTGGCTGTTCACATGTCCCCTTCATAATAAGGAAAAGAGAAGCGATGCTGCAGTGGGAACTACAATTTGAAGAGGTAATAGAATATTCCAGAATTAAAGTCATACTTTGAAGATCATGGTGCACAGCAAAATAAAAAAAAAAACACTACATCTACACTCAGCATCATAAATGAAAAACAGATTATCGCAAAAGAAAAAAAGAAATGCAACGCAGCTAAAAAGTCTCTCTGTGCATATTTGTATAGAACAATTTCCGGGATAATCTTTTTTTGTGAAACTCCCACAGTTGCCTATTTCTCATGCCATTTAATCATCCAGAGGTCAAACGTGCAAGTGTATTATTTTGGATGTAGCAGTAACACCTATGCCCTATTTCTTGAGGTAAGTTATTATAGAAGAGAAACCTCTATATGCAAAATGTGGTTATTTAGTGTTCTCCTATGTAAAATCCTGACGTGATCGGACCAAGTTTTCTGCTGGTTCTGTTCACACAGTCATTAAATGACCCTGATTCCTCCCACCCTGTGTCTTCACAATTGCCCAGGGCAAGAATTCTTCACCATGTTCATGCCACAGACCTCTTTGGCACTTCATTCAAGCATATCGACTCTCTGAATAACGGTGCATAAGTGAAAGGAAACCACTAAACTGGATCATGGTTACCAAAATAGTTTTCTGAATTGTGGTACTATAATGAATACACTTCAGGAAAACACCGTGGCCCATGCCTATAATCCTAGCACTCTAGGAGGCTGAGGCAGGAAGACTGCTAGTACAGTCCCAGCCTGGGCAATTTAGTGAGAACTTGTCTCAAAATAAAAGAAGTTTAAAAAGGGCTGGGAATGTAGCTCAGTGTGAAGGCCCTGGGTTCAATCCCCAGTATAGTAGAGATAAAAACAAACTTCTTAATTCATTAAACAATACCATCTAACAATGGATCTAAAAACTGTCATAATTTTGAAGAAGGATTGAGCATAAATGTTGTTTTACAAAATGATGCCATGCACATTGGCACGTGCCTGGAGTCCTACCATTCTGGGAGGCTGAGGAAGCAGGACTGCAAGTTTAAGTCCTGCCTGGGCAACTTGGCAAGACCCTGTCTCAGAATAATTTTAAAAGGGCTAGGGATGTGGTAGAATGCCCTGGGTTCAATCCCTAATATTGCAAAAAAACATTGTAATGTGATATGAAAATATTGTTTTGAGTAGCAAATTCATGTGTGTTGTTAATACTACACTGTGGTTTGTCAGTGAAGAAAGCCTTAATTTTAGCTAGAGGCTTTGAAAATAAGGATATAATACTTCCTCAGCCAAGTTCATGAGCCTGAGATTAAAGGCCTTGGCCCTAGGGTGACTCTGGTTTGAAGCTGAGTCACAGGCAGCTTCCCTGCTGATGGAAGGGGAAGAGCATGCAGTGTACACTCACTCAGTGGTCAAAATCCCAGCTCTGGAAGTGGCAAGTATTACTCCTGCTCATAAAGCCTTAGGGGCCATATCCAGCTATAACTTGTACCCAGACTTTTATAATTGTTCTTGCTTATTTAATTGTCATACTGGGGATTCAACCTAGGGTCTACATCCCCAGCACTATTTTTATTTTTTAGTTTGAGACAGGGTCTCACTCAATGGCTAAGTTACCTGGGCTGGGCTGGAATTTGCAATCCTCCTGCCTCAGCTTCCCAGAGTGCTGGATTATCCTGTGCTACCATGCCTGGATAATCCAAGTCTTTAAATATAATTATGTTACATGAATTTTGGCAAGCAACTAGCAAGTTCCTCTATGCTCTTATAAGAAAAAGCAAATTTTACAAAATGTGACTTATACAACAGAAAAATGACGGCATGAATTTCCTCAAGTGTTGTTTGATGTGTAAACCTCCTTCATGTGCATTTTAAAAATTTTGATATAGTTTAGTAACATTTTTATATAGTTTAGTAAAAGAATACATTTAACTGCAAAACTAAAGCAAATAACCAAGCTAGGGTAGAATCTGGGAATTATCTCATCATAAAGTTATAAAGTAGATAAAAATTTATTTCAGTCTTCACACCGTTCTCACTTTGTTTTTTGTTTTTGTTTTTTTTTCTGTAGTACTGGAGGTTGAAGGTAGGGAATGCTAAGCCACATCCTCAGCCCTTTTTTTTTTTTTTTTTTTTTTGGTACCGGGGATTGAACTCAGGTCCTTGTGCTTGCGTAGCAGGTTGCGAAACCACTGAGCTAAATCCCCAGCCCCCTCAGCCCTTTTATGATTTTAGTTTGAGGTAACATCTCATTCAGTTGTCCAGCCTGCTGCCTCACCCTCTGGAGTGGCTGGAAATACAGGAAGCTCTACCATGCCTGGGAACAACATTCTCATTCTTTTTCTCTTCTTTTTTTCTTTCTGTAGCTGGGTTTGAACTCAGAGCCTTTGCACTGAGTTACATCCCCAGCCCTTTTTGCTTTGAGATAGCATCTTCCTAAATTACTAAATAGGCCAGACTAGGCTTGAACTTCAGATCCCCTGCCTCAGTCTCCAGAATCCTGGGATGCCAGGTATGTGCCACGACAGCTAACCTAACATTCAGATCCTTATTTTTTTTTAGTATCCTCTCCTCCTTTCTCCCATTTTGTAGATCCACTTTGTTCAGACTTTATCTATTTCCAATGTGTTGTTTGTTTTTGGTTCTGGATTTTTGGAGACAAGGTCTTACACTGCAGTGCAGGCTGGCCTCAAACTCACTCTGCAGCCCAAACTGACCTTGGCTTCATAATCCTCCTGCCTCAGTCTCCTGAGCATTGGGATTACAGGAATATGCCACCATGCCTGGCTTCCTATTTAAAATGGCTTATTTCAAAAATTGTCAAATTAATTACAGAAAAGTAGAGAAACCAATATAATGAATATCTATATGCCTTCCACTTAGATTCAATAATTATTGTTTATCAGAGACTCGTGTAGTAGGTTTTGATCTCTTGCTTGGTTTTACGGCACAAGGCCGAGAGAAAAACTAAAAGACAGAATTAAAGAGACAGAGAAACAGGGAGCCAAGATGGCCAATGCTGCTCAGCCAGCAAAGGCACTGGTTGGTCCAAGCCACTGATTTTTATTGGTAATCAATTGGGATAAAAGTGAACCATGTGCGAGGACATGCAGTCATGCAGTTGTTATGGATACTAATGTAGACAAGGCTTGTAAAGGAAAAAATAAAGCATTTTTAAATTAGGAACAGAATAGACAACATATAGGGTTGTAATTAGAACCTTGTCCTTCTAGTTAAGAAGGTTTTGGTCCTGGGAATGGAATTTGGGCGCGAGTCACTCTGATGTTGGCACATAGGCTTCAGCCCAACTCAAATACAATTTCTCAAAACAACCAATTGTGGGGTTAACTCTTTTCAGCTTGTTTTGGGCATAATCAGTAAGGCGATCCCTGGAATTGTTAACCTTTTCTCCCATGTGCTTCACCTCTTTAGATATAAATATATAAACATACAGACACACCCACACATAGGCTGAACATTCTCAACCTGAAATCCAAAATGCTCCAAAATTGGAAACTTTTGAACAGCAACATGATGCCACACATGGAAAATTCCACACCTGACTGATTGTGACAAGTTGTGTCAAAGCGCAGGTGCAAGGGCCGGGGATGCAACTCAGTGGTAGAGTTCTTTGTTCAACAAAACAAAACAAAAAAGGGTGCAATGGAATGACTTTCGTGTTTGGACTTGGGTCCTCTCCTCAGTATGTCTTATTGTGTATATATACCTATTCCCAATTCTGTAAAAATCTGAAATCCAAACCATTTCTGATTCCAAGCATTTCAAAAGGGCCAGGATACTCACCCTGAATATGTATAGACACACAGTCAGGCACTGTATAATGTTCCAGTCAATGGCAGACACACTTAGAACAGAAGTCTCGTGAGATTCTGTCACCTAGCTGGATGTGTGCTGCGTACATGCAATCCCAGCACTGGCAAGGCTGAGGCAGGAGGACTGAAAGTTTGAAGCCACCCTGAGCTACACAGTGAGATGCTGCCCCCCATTGTATCATCTTGTGACATTGTAGCTGTCTTAGTTTATGTATACGTTGTGATGCTTGCAGGACAAAACTGCCCAATGATTCCTTTCTCACACCAGACTCTGCCATTACGTGACTTAGGTCTCTAAGTAGGTACACGCACAAACACAATTTTTCTAAACAGTTTGAAAGCCAGTTACAGATAACATGAAACTTCACTCCTAGATACTGTAGCATGAATCTCCTAAGAATAAGGGCATTCTCCCATAATATAAAAACTATAATATATTATCACTTTTAAGAAAGTTGATGATAATTCCACAACACTGTCTAATAATCATTCCAGATTTAAAATTTCCAAATCTTTCAAAAATGTTTTCTATAAGTCAAGACTTGTGAGGAGACAACTGGAGAAGGCTGGTGAGGCAGTGAAGGGACAGTTGAAAGACTGGAAAGAGCAAAAATAATATTAGTGGAGGCTGGGCCAGGGATTTAGCTCAGTGGTTCTGCTGCCTGCCTTGCATGTGCAAGGTCCAGAGTTGGGTCCCTGGTACAAAAAAAAAAAAAATTAGTGGAGGCTGGAAAGGCAATGAAGAAATTGTTGGGGACTAGGAAAGGGGAACCCAAAGTATGTAATACCAATCAGTAATACCAGTCTATACCAACCGATTTAAGAATTGACTTAGCCAGCACCAATTTCCTGATAATATGTTAAGTTCTAGGCATTGTGCTAGGGTCTGAGAAATAACATAAGTCTTGAAAGATGCCAATTTTACCAGGTAGCAATTTTCAAAATAACTTTGTTAATATTGACAGTTTCTAGCAATTGAAGGTAGTGAGTTGTTTCTCTATACCATCCTCACCCTTCCTCACAGTCTTAGTATCAGTGATATCCCATTGAACCTACAGATCTGTTTATGAAATTTCGAGATAGAATGTTGAAAATTTCAATTGGTTTCTTTTAGCAACAACTTATGATAATGTATAACAATAGAAAAGTGAAGCTAAAGATTTCAAGCCAAGTGTAGATGACATGTTAGGACCCAGGATGGGGGGGCGGTTAGAAAGGAGAGGAGGCAAAGGGGAAGTGAAAAAGATCAAGATGCTGTATGTGTATCTCCACTTCCCCAACATGAATGTGTTTATTATGAATTGCAGACATATACTAGTTTTTAAAAAGAGGGGGAAAGAACTGAACAGTCTTTCACTAGCTAATGTGGGTCACAGCCCACTTAAGATGGAAATCAAACAAAAATAAAAGTAAAATGAAAGTTTATTATAGAAAAAAAACAAAACAAAACAGCTGGCTGCCCTGTAGGCAGCAGAACCCCAGGAAAGAGACAGCAAAGCTGGCTACTCTTCAGACAGAGCAGCCCCAGGAAAAACATAGTAAAGTTAGCTACTCAACAGCCAGCCCTGAAGAAAAAAAAAAAATTTCAGTTTTACAGGGTCTCAAAGGAATGTCATTAATTAATTAGTCTTTTTTTTTTCTTTTCCAGGAAGGCAAAGAGAGGGTGGAGTTTGCCTGAGTTTACTCACAGCTCCAAGTGTGCTTAGAAATGTGTTATATCCTCCCTCAGAGTGGAGATCTTACAATTGAAATATTATTACAATGAAGACATAATGAAATTTAGGCTCAAATTTCAGTCAAATCCATGGCCATCTTCACTTGCATCTGACTCACCCACTTTGCCCAGGCATCCTACTTCCTTATCTTAGGGAAGGCAGTGGTTTGCTCACTTAATTATCAGCCTGATTTACTCTCTCCCTCTTATCATCAAGTGTTCCAGCTGCTACTTCAAAGTCCTGCCTAATCTCCCCTGTCTCATTTCCAAAAGGCAATACAAAACAAAACAAAAAATTATCCTGGGAAAAATTTAAATCCAGAGCGTCAAGATCAACACGTTGTCTTGATCAGAAAGATTTTAGGAGGTGACTTGTAGATACTTTGAGGTCCACAGAAGGGTTTCTTAGACTCCTAAGAGCATTGTCCTATGGCAACCTAATTCAAGGCCTGTCCTGGAAAAATTATCAACGTTGCTTTTGTGAAAAAATTTATATAGAACTCCCAAAGTTGTTAACACAATTGCCCTAAAAGCATTATCATCCTGTACTAAAAGTAAGAGATGGTTGACACTGAAGGAAGCTAAGGGGCCCTCAATGTCTACTGAACACTGACAGCAGAATGTGAGAATAATTTATGGAAAAGGAAGGATAAGTTAGCCAGATCAAAGGTCTCACAGAGGAGGCCAAAGCCAAGAATCAACAGACCAATTAATGTGGAAAAGTCCCAGAGAGCAGAACTGGGACCACTTTGGGAAATGGGCCACACACACTGGCCAGATTTCAGACTCAGTGACATCAGCAACTAATGTGTCTTTCATTCCCTGCTTTCAGAACACAAGGTTCTGTGGTATGTACCCTACCCCTTTCTCACCAGTGAATATTGGGTATGGCTGGAGGGGTGGGAACAGGGAAGAAGTAAGGACAAGGTGTTTTCTATGCTCAGTTCTCTAGATCCAGTTGAAATGAATCTGAGGATGTCATTTACATCTGTACCTAACACTGATGATGGGATCCTAGACCTTGAGCCAGCACGTAATGGGATGAGATTTGGGTAGGGAGATAAGTGTATTTTGCCTGCGAGGGGCAAGCAAATTGTTAATGCCAGAGAGTGGACTGTAATACATTATTTCTAAAGATAGCTGACAACAATTCTGCCAACCCCTGCATGTATGTGTTACTCTACCACTCAAAAGGCAGACTGCCAGGTGTGGTGGCACACACTAGTTCAAGAACAGCCTGAGCAACTTAGTGAGACCCTATCTCAAAAATTTAAAAAGAAATTTTAAAAGGGGCTGGAAACATAGGTCAGTGGTAGGACACTTGCCTAGCATGTGGAAGGCCCTGGGTTCAATCCCCAGTAGCACAAAACAAAAATGAAAAAATAGAATTTAACTCCTTTCTCCCAGAACCTGGGTAGAATTGTAACTTTCTTTGACCTATGGAATGTCTTCAAAGTGACATTCTGCTAGAATATCCAAGAACAAGCCTTAAGAAGCTTCTGTTTTTGGGGACACAAACTGGCATATAAATAAATTTGGGCTAGACTACTGAATCATTGAGAGACCAGAGGTGTCAGGAGAGAATTCCTGCCTCTACCTCTGCTTGTGAAGGTCCAAAATACATAGAGGAAGCCGTTTGGGATATTTCAGTCCCTACTTAGCTCACAGGTGTATGAATGATGACACTATGTGAAGCAGATATAAATCATTATCTCTGAGCCCTACTTAAACTGCCAAGCAGATAAACGATTGTTTCCAAAAGCCACTAAATTATTGGGTTGGTTTATTATGCAACAATAAATAATTAAAACCATGTGAATGAGAACATTTTGGGGATGGTGAAATACTACACATAAGGAAATACATAATGATTTAATAGTAATTAGGGGATTTGAATATGTTGCATTTGAGATCAGAGTGGGCAATGACTTTTGAACTGGGTGGTGGACAGAAATGTTCGGCTGTCAGAAGGTGAGCCAGTCCCAGCACCCGGAAGGAAGCTCCCCCGCTGCCATCCCATGCTCCTAGGGCAGAGAAGGTGAGCCGCGTGGGCACCAGAAGCACCCCCCACCCCATGGAAATGAGAAGACATGTAAACAAGCCTCAAAAACAGACTTCTGGATCACCTACAGCAACTGCAAAGGAAACGAGATGGAACAATCTGATACTCAATCACCTGGACTCTCTGAACTGGCAACAAAAGAGGATTTGGGAAAAATGAAATCAGAAATAATTACTCAGATAACAGCAAAGATTGTGCTTATGGTGCAAGACATGATTAATAAATCTAGAGAGAACACAGATAAAAAAAA
>NW_004624752.1:16237018-16269464 GCF_000247695.1 Heterocephalus glaber
TCATTTCATCTACATATAAAGATTTTGCTTCTACCTTGCCAATCCTATCCTAATTGTGTCATTTTATTGCCAGACTATTTTGGTGGGGCCTAGGTTTCAAAGTTTAATGGACAGATAAAGAGTAAGCATATCTGCCCTTGCTCCCCGTCTTAAGGAGAAAGCATTGTATCTTCTCCATTCATATAAGGTGTTCTCACTGGAAGTATGGAGTACATGCCTTTAATCTATTGAGAAGGTTCTGTTCTACTTCTAGTCTCCTGATAGCTTTTACCATGAACAGCTGTAGAATTTAGTCCAATACTTTGATCAAAATCAGTTACAACATTTAATCAAAACACTGGAGCATCAAAAGAATAGCGTTTGAAGCTTAGGAAATTCTGATTACTAAAAATAAAGCTTTCAAATTGGAAGGAAGGCATTAAAATTATCTCTGTGGAAGCCAGGAAGAAACAAAATACATTAAATGTTGAGAATCTGAAAGTTTAAAATAATTGGGTATTACTATAATATAATCACACTTTGAATATTTTTATTATGGAATGGAAAGAAACAGAGAAATCTAACAACTTTGCTCCTGTTAAAGTTGATAAAGTAGTCTTACAAATCCTAAAGACAAATTATCTGAAGATTTTGTCTTGAAAAAATCTTTGTTGGGACCGCAGGTGTAGCTCAGTGGTACAGCATGTATAAAAGGTCCTGAGTTCAATCCCCAGCACCAAAACAAGACAAAACAAAACAAAAAACTTTGTTAAACAAAGATATTATGAAGGCCAGCATGGTAGCACATGACTATAATCCTGACACATGGAAGGGCAAGGCAGGAAGATCATGAATTAGAAGCCAGTCTAGGGTACAGAGTGCGACCCTGTCTCAAAAACAAATAAACAAACAAAAATAAAAATAATGAATGAGGTCTAAAAATGTTATTTCTGAAAATGTTTGTGCAGAAATTAATTTTGCACATCAATGCAGAAAACAATAGAATTGAGAATATGTTCCATTTAGCTGAATTTGCTTTATACATCCTACAATTAAGACAGTATCTTCTCTATTAAAAATATTATGCCCTTGGGCTAGAAATGTAGTTCAGTGGCAAAGTGCATGCTTAGCATGTGTGAGGCCCTGAGTTCAATCCCCAGGACTATGCATACAAAATATACTGTAAGGACAACGTTGTACAATGTATATTGCCTGATTTCAAGGCTTATTATAAAGCTATAGAAACAAAGAAACTGTGTTAATTGATATATGTGTGTATACCTATACATGTATGTAAATATATGTATGTAAAGATATACCTATATATGTATGTAAATATATATAATATATTTCATATATGTGGAACATGGATGTAAAACAGAATAGCAAGGCAGAAACAGAACCACACCCATATTTGCCCAATTGATTTCTGGCAGAGATGCCAAGGTATTTCAATGGATTTTACTAAAAGAACTAGATTTTCAGAGGGGAAGAAAATGAACCTTAATCCTTAATTCACAGTACATAAAACTTGACTTGAGATGGGCCACAAAAGTAAATGTTGAAAGTTTTTAAAATCTAGGAAAGGGCTGGGGATTTAGTTCACTTGTTCTGCCACCTGCCTCGCAAGCGGAAGGACCCGAGTTTGATCCCTGGCACCAAAAAAAAAAAATCTAGGAGACATAAGAGAAAATCTTTGTGACATGGGGATACATCAAGATTTATTAGATGGGATATAAAAATCATGAACCAGAGAAGAAAAAAAGAAAAATAAATAGGATAAAACTTTTGTTCTGAAAATAAAATTAAGAAAACAAAAGGGAAAAACAATCTGAAAGAAAATATTTGTGGTACATATATCTGACGAAACCCTTATAACCAAAACACATACAACTCAATAGTACCACAGAGATTAGGGACAGGAACTTGGTTTGAAGGGAGCTCAAATTATTCATAAGTATTACAAATTTAATCTTGAAATCAACACAATGAAGTGGGGCTATTTATGTTGGCAGTAGCTATGTAAGTAACTGGAAGTTCATCTGATTAGCTACCAGAATTGCCCATTAGCTAATAGAATTATCTATTTAGCAATCATTAAATCAGAATGCTTATTTAAAAAGTAACAAAAATGTGAACACAAGAATATATCTGCATTACTAAAATTTAATAGTATCTGTAAAAATTGTTTAGAACTTAAGCCAACAAAATGATTTTTCAGGAAGGAGTAGGTTACCATTGCCATCACTTAGAATTAATGGCTCACAATGTTAATAAAAATCAAATTTTTTCTCAATGGCCAATATATCCACTTAGTGCCCACTGGCAGGGAAAAGTGCTCCCACTTTGCATACCACTGACCCTCACCCCTGGGTGGGCCCTTCCACGCTGACCCCAGGCTTGGCCCTGTGACTTGCTTTGCCCTCTGTGACAGCCTTGAGATCAGCATCTGAGGAAACCTGAGCTCATCCACTACATGTTATAGTCTTGTGACCCAACCAACTCCAGCATAAACCCCTAGAAAAGTGAATTCTTGGACGATCTAGCCTCACTCAAGCTACCACATCACTTCAGTTGCATAAAGCAGCTCCAGACTAGATCAGTGAAAGAATCTCTTGACTGAATGTAGCCCAAATTTCCCAAATGCATGGAATTCTGAGCAAATAAAAATAAATCTTGTTTTAAGGCACTTAATTTTTAATTTTATATTTATGCAGCAATAAATAATTAATATACCATGGTATGAATTTTGGCTTCCATTGTAAGTGACATGGGAAGAGATTAGAAGATTGTGAAAGAAAAGAAGAAAGAAGGTTGTGAGCCAAGAAGTGACATGCTCTGACCTTTCACAAGCATTATTCTTGTTGCCATGTTGGGAAAAATAAACAGCAAAGGGATGACATAGGGGTAATGAAATATTAGGTAGATAAGAGATGCTGGTAAAATTAGACCATTCAAACAGCAGCAGGCAGATAATGAGAAATTATCAGAATCTAGGTTCTGAATTTACCAGAAAGTTGTGTTGATACATTGAATGTGAGTATGAAAGAAAGAGGGAATTAAGAATGACTCAAAGATTTTTTTTTACCTAAGCAACTAGAAAATGAATAATATAAAGAATACACCAAAATACCAGAAAAGCAGAACCCCAAAATAAAGGACCCAATCAAAAAAATAGGCAAATGAAATGCATAGATACTTCTTGGAAGATGAAGTACAAATGGCGAATAAGTACATGGAAAAATGTTCAGTATCTTTGCTATTAGAGAAATGTCCTGCGATTCCACCTCACTCCACAAAATCTGGCTACCACCATGAACTTAAATAGCAAGAAATGCTGGCATGGTTGGAGGGAAAAAGGACCCTTCTATGTGAATGGTAAGAATGTAAAATAGTACAAAAACTACAGAAATCAGTTTTAAAAAACTAAAAAATAGAAATTTTGTTTGACAAAGGTCTACCTGTGTATGTACCTCCTCGTATGTACCCCAAATAGCTAGACATCATAATACATTGATATACGCATACCCATGTTTATAGCAGCAGAACTCACAGTAGCTAAATCTCAGAGACAGTCTATATGTTCATCAATAGATGAATGGATAAAAATGTGGTATATATACACAATGTAGTACTAATCAGCCATAAAGCAGGATAAATTTAAGCCATTTGTAGAAAAATAGGTGTACCTTGAGACCATAATGCTAAACAAAATTGATACTAGGTTCAATATTTCATGGTTTCTTTTATTTGAGGAACACAAAGTGTAAATAATTTAAAAATCAAAATAAATGATAGATAATAGGAAATAGGTAGACATTTTGCAGATGAGAAAGAAATCTGGAGACAGAGTGATGAAAAGGAAAGAGAAGGGGAATTAAAAAGGGTAAGATGTAATATGCAGGGCCGGGGATTTAGCTCAGTGGTTTCACCACCTGCTGCGCAAGCGCAAGGACCCAAGTTCAATCCCCAGTACCAAAAAACAAAAACAAAAATAAAAACAAAAAAAGATGTAATATACATATGTACCAATATCCCACATTGAATGCATTCACTATGTATCACAAACAAATGAATAAAAAGTAAATAAATAAAAAACAAAAAGAAAGAAAATAGATCAGTGGATGCAGTGGTGGTGTCGGGTGGTACTGTGTCTAGTGAGGGATTCCAGACTCTTTTTGCTCTGCCCAAAGAGCTGGCAGGGTCAACCAGTGAGCAGGTAAAGACAACTTTCATTTAGAGTAAAGGAAGAAAAGGGGGAAGTAAAGAAAAGAGAAGAAAGGAAGAAATGGAAAGAGTAAAGAAAAGAGAAGAAAGTCAGAAAGGGAAAGAGTGTAGAAAGAGCAAGAAGAGAAACATCCCACAAGCAGGACAGGCCACTGAAGAAACAGGAGGACATCAGGGCAGCAAGACTGCAGCCGCAGGGAAGGCAATGCTGTCTTTTATACCCGCTCAGATCTGGCCCATTGGAAGTTGCTCTGTTCATGAGGCTGTGATGACGGGTCACATCCTGTTGATCACCTTCATTTTTGGCTCACATTACATCCTGGATCCTGTTGTTAGCCAACCTGCCATGCCCTAATCTCCTGCCTCAGCAGGAAAGTGTAAAGATAGCAAGTTGAGAGAAAGGACAGTAACATCGGGAATTTTGTTTGTTAATGTTAACTTTGAAACACCCATAGGCATCTAGTCTACAGGAAAACAATTCAGACTAATACAAAGTCTGAAGGCTGGAGAACCCAGGAGTCTGATGTGTGAGGGCAGGAGAAGATGAATGTTTGGTGTGATAAGTGTGCGTGAACTTGTCTTGTCTCTGCCTTTATATTCTATCCTGGCCCTTGATGGATTGGAAGGTGCCTAACAATATTGGTGAGGGCAATTCCCCTTTACTCAGTCTATTGACTCAGGTACTAAATCTCTTCCAGAAACACCTCACAGACATATCCAGAAATAATATTTACCTGCTATTTGTGTTTCCCTTACCCACTGTCAAACTGACATAAAATTAACCATCACAAATAAGTACTGTAGTAAACAAAGAAGGAAGGCAACTGTAGGCAAGTCTGTAGGTACAGTTGCAAAAAATGAAGGAAGTGCCAATCTAATGGCTTCTAAATCCACTTTGATGTAGGAGGAAGGCATCTGTTGAGATGAGGGGGTGAAGTGTTTGGAGGCTGAGGAGAGTGGAAAACTCAAAAGACTGGCAGAGAGAGAAAGAGAGAAAGAGAGAGTGAGAGGGAGGGAGGGAGAGAGAGAGAATGCTGACTAGGAAAATTAGAGGGTTTACAGGCCATGTTGACTTTCCAGGTGTAGTTAGAGGCCATGAATGTTATGGCACCAATCTATATAATTGATGGATTTTCTCTAGCAAATATTTAACAGTTCAGATGTTGGTACAGTATCAAGAAGGCAGATAGATAATAGACCTGCTAGACCAGAATCGGCAACTCTTTCCTGCACTGAGCCAGATAGTTTAGAATTTGCAGCCCATATATAGTCTCTATTACAGTGATTCAACTGTCTTTGAAGTGCAATAGCAGCCATAGATAATATGTAAATAAATGAGTATTGCTGTATTACAGTAGAAGTTTATTTATGGGCATTGAAATTTGAACTTAATACCATATTCATATTTCACGAAATAGTATACCTTGTTTTGATTTTTTCCAACAGTTTAACAATATAAAAGCAACTTTTTAGCTTGTGGGCTGCAGAAAAATAGGCACCAGGTAGATTTGGTCTGTGGATCTCTGCACTGGCTTACGTGGCTTATGAGGAAAATGTGTACGTTTAGGGTAGAACCATTCCAGGACCTAAGAAAAGCTTGAGTTCATTTCCCTCTGTGCCCTTTGCAGAGTATTCTTGTGCTGTACAAAACCAGTGCCTGTGTTTGTCATAGGTGTCACAGAGTTGAGGAGGGACTGTCAGAGAATGTGACAACAGGAACCAAAGCATGGAAAGTGAAGATAGTGGCACAGATGGGACAGCAATGTGTTTCTGCAGTATAATCTGGGTGTGGGTGGAAAGGAAACTGGAAAGGAGTTGATAATCATCCTGGCAAGGAGGGTGGTCAAGGGCCATTAAATATGGCTGTGTTCAAGGAATTGTTGCAATAGGAGTGACTGAGGGAAGAGAAGAGTTGGAAGACGAAAGTCCTAAAGTGCTGTGTTCAGATTTAAGATCTCAGAGTGAAAGAATTCTGGGTAATAACAAGAAATGATGTGCAGCTTATTCACGGTCAAAGTCTTTGATGAGAAAAGGGAATGACTTTGTTGCCGATAAGTGACAGTAGCCAAAAGATTAGATATTGATGTACTGTAGCTGATGACACGAACCCTAAAAGAACAATGAAGGTGAACATACAATGATCTGGAAATGGTTCAGGGACAAAGGGAAGATCTATCAGTTGCTCTAACAGCTGCCATTTGTTGTCTTTGGGAATTTCCCTTTCAAAAATTAGCTCTCAACTTTTGATTCTACACCCCAAGGACTTAGGTCCTTTAAAACCCTTTCCCTTCTTCCCGAAGAACTGGTCTGGTGAGGAAAAAATAGTGAAAAAATTCAGCAGAAAAAGGTAAGTCTATGCATAAGGCATCAAGTGTTGCCGTATTATATTCATGTATTTCAACTGCCTACTAGAATCTCCAGAGATTCTCTTGCCCACACACAGTTTTGAGAATTGAACTCTGGGCCTTTGTACTAAGCTACATCCCAAATCTCTTTATTTTGAGAAAGTTGCTAAATTGCCCAGGGTGGGCTTGAACTTGCAACCTTCACAATCAGCTTCCCAGGGTGCTGAGATTATAGGCCTGCATCGTCCAGCCTGGCTGAGTGTATCAGAGTTTCTCAAGCTCACTATCTCCAAAATAGAACTTCATTTCCTCCCTTGACACTCTCTGCCATGTCCCCCTCTGTAAACTTCTGCTTTGTATGTGCTCTTTCTCAGTAAAGAACACCACCAGCTCACACCCTCACACCCTCTACTGTGTTCCTTTCATAGTTTTCCTTAATCCACTTGTTATGGTTTGTATCTAGATGTCCTCCAAAGGCCAAAATACAGGTAGGCCTTTGGGGAGGTGACTGGATCATGGGAATGTGATACTCACTAGTGGATTAGGCAATTGATGGATTTATAGCTAAATGGGATTTGGGATGTGAAGCCGGGTTGGAGAAGGTGGGTCACTGGGTCCATGGCCTGGAAGAATCGATCTCCTTCCCTCTTCCCTTGATCCCTCTTTCTGCTTCCATCTGCCATGCTATGCGCAACTCTTCTCTGCCTTGCTGCCCTGCCTTGGAGCCAGTCAACCACTGACTACAGACTGTGAGCCAAAATCAACCTCTCCTTTAACTTGTAGGTGTCAGGTATTGGGTCTCAGCAAAGAGAAAGTCACTAAGACGCCATCTAAATGTCTTTATGCCCAGTGCTCCTTCTCGGCTTCAGGTTCTCATCATTCATTTGGATTATTATAGCATCCTTTCAACAAACTCCCTAACAACCATATCTTCAGTTCAAAATTTCTTAAGTTATTCATCACTAGTTTCTTTGGCAGTAATTGTATTTCCTAAAACATTGCCTTAGACTGTCATTTATCTTAATTACAGAGTTTTCTCGGGCCTCTTTGTGCTTCACTTGCTTCATGCTTGCTCCACCTGCTCACTACCTCCGGTCTGGTCCCCCTCAGTCTGCTTTCCACTCTGCAAGGACAGACAGTTAACATAAACACATATGTACTTATGCCACATTCTGACTTAAAATTCATCAGTGTATCACCCTGAGATTCACTCAGGAGATTTAACCAGATCAGCCTTTTCTGGTTCCTTTTACTTTTTAGATTTCCTCTTCTATTCCTCATTGCTGTGACAAGCATTACATACTAGCACAGAATAAACACGTAATGTTATTAGAGCTTTCCCTGAATTATTTTATCCCGGGGTAACATAGATACTATTATGTTCTTTTATTTTTTAGCTTTTTTGTGTGTGTGCTACTTGAGACAGAACCCAGAGCCTTGGACATGCTAAGAAAGTGTTCTACCACTGAGCTACATTTCTATCCTGTATTACTTTATAGCCAAAACATTGAGCTATAATGCTCAACAACTTCCTTTAGGTATCATTCAGGATTTTCCTCCTTTCTGCTTCCTGGAAGACTCTGTAGACTCCTTCAGTGGTTCCTGGAGTAGGCTGAATAGTATAGCCCATCCCCTGTCTATGTCCCAGTCCCAGGATAGTGTTATCTTGCACAATACAGGGGCCTTTGCAGATGTGATTAGGTTAGGAATTTGAGATGAGGAATTTCTCCTGTATTATTTGGGTAGGCCCAGAGTAATTATAAAGACCCTTACAAGAGTGAGGCGGAAGGGGAGGATAAGAGTGAGAGAGAAATTGTGATGGTGGAAGAGAGAGGTCAGAGAAGCCACTGCTGAAAGGGAC
The DNA here is from genome assembly GCF_000247695.1 of Heterocephalus glaber. The sequence continues at coordinate 16,245,431 of NW_004624752.1, forward strand.
CTTGAGGAACGTAGGTTGCCTCTATAAATTGGAAATAGCAAGGAATACATTGTTTCATAAAGCATCCACAGGGCCTGAAATTTAGCTCAGTGGTTCTGCCGCCTGCCTCGCAAGTGCAAGGTCCCAAGTTCGATCCCCGGTACAGAAAAAAAAAAACACCACGAGATATAAAGCATCCACAAAAGATGCAACCCTGTGACACCTGGATTTTGGGCTTTCAATATCCATAATTACAAGATAATAAATTTATGTTGTATTAAACCACTCATGTTTTGGTAATTTGTTATGGGAGCACACCAGTGAGAAAGTAATACCCCTTCTCTTGAATGACATTCCTGATCCTCCAAACCAGGTTAGATGCTCTTTCCACTCAAATGTTCCCATAACTTCCTGTTCCTGCCCCTCACAGCACATGACTTGCTGCATTGCATTTGCTGGTTAATAGCTTTCTCTGCCTCCTGTAAGTTCCTAAGATAGGGTTCATGTTGTTCTTTTGTATCCCTAGAGTTTAATGCAAACAGCTGGAACTCAATAGCTATTTGCTGAGTGGATGAATGAGTGTGATATCTCAGTCAAAGAGAGCCAAGATTGTGTGTTTGTTATATTTAAACTAGTGACTTTTAAATTTAAGATACAACCGAATTTGTCTTCCTGCCAAGAAACAATTGTAAAAGGGAAGAGGTGGGCTTTTAAAAAAAAAATCCCAAGAACATGGGATCGGAGGATGGGAGCAGCAATTTCCTTGACAACAATGAGAAACTTGCTCTCTTCCATGAAACAAATGAAGCCACAAAGCCAGACAGGGTAAACCACTTAAGAAATGTTTACCAGGGGCTTCTAGGTTTTTTACATAGCTGGATACATGCTTAGAAATGACTTACGTGCCAGTTACTAGAAAAAACATTTAATTCATGACAATGATGAACTGAGGACTGTGCTATGCTTGCTACTGAATATGACTCAAACATGAGTCAGAGCCATATGACTATTTATTCCTATTTTCCTTTTGTCATAAATAACTGCAAGGCCCTATGTTTCACTTTCACTTGGCTGCTGTAGTAAAATGGCATAAACTGGGTGAGTTATAAACAACAAACACCTGTTTCTCACTGTTCTGGTGACTGAAAAGTCCAAGATCACGGTATTAGACATTTGATATAGGGGAGAGCCCACTTCCGGTTCATACAGTAGCATCTTTTTGCTGTGTTCTCAACTGGTAGGAGGGCAAGGCAGCTCTGGGGGGTCTTCTTTTATGAAGGGCCAGTCTCACCCCAAAGCCTTAATACTTTCAAATTGGGGATTAGGTTTCCACACATGAATTTAGGGGGACACAAACGTTTATGCTGGTTTCACAATATAATTTCATTGTTCTTATTAAAGGCCACTAAGTTAGATAGAAATTAATATACAGGCAGAAGAGAACTGGGCCCCCAAGGAAGTCACTACAAAATATGGAGCTATCAGAATTGTGGCTGGAGGCAAATCTAAGGAGAGCTAGGCCTCAGGATGGAGATGCAATAGCCAGGCCTGCAAGATAAACAGCAATTTGGGATTACAGTGTAATTAGCACCAGCTGGTTCAGTAGACATCACACATAGGTGGGTGACCAGCAGGACTCTTTTCCCTTTCGGATCAATATTAATTAAGCGGCTACACTGGTATTCCTACAGGTTGATTGTAGTCTGACGCACATGGGACCCACATTGTAATTTTGCTGTATACATTTCTCCCAACAATAAGCCTGGGTGGCCACCCTCTCAGGACCCCTCCTGGAAATCCATGAGCTGTTCTTCTTCTCCTTATTTCCAGTAAAATCCTCAAACCTTACCCCTTTGGTTCACGTCTTCATTCCTTGATGCTGTAAGACCATCAACTCGACACCTTTGACGTCTAATAGGTTGGGAGTTATATTTTTCCTACATCATGATCATTTTCAAAGAGAGAGGGCTTTACAAAAGAAACCCGACTTTCTCTTTCGTTCTCTACCCTACTAACTGTGCAGAAGTCTGGTATGGTGTGGATGGGTTCTCTGCTCCAGCTATCACAAGGCTGAAACCAACCTGTCAGCTGGACTGAGATTTAGAGTTTGCAGGGAAAAACTCCATTTCCAAGTTTAGTGGAATAGTTAACAGAATTCAGTTCTTTGCAGTTATCGAGGTCCCAGTTTGTTGGCTATCAGTGAGGAGTGGCTCTCAGCACCTAGAGGCTGCTTTGAGGTCCTTTTCCTGTGGCCACCATTGTCACTTCAGACCCTAGATACTTGCCTTCATCCAGGCTAGCTGGAACACAGTCCTGAAACTTCCTCTTTTTGGATTGGCCAGAGAAAACTCCACTTTTCTAAAGACTAGGTCATGCCCACCCAGATAATCTCCCTACCTTAAATTCAACTCTGCCATTTAACATGACATAATCATGAGAATTAAATTCATCATGTTCACAGTCCTGGGCAACCACACTTCCAGAATGTGGTTTGAAAATCTTGGGATCCATTTGAGGATTCTGCTTACCACAATACCACTAAAGTAGTGTATTTTGAAATAGGGGAATGTATACTGAAAAAAAAAACTCTGAGTTTTTTCTTAGCACATTTGCCCACAGAACAATAGAGAACCAATCTCTTAATGGAATTAAACTTCAACTCACAATTTTGCAATCAATTCCATTGAGTGTGATTAAAATGATTAATCAAATTCTTCCAGCATGACTTGTAACTTCAAGTGGTTACACAATGTCGGCAGCAGGTAACTAGCTTCTGTAGGCCACCCCTGCTGGCTGATGGTTAGCTAATTAGTAAAACAGGAAAAGTAGAACTTTTTTTTTTCTTGTGGAGATTGAACATAGGGCCTTGCACCTCTACCACTGAGCTACATCCCCAGCCTGCAGAACATTTTTGAGAGCTAAAAATACCAAATAATAGTAGTTAGTATACTGTAGTTTTGCAAGATATTTTAGGGATATGAATAAAAAAGAAAAATTATGAAGAGAGTAATAGTGAAAAAGCCTTTAAAGATGGAGTTGGGATGTGATTAAGAAACAAGGCTGCTCCGTACCAATTCCAGCTGCTGTGCAGGATGTGATCTTTGGTCACTTTTGCACTTTGAAAGCATCTGAAAGGAACACTGTTATCTTGTGTCCAAAGGCTCCAGAAACATCTTAAGAGGTCATCTGACTCTTTTGTTATGAGCATTTCTGTTCTGTTTACATATTCTTTTTAAAAAATGTTATTTATTTTATTTATTATTTTTTGTTACTCCATGCTTGCAGTCCATACCGATTACATTTATTGTGGGGAGCTGGTACACATACATAGCACATCTCAGTTCTTTTTTCATTCCTTTCCCCTTCCATCTTTCTCTGCTCCCTTCAACTCTTGGTTCCCCTCCTATTTACAAAAGTTCTATTTCCATTTTTCTCTCTTCAATTCTTTTTTTTCTCCACCTCACTTCCCTCCTTTCTACCCCTCCTTCCATCTATCTTCCCCTTTCCATTTGAGAAAGATCTTACTTCTTATGATTCATTTTTTATTTTGTTCTTTACTTATACTTTGAGTTTCAATATAAGAGAAACCATATGATATTTAAACTGGTGTGTCTGATTTATTTCACTTAATATTATGGCCTCAAGGTGCATCCATTTACCTATGAATCTCTCAACTTTATCCTCTTTTGGGCAGAGTAGTACTCCCTTGTGTTCTGTTTACATACCCCCCCTTTTTTTTTGGTATTGGGGATCGAACTTGGGACCTTGCACTTGTGAGGCAGGTAGTGGCACCACTGAGCTAAATCCCCAGCCCAACATATCCTTTTCTTTCTCTTCTTTCATGTAGCCTTTTCTTTTTCAACACTCAATAGCCCATACAAACTTCTACTTCTGCCTTCCTTCAGCCACTGACTCAGAGCTATCTGAACATGTGTCCCCTGAATTGCAATTTCTAAGACCCCCAAAGTCTTTTTAACTTTTGAAAATCTTTTTATTTTAATAGTTATTTATTTTATTTCTTGTTTGTTTTTTAGTGCTGGGAATGGAACCCGGTGGCTCCTATGTGCTAGGCAAGTGCTCTACCACTGAGGTACATCCCTTGTATCAAAGTATATTTTTATTTCTAATTGACACATAGTAATTGTACATTATTTATGGTGTGAAATGTAACATTTCAATGGATGCAAGGGATGTGTAATGATCAGATCAGGTAATTTGCATATATATAAGAGCAGACATTTATCATTTTTTGTGTTGGCAACATTTAAAATCTTTCCTAGTAGCTGCTCTAAAATACTTTATCTCTTAGTCACAGTTATCCTATGTGCTACAAAACATTACAGTTATTCCTCCTGTCCTACTGCACCCCTGTACCCCTTAATCATCCTCTTTCCATTATGTTGTCCCACACACCCTTCCCAGGCTCTGTAACCCCTATTCTGTTCTCTAATTCTTTATGATCAACTTTTTAGCTTCCATATGTAAGTAAGAACATGTGATATTTATCGTTCTGTGCCTTATACCACTCAATAGACATGAATATTTTCTCAGTTTTTGGATTTTGGATCAATTGACATGGGAAGCTGGTTAAAGGATACATGGAAGCCAAGCATGGAAACTGGATCCTGTAGTCCCAGCCACTTAGGAGCCTGAGGCAACCTGAACCCAGGAGTTTGTTTGTTTTTTTTTTTCAGGATCCAACTCTGCTTTATTCCACTCTCCCAATGTAAATTCTCTAAAGGAAGTGACCTTGCTTGTCCTGTTCACTCCTCTACCTGCAGGACTCAGCAGCAGGGCCAACATAGAGTAGGTGCTCAATAAATGCTTGCAGAATGAAAAGTTCCTGGGAGGTGAAACAAGACACCACAAGGTGGGAAAAGAAGCCTGAAGGAAGTCCCTTCCCATTGGGGCCGGGACTGACTGGCCTCATTCTGATGGTCATGAAAGAGGCTGTGAATCAGACGGAGGACCATTCAAGGCCAGCTTGGGCAAGATAGTGAGACTCTGTCTTTAAAAAGAAAGAAAGAAAGAAAGAAAGAAAGAAAGAAAGAGGTACATGGGCCTACAAATTTCATCTCGAAATCAAAATTTAATCTTAAAACATTAATTTGTTGGTTGCACCTTTTATTAGATGCTACTATGGGCCAGGTATCTGGAACCTAAGCAAGTTTTGCTCTTTAAAATAAAAAAGCATGTGGCTGGAGGTGTAGCTTGGTGGTAGAGGGCTTGCCTAGTGCCTAGCATATACAAGGTTGTGGCCTTGGGCCAGCACTGAAAAACAAAGGGAGGGGGGATAGGAGGAGAAGGAAGAGGAAGAAGAGGAAGGAAGGAAAGAAAGAAGAAAGGACGGAAAGGAAGGGGTAAAGAAAGAGAGAGAAAAGATGGAGGCAGGATAGAACTGAAAGCCTGAGGAGTGGGGCAATGCTTTTGAACATTCTCAGTGAGAAATCCAGTAAGAACTCCATGAAAGCTGAGCAAAAACAGAAACTCTAGATGGGTTCAGCTAACAAGGCAGTCCCCGCTCCCCCCGCCATCTCTTTTGTACCAAGGACTGAATCAGGAGCCTTGTACCATTGAGCTACACCCTCCCCTTTTTTCCTGAGAAAGGATATTGCTAAATTGCTGAGGCTGGGCATGAATTTATAATCCTCCTACCTGGGATTATAGGTGGGGACCACAAGCCTAGCCTAATAAAGCAGTTTTAGTTTTCACATAGTTGGTGAAGGAATTTGTGCACTGTTTAGAATATCAGAAATTCAAAGTTTTTAAAAAAAGTTTCCATCATATTATTAGTAAGCAAAAGCTCTGTGACTTTTAAATAAAAAAACAAAATTTCACATAAAAATAAGAGAATCACAATAATACACTGTGTATCATTATCTTCAAAGAAGTACTCAGAGACAAAAAAGATTCTCTCACAAAGAAACAGATAATAGCACCAAACTTTCTTTTCAATGAACTGAGATATTAATACTATACATGAAATGAATTAGCATATATATTAAAATATTTTTGATACCATTCTATAGAATGATAATTAGAATAGGTAATTTAGGGAATTATTTGAACTTCTCTTTATTTGCTTTTTATTTGTATATATATATGTATATGTATATTTAGATTTAGATTTTCTCATATAAGAAAAACCATGCGCTATTTAAGCTTTTGTGTCTGGCTTATTTCATATAACGTTATGTTCTTAAGTTGCATCCATTTGCCTACAAATGCTTCAAGTTTGTCTTTCTTTATGGCAGAGTAGTACTCCATTGTATATAAATACCACATTTTCCTTATCCATTCATCTTTGGATGGACATATATGCTGTTTCCAAGATCCAGCTTTATAAATTGTGTTGCTATAAACATGCGTGTGCATGTATCCCTGTAATATGATGATTTTAATTATTTTGGGAAGATATCTAGAAGTAGGATATCTGGTTCAAATGGAATTTCTCATTTTCGTTTCTTGAGGAATCTCCACACTGATTTCCATCGTGGAGCACTGTGACTTTTATAACCATTTAAAAGAGAATGACTGGGGCTGGGGATTTAGCTCAGTGGTTTCGCCGCCTGCTGCGCAAATGCAAGGACCTGAGTTCGATCCCCGGTACTAAAAAAAAAAAGAATGACTGCCTGCCTCTCAAGCACAAGGTCCTGAGTTCGATCTCCGTACCAAAAAACAAAAAACAAAAAAACCCCAAAACAAAACAAAAAAAAGAGAATGATATTTTTTAGGACACAAGGAGCAAGACATTCATTTCCTCCTAGACACCATTTCTATGATTCTTGTCACCACTGTGTGACTACAAAGCCCATCAACTTGTTCTCTGAAGGTAGGCTGTACTGTACTGTAATAAGCCCTTGGTTCTGTTAATTATGATTTCTGCAAAAAAAAAGTGTTTAGCTCAGTGCTCTAGTGCTCACCTAGCATGTGCAAGGCCCTGAGTTCGATCTGTAAGACCACAAAAAAACTCTTTAAAATAAATATATTTTAGCTTGCTACATGATGAAACTTCTTTAAAAGTACCATATTTTCTGATTATCTTCAATTTCTAACTTATTTCCTTTATTTGACACCATGGTAAAACTTTCCAAGCAAGTTCCAGATGCCACCCACCAGCTATTTTTTCTTCTTAGTTACTAACTACTCATATCCTGTTAGTCTAAGATTATAATAATTGAGGTCATTGACAAAAGTATTCACATTGCTAATCCCTGCTTTTTTTTTTTTTTCCATAAAACTACTAAGCTACAGGGAACATTTCAAGCCATCATTTCCATTTATGAGACAGAAAAACAAAGACAGGGCAGGTTGTGGAGCCAAGGAAAACTAAACTTCAACATGTGCCAAGTAACAATCCTTCATTTGGACAGAGATGGATTTGTTACACTGTCATTAGAAACCCAGGTACCCCAAAGCTAGGATAATTTAATACCCAATGCATAACTTTCTGTTTTCTTTTGAGTCAGGGTCTTACAGAGTTGCCCTCAGCAACTCCGGATCCTCCTATCTCAGTTTCCTGAGTAGATGAGATTACATGCATGTGCTACCATGTCAGGTTCAATACATAGCTTCAAAAAGAATAACAAAATTAGAGGGAAAAGAATGAAAGTTATTTTTGCTTTTTGTATTTTATTCTAAGCCGAGAAATTGTTTGCATGCATGTAACACTGTAACATTTCCATTAGGAATTAAAGAAAGACCACCTCGTAAGGTCCTATGAAATGTAAAACAAAACAAAACAAAAAAACAAACAAAAGGGTTGTGGATTTAGCTCAGTGTTCTGCTGCCTGCCTCACAAGTGCAAGGTCCCCAGTTCAATCCCTGGTACCAACCAACAAACAAACAAAAGCCCTAACAATGTTATTTGAGGCCCTAGGAGAGAGGAAAGTAATTTTACAAGAAAAGAGGTGACAAGGTCATGACTATGGATCCTAAGCATGGATGAACTCAAATTCTGGAAACCATTAAGGCAAGAAATGTCATAAGCAGGCAGCTTTTGCTCCCCTGGAATGCTGCCTGAGACCATGGTGTAAGAGTGAATCTATATTACAACTGGATGACATATTTCAGAGCCCAAACACCAGACTTTTAGCACCATGTTCCAGCTTTGTCAACCTTGTACCTATATGCAGCTATCTGAGTGGCACAACTGATGATGCAACTATCCATGACCCGTGAGCATAATCAATATTCTTATTAAGTCACTAAGTTTCAGCGGCCAAAATAGGTCAGAATAGTTGGGCAGGATCACATGGAACTCAAGGTGTATAAAACTGTACTCATTTTTCTTAACATTCACTTATCACTTTTTCTAGTGATAATACTAACATTTGTTCCTTACACTCTTTTGAAACAGGCATGTTTTCTTTGTTGTCTTATTTCCTTCTGCTATCTGCAACATCCAAATCTCATCAATTCTTTTCCCATGATTTTCTTCTGAACTCTCACTTCCATGAACACTGTCACTATATTATGTTAATAACTAAAGCACAGGAATGATTTGTGGCTTTCAGTTTTCACCAGTTCAGTTTATCCTTAGTCCTCATGTAGTACTCCCATGTACTGTCACTATAGTAAAAATGTCGCTCTAATTAGGCTTCTTTGCACTGTGAATTCTTCTATGGCTTCCTTTGCCTATACAATAATGCTTTTACTCCTCTAGTGAATCACCTCCCTCCCCATTCTGGCTGCCATGTGCAGTATACGTCCAGGCATAATCCATCTTTCTTTCAAGTTACCACTTTTCTCTATAAATGTCGATTCCAGTCAAATTAGATTTGTCATTGTTTCTACACTAAGCCGTAAGTATTCTTTTTAAAATCCTTTTTTTTCAACTGGATCCCCACTCTCTAGATCTTGCTAATTTAAAAATGTCTACCTAAGGCTGGGGATGTAGCTCAGTGGTAGTGTTTGCCTATCATGTGTGATATACAACATGTGTGTTGTATATCATCTGTTGGATACACAACACCACCAAAATAAATACATAAATAAAATAAAAATCTCCAACTCAAATTCTATCTTCTTTTTTTTCCTCCAGTGGTGGGAATCAAAGTCAGAGTACAAGGCAAGCACGCTACCACTGAGCTACACTTTGAGCTCTCAAATTCTATCTTCCACATGAGTCTTCTCTGATTCTTCGATTATTTTGAACTCCTTTAATATTTATTGTCTAAACCATTTGGTTAACACTTTCTGGATATTCATTCATTATAGTTATGTTTTTTATGTACAGATGTTTTACCTATGCTCCTAAATTATATCCTTCTGGAGATAAAAGTGAATATTTTATACCTTGTATAACATATAAGTGGTTGTCAGAAGATTTTTTTTTTTTTTTTGGTACCGGGGATCGAACTCGGGTCCTTCTGCTTGTGAGGCAGGCGGTGGAGCCACTGGAGCTAGATCCCGGGGCCCCTGTCAGAAGACATTAATTGATGTTGGAATGGACAGTAAGATTTGGGTAAAATGTGAGTAGCTGTTAAGGAAAAGGGCACTCTGAACTAGGGGAAAAAGAACAATGGGAAAATGCATGGTTTGTTTCAGAGATGAAAAGAATAATATTAAATAACGAGTCAATGTAATGCCTTAACAACAACAATATCAATAAAGGAAGTACTCAGCTATCATTCTTCCTCTTGCTTATTTTCCTCCAAGATACAATCCGACTTGTTTTCACCTCAGGACGTTTGCACTTGTAGAAAATATGATCACTGAAATAGAATTTTAAAATTAGATGTTGTTTACTTGTTACAGGAAGCAAAGAGGGGGAGTGCTTACAAACTGTAGACAAAGTTACCACCTTAACCCAGTTTCTTAACATACAAAATTGAACAATCTATTTTACACCTAAGACCTTCTGCTAGAGCTCTCTGTGGTTAGCAGGGGAGGAAATGCTACAGAACACGCAGAAATGTGGGGGAAGGCTGAGCTCTGCAGCTGAAATTCCCTTAAAGGTCTTCAAAAGAGATGAACATATTTGAAAGTGTCAAAACTTGGTAATGCCAGTTAATTAAGAGGCTGAGGCACGACAGTGAGTTTGAAGTGAAATCCTCTAAAAAAAGTTAAGTAAAAAGCATTGAGAAGTGACTGTGTAGATGAGGCCTTCAGTTTCCCTTTCTCTCATGACTGCTGCCTTCATTCAACAAATTCATTTATTGAACAGCACTCCTCACAAAGAAACAATAAGCAAAAATTATAAATACAAAAGTTGTAGAAATAAGAAAAAATATGTCATAGGAATACTCCCCAAACGAAAGCAGATCTAGCTATATTAATACAAATAAAATATACTGTAAGGCAAAAAAAAATACCACCAAGTAACCTTATAATGTTAAAGTATTTAACTCAAAAAATGTTTAACTCATCAGCAAGATATCATAATTTTATTTCTATATGCTCCAAGTAACAGCCTAGTATATATAAACAAAATCACCTGACAGAATTATGAGGAAAGAAGAACAAATCCACAATCACAGATTGCTATGGAGAATAATTTCTTTAGCGTCTCTCTTCTTCTACACCTTTGCATTGCTTGTATCTCTTCCTTTTTTTAGGTTTCACCTCCTCAGAGAGTTATTTTCAAGTGAATCTATTTAAAGTACTATTTACCTTTCTTTTTGGGGGGTGATAATGGAGATTGAACAGAGCCTAACACATGATACATAAGCACTGTACCACTGGGCTACATTCTCCTGCCTTTATTTTATTTTGAGACAGGGTCTCACTAAATCGCCCATGCTGGCTTTGAACCTGTAATACTCCTGTCTCAAATTCTCTGGTATAGAAGTGAACCCCCATGCCCAATTATCTATTATTCTTTATATTATGTATGTGAGTGTGCGTGTGTGTGTGTGTACACGTGTGCATTTGGTATATATTTACTAAATATTTCTTCCACTTAAATGTATCCTATAGCCAAGTGTGGTGGTGCACACTTGTAATCCTAGCTACTTGGGAGGCTGGGGCAGGAGGATCAAAACCTTGAAGCCAGCAATTCAAGGAGAACTTCTCAAAACTAAACAAAGGAACAGTTTTTAAAACGTTTGGGGGTGTAGCTCAGTTGTAGAACACTTACTTGACTAGCACATGTAAAGCCCTGGGTTTGATCCCTTTATTAACAATAAATAAAATAAAATAAAAATATATTCCATGAGAGCAGGGATACGGGGCAGCTAATTTGATCTTAATGGCAGTATAGAGACACTGAAAAATTTTAAATTGGGAAGTATGCATCAAAAGATGTTTGAGAAAACCTCCCTCCCTTACCAGGTAAAGTAATAGTAGGCTTCTTTACTCAAATGGAATGCAAGACACAAGGAGGAAAAATAGTGATTGAAGTACTAGGTATGTAGCTGAATTTATACTTGACATACATATTGAAGTCTCAACATGTTTAATATTAAAAAAAGTGATTATCTTTTCTGATTTTAATATAGTTCCCATTAAGTATAGCTACTTCCACTTAAGACTAACATTTCAGCTGGGGATTTAGCTCAGTGGTTCTGGTGCCTGCCTTGCAAGTGCAAGGTCCTGAGTTCGATCCATGGTACCAAAAACAAAACAAAAGGCTAACATTTCAGTTTCATCTTATCTGAATTGCAGTAGCTGCCATCATGTATGGAATGTGTAATGTGTGAAGCTACTTCCTCCCCTGGAAGTAACACAGCCTATAGCAAGTTTACAAAATTTATGTAGCTGGAACACACTGAATAGGCACCACATCATGTGGGCTGTACAGATACAAGCCATGGATGCAGCTCTCTTGTTCTTCCTTCTAAATGCAGTAATTTGTAACTGCCTACTTGTCAGCGCCATTCTTTTAAATGATGTTGGTTCACAGTGAGTTCAGCTTGGGAGCCATAATAATATCCTACTCATTATAAATTTAGCATATACATCTAGCTTTGCTTTCCAAGGCACATTTGATACATTATTGGACTGCTCCTCTAACGATAGAAAAGTTAACAAATGAGTTGGGAAATTACATGTCAATTTAACTAATCTAATTAATGTCACAGTTATTGCCTCTGTGAAGATTGCCCATAGAACTGTAAAACTAATTATTTGCGCCACCTAATTGGCAACAGAAAAATGGTGCACAGATGAACAAGCTAGTGTTGGATTAAAAGTTTTGTCAGGAGTTTAACTTGGGTTGCATGAACTGAGGTGAACTGGGACCTATTCAGTTCGTCGATAATGTTAAAATGAAGTAGAAGAAACTACTACAAAAGGTGACAAGTTAACACAAGGTGGAAAAGCCATAGAGTTTGACCCCCAAAGGGCAAAAATGAAATAAAAAACCCACTTCTGACTGATATATACCTCCTGGAATTTTTTTTTTTTTTTTTTTTTGGTGCTGGGGATCAAACTTGGGTCCTTCCGCTTGTGAGGCAGGCGCCGGAACCACTGAGCTAAATCAACCGGCCAAAAATCTGGGGGGTTTCTTTCTTTCTTTCTTTTTTTTTTTTTGTACCAGGGATTGAGCTCAGGACCTCACACTTGCATGGCAGGCGCCAGAACCACAGAGCCAAATCCCCAGCTGGAATTCTTAGCTTTTTTAATGTTTTGTAATAAAGTAAGGTCTGAAAACAAAAGGGACTATAGGGCTGGGGATTTAGCTCCATGGTTTCGGTGCCTGCCCCACAAGCAGAAGGACCAGAGTTCAATCCCAGTACCAAAAAAAAAAAAAAAAGAGAGAGAGAGAAAGGATTATCCACCAATTTTTGGCAAAAGAAGTGAAAAAGAGTGATACACATTTGCAGTTATAAAGATCTGTTTAGCTGCTTTGTGGTGGATGGATTAGAGGACCATAAGTGTGGTAGTGGGGATCCCAGTCTTCCAGGTGATAGGTAATTGTGGAAAGTAGGTGGATCGGATAGATCTTTAATTATAAACAATAATGCTTCGTGATTAATAGGGTGTCAGAGGAGAGAAAGTCAAAGGTACCTGTCAATTGTGGCTAGAGTTTCCACAAAGCCCTTAAGTAGACACCAACGGAAAACCTCAAGGCTTTGTAATATATCCACTAACAAGGGGAGGTTATGCTGGTGCTGGCATTACAGCTGGGTGCTGTGGTTCACTGAGTGCACTGATGGGCACTGACATAAAGCAGTGTGTTCCACTGTAATAACCTTATCTGGAGAATATTTTACTAGAGTGGTTCTTATGCCTATTATACCCTTAAACATGCCTCCAGGAAACACAGGGAACCAATGAGATCAGTCTACCTACCTGCTTACCTCATTTTTACACTTCACACAGCTGATATACTGCTTTCGAAAAAAATCAAAGCAAAAGTAACTGAACTGGGTGCTAGAATGTGGCTCACTGGTAAAGTGATTGGCTAGCATAAACAAGGCCTTGGGTTTGATTCCTACCACTCAAAAAAAGGGGCTGGGATGGGGGTGGAACTGGACTTTTGTTCTTGTTTCTGGGTTGAACAATTGACTATGCAGTTGGTGTTTCTATTGAGATGAGAAACATGGAAGTCTAAGCTTCATTGTTGGTTTTGTCGTAGTATCATAATATGTACAATTATTGTAGCTGTAAGGAAGGTAAAGAAAATCAGTTCTGAACATTCTGACTTTGAGGTCTAATTTTCCAAAGGGAAACAAGATTAGGAGCTCGCAGGATTAAGATCCCCCTCAGTTACAGGCTAAAGATAAAAATGTGAGAAATCACAGGCATGGATGAGATCACCTAGGGGGAGAGTAGAGGTAGAATATATCCAGGAAATAAATTTGAGAAGAACACATACGCAACAGTTAAGAATACTAAGTAGAGGGGCTGGGATGTAGCTCAGTGGTTCCAGCACCTGCCTTGCAAGTACAAGGTCCTGAGTTTGATCCCGGTACCAAAAAAAAGAATACTGAGTAGGCTGCAAAGACTGTTGTATGCATCAGAATAGGTAGGAGAAACATGGTGTCTGAATATCAAGCATATTTTAAGGAGACTGTGATCAACAGTGTGAAATGCTCCTAACAGTCGTGTAAAATGAAAAGTGTCCATTGGGTTTGGCAACCACAGGTTACTGATGGCATTAGTCAGCTGTTTTGGTAGAGTCATGGTGGCTAATCATGAATGTAAATAGTTTAAGTGTGTCTGGAAGTGGGAGAGAGAACACCAAGTACAGAATCTTTGAGAAGTTTAACCTTGAAGGGGGTGGGGGGAGAAACCGAGAGGTTTTAAAGCAACATTTTACAAAGACAGGAAAAAAGAAAGAGCAAAGTAGTAATAGCATCGTGTTAATTTTTACTCAAATTAATTCCTCAAGCATTTGTTGATTGCATGAAGGACCCAGGATAAAGAACAGAGAATTGAGAGATGAGTAAAAGAGGGGAGAGAGACAGATAATTACTGCAAGGGAGGTATAATAGTAGATGGATTAGATTTAGTTGTAGTGAGGACAGGAGCAGAGAGCTTGCTTATTAGGAAGGAGAACAGAGAAGCTGTAAAAGTGATTTTTGAATGGAGCTAAGTGAGTTAAGTGTTTGCTAAAATGACTATAAGAAAGATAGTTCAGGCAGATAGCATATTTTATTGGAAAACAAGTAGCCTTTAAAGAGCATGGGTTCTAAGAATCATTGCCTATATTTTAAATCTTGCATCCCTCATTACCAACTCTGTGACTTTGGGTAATCACCATAGCTCTGCAAAGCTACAATTAACTCATCTATAACAATAAAGACTCAATCTCCAGCACTTAAAAAAAAGCTAATTTCTTTCCCATAGACTTTAGGAAGGCTGAAAAGCTGTGACAGTGAATTCAGTATCTAGCACAAAGCAAACACTCAATACATGTAAACTCTTATTACAGAATTTAAAATGCAAAATGAAGAGCAGGCTATGAAGCTAAAGAAAGTAATCAGGGGCCAAATCATGACAGATTTGTCAGCAAAGTCAGTACTGTTCCCAGCATTAATTAAAATAAACTAGTGTGATTATTAGGAAACCATTAAACTGAAGTTGGGGTTAATTCCACTAAAAAATAGTCTTCAGGAAGTATCTTAATTATAATCTTCTGTTGATGAAGCCTAGGGCGACAGGTATGTACAAGTACCTTAGAGTCTGCTAATAGGCTGAGCCTGCTACCTCTAATTGTGCAATTTGCAAATATTTTTTATATTACCACATCCTATAATACAATGCATTATTTTCCATTAAGATTATGGCTAAAGTTCAGTTTAATATTTTCTCTTTATCTTTCTGTATTTTTATTTATTATTTTGTGGGTTTTTTTGGAGACAGGGTCTCACCATGTGCCTGGAACTTACTATGTATCTCAGGCTGCTCTAGAACTTGATGTGCTCCGCTTGCCTTGGCCTCCTAAGTACAGTACTGGGATTATAGGTGTGCATCGCCATGTCTGGCTTCATGCTTCTGTATTTTTAAAGATGAACTGGTAACATGGTAATACTTTGAATGGATTAGAAAAAACTATTTTATGGGTTGGGATGCAGCTCAGTTTTAGAGTGCATCCCTAGCACCAAGGTGGGGTGTGAGATAGCTATTTCAACCCTTCCACCCAAATAACAACGAAACACTGATCCTAAAGTGCAGTAGACCTTCAGAATTTGGCAAAGGCATTTTAAGGGTAATCAGACTCCATAAAGAGCTACAGATAGATCTAAGGATACTCGCATGGGAAACTGCAGCCTCTATCCTTTCGTCATAGTTTGAAATGGACAGTGGTTTTCTTAGTCCAAAAAGTCAGCATTTTATCTTTTAAATTCTTATTGTGAGCAAGTAGTTTCCTCTTTGGAAGAGATCTTACAAGAACAAGAACTTCTTACAAGAAAAGTACTCTTTTTGTGGGCAGAATTTTTGCCTTGAAAAGTTTATTTCTGGGTCACTTCTGCTTAGAGTACTTAATCTGTGACCCAGGACACAGTACAAGTGCACATGGCTGAATCAAACGTTTCAGGAGATAATTATTCACTGTCCACGATGCCTCTGTTCTTATTCCATTTCATAGAGAAAAAAAAAAAAAGCTAGCACACGTACCAGTATCCTTTCTAGGTAGCAGCCTACTAGACTGGTTTTACAATCATTAATGGGTGTTTAGAAACAGACTCCTCCACTAGTCTTGGCTGCAGCTACATCTGTCACAGTTCTTTCAAAGTGTGTCATGCAGCTCGGAAGGCGGCTTTGTCACCGAACCGCAGCAGCGCTTCGCCGCCACAGGAAGGCGCGTTTTTCTCTTCCGTGCAGCCACACCAACTCTTCCCTCGGTGGATGATGTAGGACTCCATCCACTTCCCTGCTCTCCCTCTTCCCGGACGCCGTCCCCACCCCCGCCCCCTTCTTCTCGCCCGGGCGAATTTAGTTTCTCCCCTGCCTAGCAGGCAGAGCGCCGAGTAATCGATGCTCCCTCCACGTCTGAGTGCCGCCATCTTGGGGGGGGTCGGGAGGGCTGACACATGTAAATGCAGGCGAGGCTCAAAGGGATGCTGGCTGGATTTTGCTTCTCTTTCCATCACTGTGGGGCCGGGTAGCGGAATCCACCGGGGCCCCTCCTCTGGCTGCCTTTCCGGAATGAGGCCTCGGTGCCCGCGAGGGACTATCCCCTCCTTCCCACCGTGAGTGCGTTCCCATGCGCGCCCTCTGCTGTCCGTTACCCGCGCGCCCCCGGCCGCGCGCGCCGCTCTCCGGGTCCCTCCCCCGCCCGCACCCCAGCGTGCCCGGCGCAGACGCGCTTGTTTGTTTCTGCAGGAGCTCAAGGAGAGAACGTAGCCGAGACGATGCCCGGGAAGCTGAAGGTGAAAATCGTGGCCGGACGCCATTTGCCTGTGATGGACCGTGCTAGTGACCTGACTGATGCCTTTGTGGAGGTTGGTGCAGGGTCCTGCCCCTCAAAACCCAGGGCACGCCAAGCCCTGTGAAGGATCTACCCACCTCGTTCGCAGCCCTTCAGCCCGTTTCCCCGTCCAGCCCTCCCTAGAGGGAAGCCGCCGAGTCCGCAGCCCATGTGGTGGGTGCACGGGCTTAGCTCTGCATGCCGGGTGACCCTGGTGTCAGGACTCAGAAGGCCACCCGCGGGGCAGGAGGTCCCCAGGCGTGCCTGCGCGGCCACAGCAACACAGAGGTTCATTCTTAGAGGAGGGGTAGCTTTTCACGCTGGAGGGATGGACGTCGGTTTAAGAAAGTACCGTACACACAGCCCTTTACGGGGTATTGAGAGTTCCCTACAGTGCGAAGCTATCCACCCTTTAGCCGAACATGTTCCGATTCATCCTTGTGAGTTCCAAGCACAACTGTAACACTTGCTGCTGCTCTTGTATAAACTGGTAGATCCGGTGAACAGTTTCTGAATAATTTAGTGCCTTGAGGTAGGAAGTCAAGTGCCTTAGATTTAAATTGAAAATTGCTTTATAAGTCTAATGATTAGTTTAAAAGTCATGTAAATTAGCGTAAGCCTACGCCCCGGAAAGTAAAAACTCTAAGTCTGAAAGAAGCCAAGACAAAACTGCAATAAAAGTCGACATGATAATCCAGAGCATTAGAGCAATAATCAGTTTAGAGCTGATTGATACACAATAACATATGACCTGATTTCATCTCAGTATAAGATATCCTTGATGTTCCTTAAAGGTTCTCTAACCTGATTAACTGCATTCTCTCATTGTTATGGTAATTCTTAATCCCCTTATTTCCAGGAAAATTCTGTGTGCTCCTGGGCTAGATGTTAGGTAATACAGATGCACAGATAACCAAAGCATGTATTTACTCTAGCATAGCTCAGAGATTGACCCACACAGTTTATATTAAAAACTGTTAGCTAACATGTATTGAATTTTATTTATTATTGCCATATCTGCTAAGTACTTATTAATATTTAGTCCTCACAACAGTTCTGCTATTGTATTGTTACCCTGTATTATAGATGAGGTAACCGGCCTAGGGATGGTAATAATTTGCCTAAGGTTACTTAGTTTGTAAATCTGCATAGTTTGGCAATCCATTCTGGTAACCATTATGCTAATATTGCCTCTCCTTGAAAGATGTTACATGGAAATAGAAACTTAATTCTGTCTCTGAAGGTTTAGGAAGACTTCCCCAAGAAATGACATTTGAACGGGGGCTTGAGGGACACCCAGAATTTTATCAGGTAAAGGATACATCAAGTGCAGAGGCATAGGATGCAATACATGGAGCCATCTTAGTTTTAGACATGACTGGAATAAAAGGTATGTGGGTAATACAGTCTTGTGGGATGAGGCGGGAGACGTATGTTGGATTCATATCTTTTCTATTTTATTTTTCCTTTATAAGCAGAGGTAAACCAGAAGAGCTTTCTTCAGCAGAAAATAAATAAGATCATGTTTGTATTAGGCTGTTTCTTTATAAGATGACCTGAGGGATTATGTTCTTAATGTCCTGGACTGATGAGAAGTGAGGTAGGGAAGAGTAGTTAAGAAGGTGGTAAAATTATTCAGGCATATATGGGAATGGGAATAGATGAAAAAATATTTGAGGAATATTTCTTAGGCATTATAACCAAATGGATTTTGGTAGTGAGGGAAGGATGGGTTCAAGGGTGACTCTTTCATTCCTTCTTTCAATAAATAGTTACTGAGTGTCTGCTGTTTGCCTGGCCCCAATTACAAGCTGTGATGGGTGTCACGAAAGAAAATAATAGGAAAAGAATAACGGAACAGCTGCCTTAGTTTGAATAATCAGGTTGAGTCTCCATCAAGCAAAGACCTGTCGCATAAGGAGCTGGCTGCTTCAGGAGTATGTTTGCTTGTGGTAGTGGTACTGGTGGGGTAGAGCAAGGGAGCAGAAGGGAAGCTGGAGGTCAAGAGTCTAATAGAGGGAAGACCCTGAGGAGACTGGTATGTTTGGGAAGTGAAGAAAGATGTGTGGCTGTCACGTAATGGTGAAAGGGAGGGTGGTGTGAGATAAATTTGGCCAATTAGTCCAGTAGCCAGTTGTGTAAGACTTTACATGCCATGGTTAGGAATTGAAATTTTATGCTAAATTCTGTGGGAAACAGTTGTTAAATGAGTACTTTTATGGTTATGTAGAGAATGGATTGAAGGGGAAAGAGTGAAAGGCCCCTAGTTAGGAGGTTCTGTTATAGTTCAAATAACGTGGTAAAGGCTAAGGTGATGTTTGGTAGTGGACAGAAGAGGATGAATTCCAGATATATTTTGAGAGTAGACTAGAGGATTTGTTGGTAGATTGGAGTAAGGGATCAGGAAAGGAAAACTAAAGAATGATTCCTAGCTTTTTGGAGTTGGTGGGGTAATTTTCTGAGACTCCACAGGGATGATAGAGATTGAGGGAGAATCAGTTTCTATTTGGAGAGTTGAGATGTCCTTAGGACTTTTATTTGGAATTGTCCGGGAGTCAACTGGATTTGTGACTATGTTGTTCAAATGAGAAGTCTGAGTTACATGTGAGTTCACACTGCCCAGTGTTTCTCAACCCTGTGAGGCTCAGCAACTGTTTTATAGGACATATTTTGAGATATACCTTTAAATATTCTGGCATAGTTATAGCTAATATGATTTCTCTATACTCAAGATAAATCAATGCAGTGCTGTAATCATAACAGAAGTAATATTTATTGTTACAATTTCAGTATAGAAGTGCTTGTTTATGCCCATAGTAGAAAACTTGAAGACTCGGATTGAGTCAATAGATATTTATTGAGCCCTGTGTTACATACTGTAGTGGGTGCTGGGGACATAGCAATGAATAAAGCAAAATTTTTGTTAGTCGTGGAATTTAACTTTTACAGGTTCACAAACAAGATTCTTAAGAGATTCAATATGCTAGATGTTGAGAAGTGTGCATGAAGAGAAAAGGTCTGGATCCTGGGGGCTGATCAGACCCTCAGCTACCTTTCGGAGGATCAACGAGGAATAAAAGAAACAGACAGACAATTTTCAAGATATAAATGGGGAACTGGCAGGAGACTTGCCTCTAGTGGACAGAGTCAATAAAACTCTGCGTTGGCCCACTTTTATTAGCCAGTGAGGAGTGCAGGGAGGGGTAGCACTTGTTTTATAGAACAGCAGCTGTAGAGAATGAGTGGATAAGGATTAAGTTAATGAGGAGCCAGCTTTTCTCTACACCTAAATGCCTGTATGTTGACAGCTGCCCTCAACAGATGCTGTCTTGCCTCAGGAGTGCTGGGTTATCCACAGTCCTACCATAGCCAGGGGACTTGTAGTCTTCAGCATACTTCAGCATTCCCTGTTGTGGAGGCAAGATAACACTGGTCTGGGGAGTTAGGCAGCCTAGTCCCCAACACCTGGCTGTGGGTTAGAGAGTGCCTTACCTATGTGTAAAATCACACGAATATGACCACTTTCCACAGAGTGAGACAGTTGCGTAGTTTTGGCATGTCAGATCCTCATTGTTTCTGGTAATCTGATTTTCTAAAATAGTAAATTCATCAGAAAAACTTGTCTCTTAATTTGCATGATGACAGCGGTTCTTGACAGTTGTGTATAGTGCAACTGTATCGCTATACTTTGAGCTGTAAAGATTAGGTTTTTGGTAGATTGTTTACTTACATGACCATCTGAGGAATATTTGAAAGTCATGACATGGAGTAAATCTTCATTTCTGGGACTCTTGTATTACAGGAAACCTAGTGTCTCTGACCTTTCCTCACCAAATACTGCACTCCCCCACCCTCCCATTCTAAGACAAGTTTCTAAACCTGTCTTAGAATTTAGTTCTTTCCCTTTTGCAAACCTTTTACTGAAGGGGAGAGAAAAATTGTTTAGCTCCTTTGAAAAACTTGACATTGAGAGGTATTTTAGAGGAGGAGTAGGGGAAGGGACCTGAGATCATCAGCTACTGGGTAGAAGAAAAATTAGGAAAGTGATGTCTTAGGAGGCCAAAGACGAAGTTTCTAGAAAGAGGAAACCCTCATCTATCAAATGGCACTGAGAGGTTAAGTAAAAGGAGGAAGAAATCACTGGATTAGAAAATACGGAACAAGTTAGGCAGCTGTTTCAAGTATGTCTGTGAAGGAGAATGGGAAAGAATAGTATGATGCTTGAGTTGGTAGCTTTTTGTATTTTTTTTTTTTTTTTTAGTACCAAGAATTGAACTGAGGGCCTTGCACTTGGCAGGCAGGCATGGTGCCACGGAGCTACATCCCTGGCCCTTTTCTATTTCTTAAAATTTATTTTTACTAGTACATGTTTGCAGAACATATTTTTTTAAAAGATGAGTTAGAAGATACCAGAACGAACATATTTGTGTGGTAATAGAATAATCCAGCTCAAAGAGGAAAACTAAAGCAGGAAAAAGGGGATAATAAAGGATTATAATATAATAAAGGGATTAATTGAATAATGTAGACCATAACTAATATAAGCTCATAGGAGAAGGAGGAAATGAAACTTAGGCTAATTATGAAAACTTTCCTTCTTTCTTTTCTTTTTTTTCTTTTTTTGAAACACAGGCTCCCTATATTGCCATGCCTGGTCTCAAAACTCCTGGGCTCAAATGATCCTTCTGTCTTAGCCTCCCAAGCAGTGGGATTACAGGTGTGTACCACAACTCCTAGCTAGTTATGAAAAATCTTTGTGTTGAGACTGGAGAATGGTAAAATTTCCGTAGGCACCGCCTACCCCAAGCATTTTTCAGGTGAATAAGATAAAACTTGGTGAAAACAAAAGGAAGGATAGAGCACATGTGATTGAAAGGAGGACTCTTGATGAATAGAGTAGGAAATACAGGTAAATATGGGTAAAGGGATACAGATTCCTGAGTAGTCTTAAAATTAGGGGAAGTCGTTTATATAGTAGAAGCTCCCTTAGCCAGCTTCCCTTGACTGACTCATCACAGTCCCCAGTGCCCTACGTTCCTTTCACAAAGCATATTCTCAAATACCCCCATGTCATTAGACTACTCTCTGGTGTGCCTGGAGTCTTCCATCAGTTGGCTGATATACTTTACCCAGAAGTGGTAGTGTTTAGTCCTGAATCTGTTTGTCAACTGTATTTGTTATTGTAATTTATTTAAGCCTTATATAAGTCAGTAAAGTGGGTATGAAAATTAAGTTAATCTTTATGTGAAGACTTACAGAAACAGTCATTAAAATTTGCTCTTGAATTAGTGGGAGAGAAGATTGTAACAAATATAGGATTCTTTGTTCATATTTTTTTACAAGCAATTTTCAGTACAACCAAAGATGAAACATGAATGTGATTTATGGAAAAAAAAGTGATGTAGAACTCTAAACAGGGGCCCTCACTTAAAGAAGAGCCCTTAGCTTTGCATTAAAGATAGCTGTGAATCATTACTTATTTTATATTAAAATGTATATGGCTTATATGTTTAGTGACTTTCTGATTTAAGCAAATTATTTGACTAGCTAAGTGCTAACTCAGGTTGTATTGATTGAAAGAGTTGTTGCTCTTTCTGTTAGGAGTTTAGAGAACCAGTGAAGACCGAATACAGTATTAGTAAACATGATTATTCTTGCAGGAGTCTCTAGGGTGAGTAGGAAGGAGTTCTGTGCCAAGGAAATATTAATGAAATATATCTCAGTATTAATATTTGTTACAAACTGTCTGCCTAAACTCTGTTGCCATTTTGTGTTTATCCAGGAGCCTTTGAGGGAACAGGGAAAGGAAAAATTAATAGTTAATGTGTATTTTTTATATAGCAGACATTTTCCTAGATCCCGACATGTATTATCTTATGTAATATGTTCTCAGAGCAATCCTGCTTTTCAGAAGGAGAAAGCAGATTGAAATATCAGCTTAAATAACTTCCTTAAGGTAATTTAGCAAATGAGTAGGAAAAGAGAATGGAAGGAATCTCCATTAAAAATCCCTGATGTACTTTAACAAAGTTGTAAGGCATTTATTTAATTGCTGAATAGTAAAATCTCCTTTGACTTACATAAGACTGAATGAACTGTGGTTCTCTTTTACTAGAGGGGAAATTATCACAGTGTTGGCAAATATACACTGTAGCCTTTTTCCCTTTTTCTTAAATCTTGTTTTTTGTTTGTTTGTCTAATATAGTTTAGGGACTTTCGGATCTTTACTATTTCTATAATGGACAGTTGAGCCCGCCCCCCCGCCAAAAGTACAGTGTGGCACAGCTATGGTTGTGGAAGAAAAGAGGGCTCTGAATTTGTAACTTAAAACACTATCTGTTCTTTTGGGCAAGTGGGTCAGAATCCTTAGGTATATTTGACATTTAAATGGTTTTACAAATCCTAACATTTTACTTCAGATAAAGCAGGTAAATTAAACAGTAACTTGTCTAACCTTTTTTTTTTTTGAGGCAAAAACATGGACTTGCTTTATTTGGGGAAAAATTGCTACAAAACAAAAAAAAAATCAGTGTTAGAAAATAAGCTTTCCTTTCAGCGTCATCCTTCAAAAATATGACTGTTAAATCACAAAGTGATGACTGCTGTTTGCCTTATGGAACAAAGATAACATTCCTAATGTTTGGACACCCTTCAATAAAAATAGCTTTATTTGGTAGAAGTGCAAAGAGACAAATCTCTGGGACTACCTGGTACAAGTATTAAGATAAGTTTCCTCGCCGGAGATTTAGCTCAGTGGTTCTGCCGCCTGCACCACAAAGGCAAGGACCCGAGTTTGATCCCCAGTACCAAAAAAAAAAAAAAAAAAAAGATAAGTTTCCTGAACTAATGAAGCAAGCTTTATTACTTGTAATAATTTCACCCGGAAGACCACTTTTCCCATGGAGCATTTCTTCCAGACTTCTCTTAGAGACAGCAGGTCTCAGTGCTAGATAGAAGGTGCTCTAGTCCTCACTTAGGCTGTTAGCTTACATTTTGAAGGTAAATATTTCTGTACCTTTAGAATAATTATAGATGTTATTTCATGTAGGCCTTTTTGCCTGTGTGATTTAATCTTTATATATTTTTCCCCCCATTAAGTTTATTGGTACATTTTAGGTATAAAATACAGTTACATCATTGGGATCTTGTAACCATTACATGAGTATCTTAGTTCTTATTTTTTCCCCTTCCCCTGCCCTCCCTTCATCCCCTCCACCCTTCCCTATTTGCAAAGACTTTGTTTCCATTTTTTCC
>NW_004624752.1:16272233-16330266 GCF_000247695.1 Heterocephalus glaber
TTGCCAGTTCAGGGAGTCCAGGTGGTTGAGTATCAGATTGTTCCATCTCGTTTCCCTTTGGGGTTGCTGTAGGTGATCTGGAAGTCTGTTTTTGAAGCCTGTTTATGTGTCTTCGCATTTCCCTGGGGGGTACGGTGCTGCTGCTGGCTCCCTCAAGGCTCACCTCTGCTTTAGGAGTGGTGGAATGGTGGCGGCAGAGCCTCCTCCTGGGTGCTGGGATTGGCTCAGCGCCTCTGCCCTAGGAGCCATGGAATGTCGACAGGGAGCCTTCTCCTTGGCACTGGGATTGGCTCACCCCCCCACCCCCCAGGAGCAGTGAAATGGTGTCCCAATGATGTTTTGTAGAACTAAAGGATAAAGTGTAGACAATGTCGGTCAAACTATAATCAACCAAGAAGATTACAAGTATAGCCAGTTGATCTAGTAAGGGAGCAAGGCGTGTACCAAGGGTATATGGCTGACATCATTAACTTTGGCTTGTCTGTGACTTCTAAAACTGGAACATTTTCAGAAAGGGATAGGTCTAGGTGTTCTAGTCACCCATCTGGGTGTCTGATGCGCATCTGGATTTAATGGACTTCTATGGTACCAATTACAGTATAATCTCAAGTTTCTATTCATTCCTTAAAGAAAGATTTGTGACTGTATCTTGAGGCCATGCCTTCTTCAGATGTGCTTCCAGCCAGTTTTGATGCATTTTCATCTTTTGCACTGACTTCCCCAAGGGCCTGTCTCTGTCTGACTGCCTATTAATTTCTGCCTAACTTAGCTGCCTATCATATCCCCCCCCCGAAGATTGGGGGAGAATGGGTGAAGTTTCAGTCTAGCTGCTTTGAACTGAGAAAGGTCAGTGTAGGGGAGACTGCAGTTCGGGACCTTCTCCAGAGAGCTAATGTAGTAGGCCTTGGATGGAAGTTTAGAGCTTATGAACTCCCTTTACAAAGTCTGTGTAGTAGAGTTGGGTAAAAACAGTCTGGCACATTTATTGCTGGTTATACCTGCATGATTACTTGGAGTTTGGCTGCCTCTAGACAAGAATAAACAGTTTTTTTCTGAGATTAAAGCATGTACAATCAAAGCATTAACACTAGAATGGAAACGCACATTAGGGAAAAAAGCCATGTCCAGATACTGCTCTTAAGGAACTAGATAATGATTGTAACCAGCTGGCTTGTAGACCTCTCTACTGATGGAGGTAGTCTATAAGTCTGATATTTCTTTATTATAAGTCCCTCCAGTTTTAGCTGTAAGAAAGTGGATAGTTCAGTGGTTTTGAAGGACAATTTTAGTTAAGAAATTTAAATACTTGTGCTTAGTTTTTATAGCTTCCGTTGTAGCTTTCTAGCCTCACTGCATGGTTGTCTTAGAAGCTGAATCTCAGCAGAATGTTAACAGGTAATGATTATAAAGCTTTACAGAGAAAACAAGATCAAAGGCAACATAACTTCTTAGCATAACAGTTATTATGACACCATTAGAACCATTATCTTTTGTCATTATTTCTGTGTGATTTTTTGTTTTTTGCTACTGGGGATCGAACTCAGGACCTTGTGTTTGTAAGGCAGGCACAGTGCCACTGAGCGAAATCCCCAGCTCATTATCTCTGAAATATATTAGTTGTTCATCTTAATACAGAATAACTTTTTGGTCAGTTACCTTTAACTGATTACAAAATATTACATAACATAAACTTTTACTTAATTAGTTACCTTTAACCATTCTCTGTTACCAGAGTGAAATTTAAATAGAATGTACAGTATGTCCCTGTGAAGTTGCAGTTTAGTTTGTCAGTCATTCTCGAGTTTGTCCTTAGAACCTGACTAATTGTTCTTGGAAACGCCCTCAATTTTGCCGAAATAGCAAATATCTTCCACAATTATTTTTTTGGTCAGCAGGTTTACAAGTAGCTAATCCTAGAGCATTATTCATTTCTCCTTGCTGCTGGTTGGCTGCTGGCCTGTAACCCATCTCTGGCAGATGCAGTAGCATTCCTGCATCATAACAGGTTGCTGTACCATGAGTGTTCTCAGTTTTGTTGGTTTTTTTTTTTTTGGTACCGGGGATCGAACTCGGGACCTTGTGCTTGCGAAGCAGGTGGCGGCACCACTGAGCTAAATCCCTAGCCAGTTTTGTTGTTCTTAAAGCCCTAAGACACTGCTAAAATGCTGTGAACCTTCTAAGGCTTTATTAGTACAGTATTTTATTAAATTAAATTACATAACTGCAGGAGACATAGCATATTTAGGGTTTAAACTATGAAAATAGGCATTTATAAGCATTTTTCTGACCATATCTGAAAATTCACAGTTTTTCATAATTTGTGGGTGCTCTAGGAATGTAACCCCCATGAATTTTAGCAGTCTGTTGTACTGTTTATAGATGTACTTTACAGATTATTAATGTCCAACCTTTAATTTTAGAGTGACATTGCCTGGACTGCACAGTGTGAGTGTCTCTAAGTTTTTTAACATATATGGATACGCACAGCAGTCACAAAGCACAAACCTGAAATCATACTTGTATCATCCGGCTGCCTGTCTCATATTGGATTGCCATGCACGTTTCATCTCAAGTAGTTAGACCACAAATAAGGGAATGCCAGATGTTTGAGCCTAAAAAGTTTTACCACAATATACAACTTTAACCTGGAAGTTACCAGTATGATGAGATGTTTCTCAGTTTTGAATCTTTCAAGGCTTGTACATTAGGAAAGCACAAATACACCCTTTGATATATCATGAGGTTAGCAATAATTGTTATCACAGCTATATAGAAATCTTTACATGTTTAATTTCTACTCTTAAGACAAATTTTAGACTCCTAAATTATCAGATTTCATAAGCTATAACTGTTGACAAGAATTAAGGACATCTTCACAGCTCTGATAAGTCTAGAATACAGTGTTAATGACCACAGGTGATCTTATTACCTAACATACAAGTGCGTTTCATTAATACAGTGATAAAGTGCTTGTTTAATCAAAACCAATAAATGTAGATCAAGTTTAAAGTTCAGGGCCAGATTTAAAGAGATGTAAAATTTCAATCATTTTCTACATTAAAGGTCTAAACATGTATAAAAGAGCATATCTTAATTACTATGGATGTATTAAACTTACATATCCTTAACTCTATAAACATAACTTTAAATCTTAGACTCACAGCATATCTTGTTTTTAGATGTACACATACGTCTTAATTGAAGCAGGTACAGCTGCCTTAACTGGTTATTAGTACACATTGAACAGACAGATGGACAAACTCTTAAAACAGTTTGTTGTGATGTGCTCTCTAAATTGAACTACGACAATCCTTCTGTAGTATTTAGGTTTGTAATTATAAGTAAACTAGTCAGAACTTTTCTTATAATCATGACTTAATAGAGATCTCCTGTAAGAAGAATCAGAAAGAAAAAAAACACTGTTTACACCTGTGAAAGCAAAGACTGATTTTAAGACAGGCCCTAGGCCGATGGTTTATCTTATTGAAGTAGGCGGCTCTACAGGCTTCTCCTTGTTGTTTGATAGCCATAGATGATAGCCAAAACTGCTGTTTTGACAGTGGTGTGTAATTGTTCTCTAAAGGAATAGACTGTTAAAGGTAATTCCAACTATTTTTATTTTCAGGGGGTGTTGACCTTTTTGCTTATTAATAGTTGACAATTTAAAATAAGTGAGGGGCTTAGTTCTTGTCCTAGGGCACATAGGATAAGGAAGGGTTGCTTCAGACTCAGTCATGATACCTGCATCAGATGGCACCTTCAGGACCAGAGGTATCTAGTTTTTCAGTGGTTTACATCTGCACTTTGAAGACAAGTCAGGTTTGTCTCTGAATGCAAATGAGGAGACTTGAATAACTGCTTTCTAACTTCTCCAGGGATAAATAGAGGCTGTAATGGCCAAAAAAAATCCCACCCTCAGGCCCCCTAGGGCAAAGAAGTCTCAGACATTTTTGTGCTATCTACCTAAATCCCCAGGGCGCTCTCCACAGCAAGAAAGGGTAGGTTTTACCCCAATTCTCTTTGAAACCCTATACTCATTGTCTAGCACCCATAACCTACACATCAGTGAAAGTACATAAGTCACTTTCTTCCCTCACCTACAAACACAAATGATGAGAACCAGACCTAGGAAAGGGATAAGCCAGATGGTTGGGGCCTTTTGAGAGTGTGAGGGGTGAGAAAGTAAGAGAGAAGTAAACCATTGGGTTCCTTCTAGGTTTAAGTCTGTAGACTTTACCAAGTCCTGTGGATAGCATTACCTATAACCTGATCTGCCAGTTGTATCTACAAGGTTTGGGACATGATCCCAGCCACCTAAAGAAGTGAGCCATGACATCAGATGGGCTGCATTTATGCTCTTTGATTTAGAGAGATTAAAACAGCAGTTTAGAAAACCTCCCTTACCAAAACCTTTTTTGGGATCTCTTTCCCTGCTCTTTAGTAGAAACAAAAAACAAAAAACAAAAAAAGAAAAGAAACAAAGGAAAAGGTGGCAGGAAAGAGATTGGAACTAAGTTGTAACAGTGCCAGAGGTTTTCTCCTTATATGCTTGTGGTGAGTTGATAGGACAGTTTGTTCAAGAGTGTCACCCTCAGTCTTGGAAAATGAAAGTTGTGTATCTCAAGAGCTAGAAATTGTTCCCTCACCAGTAGAGGATTATACTGGAAAGAAAACTGAGGCAGAGCAGGCTCAACATTCCCTTTTACAGGTGTGGAAGAAGGATCAGGCCAGACTCTGCCAGAGAAGCTTGTCCTCCCAGATTTAGGAATGGCAGTCATGCTAATAATTTTTAATTGAGGGAGTCCTGTGTTTTATGTTTGAGGCATATTACAATATTTTCTATATAGATTCTATCTAAAATTCACCCTGAAGATAAAGAGTTTCCATGAAAAAACGAAGTCCACTAGGGAGCTTCAGCATTACCTTTCCCTAGTGCTGCTGTGGAAAATAAGATAACAAATCATCTCGTAACTGCCAAACAAGTCAAGCAAGGGATACCAGTAAATTCAGCCCTAGTAAGGCTGATGTGCCATATACAAAACAGGGATACAAGGCCCTGCCTGCAAAAATAAAGATGTCCCATCAAAGAACACTAAATATGAAGACATCACAATCAACTTTATCATCATTTTAACAAAAAAGATGAGGCATAAGCAACTGACCAACAAAGGTGAAAATTTTGGGGCTGGGGATTTAGCTCAGTGGCACTGTGTCCAAGTTTGATTCCTGGTACCAAAAAAAGGGACAATTTTTGATTACCTCAATGAGTCAATCAAGAGTCCAGTCAGAGTATTTAGAGGTGCCATGAAACAAAAGCAAACTTTTACCTTCTTGCAAAAGTCTCAGTGGGACCTCCAAACTGATATAGGAGAAATATAACTCCCAGCTTGCTAGATATCCGATGTGCTGAGTCTACTGTCCTGTGAAATTGAAGAATGAATTCCAAAGGACAAAGGAGGTTAAGAGTAGGAAAGAGACAGGAGGGTTCCCGAGTGGGTTGCCCCTGTGTGACAAATTCCAAGCAATAGAATTGGTGGCCTAAAGGGCTTAGGCATTTAAAATTTAGTATTTGTTGTCACACTGCTCTCCATAGGTTGTTCTAATTTATATTCCCATCAACAGTGTATGAGAATACGTCACCAACACTGTTTTCAAACCTTTTGTTCTTTGTCAACCTAAGTAAAAATATTGTAGTTTGCATTTCTCTTAGTATGAATGAGTTTGATAATTTTTTGATGAATTTAAAAAGCATCTGTATTTTTATTTCTGTGAATTGTCTGTTCAGGTCCTTTGGTCATTTTTCTATTGAGCTGTTGATTTCTTTTCATTACTGTTGATTTTTTTTTTTTCTTTGTGAGAAATCTAGTAGTTAGAGAAATTAGTTCTTTATGACATATTTAGCATACTTTTTCTTATTTGTCTTTCACTCTATGATATTATTTAGCATGCAAAAGTGCAATTTTTATTTTTTTATATTTTGTGATACTGGAAATTAATCCAAGGCTTTTCTATCCTTTAATCAAACTGTGTAGATATCAGATAGTTGGTACCATACCTGGTAATTCAGACTGAATGATAAAAAACTAGAAAAATGTATAAAAGAGAAAATAGTTTTCAATATTTTGCTTTTAGAAATTTTTTGGACTGCCTGACCAGTAGTATCAGCAAGTATTATAGTTCTCACCTGCTTGAAGCAGCATTTATTATCTTCTACAAAACTCATCTGGGTATTGTTATAAAGTCAGTAACCTTTAGTGTATATTGAGGATATACACTGTAAGTGTATAAGAAGTATAAGAAGGATACTTCATGGTGGTAACTGAAGGAATCAGGAGAAGAGTTTGAAGAGATCAAACTTAGGAAAGGTGAGGCAAGTTGCTTTGCTCTTAGGCTTCTTGAGCACCTCCAAATCCAGTCTGAGGTTTTGTAAGCACGTAATGCTTTCTTTATAATTTCCATATTAATTTGGGATGTGATTTAATGCTTGCCAAGGTTGCCTATGAAATAAGATAATCTTTGCATCCAACACCTTTTATTGTCCCTGAAGGTAGAAACATAAAACATAGTAGTTTATCCCTGATCACTGTGAGTGCAGAGATAAGAGATTAAAAAATAATAAATATGAGGAAGTTACAAAATACAAGGAAATACTAAATTTTTGTAATAATAGAGTTCTGGTTTCTGTTGCTGAGATGGCAAAAGGACAGTCAGCTGGTCTTCTTTATCATCTAGTTTTACTCTACCTGTTGTGGTGGATTAATGGTCAACTTGGAATGCCCTGCTGAACTGAGTCAGCATGGTTCTGGGCATGGAAGACCTGCCTGAAAATTGTTGCCAATGGCATAAGAGAACTGGAGGGAAAAGTTGCATGCTGTTGATTTTCGTGGAGAAACTTGCCAAGGATGATTTTCCTGATGCAAACTTGGCTGTTCTCTTCATTGGAGCTTGGGTCCTTGCTGTTGCTGGGAATGGCTGCTCTGTTCCTTGCCTTGAGTGTCACTTCCTGGCTTCAGTGTAGATCTCTCAGCCTGGTGGCACAGATCCTTCACCCCACTGGTACAGGCTTTCTAACTTCCACCACTGGCCTTGCCAGTGCAGATCCTTGATGTGGGCTTGCATGAGCATTGCTGTGGGCTCTAGGCCTCCAGTTGGACCTGTGCAAGACATTGCCTTGGGCTTTAGGCCTTTAGCTGGACTTTTGGGGGACATTAGTGTGGGATCCAGGCCCTCGGCTGGATTCTTCTGGTCTGTAGTGTGTGGAGTGTCTCTTGCACTCCTCTGCATTTGACTTCTTGGGTGAATATTATGAAATAATTCTGTAAATTATGTGTCCTGTATTAAATCTATTCCCTTGCAAACCCTGACTATAACACCTGTCCTCTCTACTCTCCCTCTCCCCTCCCCTCTCCTCCCTTCCCTTCCTGTTCCCTCCAGTATTGAGGGTAGACCAGTAGGTCTCACATGCTAGGCAAGTGTTCTATCACTGAACTACATCTATAGCCCAACACCTTGCTTGTTCACCTGAGCTCACATTTAGTGGCCATACCAACTCCTTCCTTCATGCTGGTGTGATGATCTATATTATTAATTACCCCGTGGAGCTGGTCAAGCAGAACAGTTGGTGATCCGTTGTATGAAGTGCATTCTGAAAGCTTACCTGGACACATCCATATCTTCCTCCTTTTTGTCTCAGGATAGTTATCTTTTTCTCCTTTTCTGCCTAATCTTTCTCTCATGTCTTGGCTGACATTAGCATGTACTTTTATTCACATTTTTGATATTATTTCAATACTTTTTTATTTGTTTTTAGGTAAAATTTGGTAATACTACCTTTAAAACAGATGTGTACCTCAAGTCACTCAACCCTCAGTGGAACTCAGAATGGTTTAAATTTGAGGTAAGTTTTTAAACATCAGTTTTTTTAGTGTGGTTTTTTTTTTTTTTTTTTTGGTATCGAGGATCGAAATCAGGACCTTGCGCTTGCCAGGCAGGTGCCACTGAGCTAAATCCCTGGCCCTAGTGTGGCTTTTTTTTAAGTGATCCCTTTCCTCCAGGAATGATAAGAGTACCTTTTACTTCAGGTATAGTAGTTTTTCTACATCATAAAAGTTCTTTTTTTTACTTCTTTAGGAATATTGAATCTTTAAAAAATTCTAGTTAAGAAAATACAGTATATGATGAAAAATGGGAGCCCTGGGCCAGGGATTTAGCTCAGTGGTGCCATGCCTGCCTGGGAAGTGCAAGGTCCTGAGTTTGATTCCTGGTACCAGAAAAAAAAATGGCAGTCTTCAAGTCAAATATATTATTGCAGTTTTTAACATATACCAAAAATCACTTAAGAACAGGACACAGATTTATAGTTTTTTGGGCATTTGTACCCTTTAGTTAATATGTTTATAGAAGTTAAAATGGGCTACGTATTCTAAAAAAAACAAAACAAAACACTTCAGGTTCAAAAGCACTGCTAAACTGAAATCTCAGTTTACACAAAAAAAGTATATCTCATTGTGAATCAGAATATTAGTTGGCAGTAGCCACTTTTATATTTATTATTTCAAAGTGGAATATGACTGTGTTTCTCAAAAGAATGATCTCACTAGAGTAACTTCCCAATCCATCAGTAATTTTTGCCCAAAGGTTTCCAGCCAGATAAATCTCTGAGGAAAATAATTTCCAGTTTCCATTAACTCCAGCTCCTTTAAAAATGGAGTTCCGTTTTGTCTGCTAGAACAGTGGCCTGGAAGCTGATGAATTATTTTTAACTACCTTTGAGATAAGCTAAAAAAAAAAATTGGACATATGTGAATGGACTTTTTCCATTGATCTGTCTATATGTCTCTTCTTATGCCATTACCATATTGTTTTGATAACTGTAGCTTTGTAGCAAGTTTTGAAATCAGAAAGTGCCTCCAATTTTATTTTCCTTTATGTGTTTAGTTGATTTTTGTTTTGATTTTCTATATTTTTTTCCTCTGTATATGTACAGATTCTCTTTTTTAGGCTGTTCTGAAATACATTTATATATTTTAGCAAAGCATGGTGACACATGCCTGTAATCCCAGCACCTGGATTCTGAGGCCAGGAGTGTTGCCATGAGTTTGAGGCCAACCTTAGCAACATAGTGAATTCAAGGCCAGCCTAGACTACATAGCAAGACCCCCTCTCAACCCTCTCCCCCCACCAAAAAAACCCATTATGTATTTTGAAAGATCCATTGTTAATAGATGTTTTCAATCTACTATGTCATTTTGAACTGTATTACTATATTAAGGTAAAAATGTGGACTATAAGAACTAGAGAAAGTAAGCAGAGTACTTACATGATTTCAGATGGAATTCCAAAAGTCCATCTATTGCCCTAGAAAAACACTTGAATGCCTACACAGGTTTACTTTGACGCCTTCCCTCTGAAATGGTTAAAACAAGCAGTCTTTAGTAGTTAATTACATTGTTATTAGAATTGTAGGAGGAGGAAGGCTTCGTGTGTTGGAATAATTTTCATGAAACTGATATTTTGGAAAATGACATGGAGAGCTGAATGTGGCATCCACTTGTAATCCCAGCACCGTGGGAGGCTGAGGCAGGAGGATCACAAGTTCCAGCTCAGCTTGAGCAACTTAGAGACCCTGTCTCAAAATAAAAAAGGATTGGGGAATGCAGCTCACTGTGAAGGCCCTGGATTTAAATTCCAATAGTGGAAAAAAAACATTGGCTTTACTCATGATACAGTACTGGTAATCTTTATGGCTAAAGAGTACTCAAGTAGCTTATTTAAAAATATAAAAGCTAATATATTTATACTTTTCGAAAGTAAGGGATTTTTGTAATGCTAGTGAGTTTTAAAAATTAAAGTTAGAGTCATTTGCCTTAAAATTTAGTAATTTTTGACTAGTGCTCTAACAATAGTGTATGTGGTGTGAAAAATGTGCTTCAATTTTGCATTTATGGTTAACATTAATTATAAAGTTCTCTTTTTAACCTTGTTTGAACACTCAACTAAATGTCATAAACAAAATAGGCATTTGTTTTTTGTTTTTTTTTTCATGTAAAACAAATGTTGACCCAGGCAGTATAAAGCTAGCATGGTAGCTCCCTGTAGTCCTTTTGGACCCAGTGACCCTTCTTTTTGCTTCATTATCCACATGTGAGAGGTCTATGGCTTATCTTTAAAGTGTCTCAGGGTTGAGTTAGGTTCCAGGTTAGCAGCTGGTGTTCTAGGGATCATGTCTGTTTTGCAGGCTGGCATCAGGAGCTAGAATAAAGGGGAGTATAGGTGGGAGCAGAGTGTTAACATACTTTTTTTTTGGTTTTGTTCTCTGAGACAGGGTCTCACTGTGAAATTCAGGATAGCCTCAAACTCACTATGTAGCCCAAGCTGGCCTCAAATTCAGCGGGATCCTCCTGCCTCAACCTCTCGAGTGCTGGGATCACAAGCGTGCACCACCACACCTGACCTGGATACACAACATACATTTTTTAGCTGAGCAAGAAAGACCTTAACTTTTTCTCTACCCTCCTAAACTCTATGTAATGTTTATATTTTTCCAGTTGCAAGAGAGGCTAGGAAATACTGTCTTTGAGTGAAACATTCTGCTAGGTAGCTACAAATTTAAACATTTAAAACATTTTTAAGGAAGACTTTGTTGACTAGGTAGCAAATGGAACCAAGCCTCATGCATGCTAGCCAGTTACTTGGCCACTGAACTTTGGCCTCAGGCCTTAGTTACACCACTCTTGTCCATATTTTAATCTCTGTGCGTCAGTGCTTAGAAATAAATCTGTAAGATTCCTTTTTTAGAAATAAGTCACTGTTTTTACTTGGTTATAATTTGTGGTGATTAAAATTTTAAAACTACAAGATTTAATGTCAAGCTTTACTTTTAGGTGGATGATGAAGATCTGCAAGATGAACCTCTGCAGATCACAGTTCTTGACCACGATACTTACAGTGCAAATGATGCCATTGGTAAAGTGTACATTGATATCGATCCTCTACTGTATAGTGAAGCTGCTACAGTCATCTCAGGATGGTTTCCAATTTATGACACCATACATGGTAAGGAGTAATATTTTAAGAAAGGAAATGACAATTTTAAATCTCCTGTTTTTATCCTTAAAGACCTTTGTGCTATATTTGGTGCTTTTAAAATATGTATCTTTAAAAGATGACTTTTAAAAGTAGATAAGAGCATGCCTGTAAATCCAGCACTCTGGGAGGCTGAGGCAGGAGGGTTGCAAATCCAAAGCCAGTCTAGGCAACTTTTGAGCTGTTGGTTGATCCTGTCTCAAAAAAAGGGGGGATGGGTGCTAGGAATCAGTTCAATGGGATGGCCAGAAGTTCAATCCCCAGTACCTTAAAAAAAAAAAAAGTAGTAAAATATTGTTGGTAGAACTGTTACTTCTCTGAACATAAATTAATTCTTGCTAAAGTTTTGTTATATAGTAAGTAAATGCATTATTTAAAAATTATCTTGAGGGACTAGAGTGTAGCTTAGTGGTAGAATACTTGGCATGTGTGAGGCCCCGGGTTCAATCCCCAGCACTGCAAAAAAGAAAAAAAAAATTGGTACCCTGTTTCTAAAACACATTTTCAAGCTGAAAAACTAATAGTATTGATCTTGTTTTGCTTAAAATTTCCTCAAAGGCTTTTTGTTTAGGCTTTTCTTCCCAAAGTATGGTCTAACAACATGTAAGGGTCCTTGAAATACTTTCACTGCATTTGTGAGTTGAGAACTGTTTTCAGCATAATATTCATGTCATTTGCTTTTGTAAATCTCATTTTCTCACACATGTATAATGGTGCTTTGTAGAGGTTTTATACTGTAGGATATTACCAGAAGTGGAGCACAGAGCAAATAGGAGACTATCTTTCAATATTTAGACATTATAGATTTTTGCAAAAATGCAGCTGCCACTCATATCACTCAGTTTTTAATTTTTTTCTTCTGCTAGGCAACCACTGTATCACTGAGCTACGTATCCAACTTTTTTGGTTTGTTTTTGAAAATAATTATTTTTACAAAAAGTATCCTTTATTAAATTAGTTTATTACAAGTTTAAATGAAATAATAAGTAATTTTTAAAAATTACTGTTTTAAATTTTAATATGCAAATATCGATAAATATGAACCATATAAACAAAAATTTCATGAGTTCCTCGACCATTTTTAAGGTCCTAAAGGGCTTATGTGACCAGAGTTTGCCAAGCCCTTGTCTAATTGTATAATGTCTCTTTAGAATGATGAATGGACCTGTTCGGAACTGATATTTGTCTCTCCCTCCTTGAAATCTGTGCCATTTTTTACATTTCTGATCCAGCAATTTCACTGATAGGAACAGATAAGATGTTTATAATAAAGTGTTTGCAGAGGTTTACAAATGTTTATTGTGAAATTATTAATATTCTATTTATTAACATTCAAAAAGATAAAACAAGTTGAAAAACAGGATTTATTTAAACAAATTAGAGCATATATATCTCCTGAGTTTGCAGTTGGAAAAAAGAGCATGTTTTCAGAAAACTGAAGCAAAGAATGTATATGATATATTATCAATAGCAAAATTCATGTTATGAAACATTATATGATCTCAAAGTTGTATAGAACCAAAATAATTGCATATTATTTTGGTATCGTTGGAGACATTGGTAGAATACACGATTTTGACCCTTTTAACCCTGGATAATTTTCTTTTTGAGACAGGGTCTTGCTATGTAGTTTACGTTGGCCTTGAATTGGTAGCCCAAGGTAGCATGAGACTCATTGAGATCTTCCTGCCTCAGCCTCTTGAGTGCTGGAATCACAGGTCTGTGCCACTGTGTGTGGCAATAGCTTCATTTCTGGATTGCAACTCTATTCTTTGTCCCTTTTGCTTTTTCCCTTATTTTCTACAAATTGTATGTATTACCTTTGTAATCAAGAAATAAAAATCCAG
This sequence comes from Heterocephalus glaber, assembly GCF_000247695.1. Next base: position 16,285,166 of record NW_004624752.1, read on the forward strand.
CAGATGTTTTGTTACCAATTTTAAAAATATGCTGTAGGACTTGGTGGTATGCATCTACAATCTCAGATGCTCAGGAGGCTAAGACAGGAGGATTGCTTGAACCTAGGAGTTTAAGGCCAGTCTAGGGAATATAGCAAAACCCTGTCTCAAAAATGAGTGAGTGGATGAATAAGTAAGTAAAAATGCTGAAGAACTAATCCTGGCTTGCATTAAAGGCAATAAATAGCTATCTGAATGAATTTCCCAGCCATTTAATGTTAAATGTTGTTTATAGCTGGTTTAATATGTTTATGTACTCTTCATTAGGAACATAACAGTAGATCACTTTTCTTAGGTGTTCCACCATAAGTATGAATTTGATGTGAAGTCAGGATGATCAAGTGAAAATGTTTAGTAAATGTTTAGAGGTAAGGGCATGTTCTGAAACTCTTATTCTAGGAATTTTAAAATTTTAATTTACATTCATTGAAATGAATAAAACTTCTCTTGTTGTTGATCAGAATCTTGCATTAATTGTATTAAAAGTATATAGTCTGGGCTCATAAAGGTCTGACTTTTAATCCTGGCTCTGCCATTAGCTAGCTATCGACACTACATAAAGCTGATGTGATCACTGAGATGCTATATATAAAACTTTTAGTGCATCATCTGTTACTACTCAATAAATGTTATCACCATCATCATCCTCGTAAATTTAAGTGGGATTTCTTTCCAGTTAGTCTTGGCTCGAATAAATGGAGGCTTATGATAATTGGCAGTTATTCATTCTCTTGTGCATATATATTCTGCTTCAGAAAACGTAACAAGGAAATTTCTGAAAATGAAAATAATGAAACAAAAATTATGATTAATACATTATTTTAGAATCATTAATTGCTATTGATTTGCTTTATTATTTAATTGTACATTGTTTTTGTAAGGCGGTAGGTAACTTGATTTTCCCTTTGATTATCTAGGTATCCGTGGAGAAATCAATGTGATTGTCAAAGTAGACCTCTTCAATGATTTAAATAGATTTAGACAGTCATCGTGTGGAGTCAAATTCTTTTGCAGTAAGTAAATACATTGTCTTATTTTACAGGAAATTTAACTATTTTTAAATACAGAAAATCAAATTGACATTTCAGAAGGCTAGTAGAAGAGGTGTTGTACTTTGGTTTAAATGCCAAAGAGAAAATAAAAAATTTTCCAATAATAATTGCTGTAGCTTTGTGGCTGTTTGATTTGAGAGTAAACAGTATCTAATTTGTACAAGTATTTGGGAATTTGGGTTAGAAAATTTCAGTGAACCAAGTGTGTGGTCCATGCCTGATATCCCTACCCTCTGAGAGACTGAGGCAGGAGGGTTTGTATGTACCAATTTCTTCCCAATCAGTGTATTTATTATATATGGCAAAAATATACTAATAAAAAAATGAGGGGAAAAAATGGGCTGAGAATGTAGTTCAGAGTGAAGGCCTTGGGTTTAATTCCTAATATCTCAAAAAGAAAAAAAAAAGAAATCTAACGATATTTTACCATAGTACAGAATTCTGCAGCATAGGAGCAGAACACTGTGACCAAGCACTGTGGTTTTAACCCATGTTATGTGGGCTTCTATAGGAATGAGGGCCCAAGAACTGCACGATACAAATAAGTCTGAATTGGGCGTGATCGAGGCAGCTCACAGTTGAAAAACCCTAAGTAATGAGTTAAGTTTCAGTGCACAAATGTGTTTTAGAGACTAGTTTGGTATAGATGTTTTTCTCATGTTGTACTGTCATTAAATCTGACTAGATCTTATTTAGATAATGATATTTTGATTTAAATGAGTCTTCCATGACCACATATTAAATGAGACTATGGAGTCTGTACTAACTACAGAACCAGCTGGCTCTATGATCAAGGATTATTAAAAACTGCAGTGTTGTATAATTCCTTGGGTTATGTCAGAAAGGTAATGGTTTGGTATTTGTGGTATGTGTACCACAGATGTGATATGTAGAAGAACTTTTGTGAAGAGCTTTGAATAATTGAAGGTTTAAAAAAAAATTCATGATCTGGTTTCTGCCTATTGATGTATTTAGCTAGCAGACTTAAATAGTTTTGAATTTTCTTTTCTTGCTGTGTCCTTGGGGAATGATTTTTTTTCTCAGTACATGTTTGTGGTACATAATGAATGCATTCATTATGTGTAGTTGGTGCATGTATATAATACATTTTAATTCTTTATATATCCTCTTCTCTGCCCGCCTCCCTAATCTTTTGGTCCCCTTCCCATTTACAAAAGATCTATCTCTGTGTTTCTTATTTTGCTCTTTATTTATACTTTGGGTTTCTCATATAAGAGAAACTATATGATATTTAAGTTTATGTGTCTGATTTATTTCACTTAGTGCATACATTTTCCTACAAATGACTCAAATTTATTTTTTGTTGTTTTGGTACTGGGGATTGAACTCAGGACCTTGCACTTGTGAAGCAGGTGCAGTGCCACTGAGCTAAATCCCTGACCCTCAAATTTATCTTTGTTTATAGCGAAGTAGTATTCCATTATGTATAAATACCACATTTTCTTATTTTTTCGGTACTGGGGATCAAATATACCACATTTTCTTTATCCTTTCAAGATTTAGCTATTATTAATTGTGCTGCTATAAACAATGAGTATTCATGTATTACTGTAATATGATGTCTTTAAACTCTTTCAAGAAGATACCTAATTGAGCAATAGCTGCATTGAATTGAATTTCTGTTTTTAAATTTTTGAGGAATCTCCATACTGATTTCCTTAATAATTGTACTCCTTTAAATTCCTAACAACATAGAAGGCTTCCTTTTTCTCTAGCAGCTGCTCCAGCATTTTTTAGCTGATAAATATAAAAATTGTATAGATTTATAGGATACTATGTGATATTTTGAGTAATTTTGATTTTTTGAACTTCATATTTATGTAAGATCCATATCTGTTTTCTAAATTATAACAATACAATTTATATTTGTTGTGCTTGCATAACAAAAGTGAGTACTCATGAAAAAGAAGTGTTTCTAAGCATAATGAATCTTAGAAGACTATTTGATTGGAAGTATTATAATTACATTGAGATTGTCATAGTAGAAGGTGTTCCTTGTGTATCCAAAAGGTCAGAACTTAGAAGTACATTTTTAAAAATTAAAACTTAACTTTGTGATAAAAGTGTAATAGATAATTTGTTTTAACAGCAACATCTATACCAAAGTGCTACCGAGCTGTAATAATTCATGGATTTGTAGAAGAACTGGTGGTCAATGAAGACCCAGAGTATCAATGGATTGATAGAATTCGCACACCAAGGGCATCAAATGAGGCCAGACAGAGACTCATTTCTTTAATGTCAGGTATTTTTTTTTTTTTTTGGTACTGGGGATCGAACTTGGGTCCTTGCACTTGCGAGGCAGGCGCTGGAACCACTGAGCTAAATCTCCGGCCCTAATGTCAGGTGTTTATTTAAAATAACTTCATTGATGATTGACAGTATTCGTAAATTTTTCACTTTTCCTTTGGTGAGCTGCATGGAATTTCACAATGAAAGTTATGAATTATAAGTGACTAAGCCCCTACCCCTGGCCCAATCCTAATGAACACTTGTAACAGGTAGAAATCAAAAACAGAAATTTGTAGTCCCTTCTTATTTAAGAAGCGAAAGGAAATTGTATTCATGAAATAAGACAGTGGAGTAAGGAGCCCTAAGTAGGAAACTGGATCCTAGTATTCCTAGCATTTATTTGTAGTCAGAACTTTGATAAATTATTTATTTCTGTCTGTAATAATCTCTGTTCAAAGGTTACTTTTTCACAGTTCTTTCTTTGAGAACTTATTTATATCTTCCCTCTACCCTTTCAGCCCCCTTCCTTGCTACTGTTACCTCATTACATTTCCTTAGTCTTATTTGGACAACTCATTTACCACCTAAAATTTGTATTTATTTGTGTGTATGTGTGAAAATACCTTCGCATAAGATGTAGAAGTATAAACGTTATTTTTAATAAATATGTATTTGGAGTCTATATTTCTGTTATATAATATGTGCATATGTGGTGTGTGATAATAGATTTATGTTGTATATATTTTAAACTTTCTAGATATGAAATACATGTATTTACTTTCTTAGTATCATTTTGTCCCACCAGTCTTATCAACTCCACTAGATTTGGAGTTTTATCCTTCTTGTTTACCTGTATATCTGCAGCACTTAGAAGAAGGGAAGAAGGGCTGGGGATGAACTATGTGGTAGAGCACTTGCCTAGCATGTGTAAGCCCATGGGTTTCATCCGCAGTACAGAGAAAAATAAAAAAGGGAAGAGTGCCAGCCTATAGTACAGAACCAAAAAGTATTTGGGATATGAGGTGCATGAATGAGTGAACCTTACTTGCCACATCTATAAAATACAGCTAATGATATCCTGGCCCCCTGAAAGTAGGAGGCTGGACAGATAACCTCTTAAGTTTCCATCAAGTTCTAAAAATCTATGATTTTTAAGCATGTTTTCTATCACTGTCATATAGTATGTAATGTAGAGATATGAGGCAAAGAATGAGTTTTCTTTATTGTTTATAGGTGAACTGCAGAGGAAGATTGGCCTGAAAGTACTTGAAATGAGAGGAAATGCAGTTGTCGGGTACTTACAGTGTTTTGATCTGGAGGGAGAGTCTGGGTTAGTGGTACGAGCCATAGGAACAGCGTGTACTCTGGATAAATTAAGTAGCCCAGCAGCATTCCTTCCTGCATGTAATTCCCCATCCAAAGAAATGAAGGAGTAAGTATGCATCAGTAAAATTGTTCTTAAAAAGATTTTTATGTTACCTATACATTTTCATTTGATTTTCAACATTTTAGTAGTTTTGTTCAACATACATTTTTTCTATTATGATTTTTCTTATCAGAGATGACTTCCAAAATTTAAAACTTAAAAATATTTAGATATTCCTAATGTTTTATTTATACTGTCAATATGAAATACAAATTAAGTAATGTGAAATTAAACTGTTTCAGATCCTCACACATTATATATCTAAAGCAGTAAATGAATATTCATGTGCTGTGTGGAATTTTACTTATTTTCTAGGGAATGAGTAAAATCCTGTGTGCGATAATCCAGTTATGTTTACTTTTGGGACTGTAGTGTAGAGAAGAGCAAGAATTCAAGAATGTCAATTATGCAGGAGTCTCAAACACAAATGTGTACAGAGGCCAAGCAGCTTATAAAAATACCGTAGTTAAATAGGAACACTAGGATCCGTGAAAAGTTGAGGTTGGCAAGTTTTTCTTTTCTTCTCTCTCTTCCTCCTTCCCTTTCCTCTTTCCCTCTCTGCCTCACTCCTTCCCTTCTTCCTTCTTTCCTCTTCTTTTCTCCCATTCTTCTTTTTTTGAGAGAAAAGTCTATGTTACCCAGGTTGGTCTCAAACTCTTGGACTCAAGCATTCCTCCTGCCTCAGTCTTCCACGTTGTCAGGATTACAGGCACATACCACTGCACCTGGCTCAGCAAACTTTTCTTTAAAAGGCCAGATAGTAAATATTTCAGGCACTAGTCATACCACCTCTGTCTTTACTTACCTAAACAAAACACAACACAAGTTTGATGATCCATTAATCCAAAGTGATCATACACTTAAAAAACAAAGTATAAACACCATCATTAAAAAGAAAAAAGCTGGTACAGTAAAACATTTCTTTTGGTTGCTTTTGGTCTGAGTGTCGTTTGTGTCAAAGGCAGAGACTTTCAGTGTGTTGGTGATAGTATAGTTTGAGTATTCCAAATCTGAAAATTTAAAATCTAAAACTTTTTGAGTGCTGATACTCAAAAGCTTTTGAATTTCAGGCATTTGGATTTTGGATTTAGATTAGGAATACTCAACTGAAAAAAAAAATCTGAAAAACTTTGATTTAAAGCATTTTGAATATGTGCTGCTCAATCATATTGTCAACACAATGTTTGAAACAGGATTTTTCTGTGATAATTAGGTTGATTAATCATGTCAGTGACCAGAGATTTGGACTAAGCTATGCAGCAAGGAGCAGCTCTGTACAATGAAATCTTACTCCACTGTAAATGCCATTAGTGCTTCATTGAGGATCATTGATCTAGAGAACTTGCAGTGAAAGATTGACAAGCTTTTTCTGTAAATAACCAAGTAGGACAGATAATTTAGCTTATGCTAATGCTAGTGTATTGTAGTGCAGTAGCCATCAGAGACAGTATGCAAGCTAATGAGTGTGGCTGTGTTCCAATAATACTTTATTCACGAAAATGATGGCAGATGGATTTGGCCTGCAGGTTGTAGTTTTCTAATTCCTATTTTAGATCACTAGGGAGTCAGATGTGTAGTCTGAAAACATAAAACATTTCCCAATTCAGCAATAGTCAGAAGAAATTGTGTGGAAAATAATTATAAAATTATTTTTATTATAAAATTATATAAATTATAAAAAATTTTATAATCTTTTTAAAAAATTCATTTTTCCTTTTTACATTAAAAATATTCTTTTTCTTTAACCATTTCCTTTCTGCTTGCCTTCAGTCGTTGGGGTTAAATTTTATGACAGGGAGCACAGTATTGCATATTGCCTAATTTTATTTAGAAAGACACAGACAAGGGAAATAATTTTCTAAAATAAATTGAAAAGTGAATTTGTTTTATGTTCAGTTTAAAATATGTCCTGGAAAAATATGAACTGCCACCCACTACAGGTAGAGTCAGATTGCAGGTATAACTTTTTGAGGGATTTATATTTTCCTTTATGCTCTTTCTGTAGTAAATTTAAGTAAAGAAAGACCTGGAGTCTCTACTTGCCACCCTCTAGCTTCACCTACACTGCCTGAAAGGGCCTGGCTTGTGCAGCCGAGATGTCTGAAGTTCTCTTTCCATTAAGTTATTTAGTGGAAAGATAAAGCTGTATTACCTGTTGGTATCTTAGAATGAAATATGAATAGCAGGGGAATAAGTTTCACATGCATTCACATTAATGTAAACCTTCGTTTATGTAAATTTTCTCCTTTTTAAATTTTGTCAAAGCTATTTGCTTTAAATTGTCCAACATTTTGAATCGAATTGAAGTTGCTTTATTATGATTTTTTGAATGACATCTTAATACCTGTGTCTTGTTTAGGAAAACTCAGTATGCAGGCTGCTTCAATTGGCTTTGTTGTTTTTTTGATAGTGAATCAATTTGGGTGCTGCTTTAAAACTTATTTTATGATTTTGCTGATTAATCTGGCATTATAAAGTTGAGTTTTAGATAGGAATTTGATAAAAAAAATAGTGTAGATTAGATTTAATAGATTACCTGAATGAATTATATATTAGAATGGATGGAATAGATTTAATATTAGGAATCCACGAGTGTATTATTGTGAGGCCACCTTTCATGAAAGAACTAATAGATTATGATAATGTTTCAGTGTATTTGAATTTTAATTTGGTGTCATAATTTGAACATTTTGCAATTTTCATTTTATTTTACTTATATTAATGATGTGTTGTACTTCATAAGTTTGTTTCTTCCTTTTAGGTGTTTAGTGTAATACACAGTGTACATCTCTTTGGTGTTTCCTAGGTGAACTGTGTTGGTGGTAGGAAGTGTGTTAAGTGTGGTTTATCACTTCTCTACTTAAAAATGCTTTTTAAGAGCGTTTACCAGTAATTTCTCCTATGTACAGCACTGATTCTGGATTTCTTACATATTAAACTTTTTATTGCTTTAATATATGTGCTGTTGACGCGAGCACAAACTTTTTCTTGCTTTAGCAGGGAAACAAATAAAACCTTACTCAGTTTATAGAAAAATAAGAAACCAATAAGATAATTTAATAATAATAGTTTAATTTTTATCGGTCACACTTTACATATTTTTAATGTATATTATTGATAAAAACAGAAACATTTGTCCTATTGTAGATCAATAATATTTTCAGAAAATAGTCTCTGGAGCCTAGGAAACCCTTTGTGGCTCATGAGTGACAACTCATGTTTGAGCCGTGACAGATTGGTGGGAATGTGCCCTATGCAGTCAATAGTAGAGCCATGGAAAATAAGCTAAGAGGCCAGGAAAAGTTGGGTTCAAAGCCTGTCTTCCATTTGGTGATATCATAGTTTACTCACATGTTTTTTCCCCTACATTGTACATAAACAAAGACATTGCACAGGGAGTTAGTTGCCACAATGAAGCTCAGGATTCTTATTTATGTAATATACTTTTCCCCATAGAAAAATATAATTAATTCTATCAGCAATCCATATCTTAGTTTCAAAGGTAATATGAGAATTTTATATCTGACTTTTCACCTTTATGGGTGTTTTTCTCCATGAATACTATACAGTAAGTTCTATTTTTATGAAAACAATATCAAATATGTTAAAGCAGTTTAGAATCCAGATCTTAATATTTTGTCTTATTTAATTCCATAGACTATTCTGCTTGCTATTTTTCTTATTCACAGTCCTGATTTATTAATCTAATTCTTGATAACTGTTTTAACAAATTAATATTTAACTTTTCTCAATTTCAACTTATTTTTGCATGCTAGGGTTTATAAAAAGTTCTCTCCCTTAACTAAAGCTCCTTGGAAATTATTTTAACATAACTTTGCAATCTGTTGTATATATTGTTTTCTCTTCTTCCACTTTGACCACAAATTCCCTCAGGTCTCCGCTGGTTCATCCTCCAAGCCTTGGATGTCGCTCGACTCAAAACAGCCCAATTCACACTGCTACTGGCTCACGACTTACTCAGAACTTCTCTGTGTCTGTTCCCACTCTCATCTATACTGGTACGAGACTCCAGAGCTGGGGAGAGGCAGGCCACGGGCAGAGTGGTTGCAGAGGCAGGGAGGCAGGTAGTGTAGGCAGGTACCACAAGTGTTTGCTTTTTCCTTTTCTTATTCAAAGTACAGCTGCAGTGAACAACTTGTGTATTTAGCCACCACAGAGGCTCAAACTGTATGGAAGTGAAATTATTTTTCCAGCTTCCAAAGTCTCTTCCACAGATCCTCTCAGAGCCCTGTCTTATATCTTGTATATGGTGAGTTTTGAGGAGAATCCTTCAATATGTGTTTCTGTGATTCTTTCTGCATTTATATAGAAATAAATTGACAATAAGATGCTAAATGAAATAGACACCAAGGCTTCCAATTTGCTAATTTTCTTTGTGTACAAAGCCTGTTACAGTAGGTTCTGTTTAATTCTGTGGAAGAGAGCTGTTGGAAAACAGGTAAGCAACTGTTTTGCATTTAATGCAATGTTTCTGTGTAGCTATGTTTATTTTACTTTTTGCTGTGTTTTTAGCTGTGGCACTCTTGATGCTATAGGATAAGGAAACATTTTTTCTTTCCTTTAAAGATACTTGTCTGTGTGTGTGCAAATACAAACAGTATTATGACTATTTTCACACACCATTTGTGGTCATCATTTTTCTTTTTGTAACTTAAAAACATTTACTTAAACTATTTTGTCATATATTTACACTTTATTTCTTGTTTTAATATGTTTTATTCTCTTAGTCTATCATTTCATGCTTTTTTGCTTTTCCCTTGGCTTATTAACTGTTTCAATGCAGATAATATTTATCTGGAGAATGCTGAATGGTTAAACAGCAATTGGTTGTCTTTGGCCTCATTCCCAGCTCCACACATAAGAAATGACTGCTGGCCCTGCCCCGATACTTTCCTGGTGTTTGGATCATGCTGCCAACTGTCAGGCCCTTTGGCACATGATTACTTAATATTTTTCCACCTTCTTCTGGCAGGATTCCCTTCAATGAAGATCCCAACCCCAATACTCACTCATCAGGACCCTCAACCCCTCTGAAAAACCAAACTTATTCCTTTTCACCTTCCAAGTCCTACAGTCGACAGTCCTCTTCTTCTGACACAGATTTGAGTTTGACACCCAAAACTGGTAAGGCGCTTCCACCCACCTTTTGTTTTTGGTTTTTGTTTCCTATTAGCCTTCCATCCAAATCTTTCCTTCCGTTTTTGGCATTTAAGATAAAAGATGATGTGAATAGTGATCATTTTCAGTTATGACAGTTAAAATATGAAAATTGTGTATAGTTCAGAAATTGTTTGGAGATCAAGATTTTGTTAGCTTAATCTAGTGTAGGTATCAAATCCAAAATTTATTTTTGTGTGTGTAAGACATTTTCATTTCATGCTCAAATTAAGAGGAATAACATCTTAAAGCATTTGAATAAAAAGTAATACCCGGGGGCCGGGGATTTAGGTCCGTGGTTCCACTGCCTGCCTCAAGCGCAAAGTCCTGAGTTCGATCCCCGGTATCCAAAAAAAAAAAAAGTAATACCCACTAGCTTACAATTAAATTCTTCTTGAAGAGTAAACAGCTTTTAATTCATTGTTTCTGTCCATTTCTGAATTTAATTCTAGAATTTTATTATAAAAACGTCTCAACTGATATGGTTACCCTTGAGTATATCTCTTCATCTGTTTTACAGTATTTAAAATATACGGTATTGTGAATCTTATTCTCTAGGTTATCTTGAATATTTTTCAATTTATTACATTTATAATTTTTTCATGCTCCCATTTATATTTTTATGAATAGTCTTTGTGGGGTGTTAGGAATATGTTCTATGATAAAAGTTGGTAAAAATTTAGTTTTTTATTCCCTAAAACAGAGCTAACTTATTTAAATTACTAAATTAATTTGAAAAAAATTTGAAAGAAATTTAGAAATTTGAGATTTTGTGATTTATAATTTTTTTAAGTAGTATTTTGCTATGCAGTCCCCATCAGATTGATTAAAGCATAGTTCTTATTTGTGTTTTAATTTTATCATGTTTAATAACATTTTTGTGTTAGAAAAGACATTTTAAAAATTATCCCAGATTTTGTAAAAAGAATGAAAAGAAATCTGATTCTAAATCAGGACTTTCTAGAGGAAGAGCCATAAGAAAAGTCCATCCACTTAATTTCTATTTTTTTTATAAATGTGATAAACCATTCAAACTGAAGTAAAAGTTTTTCAAAATAAAGAGTGAGAGACTTTGGCCTTAATATCCATGATAGAACAAGAAAGACTTGGGATACTATTTGGGGAATCAGTTTTCTCAAAAATATTTTTGAGGCTATGGTCCGGTCCACTGACTATATTCCAGGCCACTATTTGATATTCTTAGTGGTTTTTGTGCCACATCGCAGATAGTTTTGAATGTATTTCCGTAGTCTCTCCCTTTCTTTCTTTCCTTTTTCTTAATTTTTTTCTGCTGTCTCGGCCTCTCTCTCTCTCTCTCTGTCTCTGTCTTTCTTTTTCTCTTTCTTTCCCTTTCCTCTGTCTCTCACAGTAGTGGGGATTGAACCCAGGGCCTTCTCAATGAGCTGTATCCCTAGCCCTTCATTTTATTACTTTATGTTGTTTTTTCTTTTGTTTTGGTACCGGGGATTGAACTGGGGACCTCGTGCTTGCGAGGCAGGCGGCGGCACCACTGAGCTAAATCCCCAGCCCTATTTTATGTTTTTTAGTTTTGTGGACAGGGTCTATCTAAGTTATCCAGGCTGGGCTACTACCTGTGGTCCTCCTACCCCAGCCTCCTAGAGTGCTGAGATTACAGGTGTGCAACACCGTATTTGGCTCTTTGGATCTTTTTCTTTAATTTGCAAAAAGGCCAAACCTAAAGAAGTTTGTGAAGTAATAAAGCAAATCAAACTTCTTATCCCTTAGCTTACTGATCAGCAATCAATTTATTAACAATGAAAACTTGTATTATTGCTTATTAAAAACTCATTTACAAATATTCTCATGTATTTATAAACTGCCTCCAAATATATTGTTTTGTTTGGCTATAGTTAAATTATTAGTAATAATAAATAAATTAAATATTAGCCTCAGTAATAAATAAAATATTAGCCAGTTTTAGTCTCTTGACCTTTGCATGAATCTTAAGATATTTTTGAATAGTTCTGAAGAACATTTCTACTTCTCTTAGAAATACAAGATGGCAAAATCAGAATTGTTTTTGGATTTCTAAAATTGTAACTCAGAATGTACATCAAGATTCTTTTTTCTAACATACCTACTTATGAAATTAGTATCTTGAGAAATAGTGGAGAATGAGATAAGCTGATTATAGTTGAATTTATTATTTGTAAACTGGGAAGCTAAAATAGAACCAAAGTAATAAAGCATAGGGTGAGAAAGTTGGTTTTTTCTTTGACTTTTTATGAGATTTTATATTTTTTCCCAAGTACTCAAGTAATAGCAGAATTTTTGAATGTTAGTATTAAAATACTGATGTGACACTAATTAGACCTAAATTTGACTCTTGGTCAGGTTGTTCACCATATATAGTTTTTCTCTTGCATAAGATATTTGACCCTGAGAGTATTCAAATCTCTGTAAATGCTAATAGTTCTATGATTGGTATGGAAAGTTTTAGAGGAAAAAGAAAATATTAATATACATCTCAAAGCTGCAGAGAAAGAAGTTAATATTTACTTTAATAATAGTAATTGTCTACCTAGTGTGATACTCAGTGTTTGATCTTTTAAAATAGCATTCAATTAAAACACCCAGGAGTGTATCTTTTAGCCAGTAAAATATGAAGCTATTGTACTTTACCACTTTACATAAGTATTTGTACTATATTTGAGACAAGTTTCTAACATTTTTAAAATGTGGTATATTTTAACCTCATGAATTTTTAAGAAAGAGTAGGTAATTTAAGTATTTTGAAGCAGTTAAAAGTGCTTAAAATGGCATGAAGTCCTGCGTTAGTGATTTTAAAAAATTTAATGCAGAACTTGAAAAGGTTTTCATTAAATGGTGCCTTTCATGTACATTATGTTGGGTAGATGGTTTTCTAGTGACTCTCGATATGCTTAGTGTAATTTGTCTGTACATTTTAAAAATTACTTTTACTGTTATATTTTGCTTCATCGTGGCTTTCCTTATCGTGCATTTTCTGATCATCTTCTGAACTTGCATCTTTTCTCTGCCAATTTCCTCCACAGCACCTTACCCACAGGGACCTAGGATTTACCTGTGTCCCAGCTCCCCCTCTCTCTCTTGTGGTTCCCTTCATCTTAAAAAGTCCTGTGTCCTCCTCTCGGAATCTAGCCTTCCCCCTCATCATTCTAGCCTTGTCAGCCCAGTTCTGAGGAAAAGTGTTTCTTTCAGTGAAGAGCTGCTCCTGGCTGCTTCTGGTAGGATCATATTATGTCAGCTTTTTAACCCCTTAATTTTAAATCATCTTTAAAAAACTTATTTCCTACTAAAATGAACTATTGCTTGTTTTCTATTAAATTTCTATTAATTTTCTTACTGGTAGGCAGAGTTAAACAGAATTAAAAGGATACAATTGAGAACTACTTGATTGATAATTAGTGAGTATTTGCTAAATTATTTATGCATGAAAAATTTTATGGCTAAGGACATAAATCTGGATAGTTACGACAGTTATTTAGGTTCTTATTACTAGCATTTCTGCTTTAGTTGCTTTACTTTCTTTCTCTTCATACAACTCCATTCACTTTAGACCTGTACCATCTTGTTGCTAAACCATATGGTTAACATTAGTAAATTATTCTGTTTGAATCAGTTTAAGTCTCCTTTTGGTGCTATTCTTTCATTATCCTTTTTTTTCTGTCTACTGCATTAATTAATCAAATTATTCTGCTATATTTTCTGATATTTTACTTATCACTACAAATTTATATTTTATTTTGTGGCTTTTAATATGCTTCATATAAAGAATTTAGTTTTATTTCTGTTTAGCATTATATAGTCTCTAAAAATAATGTTTAGATTACTATAAGAAAAATAAATTTGTTTTGCTTTTAAAGAACAGAATGGGACTATACACATGCTAACCTTTGTTTCCTTATCCAAGAACAGCTAAAAATATAAAATTAAATTAGTTCCTTTTTAAGTGATTGCAACAGATTTGACTATGCATTTTCAGTTTCAAAAAGTGGGATTGATTCTAGTCAATAGATCATTAGCTTCTTTCCCATTCCATTTTCTGTAATTCCTGGACCATAGTTGGTCTGGTGGTACTATCAAAACAATAAAATAAGGTAAGAGAAGAAGAAATATAAAATTATACCTTAATAAATACATCTAACAGTTTGAAAAATATAATTCTTTCATCCATAACTGTACATTTGTTATGTGTCTGTTTTGTCTGTGAATTTTACTTTTAAAAAAATTATGTTGATTTTTAGAATGCATGTTGAAAAATATAAAATTAATACTGTTTAATTAAATACTATGTTTAGAAATAAGTTATTAGAACATGAATTTTCTGTGTTGCAAAATCATCTAAATTTCATTTACTTTAGAGAATTTTGAGATATATTTTAAGTGAGCAGTTAGTGCTTTTCTACACTTGATCTTACCCAAAAGGCCAAGAAGCGATTAGTGCTTTTCATCTTTATGTTTGCTTTTAAATATTTAATATTTTTCTATGTTCTTAATTTGTTAAGATAGTAATAATTATTACTTTGATTTTTTTATTAGAAGACTCAACTTCTAAAGGTGGAATATTATACAAAGATTCAGCCCCTTAGCATAACTTTGCTTATAATTCTTAAGACAAATTGAGTGTAAAACTTGCTGTCATCAAAACTTTGATCTTCTGTAGAAGTTTGTTGCTATATTAAATAATTACTTTAGTTATCATCTGAAATACTTGTGTGATTTTATCACATTTTGACTCACGATTAGGAAGATGAATGCAATTAAACTTTGTTTCTATAGTTGGTTTTTTGTTTTTGTTGTTTTGTTGTCTTTTCTGTGCCCATGTTCTGTAGGAATGGGAAGTGGTAGTGCTGGAAAAGAAGGAGGGCCATTTAAAGCTCTTTTAAGACAGCAGACTCAGTCAGCATTGGAACAGAGGGTAAGATTTACTTGATAATCTTCGTTTTTACAGTTGCTAGGATCTTATTATCTTCTGCCTCTGTGTACTTACATACTTTCATAAGCTGTTTTTGTTCATATCTGTGGTACTGCAATTTTGAACCCCAAATATATTTAAGATATCAAAATCATTTATTTATATTATTTACTTTTGGTTTGGAATTATTCTATAGCCATTTTTCTTTTGTCCTCTAATTTTTTATTAGAAATATTTTTTGCAACTATCTAATGAACATTTTTAATTTTTCCATTATTGTTATAATATAGACAAGGAAATGGCTGTTTTTGCAGAAAAAATATTCTAGTAGTATTTTATTAAAAATAATTCTGTATTATATTGATATATTTATTTGCTAAGATTATTTTTATCACTCACCGATCTCTTAAAAATAAAAAATGGGCATATTCTGTATTTCTTCAGATTAGTATGAATAATATGGTTCTATTTTAATATGTTTAATATTTAGTTACATTTGTTGACTGGGAAAATGAGTAGTTATAGTTTTGGGATGATTTCTCTCTCTCTCTCTTTTTCTTTATAAACTTCATTGCTAAGGGAGGATCACCTCATAGGTTCTGTAAACGGCGGGTATGTTTCTGAACATGTGTGAGAGCCTATTTCTTGTAGTAGAAGCTTTTCTAGTTTTAATCTTGGTCATTTACTTTTATTTATGCTTTTAACAAATGTTGCCAGCTTTTATTTTTTTTGTAATGCAACATGTAAAAAAAATTTAATAGTACTGTGAGGTTCATTCATGTTCTTTTTTGTCTTCTGCTAATATAGTGCATGATTTTATGTGCCATGTTAGTTTTTTTTGGGTACCAGGGATCAAACTCGGGACCTTGCACTTGCAAAGCAGGCTGCAGAACCACTGAGCTAAATCCCCAGCCCCCATGTCAGTTAAGACACAGTTTCATAGCTTTCAGTATGTCTGATTTGGAAGCTATAAGCATTTACAGAATTTTCTTTTATATGTTTCATTTTATACCAGCATTTGGAAGAAAAAAAGGTGAAACATAGTAAACATCTATAAAAGAATGTATTTCATAAAGTAAATGTATTTCTTTTCTAGAGTTTGGTTCTTGAGAATAGTTTTTTCATATTCTATTAAAAATAACACAGTTTTTTCTGTACTTTTTTCCTTGTGCGGAAAGTGTCCATGTATACACTATTTTAGAAAAGGCTGGAGAGAGCACAGCTGAATTAAGCAGAGCAATGAGATGTGTTACAGCATTTGTTTGCTTTATACCCTGTTCAGCAAGTTGCCTTTGAGCTGCTCTCCCATCTTGGAGGCATATCAACTACTGCCACTCAGAGGCCCAGCTAAGCATTTAGCTCATCTGTTAAAAGCGAATATAGTGAAAGATTAAAGACATGGAAGAGAAGAGGGTCAGAGTGAAGGTGTATTTCCTTTACTGTGTTTTACACTAGAATGTTCTTATCTCTGCTCCCTCCTATTTTTATGTTCTCTACTGTGTCCCTTACACTAGGATTATGATTTTTTGTAATCTAATTACTATTGTAGGATTCCATCAGCAGAAAAACTCGGGCTTGAAATTGGATATAATGGGATTTTGCCTGTATAATGTAATTTTACTCTGTGCGCTAAGAACCTTTAAAGTTATTTCACTTTCAGGGGGAAAAATTTGTAAAATTAGAATCATTTTAGATTGAGTTTGGGTGAAATTTCTGTTTTCAAATGTGCTTTTAAAAGTTCATAAAATATTGAGCATGTTAACATAATGAACATGCATTATTAGACAATCTTCATGGAATAAAGAGCAAAGATATTGCGAACAATAGTTTTTGCTTATAATTTTGTAAAACCTAAGTTTGTAACTGCCATGGTAGTGCACTGTATCATCTCCCCATGCAGCAGCAGTTACTTCAGTTTATGAGATGATGACTCTGTTCGTAATATGTAACAAACGCATTGTTATCTCTGGGTCTCACATTCGGCTGTAGCTGCCATGCTTTTGTTTTAGGAAGAGCCAGTACGGAAGTGTGACACATTTCCCCCGCATGTGTTCACATACGCCCTAATCCTGCACACTTGATCACCTCACTGAGATCTGCTTATATATTTGCGCTTGCGAGGCAGGCGCCGCAACCACTGAGCTAAATCCCCAGCCCAATATACTTTTTAAATATTTGTTTTTGTCTAAGTATTTCTGTCCTTTCATAATCACCCTTAATAAATTATATGGCTTTTTTTCCCTCAAGGAAAGAAAAACTTAAAAACTGTCTTATTTAGTAGTTTACTCAAGTTAGCAGTTCTCAAAAGTAAAGTTATTCTTTTCCTTCACAGTAAGATTAAGAAATAAATTGATAATAATAGGTACTAGATTATTGGGAGATGAAATATAGAAATAAATGTTTTACTTAGTTTCAAGTTCAGAAAAGAAAAATGAAGCTAATTTTTAGATTCTGGGGTACATATTTTTCTTCAGTAAAGAAACCTAGGTAACTAGTCAAGCACTGCACCTCTCACCTGTAATCCCAGCATTTGGGAGGCTGAGGCAGGAGGGTCACTGTGAGTTTGAGGCCACCCTGTGCTACATAGTTCAAGGCCAGCCTGAATTACATAGTGAGACCCTCTCTCAAAAAACAAAACAAAACAAAAAAACCCTAGTTAATTTAGTATTTCCCCAAAGTGTTTACTATAGAACCTCCCTTTTAAAATACCTACTCATAGGAATATCATTTGGAATAAACTGATATAAAAGCAAACTCGTGATGAATTGTAATCATTTTAGAAGTAGGGTCAGTTGTACAGTAAATCATTGTTGGAATCTGGCATGGAGTTGTTGTTTCTTTTGTGGTGCTGGGGGTTGAACCAAAGGCCGCCACAGACTAGGCAAGCACTCTACCATTGTGCTACATCCCAACCGTTTTTATTTTATTTGGAGGCCGAGTCTCCCTGAGTTGCCCACTCTAGCCTCAAACTTGGCAGTCTTCATGCCTCAGCCTCCAGAGTAGCAGAGATTGTAAGTGTGTGCCACTGGAATTTTATATCTAGAAGGTTTACTCTCTTATCTTGGGATAATAAGAGTTTTTGATTTAAAAATCCATTCGAATATCTTCTAAGGAAATTCTTAAATACTCTCTTGAAAATGATACTTTATGTTGTATTGATTTTTCATCTAGTTTGTCTTTAAGCACACACCATTAAATATTTTTATGTCTCATGCATCGGGCTTATGTCGTAGCATCAACAGGTCAGTTCCGTCTGTGGACCCAGGGAGAGATACTTTAATTATAATAACTTCCTGGAGAAAATGTCTTCTGTAGTTCTAAAATTCACATCTAACATTGAAAGTGGGGTATGCTTGGGGTTGATCGTAAGGACGCCATCCTGTTCAATGGGAAAAATATTAAGTCATCAAGTATATTAAGTGTTAAATATTTTAATCAGAATTAACAAGGGAGCCAGATTAGAAGATTTGTTGCTCAAGAAGAGCCTGAGAACGAAAGGTGCTCTTGACCTCAGTTTTTCATCTAGAGCGTTGAGATGACAGCAGCCCTCTGAAGGTACAAGAAAGACCATACGGCGTAGTTTTAAAATACCTTACACACGGGCTGGGGATTTAGCTCAGGGCACCGCGTCTGCCTCGCAAGCGCAAGGTCCTGAGTTCCATCCCTGGTACCAAAAAAACAATCTAAAATAACCCTCCACAGGGCTGGCGTGTTTGTAAGTGGGTGGTCACAGCCCCTGGTCATGGTGGTGGAGATAACAGATACTTCCTACGGTCTGCTCTAGATTCCAGCAGCCATTTTTCTAATCAGAAAATAGTCTGAAGATGGAATTTTGGTTAAGTAACAATAACATATTTATTTACTGTAGGTTAAATTCTGTGTTTTAAAGTGAACTAGTGCACTGATTATTAGTGAACTGGGAGCTTGTAAGACAGTGTTTAAGTCAGTAGTAGAGTAGACCTTCCCCTTGTAGGGTGGCTATTGCCATACAGCTTCTTCCTCTGATCAGCTCTAGTGTCTTGCTTTCCCTTTCATTCCTCTATTGAGTCTCCAGAAAATTGGCAAGAAGAGTAAAAGATCCTGAATATAACTGAGAGTGGTGGTACATGTTTGTAATACTAGCAGCTGGGAGGGCGAGACATGAGGATCATGAGTTCAAGACTGGCCATGGCTGCCTATTGAGTTCAAGGTCAGGTTGGATTACATAGCACAACCCTGTTCCAAGACAAAAGCAGGAAACAAAACAGAACAAGAATACTGAATAGAGAAATCATTCGGATTTTTTAAAAAACAGTTATCTAAAATGTTTTATGTGTGTGTTTTCCAATATAGAAATTCTCCTTATTTCTTAGCTTTTGAAGTACAGTGCTGTTTTTCATTTAGCTCACAAACATTTTATTTTGTTATGGGGATTGAACTCAGGACCTTGCGCTTACAAGGCAGGCAGTGGCATCACTGAGCTAAATCCCTGGCTTTCACAAACATTTTATTTAACAGTATAAAGATAAAATGTAAAGTAGCTTTTTATTCTATGGGACAGTCACATGCCTGAGGTATTTTGAGGAAATTATAGAAGTGTTCCTAAAATTGAAGAAAAGGGAAAAAAAAGACCCAATTTGAAGACCCAATTTACTTGGAAAAATACTCACTTTTAATAATGAACTCATCCAGACATTTCTCATTTAAAACTAACGTTTAAAAAACTTGGATGGAAATAAGGATGCATTTGAGTAAATATTTTCTAATACATTTAAATGATACATTCCCCTTTCATCTTCTCATTTCTCCTCTTTTACCTGTTCTTGTCATCTAGGCTAAATAGGGACAGTTCCATAGACTGGTCTCACTATTTTCTTATATGGCATAGATTTTTCTTGCCCTTATTAAAGATTATTTCTAAGTTCAGAATTTAAGTATAAAATGAATTTATTTTAAACACATGCATTTTTTCATATTCTACCTTCGTGGGTTACTGAGGTTTAAAGGATTGTTTGCCTTTTGCTAAATGATTCCAAGTTACTATGCTTTGTGAATTATGCTTTTGTGAGTTTGTATTCTCCATGCTTTAAGCATCCAGTCAGTAATCTTGCTGCTTTTATATGTGCCAGCTTTGAGTAGTATTCTGTATCTCTCACAGCTTTTATTTGTTGCATTTAATCTGCCATGGTCTCAAAAATATGATGATAAACTTTAGAATTATGTGTTTCTAACATGTGTATTTATATCTACTATATATCATAGTATGATAGTGCATGAGCTTTAATACTGACAACCATAATAGTTCTTTTGACTGTGGAGAGCCCTGCTTTGCTTATTTTTCAGCTGTCAGTTATGTTCAAAATAGTCGAGGCTGCCGGTAAGTGACTTCTGTTTCAGGGAACTGCCTTAATCTTGTAGCCAGACAGCTAAGGTATCAAATTTCTCTTACTTCTTCTATTCATTTGTGTGGTATGAGGGGCCTGTACTTTTGGGCAACCAGAGGAGCTCCCCTTTCTTCCTGGGGACTACAGTATTTCAGTGAATTTCCTCTCACTATTTTCTTATTCTTTTCTTGGGTTCTTCTCCTTGTCTCTTAAATTTTATGTCTTTAAGAGAAAAGGGAGATTAAAATTTGAAGAACTTATACAATTGTATTGCATCATCTTTAACCCGCTTACTTACGTACTATTCATTTGAGTCCTTGCATTTGTTCCTGCTGTCCTGGTGTTATTGGAGTAAAGAGGGTAAATAATCCCACACAGTCATTCTCTACCCACCTCAACTTGACATTTGTGTTTATTCTCTCTCCTTCCTCTTAATGCCCATTGTCCAACCTCCCACTCTCCATCCCTTGGTTCGTTTCCCCAGGCCTTTGGAGTCTTTACCAGTAGCTTGTATTGGGTATGTGTGTGAAGAGACCTCTACACTGAGAAGTACATAATGGGTAAGAGGGCCCAGCCAGTCAGTCCACTCATCCCATTGTGCAGCTGCATCAGGGAAGACAGAGTGTGTTCCAAATATTTCAAGTTGGAACTCTTAAAAACATTTTTTCTCAGCTTTTGCATAACACTATAAATACGGGGAAATGGATTTGAAACTCTTAAATATCAGTGGAATTACAAAGAATATGTAATAAATAGGAAGGCTTTTTATTTCAAAGTATAGAATACATTTCTTTAGGACGTGCAGTTTTAAAAATATTTCACAGTCAGTTGTATTTTTCCCCTTTTCTCTGTATTAGGAATTTCCATTTTTTACTTTGACGGCATTTCCTCCTGGATTTCTTGTGCATGTCGGTGGTGTTGTTAGTGCACGCTCTGTGAAGCTCTTGGATCGCATCCACAATCCTGGTATGTTCTTTTAGAAGTTTGTTTTTACTGTTTGCTTTATTTAACTTGTGCTTATTAGAATTGATTTCTACAATGTTTTATATGTCAAACCTACTTGAAAGGAAAATGTAAACTGGCACATTACTTTACAATATTTGTAGTTATCTTAATTAAAAACAAACTAAAGGTATATTTTATTTGCATTTCTATGTAAAACAAGCAGATCTTGATTTATTTTTGGCCAAGATATCACTTAGAAAGTATCTTTAAATCATTTTTGAGTCAGGTATTTTCTTTGACCTGGAGAAATTTATAATTTGACTATACGGCCTTGACTTAAGATGCTAAGTGTTTCTACTTGCAGTCGCCCTTTTTAGGTTATTAATTTCTTTATTCCTAAAAGAGATATTTTTATATTGTAATTTTGAACATTGTATAGAAATACCAAAAATTAAAGAAAAATAGACTAACCTCTGATAAGAATGGTAGCTTACTTCCTTAAAGGATGGGGCCAAAATTTTAAAAGGAGATAGACATAAAAGTCCTGGGTAATTTTAGGCCCTTGGGTTAGAAATATCTTGATTTTTCTAAATCAGTAAGCATGATAAATGGTAGAAACTCAGAATGGAATTATTACATTTGTTTTTGAGTAGAAGTTCATTTCTTTGCTCTAGTCACTATTTTGGTGATATACCTTAAACCTGAAGTTATATTAGTAGTAGTATTTTTTTTTTTTGGTACTGGGGATCAAACTCGGGTCCTTGCACTTGCGCAGCAGGCGGCGAAACCACTGAGCTAAATCCCCGGCCTTATATTAGTATTCTTATTTGGCTTCTGTCCCTATATATTTTTAGGAAATTTTGTCACTTGCTGTAACCTCTTGGTGACACTTCTATTGACAGCTATGAAAAGTAAAATGCTTTGATATTATTGCATGGATAACATTACCAGTAGTGATTTTAAGGCTGTGGCACTATAGAGCATTACCATTTAAAAATTTCTGAATATTTAATTTATGCTCTGTGGTTTGATTTTATGTGCATTAATTACAGAGAAGCATAGTGAAATTTTTCTGGACCCTGAATGAGATTTCACAACAGCAGTTCTTAGTCAGATTTACTTAACTCTAAAGCTTAGCAAACATGTCTTTTGAGCACCAGTCTTTTCTTTTTTCTTCTTGGTTTATTGTTTGCCCCATTTCTTATTTTTCTGGTCAGTTTAGGATCTTTTCTTCATTATACTGTCTGTATATTCTGTAACACTTACAGAAAATTAAGATTGATGCCAACTTAAAGTATTATGTTCTTGAACGCTATGTCAAATTCTGTATCTTTGCATTTAGGAATTTGAATTATTTGTGAAGTGGAAGGAAATATTGATATTAACTGGGTGACCCAAGGATAGTTACATGTGTTTCTATGGCTTATTGACTCAGATATTTTAATAGATGGCATCCATTTATATAAAAAATGGTTTTAGGAATATATTCAATTGTTGGTAATGTCTTCTGGTTACTGAAAACATTTTAATTTTGTCTTATCACTTCCATGTACTCTGAATAAACTGTAGAGTCTGGGAGAACAAATAAATGTTACTTAAATACATTTAAGTAGAGAGCTATATTTAAGATACTAATACTTCTTACAAAAACTGCTTTTGGGGATTTATCTTACCTACCAGTTTATTCTAACTGTGTGAGAAATATAAGAATCCAGGCCCAGGGAAAAAAACAGGAATCTTTATTACAGAATATTTTATATGTTATAATTATCAGCTTACCAGTTTTCTCCTTTTCTTCCTCTTTCAGAATAGTTTTTCAGTTAAAATTCTTAGTTATTAATGGATTATTCCCTGAAGTTTATGGGCATGTACATATAAATGTTTTTAGTGATGTATGAAATATATTTTTATTTAGTTTTCATTTTATTACATATATATCAAGTATATATTCTAATAATTCCAATATTATCTTATTTTGACTTAAAACATCACATCCTTGGATTGTTTTATGTATACATTATACACTAAAAAGGAGCATTAATCTCCAAACCCCTTATGTAACTTTTTATGAGAAATTTCAATCTGTTGAGGAAAGTAGAATGTTAACACAAAATGAAACTTTGGACCAGTATCTGCCATAATGAAGAAGATACAGTAATTTTGTAATACTGAGTTACTCTGCTGAGAGAAACTTAGGATTGAGATGCATGTGCCAATGTTAAAAATGCTGTTTGTGTTCTCAAATTAATATTGCAGCTATTTTTTTTGACTAGTGAATATGGGAGATTTTTATTTCATTCTAAATATAAAGCGGAAAAACTTCCTTTTAAAACCACTACCACATAATAACTTTAGATTATTATTTTAGAGTGTTTCTGTATTAGAACTTCTTTCTTTGTTAAATATTAAGCAAATAGCATAAAAAAACGAAAGAATGGGGTGGTTTTAAAACATCAAGGTAATTAATTAGACTAGTTAATCTCAGATTACTGTGGCATGCTTCTTCTCTTTTCCTGTTTCTATCTCTTATTAACTCTGCTGTCTGTGTCTTTCCAGTTCCTGTCGAGTGCTGTCAGTTTTGTTCTTGTTTGTAGTTTTTTTGTTTTATTTCTACTATTCTGCACCTAAAACTGATCTACTAATTTGCTGTTTTGAACTCAGCCTTTGTCGGAATTATGGGTAACACAAGATCTTACAAACTGCTAGACTGGAATAGTTTCAATGCAGGTATTTTAATGGTCATTCAGTACTACATACGCTGACAAAAATTATGGCAGCTCAGTGAAGTTTTTAGAAATATTCTAGCTTAAATAGGTTTAATGTCAATTCAGTCATACAGGTACATTCTGCAATATGTAATTACTTGTGATTTCCATGGAAACACAAATATAAAAATGTGTTAAGATGAATTAATGAAAACCATAGAAATACCATAAATTATGAGTGACTTTTCTTACATGATTAACTTTCAGTACAGTAACTAAACTATTTATGTATTTTGGACAGGTTTTTTATATCAGGTAAATTATATAGGCATTAACTTTATGATTAGGCAAATATTTGTTAAATATAATTGTTAAATGGCTAACTTGATAAATTGTAAAATAAAGTATTTTAAACTGCATATTTAGATTTTTGTGTGTGTGTGTGCCGGGGATCAAACTCAGGACCTTGTGCTTGCGAGGCAGGCGCAATGCCACTGAGCTAAATCTCCAGCCCTGCATAGTTAGATTTGAATAGAATATATGTACTGTTCTATAAAATATTATAAAAATGTAGCAGTTAGCATTTTTATTTGTAATTCTGTTAAGTGTTCCAAAATTTGTTAACCAGGAGCAGATTTGAGGGGGATTAACAGCTTCCATAAGCTTTCCTCTTTCTCCTTCCACAAGAATATAATTTTTCTTTTAAGTAATTTATATGTTGCTATAGCTTATAACTCTTAAAGAAACCAAAGATAGAGAACTTTACAGCTGATGATGTGGTTTAGGATCAAGACCAATTAATTTTTATTTTTCTTTCTTTTTTTCTTTTGGTACCGGGGATTGAACTTGGGACCTTGCGCTTGTGTAGCAGGCACTGGAACCACTGTAATTTTTCTTTTTGATAAGAGCACATTCTCTTACTAATATAAATGTCTCATTGTTAATATTGTCTATTTTTTGGAATTAAGTTAAATAATAGAAGTTTTAAAATTCAGTATCAATGCTGATACTTGCCTTAATGAAAATTTTCAGTACTTTGTGTCAGAAAGAGTATCTTAAAGACAAGCAAAAATACCAAAGGGCTCAACATTTTAGATAATATCCTATAATCTTTTCAATATTGTGAATCTTTTTTGTTCTTAGGAATCCAAGATGCAAATTCTGATGTAAGTAATGGATGTTTGACTATGAAGTAACTCATGTTTATCCTGCAGATTTACCTACATCCTAGTAAACATTCTAATTATGACCAACCTTTGCAGTTGTAGACTTTTACCAACTGGTAAATGAAGGAAAATTATCTCTATTTTTTAATCTGACTCTTTACCATAATGCTATCATTCATCAGAATTAAAATTGCCATTCTTTAGAATTGATTTTTATTGAGAAATTTAAGAATAATGTATTGGTTTCATTTCATTTCATAAAATGTATTTTTAAAACATGGTCAGCGTAGAGTAGTGTGAAGAGAAAAAGACTATGTGTAAAAAAGATGGGACAGATTGCTCATTAATAATTTAAGGAAGTAAGATCTTGTCAGGGCAAAGGTTTCAGGGTGTGATTGATGTACTTGATGTACAGTATGTTGGTTCAGTGAGAGAACAAATAGTATTTGAAAGTGGGAAAGGCAAAACTTGAATCTCCCAAACCTAGGATATTGTCCCCTGTAATTACAGAGTTTTTGCAAGGAGAATCATGGTTGAAGAAGCAGTATATCTTGCCATCATTTAAAATAATGTCAGGTGGGAAGTATATGAAGAAAAAAAAATGGATTGGTTTTAGAATGTTAGAAGTAAGAGAACGATGACAATATTTGACTTAATGGTGTCCTAGTAGTATGCTTTTGACTGAGGCATTAGACTTTTCCTGTAACAGTTCATATTCAGAAATAAGGCTGATTTTGATAATCAGTTTAAAAAAACTAACTTGGTAATTCTGAAGAGCATATGATATATTTGGTAAATATATTCAAACATTTATGTATTCTCTTTAATTTGGAAATATTTAGTAATTGTTCTTTTATTACCATAGAAAATCAGAAATTGACCACATTATTAAGAAAACAATTGTTGTAATTATTTTAATTAATACTAGAATTGTTCACTGATACTGTATTTCTTGGCTTAGCCTTCCCAGAAAAAGGAAAAAGAAAGAATATCATATTAAATATATTTAATAATTTTCAACATTCTTATTTCAGATACTTTAAACTGTGAATAGATATAGGAAAATATGTCACACAACACTTTCATAGATTACATGAGCATGTATAGTCATGCTCTGCATGATGACTTTTTGGCCAGTGGGTCACATCTGTGACAGTTGTTCAGTAAGATTGCATTGCCTAGTGATGTAGCAGTCGTCATTGTGTAACCACATGCTAATGAGGCATTTCTTAAAAAAAAAATATATATATATATGTATGTATATATATCCTCATTAAGTGCCACATTACTGTATCAGAATTTATTTTATGCAAAACAGTTAGCTAGGTATTTGAGGGCAAAGCCTGTCAATTCTCCTATCTTGATGAAATTCATATTCTTGGGAGATAGGAAAACCTTAAATGATTGACTATGTGATATGGTGCGGTATAGGATACAGAGTCCAAGAAGGCATGATTAACTATATGTGGAGGCACAGATTCCTGAGCTCAGATTTGAAGAATATATAGGACACTTACACAAACTTATATTTCAAGCAGTACATTTAGACCCATATTAATATGTGCTTTGTGTGTGGTTCTGAAACTTCCAGCATTTGCAAAACAATATGCCAGTCAGTACTTTTGATGATGTTTACATAGTTACTTCATACTTAACTAAGGTTTTTGCTACAGAGTATAAAATGTCTTGATCAGTTTAGCTTTTTTCTCCATCTCCTTTTCTCCTGCTTTGCTGTCTTAAGTTTGTGTTAACTACACTGATAGCAAATATTCTTATAGAGCAGGGAGAAGGGATCCCTTCTCATGTCTGAGAGTTTGTTTGAGTAAATGCTATCTTTTCTTATCTTGCTTCTTATGTTTCAGTCCTGGTAACAGACTCTGAGAAAGCAAGATGAATTTTGCCACTAGTTAGGAGGATATAGCATTTACAAATCTTGTGTATGACATGCCAGGAATAAGTACATAGCAATAAGACAGGTAGCCCATGGTCACATTTGCATTAGGTGGTCCTTGGCTATCAGACAGCAACGTTAGAGACAGGGAGGCCAGCTAGGGAGGGCGTGCAATCATCATGGCTAGATAACTAGGGTTCCATGGTGGTAGGAGAGCTAACTTTATTGAGTATTAGCTATGTGCCAGGCATGTTTCTAATACTTATGATAATAGGTCGTTTAATCCTCAGAACATCTCTGAGAGCCAGGCATGGTGGTACACCGCTAAAACTCCAGCACTTGGGAGGCTGAAGAGGGTGGATTGTGAGTTCAAGGTTAGCTTGAGCTACATAGTGAGTTTGAGGCAACAAATGAACAAACAAATCTCTGAGGCAGGCACTAGTGTCATTTTGTAGGTAAGCAAAATAGAACAGTTTGCTCAAGGAATAGTTAGAAAGTGGCTAAGCCACAATTTGAACCTGAGTACTTTGGCTTCAGGACCTACACTTTTACCCACAGACTGTGAAATATGTAGAATGTGAAATCAGCAGAACTTAGTAGCTAGCAGAATGTTACATGTGAAGCAGGCTCTTGTTAGCTTTTGGCTGAGAAAGATAGATTTTCTCACATATCTACAACTCTAAAGTTTCAGTGAGCACTTGATTCCTATCCTTTGTAAACTCCAGCTTATTGGCAAGTTGAATTGCAAAAAATAAAACATAAAAAAAGTTGAAGAGTAAATGTAAATACTCCTAGCTCATTGTTTCTCAAATGGGTATGATCTTTTGTTTTATCTTTTGAGAGACTATTGAAAGTATTTTTGAATAGCACAGATACATAATTTTTTTCAATCAGTGATGCTCAGTGTAGTTTAGGAAAATACAGTATGTGATTATTTCTCTGTATAGGATTCATCCCAGCCTAAATATTTTTTCAGGAAGTGCCAAGAGGAAATATATAGTAGTTACATAATGTGGTTTAAAAATGTAGTTATATATTAGTTTGAAATAGCTTCTAATCTTAGTATTTTTAATTGATGTGTTAGGCCCTGAATTAATAAAACAGGTTGTTTAAAACTAGGTATCTTTTCTTTAGTTTTTGAGAATATTTTTGAAAGTTTTAAAAAATGTTTTAGACAAATCATAGATTTTAAGGCATATTATACCTAAGATTTGTTTTCCATCTTAAGATAGATTATTACTAGTGATAAGGCAAGCTTTAGATTACTGGTTGAAATTAGAAAAGTATACTATTTTTGGTCAGCCATCAGAATTATATTTGTTTAATTGAAACAAAAAGATCATAGTCACTACTTTACAAAATATTTAATATAATGTGAGGCTACTGATTGTAAAGAAATACGTATAAAATATGTCAGTCTGCTCATCTAGATTACTTAAAAAACTTTTTTCAATAATAATCTTTAATGTAG
This sequence comes from Heterocephalus glaber, assembly GCF_000247695.1. The sequence continues at coordinate 16,313,573 of NW_004624752.1, forward strand.
TGGTATTTATGAGAACACCAGTGGCAAGCCAGGCAGACATCCTCTCTCCACATCCAGTCTAGGCTAATTCCTACCCAATTTGTGCCTCTGTGTGTGTGTGTGTGTGTCTGTGTGTACACACACGTGTGGTAGATAAATGGAGATAAGTGGAAGATGTTCTTGAAATTTGAATTGATATCAGTAGTGACTCTTTTCACTTTGAGAGGTGTTCATGAGCAGATGTGCAAAAACTAAGCCTAAAGTAGTTAAGCACTTTTTGGTTCTCAGTATTTTAACAAATTTTTAAGAAGTAGATAAAATTCAAGAAGGCATAAATATAGCATGTATGATATCCAAGCTTTCCTGTATTACCAGTAATGTGGATAATGATTATCCAGTTACAAATTAACAGTGAAATTGCAGTTAAGGAATAGATTACATTCTGACTTTCTTCTTTAATGCACAGATAGCAAAGACTTTACTTTGGCCAATATGGATGAGATGTCAACTCCCATGTTAATATCCCAAATTCCTAAGTCTTGATGTTTGCTCTGTATTTGTACATCATTTCCTCTGTGAAGAAAATCTTTTTCTCAGGGTGATACTAATCTCCACCCAGTTTGAGGCTGAATACTCCTTTTAACCTGAACTCTCTAATATCTGTTTCATTAGGAGAAATTTATCTTCTTTGAGGTTTTTGCTGTTTGGAGTATCACTGTCAGATATTGAGGAATATAGCTTTTTATGCCATCCTTAACAAGATAGATTATCATCATATTAGAAACCCTTACTTGATCCAACCTCACACTTTATCTCTTCTATTCATTTAAAAGTTAGGTTGAACAAAAGTCTATTTGCTTTTATTTCAGGATTAAAAGATTTCCTAGGGCAGAGTTATTCTCTCCCAGAGCTGTATAAAAATAGAACTGAATATAAAACTTGAGGTAGTCTGTGTTTTCCAGTTACAAGTATGTAACTGCCTAAAATCTCAAAGGGATTCAGTTTAATAAAGGCATATTTTGTGTTGTGCTGATCACTTGCTTGCTTTCTGAGATATGGGCTATCATTTTAAGAATCCTTACCAGTTTTACCTGCACTTAAAAAACATGATAAAATAGGGGCTGGGGATTTAGCTCAGTGGTTCCGCCGCCTGCCTCGCAAGCACAAGGTCCCAAGTTCGATCCCCAGTACCAAAAACAAAAAATAAAAAAACAACATGATAAAATAATAAAAAGATGGCAAGATATCAAGCTGTGGCCATGCTCTAGAAAAGTAACAGCAGTAAAAATGAATTAATTTTAACACCAACCCACAGGTGCTGACAAAATCCCCCAAAAAGGTTATCAGTGAGGTATTGATTTAGAGCTGTTGATGCCTACAATTAGAAAAAAATATTAAAAGATTTGTGATATTATCTATGAAGAGTTTTGACCCATGGGAGAAAAATACAATAATGTGAAATGCAAGTTATATAATAATTAACTTTTGATTTTTCTCAAAATGATGTCTTTTTATAATTATGACTAATTCTGTAGATTACTGGGAGGAGTGTGGTATTTAAAGTGAAGACATCTTTTTCATAATATCTTTGAAATGCTTAATTATGAGTCACATCTCAGCTGTATGACCATCAAATAACTAAGTTGTGTTTAGTTTTATTTGTGGAATGTAAAGTTGCCATGCCTTTTTAAGCCAGACTCTGGTTTGCTTTTTATGTAAGTATGGTAGAGCCTGTTTCATATTTTTGTAGGATGAATAAAACATCAAATTCACTGGCATGTTTCCTATAAAAATTCTAATATAAAGATTACTTATTTCTGAGTTTTTATTGGTAATAAGTTAGTCTTAATCGTAATTACTCCTTGAAGATTCTCTGGCTCATGTTTGGCATAGATATAATATAGGGTTTGAAATAAGTTTAGCATTTCTTTAATATTAAATAGTTTAAATTTGATTATAATTAAATAACCCCTAAATTTAATAGCCACAAAATTCATCCTTTGACTTCTTGCTTACAGTTATAGATTACTGTTGTTAATACGATTTCTAGTTTGTGACTCAGTTCTCCCTACTGTATGCTTGCCTTGCTTTCACCTAGAATCTAGGGCCATTACTTTCTGTAACCATTTCAGTGAGCTGCCATAGTTTCAGTCTGTACTGTCACCTGATCCAAGCATGCGCCAAAGTATCACTGTTTCTGGCACCTGTATTGCTGAATCTGCTTTGCAAACCCTTCGTTCCTTGAGCTTTTGCTTTAGCCAAAAACCAGATTTAACAAATTCTCTCAGTGTGGACATATGCCATTCGCTTCCTTAGCTCCCATGCTGTGTAACTCTAGCTTTCTATTAAACTTGTAAATACTGTATTAAATACAATAATGGCATCTCCATGTGCAGTTGTGTGGCTCATGTGTCAAAATAAAGGCTGCTTGTGAATTTGTCAGAAGAATATGAATGCTCCACTTGTGCTGCATTCAGCTTTTTTTTTTCAATCAGCCACTTAATTCTTTGGTTTAATTATCTGATTATTTTATGTGTTATATCAAGGTAAGTTTAATGTAAAGTAACATTGTAGTCTGTGTGGTTACACATATCTCATAGAAATTATTATTACATACTTTTCTATTTAGACATGCTGGCCATTTCTAAATTATTTTCTTATAATTTAAATAACTTCCTCCAATTTTTCATTAGTTTAAAAAGCAATACTACAGATTACTTTCTGTGAAATTCATTTTTAAAACAGAAGCTACCATGTACTACTTGTGGTACAGATGCAGGCAACCTAATGTGAGAAAAACTATTCTTTTAAAAAATCACAATTATTTGCTTTAGAAAATAATAATTTGTGTAGAATGACTTAAAAAGTAAATAGCACATTCTAGTAGTGAGTTTAGGAAAAGATAGACTATTGTTCATGTAGTGTTCCCAAAAAACCATTTTCTAAACAGATATAGTTCTATCGTTCTATCATTATTTGTGATATCTATTTCCTCAGAATCATGAATGATTTGATAAATGAGCAACTACTTGAGTAATAGTTTGTCTTATGCTAAATCTTTCTGTTAGGAAAGGATAATATTAAATGTATGGTCAGATTGCTATACAAGCACATATGTCTTAGATGCAAAAGCAAGTACGGGCTCACAAGTGTATTGGTACTATTAATCAGTTAGGAGTCTGAAGAAATTCTAACACAGTAACAGATATGCAAGATAGGGCCAACTAATTGTTGCACACATTTCTAAATTCATAATATTGACTGCTAACACCATATTGCAGTCTTTTCTGTTTCTCTTCCTTCATTTTATCTTATACTTTGATCTTTCCCTCAGTTTCCTGAAGTCTGCATTTCTTTCTAGTCTTCTGAAAGAAAGTTTTAGGGTAGCTCGGTCTTGGATTCAAAACTTTAATTCAAGAACTGGCTGGCATCATTTCTAGCTCTGGCTTTAATCTCCTCATTTCTTCCTTTTGCCGATCTCTTCCCTGTGGAGGAAACAAAATCACATCCTAGCAGTGTGAGCTATAACAAGCTTCTTAACCTTTCTTTACTTAGCTGTCTTCACTATTTTACTAGTGAGTATAATTCTTATTTTACTCGTTTTGAAAAACATTTTGAAAATTGAATGTGTGCTTCAATTTAAAAATAGAAAGTCGTGTTGGTTTGTTTGGTTTTCAGTTTTAATAGTGCCTTATATGTAGAAAATTTACAATAAGTGCTTATCACTCTGTTTAAAGTTTTCAAATTGTTTCCAAACGGGAATTGGCTACCAAAAGAAATAAATCAAGATATATTAATTATGGACTGTTTCTGTTTTTAACATCTTTGAACATAATTTGCAGCTGCTGTTCACCAATAGTTTGCAGCTAAATACAAGTGATTAGGAAGTATGCGTGACAGCTGTTCCTTTTATAATGCTCTATTAGAAGCACTTCCTGTGACAATTAAATACAATTCTGTGATTTTTAAGTACCCCTGCTCCTCTCCCTCGCTTTTTACAACCAAGGGCCTTTTTCATGCTAGGCAAGAGCTTTACCACAGAACTACATCTCTAACCCTAAAAAAAAAAGTTTTTTTTCTCTTGGTGGTGGTGAGGTGAGAGTCTCATTGCGTTGCCCAGACTTGTCTCAAACTCCTAGGTTCAGATGATTCTCCTAGCTCAGCCTCCCAAGTAACTGGAACTACAGTACAGGTGTATGCTATCGTGGCCGAGTAAGCCATTTTTAAGTTACCCTGTCATTTATGGAATTTATTATGTTTTATCTGAAATTTGTCCTTCTATACATTCCCCAAATTATTTTTTGTATTAATCATTTCAATATATTTGCTAGTCCCTTTATTTCTTAGCATTTTGCTTTAAAACCTACATCTCTGTAGAAGGATGGCTAACGTACAGCTTTTTCTCTTTTAACCTTGAAACATCTTTGCCTTGGAAAGAACCTAGAAGATAGTAGGTTTTAAAAACTAAGTACCATGAAATGAAATCAGAATTTGTATTAAGCTTATGGATTTGACACACGAGATGTTCCCTCGGTAAGGTGAAATAGGGTATCAGTTAAGATTAGAAGTTGGATACTCTGGGTCTACATTTTAATCTGTATCTAATAAAATACTTGCCTATAGATGTCCCTTAAAGTAATTAAGCATATAGTGCTTTTTTTTTCCTAGCAACTAATTTTAAAATGTTTGAGAAGTAGGATTTTAAAGATAGGAAGTTTAAAAATCTGTTGTAGAACAATACTTCTATACCTCCTGTAGTACGTTTATTTTAAACATTTCTTACTCATATAGACTGTGCTATTGAGTAGTGAACTCATTTAAAATTTGTTTTTCAGATGAACCAGAAACTCGGGATGCATGGTGGGCAGAAATCAGACAAGAAATAAAATCACATGCTAAAGCACTTGGCTGTCATGCTGTCGTGGGCTACAGTGAATCAACTAGCATCTGGTAAATGATAACTTGGTATTCTAGACACTGTCATCTGGAAGATGTCAATTGTCATCTTAAAGGGGAAACTTTATGTAAAATATAAAGAATATAGGAGTAGTGGGTAGTGGGGTGGTTCAGAGCAGTGGCCTTTTAGTACATTTGATCAAGTTTAATATGCCATCTTTCCCACTAAAGCAGTGCCAAAGTTAGGAAATGCTGCCCCTCTGAGAGCCTCAGGCTGTCCATTGAAGTGGAGATAGAACAGCCCATCACACCCAAGTCTTTGAGGGATGGAATGAAAATGGAATACTGGCACATGGGAAGAATTAACTCTAGGTCTAATATACTCCAGTTTGTGACTTTGCTAACTCTTTTCACTAGGATACTTGGATCCCTTGATCTTTTATAAATGAATTTGCGGAGTGTCTTTAAAGTTTGTATGTAAACTCACCCTACCTGCACTCACAAACTGGGATGTAACTCTGTCCTGCTAACAGATCATCCTTTTTAACTGCCAAGTTAAGGAGGACTTCCATACTCTTGGTTCTGAGTTCCTTTTCCTCCTGCCTTTTCATCTGAACAACTGTAAAGTCAGTGCCATTCGACTGTTCATAGTTTCTTATTTTCAAATATGTTTCTGCTTTCTTCATAACTTCTCCACCATCTCTTCTATTATACATGATTCATCCCTTCTAGCAGCCTGGGTTGAATTTTCTCCTTATCAAGTCATCCATTGTCACTTGACTTTTAACCATATTTTGAACCCTACTATCTCTTGAGAATACTCCACTTTTAAAAAATTGAAACTTTAATACTCTCAGGTTACAATTTACTGTTTTTCCACCAATCTCATTTTCTCGCTTATACCTAGTTTGTTTTATTATCTTATTATCTTAAGCAAGTATTTTCCCCGTCCCTTTCTTGGGTTCTGGCTTTACTTGGCGTTTTGCCATATTTGAACCCTACTTCCAGCCCCTTCATAAGTTTATGATTGATGTCATCTAGAAACTGTTTTGACCTTCTGCTATCTTATTTTCCACCTTTTATTTTTGGATAATTCATACTGCTAGATCCTCTGGTCTTATGGTTAATCATTATGGTTAGAAAAAAATCATTAAAATATAATAAATATGGATATTATAGAGCCATATTATTTAATCTTTTGTAGGGTAGTTCTTTTCTGTTGCAGAGCGTGAACTACTTTAAAACTGTTTGATTCCCAGAGTAGCTGTTCTACTCTTGTTAACCACCAACTTTGTAATGCGCATTCTGCCTTATTCTGCTGTAGATAGTTTTGCTTTATGCGTAGATTTAGCACCATATGTTATCAGCTATTGGGGATGTGATTTGGTTGATTAAGACAGGATCTTGCTATGTAGTTCAGGCTGTCCTTCAACTGACTGTAGCCCAGGCTGGCTCTGAATTCGTGGCAGTCCTCAGCCTCCCTGTCCTGGGATTACCGATGTGTCCCACCACACCTGCCATTGTGAGGGGTGTGATTTTAAAAAGATGTAGTTCTTCCCATCAGATTTACATTCTAGTAGAGAATTATGACAAGTGTAGTACATGTTTTATCTCCCCCATGCCAAGATTGAACCCAGGGCTTACACTGAGCTACATTCTCCCAACCTTTTTATTTTTTATTTTGAGACAGGGTCTCACTAAGTTGTGCAGTCTGGGCTTCAACTTGGTGACCCTCTTGTCTCAGCCTCCCAGAGTGCTGGGATTACAGGCATGATCAACTACAACCAGTTTAATACATTTTATGATTGCAGTATCCCATGATGCTTCATTCCCTGTGGGTTGGAAGTCAGAAGGATTGGAAGAAAATGTCAGTGACATAATGATGTTTGAACTGAATCTTGGGAGATAAATATTATATAAATGAAGGAAGGAGGTGTGGGGAGAATGTCCAGAGCTAAAGAATAGCAGGTGGAGAATGCCAGACAGTGTAGAGTCAGCATGGCTACAGACAGGTCACAGATGCAAGAGTCAGTGAACTAGTCCAACGAATTGACTTACAAGTTTCAGTGTATCTGCCAGAAACTCCTTGCCCCTTCCCTCTAGATGTTAAAAACCTTTGTATTTAAATACCATCTTTACTAATTTCTCCTAACCTGTCCTACCTGCTGTTACTGGAATGAACTCTTTGAAGTGTACATTTGCTCTTATTAACTCCTTGGTTAAAAACCTGCAGAGGCTCCATGTTGTTCTTCTGACATCCTCGGTGCGGTGCCTGCTTACCTTTTAAGCCTAATGTTCTCTGCTCACTCATAGTTCAAGTGACTCTTCCTTTGTTTTTCAGTTTCTGTTTCATTTACTCCCTATTCTGAGCATTTCTTCCCTCGGCTGCTACTTATCTCATTATCATTCAGTAGTTATGTTGATTGTTTAATCATTTTAACTTTCAAACCAAATGATATATAATAAATAATTTTTAAAAATTCATTTAAAATCATACACGCACACACATATATATCGTAGAAGCTCCATTTGGTGTATTTTGGATATTGTTTTGGATATGTTTATAATTATTCAAATTCAGATCAAGCTATAACAACATAGATGCTTGCATAGCTATGCTTTTGGAATCATTTTTAAAGACTATTTTGAAGAATATCTTCATACAATGTAATAGATTATTGCTGGAGTTAATGGAGTTACTGGAGTTAATGAAACATTTTAATCTTTCAGGAAGTTAGTATATTAAATATACTTTGTTTTAGTTTTTAATTTGTAAAGAATTCTTCATGCTCCATTTTAGGCAAAATTTTTTGGGGGGAGGGATGCTGGGGATCAAACCCAGAGCCCTGTGCATGCTAGGTAAGCTCCCACCACTGAGCCACACCACCAGCCTGTTATTTCTAGTTTCTAACCTAGGTTTTAATAGGTAATTGTGGGTATTACTTAACATTTAATAGAATCCTACTGAAATTTAATTTGTCACTCTTGTCATCATTTTGATATTAGTAGTAGTTATACTGGATGAAAATGCTAACTTTTTAAAAAAATTTATTTTGTTTTCCAGTGAAGAGGTCTGTATTTTATCAGCATCCGGCACAGCGGCAGTACTGAATCCTCGATTTCTGCAGGATGGCACCGTGGAGGGCTGTTTGGAACAGAGGTTGTCCTGGCAGCTTATTTCTAGAAGGGCAGAGAAGGAGAAGTTGACTTTTTTTCTCAGAGCCAGGATATTTCTTCTCCACAAGGGAGGCTGTTAGTGGTGTAGTATAGAAGTCAGGACCAAGCACTGCAGTGAGTGCACTAACTGGTGGCTGTAGAGGAGTATGGGATTCTGTACTGTATTAGACACATTGTTATCTCTAGCATCTCGATAAGTGACTCATGTCTGTAAATTGCGGAATTTCAAATTACTCTTTTCGGCTTTGTCATAATATAGAAATAATTTATTTTACTTGACTGTTCTCTTCCCTCCTTTTCCTCTTGTCTTGCCTTCGAAAACGGGAAAAGGTGATGAAAGAATTTTCCTAAAGTTCTTATTTCACAAAATAAAACTATTCTACAAAATTATATGAAAAAACTTTACTACATGTGAAACAGAAAGTGAAAGCATTAGGTAAAATGAGCTCACTTTCTGGCTTATTTAATTATTGGTCACTTTTAAACTGTTATCCATAAATATCAAAAATGCTTTCTGTAAGTAGTTAAAACTACCAAGTACATATTTTAATAGGTGAATATATATTAAAAGTATATATGCAAATACGTACACAAATATAAACCAACTATTAGTTTGATATTAGTCTACCTGGATAAAAAAATTCTATTAACCTTTGTAGCCACCATAGGTATTTTTGCTTTTTTCTGCTAGTATTAATATGTTAAGTATAAATTAAGAAGGTAAAAGTATTCTGTATCTGTTCAAATTTGTTACAAATTTGCAAGTCTCTGTTAACAAAACTGTTCTAGCTCTGGTAGTCAGAAAAGGACCTTTTTTGTCAGTACGCGTTAAAATGGGTATTCACCATTCTGTATTACGGAGACTTATCCTAAGTAGGGGGCATTTGAAGTATAGTAATCAGTTGGAGTATTCTATTGAGAAAACTATCTTTGCCTGTCCTGCAATGTTATTCTTACATCCCAGTAGATTTCATTGTTTTTTTTCACAGTGCAATGGATTGAACCCGTGCCCTTGGTTATGTTAGGCAAGTTGCTCTCAGCTGTTACTAAGCTGCAGTCCCAACCTGATTTCATTCTTGATTTGACAGAATTCTTAAAATGATCTTTTTCCTGCTGCTTTTCTCTGTTTTGTGACTTCGATAGATACAGTAATTCTCAAAGCAGCTCGGTACTCTTATAGGGCATTTAAGTACAACAGATACCATCCATAGTTGTAAAAGAGGAAATATCTTTTTTTCTGCTATAAAATTACTAGTGTTCACTTGAAAAAAATTGGAGAATGTAAAAAACTAGAAGGAAACTAATTCCTTACATCTCACTATTGAGGAACAGTCCCTTCTGTTCATATTTCAAGTGCTTTATATATTTTAATGCACTTATTTTTAGGTTTTATGATGTTGTACCGCTAATGTTTAAATTTGTGCAGAGTGTTCCATTAAATATTGTTCCATTTTTCTCCCCTCTAACATGGCTTTGGATTCAAACAAACTGAAATTCAACTAAGAAGTCTGCTGCTTAGGACTTAGGACTTAGTGTGACCTAGCAAGTTAGTGTCTCAGGGTGAATTCAGGCTAAGTGGAACTAGCACAGTATTTGTTGCTGTTTGCTGGGTGTTGTATTGGGGAAGAATATTTATTGAGCTGTTTTTTTGACTTCAAAAATACTAAAGATGTGTCTAGGTAGATATTCCAGTATTCCAGAGAGGCTCTGAGAAGTTAAGTAATGTTTTCAGGGTCACACAGCTTCCCTCAGCTCTGTCAGATTTTGCTCTAATTTTTAATGTATCAGGATGCTGTCTCCACAGGAGAAAAATATCTAGAAGTAATTTCATGTGATTTAGAGGTTATTGTGAAAATAATGTATAAAAGGAATCTATAAAAACCCCATATATATATATATATACACACACACATACATATACATATTTCCTTCCCCTTTTAAATTTGTCTACTTACCAAGTTTCAGCTTCTAGTGGAGATTGAGACTCATGTCTTTTCAGGACCATAGAAGATAAGGCTTTGTGAAAATCTGAGGTTCTCAGTGGAGCTTCCCTATGTTTCCATCCTCTTGTCTTGACTTCCTCAAATTTAGTGACCAAGGAAGTGCTTAGCTGGGCTTGGTGGTGCATGGTTGTAATCCCAGCATTTGGGAGGGTGAGGCAGTAGGATCACCTCAAATTCTAGGCCAACATGGGCTACACCAATGAGTTCAAAGTCCAGCATGGAATACATAGTGAGACTGACTCAAAACACTTAAAAAAGAGAGTGGTTAATCATTCTAAAATGAACTAATGAAAGAGTGTAGTCCAGTAAACATTTTACAGTGAATGGGGAGGTTGGGGGTGGTATAGTTGTGGCTTATTTGTGTCATTTATGAAACAGATGTTTTGAGTTTCCAGAAAGGCTACAGTGGTTGTTGGAAATTAGAGGCTTTAGAGTATGCCTATTTTTGACTTGTTCTTCGTTAAAATGCATTTGTTTTTATGTTAATTTTAATTGCTTAAAAAATTTTTTCCTTAGGAATTTTTAAATATTTGTCAGCCAGTAGACTGTCACTCTGACTTCCACTCCCATTTTTATGTGGTATCCCTCCAAAATCTTTGAGCTATAGTGGTCTGTTGGTCAGGTGGTAAGTCATCAAACATAGAACTGGTACACAATAACTATACTCTTTTTTTTTTTTTGAGGCAGGGGCTCCCTTTGTGGTTCAGGCTGGCCCTAAGCTCACTATGTAGCCTAGGCTGGCCTTGAACTCACAGCGATCCTCCTGCCTCAGCCTCCAGAGTTCTGGGATTACAGGCATGTGCCACCATGCCTGGCTCACAGTAACTACTTTTATAAGGCGTTTCTCTCCTAGGAACAGTGTATGGTTCTGATTTCATGTCACTTGTAGTTCTTACCAGTCATAGTAGTACTCTTCCCTACTCCTCTGTGGTAGAAGATGCATAGCTTATATGCAAGTACTTTATACATAATATGTACTTTTGAAAAATTCATAGGTTTTTCAAGAATACCTTTTTTCTTTTGTGCAAGGGATCCAACCCAGGATAGAATGCCTTGTTTACTTTTCTTCATGTATTTATATAGGCTTGAAGAAAATTTGCCTGTAGGCTGTGGATTTTGCCATATACCATATGATGAACTGAATATGCCATTTCCAGCTCATCTCACATATTGCTACAACTGTAGGAAACAAAAAGTTCCTGATGTTCTCTTTACAACGATAGACCTCCCCACAGATGCAGCAGTCGTTGGAAAGGGTTGTCTTATTCAGGCAAGGTATGCTAGTGAAGACAGTATCTGGCGTCCCTGAAAAATCAGGAGATATGGAGTCAAACCTGTTTTCAGATGTGTATTGTTTCCTACCAGTTCAATGCTGGCAAAGCTGAGTAATTTTATTGGAAGTTTGTATTTTATTCCATGTACAGTTGGGAGTAAAAATACTCTCTGTATAAAAACTCAGATTATATGCAAAATCATTTACGTTCTTCACAGATGTTTATTAGTATTATTAATTAACCTGCCTACATGCTTAGATTGTGACAATATACTGCTTTAATGACATAAAATGTATATTATGGAAATTGATTTTTTTTTTCCTTTTAAATATTGCAATACAGTGTTCTTTTACTATTTCACTGAGTGTTAAGAGTTCTTTTCAAAGGTGCTGGAATAGGAAATCCTAAATTGTGACCACATACAGCAAGCAGCTGTAACTGTGAGGACACTGACAATTGCCAGGTTACCACCGCGGGGGATTTCTGTCTTCATTTCACTTACGGTCTCAGCAGTAGTGACACAGTTGGTCATTTCTCCATGGTGAAATTCCTTTGACCTCACAGTGCCGCTTCTGTTTCTTCTTACCTTTGTGTTAGGCTTTAGCCTTCTTGTTGACTCCTCATTCTTATTTTCGAGAGCCATGGGTTCTGACCTTCTATTAACTCCACAGATCTATAGACTATCTATGTATCTATGAACTTTAAATTATAATACTATTCCAGAATGTCCTTCTGAGACTCAGGCCCATGTACCTGTCTACTTTGCACCCCATTTTGCTATACCACAGGCATTCATGTTTGTTCAAATTCATGTTTGTTGATTTTCTCCACTTCTTTATTAGTCTTTTGGTTTTATTTTTCTATCTAGTTCTTCATGCCAAAATTGGTATTCTTTTTTTTTGATACTGGGGATTGAACTCGGGTCCTTGCGCTTGCGCAGCAGGCAGCAAAACCACTGAGCTAAATCCCCGGCCCCGGTATTTTTTAATATTGTCCTCTTTCTTAGCCTCTCCACGTCTAATTCATTATAAAGTCATGTTGAGTTTTCTTCTGAAATATATTTCTAATCCGTTTACCTTTTCTCCTCTTATATCTTAGACCTTTCATTTAGGATTGTTTTTCTTTTTTAGTGAAGAATTAACTTTTTTTGTCCGAAAAATATGTTTATTTTGCTTTTACCTTTAAAACATATTTTGGGCTGGCAGTTTTCTTTTAGCCTGTTGAAGATAGCCTTTTACCACTGCCTTCTGGATTTCATTGCTACTGTTAAGAAATAATAGTCTACTATCTATCTCTTCCTCGGCTCTTGAATCGAGTTTATAGTCTATAAAATGCTAATGTTAAATAATCTTTCAAAACTCAGTGGACCATATATGTGTGGTTCTATTTCTAGATTCTGTTTTATTCCAATGATCTATATGTCTTTCCTTACACCAACACTGCCTTGATTACTGTAGCTTTAAAAGAAGTCTTAAAATTGGGTGCTAAACATCTTCCAACACTGTTTTTGTTTTTGGCTTTTCTGGGTCCTTTGTACTCCTACATAACTTTTAAATTTCAATATCCAGTTCTTCATTTATAACAAGTATACACAGACCTGAATTTTTATATATACCTTGTGTTTTCTAATCCTGCTAAATTCAAGTACAAGTTCTAGGGGCTTCTAGAGATTTCTTAGTTTTTTCTCTGTAGATGATCATTTCATCTGTATATAAAGATTTTGCTTCTGCCATGCCAATCCTGTCCTAGTTGTGTCATTTTATTGCCAGACTATTTTGGTGGGGACTAAGTTTCAAAGTTTAATGGACAGATAAAGAGTAAGCATATCTGCCCTTGTTCTCCACCTTAAGGAGAAAGCATTGTATCTTCTCCATTCATACAAGATGTTCTCGCTGGAAGTATGGAGTACATGTCTTTAATCTGTTGAGAAGATTCTGTTCTACTTCTAGTCTCCTGATAGCTTTTACCATGAACAGCTGTAGAATTTAGTCCAGTACTTTTTCTCCAACTAGTGACAGAATCATGTGGCTTTTCCCTTTCCTCTGTTCAAATGATGACTTTTGGGGGTGGATCTTCCAATGCTGAACCAACACTGCCATCCCTATAACAAAACCACTTTCTACATCCTGCCAGATCTGACTTCTAATAGTTTGTTTTGTTAAACAAATTTCTATCTATGTTCATACTTTTTTCCTATTATCTTTATCCAGTTTTAGGATTAGCACAATGTTGAGTTCCTAAAATGAAGGGAGAAGAGTTCCTTCTTTTTTCTGCTTTAAATGTTTGATATAATTTATCAGTTAAAATGTTTATGAGCCTGCTGTTGTCATATAGGTAGGTTTTCAAGCTAGGAATATACTTTCTTTAATAGGTGCTATTCAAATTTTATATTTCCTCCAGAGTTAGTTTCATTAATTTGTCTTCTAAGTTACTTCTTAGAAGTTGTCAAATTTATTTCAAAACAGATTTTTGTAATATGCTTTCTATATCCTTTTAAATTCTGTAAAATCTGTGGTAATGTCTCCTAGATCTTAATATTGTAATTTTAAAAATGTATAACTGATATGGTGTAACAGGACAAAAAGGTCTAAAAGAGCAGGGGAATTGAGAGGAGTAGGGGAAGGGAAAAAAGGGAAAGGAAAAAATATGAGAAGAGGAAAAAATGGAAACAAGGTCTTTGCAAATAGGGAAGGGTGGAGGGGGTGAAGGGAGGGCAAGGGAAGGGGAAAAAAAATAAGAACCAAGACACTCATGTAATGCTACAAGATCCCAATGATGAATGTAACTGTATTGTTTACCTAAAAAGTACCAATAAAGTTAATGGGAAAAAAAAAAAAAGAAAAGAAATAATAGTCTGTTGTTCCTTTGAAGATAGTCCATCTGGTACTTAATAGAAGATTAAATAACATGTTCTTTTAATGAGTAAATTAATTTTTCTTCTGCTTTCCATTCATCTTATGATCACATGAACCTGTGATTTTAAATTATATTGTCTAGAGATTTTTGAGGAGTATTAAGTCATTTCTAGAGATTTTGAGATTTTTAAAAAAATTTTTGTTAAACTATTTTTGGTTAAAGTTCACACAGTGACAAAAATGGCAGAAAAGATTATTGCTATAACTTTATAAACCTATTTGAAATAACTAGATGTTTTATTAATCACACTTTTGGAAAGTTTTAAAATTTAGACTTATTTTAAGCTGATAGAATATGTACTATCCATTGACAATTATTTGCTTTTATAGGTTATGTCGCTTAAAAAAGAAAGCACAAGCAGAAGCAAATGCTACAGCTATCAGTAATCTCCTTCCTTTTATGGAATATGAAGTTCATACTCAGCTAATGAATAAGCTGAAACTCAAAGGGATGAATGCTTTGTTTGGGCTAAGAATTCAGATCACAGTGGGTGAAAATATGTTGATGGGCTTAGCGGTAAGTTTAGAAGCTCTTGGCTTTATTTTGTGGTTTCTATAAGTTGTACAAGATTCTGTTTTGTGTGATTCAGAGTCTTTTCAAAAGAACTAGCTAAAGAAACTGACATTAAGACCTTAAGGATTGGGTACACCTTAGGAAGGGAAGAATCTAGTGATAGGCTTTCACAAATTTTAAAGGGACTGACCATAACCTCAGAAGTCCTATTTCTAAAAGTTATCAATTACAGCCTGTTTAGAAGGTGTCAACCATTGAGGTAGACTGTATTATTGTTTATATATTGCTAAAATAGGGTTTCTCCATATTGGCGCTGGTGAAATTCAGGGTAGGAGGATGTTTAGGACCATCCCTAGCCTCTCCCCAGTACATGCTAATGGCATCTCCTAGCTGGGACAACCAAAAATGTCCAGACTTTGCCAAATGTACCTTGAGGGGCAAAATCCCTCTCTGTGAGGACTGTATGCCAAATAATCTTTAGTTTTAATGGAAAAAATAAAGCAAAACATGTGAGACATTGCCTGTTATTAGAGAATGAAGGTTCATCATAAATGTGTACTTTTGGCAGACAGTAAAATGTGCATTAAAATACATGTGTTCTTAAGGGCTGAGCAACTGTGAGTCAGGAAAATGTCTCTCCTGCCATTTATGTTCACCTTGGCTTGTTAGATGATGGATTCTGACTGGAAAGATGTCAGTGGGAGAAGTCAGTGCTGCCTCTTAGGTGGCAAGAGCCCCAGAGAACTGAGTACCTGTGAAACACAAATTGGTCATATAAAATCTAACCAATATTTATGGAAATCCTCTCATTTTGCTAGCCAGAATTTTTGTCTATGTCACTGGCAATTTTTAGATTGGAATTCTTTTGCCATCTTTCTAAGATATCCATAGATACTTAATTTTCAGAAAGTTATGAAAGGGAAATCTTGTTTCAGTGTACTTGTTTAGTTAAAAAGCAAAATAGTTTTCTTTTTTCATGTATTCTTTGTATAAAAGCAAGTATATAAATTTTGGGGATTATTGTGTGGTATGATAAACTAGGTGTCGTTAATTTTTTTTAGCAAGAGCAATATGTAATAATCAAAGTAATCTGTTTGATATTAAGGTATTTGATATTTAGATTAATTTGGGGAAAAAGTATTCATCTTAATTCAGTGATCTACAAATGTGCATGCTTAGCAAGGACATAACAAATTTGTAATTCATGCTGAATATAAGACTAATGATCAGTGGATGCATATGGAGAAATGAAGACCTGAATTCATATTGAAAGGTTTGAAAAATACTTTGCCAGCTGTACCAAACATTTCTGATGGTTGAATCCCATAAAACAAGTTTATGATACTGGTATAAGACCTGACTCAAATACTGCTTTGCTGATTCATATTAATCTTTTCCTTCTTACCATTAGTGACACCAGTTGCAACTGTTGGACATTTTGATCTTTGTACTGTGTTATAATTTGTCCATTTAAACCTCTAGACTTCAAGAGTAGCTTCCATCATAGCTAATACTCTGATTGAGTGGCTTCTAGGTGTCTGACAATGCTGTTCTGGAAAGAATGTAACATTATTTTCACTTTATAAGAGCAGAAAACAAATGGTGTGATAGCTTTCGACTCCAGAGTGTTAGGGTTACATGTGCTGGAACTGGATTTCAAACCCAGGTCTATCTGGTTCTACTGTCTGTGTTTTGTTTTGGTCCGGGGGATTGAACTCAGGGCCTTGTGCTTGTGAGGCGGGCAGCGGCACCACTGAACTAATCCCCAGCCCCTACAGCCTGTGTTCTTTTTTTGTATTAAATTCTTTTATTGGTACATTGTAGGTATACAACACAATACATTTCTCATTGGGAATTGTACCTTTATGTAATGCATCTTGGTTCTTATTTTTTCCCCATTCCTAGCCCTCCCTTCACGCCCTCCACCCTTCCCTGT
>NW_004624752.1:16331703-16352992 GCF_000247695.1 Heterocephalus glaber
AAGATGAGATGGCTGAGTGTGTCTGGCATTGTTTCTGCATCTTCTGATCTGTTCCACTGGTCCTCAAGTCTGTTTCTTTGCCAGTACCATGTACAGCCTGTGTTCTTAACCTCTCAAGGCTGTTGCCTCCTTAATGAATGGGGCTAAGAGGGCATAAAGATGGTGTGCGGAGGTTCATGTGGCACAGCAAGGGTCCTTGGGGGTGAACAAATGTCGTGATGAACCGGTGAGCAAACCAAGAGGATCAGTTGTATCTACTGGGCAGACTTCACCAGAGTACATATCCTTTTAGGATAGCCTTTGACAAAATTGGCATTGGATTAATTTTTTTAAAATAATAATTATCAAATTCAAAATATGCATGTATCCCATTTTACTCCTTTGATGTTAACAATTTGATATTGATAGTTTATTTTTTGCTTTGATTGTATTAGAATAACCCTAAAATGCACATGTAAATTTTATTTTGTACTTCCCATGGTAGTTTTCCAGTAATAATAGTATGTAGTAACTGTTAAACCATCAGAAATTAATAGTTATTTAATTAAATATTTTAAATAAATCTGTATCAACTAAAAATACTTTTCATGGTAATTATGGAGGTAGAGTAGTACAGTGAAAACTTCTTGGGTTTTGTAGGAAGAAACATTTAGATTCAGATCTCTTTGCATTTATTGACTGTGGTCTTGAATAAGTTCAATAGCTTTTTTGGACTTCAGATTTTTGGGGTTTTTTTTTACTTCCAAAAGTTTTCATTTTATTTTTGCCACTATTATTAAGTTTGACTTTGTATTTTTTTGCTAAGCTATTTTTTCTTGCAATTTATTTTTTTATAATGAAAAGGTTAAAAACTTTAAAAGTAAAGTTGGCTTTCCACTGAAAAGTTAATTCCCTTTTTAACAATTGTCCCCTCCCTGCCCAGTGTTCTCCCCAGTAAAAGCCAGTTATGTTTTTGTATGCCCTGCTAGAGATGGCTGTGCAAACACTGATTCTTTATTATATTTCCCACAGGGCAAAGATCATGTTCCTAAACATGAAAACTTAAAGACCAATACTTTTCAGACAGTTTGTGTAATTATTTCCCCATTCTTTTCCCAAGTCTGCCACAGGTGTGTATTTAGCAGCTTTACCAACACCTGGTGGTATTCAGATTGCGGGGAAGACTCCTAATGATGGCTCCTATGAACAGCATATCTCTCATATGCAGAAGAAGATAAATGACACAATTGCTAAGAACAAAGAGTTATATGAAATCAATCCTCCAGTAAGTAAAATAAATCAATACTGTGAATATACTGGTTTTGTTCAGATATTAGTATTTTGTTAGGTTAGCTTATATTGAACAAAAGTCTTGTGTTTTATTTTTTAATTTTAATTGTTTAGATTGACTGTTCTTATTTGTTCTTTTACTTTAATGTCTTCGCTCAAATGCCACCTTTTGGGGAAGCCCTACTCTGACCATCATTTTAAAAAATTTCAACTCTTCTGTTCATTTTTGGTACTTCTGCCACCCTTCTCTCACTGTTTTTGGTAACTTATTTGTACTATCTGGGTGTCTGTCTGTGTGTGTGTGTGTGTGTGTGTGTGAGAGAGAGAGAGATACTTCAGTCATCTGCACACACATAAAAGTGTTCATTATGAATCTAAAATTTCTTAAATACAAGACACATATTTATTGCCAATGATGCAATGAACAGAGGCATAACAGAGTTCTATACCATTGGAAACCATAAAATGTGGTACCTAGTGAGAACACTGCACTGAGAGACAATAGAACTAACTACCTTAGACAGGTTCCTCATTTACCTAGTTTCCAAACATGAGCAAGTTGCTTTACTACTGAGTTGTAACTCTTGTTTTTCATTGTGGCCATGATAATGCACATCATGTTAAATTTATAGGACAGAATAATAGTAGTAGAATAATAGTGCAAATACGGTAACTGGATATGAAAATACTCCATAGATTGTTGTTATAGAACTGCAGTAGTAGACTTTAATCCAGGGTATACACTAGCAGTGAATATTAAAAATTCTTATTTTTGAAAGACTCTTATAATATCCTTGTGGGTTTTTTTGTTTTTGGTACTGCGAATTGAACTCAGGGCCTTGCATTTGCCAGGCAGGTGCTGTTCCGCTGAGCTACATCCCCAGCCCAATGTCCTTGTTTTTGAAAAAGGAAGCTCTGGTACACCAGTGATAGGCTATCCCTTTTGCACTTGTGGTCACTTACACACATTCTTCTGGTAATGTTTGTGGCCAACAGAGATTTAGAACCTTTATTTAGTTCAGATGATTGGCTGTGTAACACGATAAAGCTCACTAATCCATATAGGATTACACCATACACTGACTGTAAAAAGATCGTTATTATAGATATTAAAATTTATGTAGCTTAATGTGCACTGCTTATCCATGCATGGTATATGTGTGTATGTATATGTATTGGTTCACATATTCACTACATTTATGATACTTCACTTTTTTTTTTTCATACTTTACTTTTTACTATGTGGAGCTGCTTTGAAAAATTATCACTGTGAAAGGATATAAAAGATTAGTATGCTATCTTGAGAAATAAATCTTTAAATCTTTATGGCTAATTAGGACTTTAAAATGCTAAGCAGAAAATACACATAGCTAGGAGTGATCAGTTTCTGAGCTCATTGTACTGTCTTCTCTGTTAGGTGTCAGTTTTGCCTTTTATCTGTGACAGCTGTTTTTCTAGATTAGTACATCAGTAAGGCACTAATTATGAATAAAAGGAAATATCTATATTCTCTATAGTCATAAATGTTATACTTAAATATAAAGTTCATTGAATATATTTTATAGGCTTTCATTTTTAATCCATTGGAAGCTGTCAGTTAATATAAAAGTTTATAACTAAACTAAAAAAGAAAATCCTTGTATGATATAAAGCATATGTGTTTCTTTTAGGAGATATCTGAAGAGGTTATAGGATCACCCATCCCAGAACCCAGACAACGTTCAAGACTTCTGAGATCTCAGTCAGAAAGCTCTGATGAAGTTATAGAATTGGATCTTTCCCATGGAAAAAAAGATGCTTTTGTTTTGGAGGTAGTGTTGCATTGAGCTTTTCTTAAGAGTTTTTGGCAGTTTAGACTCAGATCCTAAATTGATGTATTATTACACTGTTTTAAATATCCAAAAAAGCAAAAAGTTTTATGATAGAAATTACACAAAATTAAAAATATAAGAACTTAGTGGCTGACACAATAATGCATATGGTTCTGTAACAATTAGCGAATGGGTTGAAGAAATATTAGAATAGATTGAGCATCCCTAATCCAAAATCTAAGAAAAAGTTTTGGATTTTGGAGTGTTTCAGTGCTTTGGAGCATTTTGGATTTTATAATTAGTGATGCTCCTTTCTTACAGTCTGTGTAAATATTCTAATATCTGAAAACCTGTGAAATCTGGAACACTTCTGATCTCAAGCTTTTTGGATGAGGAATACTCAACCTGTAACATTAAACAGTTGGAGTTATTTTTGTAAATTTAAATGAATTTAAATAAATGTATATGCTATTCTTTAACTTATTGTAATTATTACCTGCTTTTTATGATAATGTTACTATTAAAACAGAGCTTAAAAGAAGTTAGTTTTCCTCAATACAAGCAGTTTCTTGCGGCAGCAGCAACCCCACCCCCACCCCCCACTGCTGGCCTCTGCTCTGCCACAGATAAAATAAACAGCAAGATTTTTGCTGACAGAGTCCTGTGATGACTTGACTTCTCAGGAATCTGCCTTCCTTCAAGGCTGACCTCCCAGTACTGACAGGGCAAACAGTTATATTTCTGTAAATGGAATCTTATAACCGTTAAGGACCAGTGTGCCCTCAAAAGACACAGATATGGTTGGCAACTGTGTTCCTATACACAAAGTTGTAGACATTTTGAAACTCCTGATACTTGGCTCTCAAGGCTAAACTGTAAAACTGTCACTGAGTAAAAAAAACTGTCTTTGTTCCTTTCCATACCCACCCCTCCAAAAAATGTATATAAGCTGGAAAATTTCTTTGTGCTGTGCTCAGTCTTTTTGAACAGGAGTCCAACTGACTCAAGGTGCACCTAATTAAAGCCTCCTGGCCCTGGTAGTCTCTCCTGTCTCTTTTATCACACAACACTCTATTTACGTTGTTATGTAATATGTGTGACTATAAGCATTGCAAATTCTGAGTATAATATTTTCTTGCTGAATTAAGAAATAATAGTTTGTTTTTAATTATTAATAACCCTCAGGACATTTGAGTAACTTTCCTAGAGAATAATGGTGGCACAAAAGCTATCTATGGCATCTCCTCCCTCACAAATCTGTCCCCCCATGTTTTCCTGTTAGTTTTGAAAAAGCCAAGAAATCTTCTGATATTTTAGAGATGGCAAGTCAGTGAGGATTCAAGTTGAGAGGGAAAAAAGTGAAATGTTTTGATCTCACTGAAGCAGGAAGCAAATAGTGTAGTTGAATTGGGACAGGATTGGAGAGTTAGTCTGAAACTGCAGGTGACTGTAATGAGGACATCAGCCTTGAGAGATGCACAAGGCCTGAGATGAAAGTGTGAATTTACAGAAAACTCATTCTGTATGGTTTAATGCCTTTCCCTACGATCTTCTAGAACTTGGCCTATGTCAAGGGAAAGTTTCCAGGGTATTTGGAGCAGTGCTGCTGAAGTGTGCTTGTCCCATAATCACTGTCTGGGAGCTTGCAAAAAACATGATTCCCTATCCCTCCTTCAGGCAAAGCAAAGGAAATTTCAAGAGGGAGCCCAGGAGCTTGTTTTATCAACTCTCCAGGTGACTAAGGTCTGAGATGTGATCTGAGCATTGCTGGTGTGTTAGATCCTGGGATCCTGGTTGAGTAGAGAAGCACTCAAAACCAAAAATGCTTCAAATGTGGGCAGAGGACTGAGTGCAGGGGCCAGATTCAGTAAGAGCAGACACAGTGGCAGACTGTAGGTGGAAAGTGCTTGCAATACACAGCATTTTGGGGAACAGTGGGTTGAGCTATGGCCACAACTGTGGGTGGCTTAAGCCACAGTGGAAGTGAAAGTGCTTGAATCCTAACAATGACCTGAGGGAGGCTTGAGATCTTTGAGTAAGGACACAGACAGTGATGTGCAGACACATATCAGTGGGTCCAGCTGAATATTGTCACAGTTATTCACAGCGGAATGTTGTGATGGAATTTGGACCGACTTTAGATATGCCTTGATATTTTATTCCTCCTTAATTCCATTAGAAAGCAGTTTGTGTTTGTTCAAAAGATTTTTTAAATTATATTTTATTAATGTAAACAAAATGGGATAAAAGTTGTTTAGGGTGTTTTTGTAAGTCTTTTGAAATACATTCTCATAAAAGTTTACAAAAGCCTTGGTTTTTTTTTAATTCAACATGCTTTTATATATAAAATACTTTTCCTTAGACGTATTTGGAATCATTATCACAGGGAAATTTACTGATATTAGAATTTTTTTCAGGTTAATGTGTTTTGATTTAGTGAAAAATGTCTCTGCTCTTTGTTGATTCTTAAGGTTTGTTTGGTTTTTTTTTGTATCGAGGATTGAACTTAGGACCTTGCGCTTGCAAGGCAGGCGCCAGAACCACTGAGCTAAATCCCTGGCCCATTAAGGTTTTTACTTAGTAAATAGTAAAAACTTTTAAAGTTTTGAAGTAATTATTTATTTATTACTAATATATAATAGTTTTAATTTTTTTTATTTTTAGATTGATGATACTGATGCCATGGAAGATGTCCATTCTCTACTTACTGATGTTCCTCCTCCTTCAGGTGAATAGGAAACATTTACCTTGGAAATGAAACCAGTTTTATATGTCACTGTTTTAGATCATAATTGTTATAATATTAACCTTATTGTAAAGGCTTCATTATTCTTTTTTTTTTTTGGTACCGGAGATCGAACTTGGGTCCTTCCGCTTGCGCAGCAGGCGGCGAAACCACTGAGCTAAACCCCCAGCCCAAAGGCTTTATTATTCTGTCACATTCTGTCATATGCTTTCCTTCGGCGTTTAAAACACATAACATAGAACTTAGATGGAAATGATTTTATATCCTTTTATCTTTATACATGAAAAAAACCCTATAATTTATTAGACGGATTTAAAGTCTCCTGAAGGTAAGAGGTTTACATTAAAAGAATGAAAGGAATGAAAGTTAGAATTTCATGTAATAATTGGAAAAAATGTTGTCAGCACCCAAATCAATAAAATATTCTCATATATTTTAATTATATTATTTTGGCAGGCTTTTATAGTTGTAATACAGAAATTATGCCTGGTATAAATAACTGGACCTCAGAAATACAGGTAAGCCTTTTGTTAATTTTAAGCAAATACCGCATAAATTATTTTAATAAGTTTTATCTAAATATAGCATCTATTTCTTTTTTACTTCTTTATGGGAGTTTAAAATGCTATTCTTTTTTATGCCACATTAGTTATTATTATTCATTTTCTGGCAGTACTATCAAGTATTACAATATTTAGTTAAAAATAATAAAATGGCATGTTGTTTTTTTCTCTCCACTTTTAGATGTTCACGTCAGTGAGAGTAATCAGATTAAGCAGCCTTAACCTGACTAATCAAGCTCTCAATAAGAATTTTAATGATCTGTGTGAAAATTTGCTCAAGGTAGGAACCTTCTGATTAAATTTTATTTAAAAGTCTCCCATCTCAATCATGAAATTACAGAAGATAATTATATTACTGTCTATAACACCTTACATAATTAAGGTGTTTTATTATATGTGCCTATCAACTTTACCTTTGTTATCAGTGAGTTACTAACAAGTTACCTTTGTTATCAGGTGAGTATGATCTCTTAAAAGATCGTACTATAAAAGAAAAACAGTTTAAGTTAGTTAAAAGCTTAAAATTTAATAATATATGTAAATTTTTAAAAATCCTATTATAGTATTCTATGGCTTATTGACAAGTATGATTAAATTTTTTTCTCTGTTTAAGTATTAAGAATGTAATCTTAGGGCTGGGGATTTAGTTTAGTGGTGCTGCTGCCTGCCTCACAAGTGCAAGGTCCCAAGTTTGATCCCCGGTACCAAAAAAAAAAGAATGTAATCTTAATGTAAGAATAGACAAAACAAGTGTACCATTATTGTTTCATCTTTTAATCTTTTTGCTTGCCACAATATGGTATATATTAAGAAAATCAGCTTTTATACATTTAAATGAAAAAAGTGACATTGCTAATATTTTCTTTTGTGTAGAGCCTGTATTTTAAACTACGATCTATGATTCCCTGCTGCCTTTGTCATGTAAATTTCACAGTATCTCTGCCTGAAGATGAATTAATTCAGGTAATTAAGAGTCTGTTATTAAAGAAAGTTTTTAGCTTTTATCTGATGTTTTAATATTATAATTTTGCCATGATTAAATAATTTAAGCACATACTGTTTTACCCCAAAATGTTTTAAAATGTATGGCTAGTATGTATCAGGTCATGTTTTTCATTTTTCTGAGCTTTGGCTATCTGAAGATGGGCTCAGAAGTCTGCTCCAACATACATAGAACAGGATGCATATTCATTGTGTGGGATTTCACATTCTCCATCTTTTAGAGAATGCTCTTGAGCTCTTCCAGAAATATCTAGGTTAGCTTTATGTTATCTAGGTTTAGCTATATGTTAGCTTTAGTATAGCTTTGAATATCTGCGTAAATATGTGTGATTCTGGTTAACAATCTTAACCAGGAAAGGCAAATTAGCAAGTTGATAGAAGTTGTTCCATAGTGCTAAAAAATTTGTATTAAACTTAATTTTTGGAATGATTATTGTGCTAATGACAATTGTTTCTACAATTCTAGGTTACAGTCACAGCAGTTGCAATAACTTTTGACAAAAATCAGGCTTTACAGACCATAAAAACACATGTTGAAAAATCACTACAACGAGGTAAACTTTTATAGATGGGAAATACAGTTTGTTTACATTACAGTTCATTAATAAAATATAGAGGCAGATAAATAAGCAACTTGTTTTTTGAAGAGATATGTATCACTTTTTTCTTCATGTTTATCGAGATAACTGTAGGTAAACAAATGGCTGTCTTGATATTTTTCACATGATTAGGTGGTTGGTATTTATATGAGGAGTGCTGTTTTTAGACTTAGCTTATAGGATATTAATTCTGTGGTAAGGGCTCCTGTACAAGATTTCTGGGGAGGATGTCAAGATACCTGAGAATCCACCAGTGTAGTAAACAAAATTGTGTACTTTACATTTGCTTATTTCAGGAAAATTCCCCTTTGTATTCAACCACTTCTCAGGGGTGTTTTTATTCTAATAAAGTTTTGCAAGTAGTATTTTTAATATATTACAAAGAAACCCAAATTATTAAAAACTTCTAACAAAAAAAGGCAGGGATCGGGGGCCGGGAATTTAGTTCAGTGGTTCCACCGCCTGCCTCACAAGCAGAAAGACCCGAGTTTGATCCCCGGTACCAAAAAAAAAATAAAAAGGCAGAGAGGGTGGGGGATTTACTCAGTGGCACCTTGTCTGCCTCGCAAGCGCAAGGTCCTGAGTTTGATCCCTGGTACCACAAAAAAAAAAAGGGCACGGGAGGAATGTAATACTTTCTAAAGTTTAAGTGACTTACTAGTTAAAATATTCATGCCTAGCTTTTAAACATTTTTAAATTGATTGCATTCCACATGTGTAACATTGATAAGATAAGAACATTGCATTCATGTTAGATAGATGTATTTATTGTGTCAGCCATTTATCAAAGAAAGTAGGTAATAGCTGTTTTAAGTATTCTATAAACTAATAGTGTAGATAATAATTGTGATTTACAGGTATTCATCTTTTAAAATTCATAGCCATCCTATCAGTATACGTAGCACCCCACTCAGCATCATGCAGATGAAAGGTTCCCAAGGGAGGAACCAGGGAAAATGCACCCAGAGTAAATCGGGGTGAGGTAGAGAAAAAAACCCACACTAAGTACATAAGTTGTCACAGATTCTTAATTTTTAAAAAATTAACAAAAGGTCATTACTAAATAACATGTTTTCTTGCCTCTCAAGCTTCTACAGACAATGAAGAACTTCTACAGTTTCCACTGGAACTTTGTTCAGATTCACTTCCTCCCCATCCTTTTCCACCAGCTAAAGGTTGGTTACATAAGAGAGATGCAAACACAAATCCTCGTGTGTGGTTCCTTTCATTTGCCTTTTTGTTATATGCAGTCTTTCTTAATCTTAAGATTTATCCTTTATCACTTCATCGTTTCTCCGTGTTCATAAATGGGAGAAAGTAATATTCTTCTTGATTTCTCAAGTAATTTGAACATAAATTTATTACAGTAATTTTTCATATGATACTCCATTCTCATATCTCGAAGGAATTTGATTTCCCAGCATAACTGTTAACACATAGAATATTTAGTAAATTTTTCCAACAGTATTTGAACCTTGCAAAAATTTTGGAGTTTTCATGGATACCAGAATGCTTGTCTTCTTCAGAAAATACATGGAAAGGTTTTGCGTAGGGGAAATTGAGTGAAACAGAGATGCTCTCCCTGTCTGTTGTGTGCTTTAACTATAATTAAAGAACATTGTTATGTATTTATAAGGCAGCTGCCATTTTTTTAAATGCAAAATAATCACCCCTTAATTTAATAGAAATGTTTATTTTCATCTGTACAGTCTTTGGAGAAATGTGGGAGGTATCCTTTTCTATTTACTTTCTGATTTTATATGACTTCAAAACTAGTGTACCTAATTTTGTTACATATTTAATAAATATTTGTGTTTTTTCTAAATATTTCTCAGAAATGATGCATTTGTTACTTAAAATCATTCAACTATTCTAATTTTTATATTTTATAATACTAGTGAAATTATTTTATAATTCCTGCCTGTTAATTATTTTATCTGATATCAAATTATATATAAAACAGAATAGTTTTATATTCACTCTGGATATATGTCAGTAGAATCTTTACTAAATCAGTACAAGGCCTACACATGCAGCTAAGTGGATATTGTCTCGCTTTGAAAATTAAAAGAAAAACTATTTTCAGATTTTGAACTTTCTCATCTAGGAACTTTGGTCATCTTGCCTTTTCTTCGTCACATAAAATTCTAATTTAGAACTCCATAGAGAATTTTAGCATTCCTCAACTTCCTTGAAAGAACAGAGAGGAAAAATCAAAATCAGAGGCAATCTGAGTTCAGATTTCTGAATTAAATATACGCTCCAGGCAAAAAGCATTACTGTCAAGAATCCTTGTACCCACTGAATAGCAAGTATTGTTTTTTAAACACTTTATATAGAAACTTATGCATACACAGAGTTGGGTACAAATCAGTTTGAGGTCTCATTTCATTCTCCTTACTTTGAAATGGGGGCAGAAACCCCCTAAGACCTAATCAACAAAAAGTATTGAACAATTGCTAATCTCTAGGGCTAGCTATTGGTGGAACTGAGGTGTGTATTAGGGCACTTTAGCATGTTGTTAAAACTTGTTAAATTCTGCACAAGTTAGATTTAAGCTCTATGAGTTTGCTTTATCTATATTGATTGCTTTCAGAATGTTTTCAAAGGTAATTGTAACTAACACTTATATGGTCGTTAGTGCAAAATGATACCCTGAACTAAAGAACAAGGTAAACATTTGAGTACAGAGTATTTGAACAGTATGTAAAATATCTGCAACTGATTTTAGGCAGCATGCTAGGGCTATGAGGTGGAGTGAAACAACAGATCTCTCTTTTGAGTTATGCTGTCAGTGAAGCATGGGAACTTAGGGTTCTCATGTATAAAATGTGAAAGAGTTAAAACTTCTCTAGTCTTTAAAGTTCTGTGATTCACTGGGTTTCTGTGTTTCACAGTTCTTCAATTAAAGGGTCGCATTATTAAAAAAAACTAAATTACTGCCTGGGGTCTTCCATAGCTTCTGTAATTGTTAAATGTTTTCAAGAAGCTTCTAACTGATGAAACCAGTAAGTTCTAAACTCTGTTCCCCTAAACCGTAGACAGTTTTCAGAGATGCTTCAGGTGGAAGGGAGAAGAAGAGGTATAAGATGGGTCTGTGGATACTTTACCTCTGACTCAGAACAGCTTTGCCTCAATGGCTTTTAGACATTGGTATCCTATATTATTTGAAGAAAGGATTTAAGAAGTTTAAAAACTGCTTGATCAGATCATGCCACCTTTATCATTGTCATCATAATTTATCAGTATCATCACATTCTATACTAATATATATGTACAACTTTTTACCCTGAATACTAAGCTGCAAAATCTATGTGCTTTTTCTTGAATCTTAACATTTTAAAACCATCAGTAAACACTTAAAAGTGTATGCATACCTTTTCATAAGTAGTTTTATAAATTGTGGTTCATGTTGCATGCTTATTTATTGTCTTTGCTTCCTCAGATCTTTTCAGGAGGACATGGGCTAAATACATCTTTAAAAGTTACTTCAAAGTGTTTCGGGAAATTTGGGGGTAAAATGGGTTTTGCAGAGGTCTGAAATATGTAGTATTAGTGCCTTGTAACATGAATGGAGTCATTATGTGCTGTTACGGGATGGAAAGTGTTAAATGGAGAACAGAAATGTCTAAAAATGTAAGCTTAGCAATTTAGAGGAAACAGGAGAGAGGCAAAAAAGTTGAAGAGTAATGCTCAAAAGTCTTATCTCTTTTCTTGTATGCAACTACAGAAGGCTTAAAAGTCAATTACTGATGTTGGTAAATAAATGTCTAGTTTTTATAGTTTTGTTCATAGGCTAGCTAAGCTGATGGTTTTTTGTTTTTTAAAAAAATCTAGTAACTGAATTCTAGTTTACATTTGATCTTCTTATCACAAATAGGATGATTTATAAAATTTATTTCCTTTTGTTTTTGACAGGGAGAGTAGTTTCAAGAGCTAAACATAGTATGTTTATTAATGCTTCCATCTTTTCACTTGTAGATAAACCTTTTATTATCGTCTTATGTTATTGAAAATAAGTGAATGTCTTGAGAAAGAAATAACACTCAAATTTCATGTATCCTAGGGCCGGGGATTTAGCTCAGTGGTTCCACTGCCTGCCTTGCAAGCACGAGGTCCTGAGTGCGATCCCCGGTACCAAAAAAAAAAATTTCATGTATCCTAGTTCACTGTGTAGAGTTAGCGTGGGCCTGAATTGTCCATCCATGTTCAATTTTTTTCCTCACATCATTTGTTATATTTGGTTTTGTTTTTCAAGTAACAAAATAGTATATCTCAAATTTATGGTTGATTTGGTGTTACCTTGCCTCGTTATCTTAATTAATTTGAAATGTTAAAAGGTGCTGAGCTTTACTAATTTCTTAAAGGACGTTATCATGTGAGATCATCAAAATTCCTTGATAAATATAAATATTAAGAGGAACATACCTGGGCCGGGGATTTAGCTCAGTGGTTTTGCCACCTGCTGCGCAAGCAGAAGGATCTGAGTTTGATCCCCGGCACCAAAAAAAAAAAAAAAAAAAAGAGGAACATACCTGATGTAGTATCAACATAAGTCATTTATGTTTACCTGGTCTGTGTCAGGAGAAAAACCATGTCGCTACCAAATTTTTTATACCAGTTTCATGACATTTTCTTCATTAATATCCACATCTGTTTTTTCTCTGAAATGATTTTCAAGATACTTTAAAAATGACACATGTAGAAGAAAGAGACAGTAAACATACGAAGAATGGAGAGGCTAGGTAAAAAAAAGTAAAAACCTAGATATTTCTATAGATTGTAGTTGAGGGCCTGGATTCAATTCCTAGCACCATAAATAAAATTTCAAAATAAAAGCTTATCAAGTACTTTGTACTATAGGCAGAATAATAGTTTCATTAAAATACTGATAATTTAACACTTTAAAAGTTTTAACTGGGAAAATTTTTTTGAATAAAATTATGGAAGAGAATTTTTTTTATACTCACCTGGTTTTGTGCTTTCATTTTGCTTTATGCTGGATGATTTCTTCATGTTCAGTGGCACACTGTAGGGTGGCAGAAGTATGCTTAATAACCACTGCGGAGTAATGTAGCAAGCATAGGTTAAAATCTGGCTTTCAGTATAAAAGAAAACAAGTTGGCTTACACTTAGAATATATTGTATTCCATAATTAGGTGTCCACATTGGAAGTTTTTTTATATATAGTACACTGTAAGAGTTACCTCTTCTTTTTGTTAAACCAAATTTGGTTTTAAAAGATAGCTTATGGCTATTTCAATTTATTGACTTTCCTAACATTATTTTAAACTACTAATTAAAAATATAAACCCACAATAACTATAAAAGCTAGCTTTTTTCCTGCTAATGGTTCTGAATTCTTAACTATATATAATTCATTATTATCACAGCTAAATAAAAATATCTTTCTATATTAACATTCTATTTCATGTCTGCTTTGTCTCTTTTTTAAAAGTATTGTGTATTTTGTCATTGTGACCAAATGGTAGTGACAATAAAAAATACTTACGTTTTCCATGTTATTAGATGGCCAGAAAAATTAGTGGCAGGCCTTAAAGGAGAGAGATGCTGAAGGGGACAGAGAGTGAAGAAAATAGAAACTAAAGAGAGGAAAATGATGCAAAAATTCAGCTAAGAAATGAGAAGGAAGGAAGAAATGGGAATTGATGAAAAAGTAGAAATAAAGAATCTTTATTATTCTGTTTTCTTCAAGGCAGCTTGATGTCAGTAAAATACAGGGGCAGAGGCACAGGGAATAAAAAGTAATGACTCAGATTATTTAGGAGAAAGCCATAAAGAATAGTATTAAGAGGAAGAGTGGATGCCTAGAAATGGAAGCAGGAACATGTGAGTAGGGATTAAAGATGAAAAGACAAGTGTCTGAGAATGTTGTATACTTTTAGTTGGAAACTTAAATGACCTGAGTAGAAAAGTTGTCATGGTCATTTAATGTGTGTATTCCTTACATGTTGCTGTTGAGTTATTTCTTGGTGAACTATCCAAATTGAAGCTATTTCCTTCTTCCTCTGTACCTTAATAATTTATAATATGGCAGTTTTATTATCAATCCATCAGTATTTGATTACCATTATGGATAGGTTTACACTGAATGATCAGATACATCATTTGTTGAATACAGTCATTAAGCCAGATTTTATAGTTATATGGCAGCCAGCCAATATGTTGTAGATTGATGGAAATGCCTAATGTAACATAAAACCCTATTTTGATCGCATTAACTTAAAACTGAAAATGTTTAAGTGGGAAAGTAGAGCAAAAATTTAGACACCAGCCTTTGAATATTTTAATCTGCCAGAGAATCTTTATTTGGAGGAATTTTTTCAGTTTTAATAATTTTTAAAAAGACTCCCAGATAAGATTGTCTCAAGTTTTTTTAATTATTCAGAGCAAAGACGATCTGTAAATTCTGTTGATACAAAGTGAATAGAAATAGAAAGAATAAAGAAATAGAAAGTCAAAAGAATTAATGATCAGTATAGAACTTTATTACAGCTCTCTTAGGCCAGTATACTTGATCTTAGCCAAAAGGCCGAGAAGCAATTCTTATTCCAATATATAAAGAACAGAGTTTATTGGCTTGTGGTTCTGGAGGCTGAGAAATCCAATATCAAGGTGCTGGCTTCCGGTCAAAGGCCTTACTGCAACATAACATGGAGGAATGGTAAAAATAGAGAACGAGAGGGGACCAAACTTGCCCCCTCTCACCTTTTTTTTTTTTTTTCTTTTTTCAGTACTGAGGACTAAACATCCCCCAATTGTTAAAAATAATTTTTAAAATTTTGTGATAGGGTCCTGCTGTGGAGCCCTCATGGCCAACTTACCTCTTAAAGGCCCCACTTTTTAATTCTGTTACAGTAGCAGTTAGATTTCAACATATGTTTTAGAAGAAATAAATATTCAAGCCATCACAATGGTATTCAGCTAAGCAATGCCTTTTTCACTGGTAATGACAAACTATTTAGAAGAATGGAGGAGTCTCAAGCTTCAGAAGTTTTGGAAAATATGCAATTGAGGGAGGAAGAATCCTTGCCACATTTTTTCCATTTGTCATCAATATGCTGATTTCCACTCAGCTGCTTTTAATCTGAATTAGTTTCTCTCCTCACACTTCCGGACATGGGGCTTGCTAAATATTGCCAGAGTAGCAGTACGAGAATAATGGAGCTGTGGTCCTTCTTGCTTTGCTAAGTTTTTAGGGCTATTTTCTTGGGAATGATAGGGCTGTCACTTAATGATGGCTTTCTTTTAAAAAAAAAAAAAAAGCAAAATAAGCTTTTTCTTACATTAAATGGGAAAGGAAATTTTAGAGTAGTCTGCTGTGTGGCTTGACTGAGGCTCTCTTTAAGGATGGAGGGTGGCTCTAACATAAGTGTTTCAAACTCTTCCACATAGATGTGTGGTGGCACAGAACCTAGCACTGAGTCCTCAACAAAACCACAATGACTTTTAATGCGATTTCTACCCTTAAGTACCCTTAAATAATGAAATCTGTTGTCCTTTATTATCAGCCTAGTGATTGCATGTTCTTTCTAACCACAACCCCCAATTTGCCAATGAGCCAGACTGCTTTATCTGCGGTACCTTCTCTGAAAAGCCTATTACTTTGAAAGCCAAACTAAGAGAGCAGAGGGACTGAGAGTCTGAGGCATTCGAGATTTAAGATGTTTAAAATTAGTCTGAGATGCCAGTGTTCAGGCGAGGAAAGGATCTGGGGCTTTTTCTGTAAGAGAAAAGCTAAAATCGTAGCAAGTGTGCTCAGTGATAACCCTGTTTTCCTTAAGTGAGGTTAAAAAGTCTCCCTCATTTACAGTCAGGTATTAACCCCCCCTTCTTCCCCACTCTTTAAATTTGGGGAGGGGGAATAATAATTATATATAGTGAAAAATTCAAATAATGTAAAAATCAGATAGGCCAAAATAAAGCTCCCTTTCTCCCTTCATTTCTCCCAAAAGAAAACTACTCTTAATAGTTTAATGTCTGCAAATATATTCTTCTCATCCTTTTTTAGAACATAAATACTTTTCAAATTGATATGTACCTTGTTTTCACATGTGATTTGACTTAGACATGGGAACAAACGTACATGTTTAAGTGCTTTCAGTGTACCTTTGTCATTAAATCATACACAGTTGCTAAATGGAATTCAGTCTTACCAGATAATAATGAGTTATAGAATTTCATTTTAGTGATTTTCAGAATGATTTTGGCCATCCCCCTCGACTGCATTAAAAAATTTCATAGAATTCCTCATCCCAGCTATGCTTTCTGTACTTCTACACCCACCGAGTGTGTACTGTCCACAGCAGTAACCAGAGAGCCCTGGAGTTCTCCTAGATACATATCCAAAGCCTGAATGAGGCAAGCCCAGCACTGTCCCAGTCTCTGCCCCAAAGCTGTTCCTATCCTGAGCTACTCTGGAGATCTGGTAAGCCTCTGACTGTCAGATATGTTCTGGACTTCTTCCTACGGCTCCATCTCCTGGACTTCCAGAGCTCCTCAGGATCCTGAATCAGGAAGACTGTCCAACTAGATCTGCAGTCTGGTACCTTCAGAGGACTGCCAACCGCTGTCCTCACTCCACTAGTAACTAGTGCTTACATGCTTTATAAAAGAGGTGGGGATGAGGAGGAGCTTCTACCAAGTAGGAGAAACAGTCTATACAACTCTTATTTTTAAACAGTTTAACTTTTATTGATTAAAAATATTTCTAAAACAACATATTTAGAGATGAAAAATACATTTCCTAGATTTATAATTTGTAAATAAATAAATTGATTAAAAAACCCCGGGTAGGCCAAATTATTCTGTGTTTTTCAGTTTTTTTCTAAATTGGCAACACTATTCTTCCCTTCGTAAAATTCTTTGAAACAAAAATTCAAATATGCTAGTGTAAATAGAGCAGGAACATTAAGAATACATTGTAACTTTTTCTTAATGTTGTTAAATTTACACAGTACCTGAAATATCTATAAAAACCATAAAATATCAGGGAAAACTTTGGATGTTAGTTTCCTGAGGTTTCTGGAAAGGGAGTGACTCTGGGTCAGGACGATCAGTCACCTGTTAAGTCTACAATGTCTTGCCACCACCAGAGGGAGCTGTCGATAGATAAGTTACAGGAAGATGTCAGTGGTGAGAAGGAGGGTTAGGGCTGGGAAGTAGTTTACTTTCTGTGAAGCATAGATCATTAACTTGTTTAAAATCTGTAGTCTTACTGGCTCCTCCCCCCTTCCCTGTTTAATTTCAGTTATCTGTCCCAACACATTGACCCTTTTCTCTGTCTCTTACAGTCTGCTGTTGTTCTAACCTTTGTTACTATGTATTTGTATTTTCTTATGACTATGAAGTTTCTGAAACTCATTTTGTATTGTAGTAAGCAAGCAGTCATCGTTGGCATGGTATTTGTTAACTGAGCTAGTTTTCATTTATCAGTAGAAACTGCATTTTAAGCCTAAATACTTCTATTTGGTTTGCTTTTATATGAAGCCATAAAAATTTACTCCTATTCTCCTGGCTTATAGAAGATATTAACAAAGAAGAGATACTGGCTTGTACTTAGCATCCAAGCTAATATTGTTCATATTGTCTTATTAGAACACCTGGAGAGTGCCAGTTCTAACTCAGGTATACCAGCTGCACAGAGAGGTGAGTTTGTCTAATTAAGCAAATGGTCACCAAAGATGTGAAGTTCTAGTTTGGTGGTGCATAAAATTACAGACATGGAAGAAATGCACTAGGCGATGGAATAAATGCCAAAATGTGGCTTTATTATAGTTAGAATGTGTTTTTTGAAATTCATTACATATTTAAATGTTTTAGCATTTTAATAGTTTCCCAGTTTCTAAAAATAAAATTTTAGCTACTTAACATTGTCTTTATTTTTTATTTCCTTTTTTTTAGCTTAGCAGTGTGAAAGTTACTGTTTTAAAAGAAGCACTTGTTAGGCTCACGCCTGCCTCGCCCTGTACTATCAGAGGATTTGTTGCCAAAAATCAGGCACAGAATACTGACAGAAATGACCCTTTGGCTTTTGGACTGATGATAGAAGATAGATTAATAACAGATAAATCAACTAGTCAGTTTTTTTCAAGAGTTCTTTTGAGTTTCTCATTCTGCTTATTTTTTATCTTAGTGTAAAAATAGGGAAGGGGATGAATCACAATGCTTGGGTTGTAAATTCAGATCCTAAAATATAAACAACAGAATTACTGTAAATTAGAAAGGATGGGACTGAAATTAAAGCACAGTATGTGGTCCTTTCACTGACATTTACGTTAGCTGCCACTGATCCTTCTCCCCGAGAGACCATACAATGACATCACCAAAAAACGCTCAGCTGGTAACTGAACTTGGTTGTGGACAAATCAGTGTCTAAAGCTTGACTCTTTACCACCGCTCTCCTCTGACTTGAAAAGGGCCGTTCTTTTCTAAGTCTCAGTTAAATTACATCATCGGAAGGAGTATTGTGACGAGTAAGAGACATCATCCATATTTTTTCTTTGTTTTTCTTTTTTGTTGTCGTTTTGTTTTCTGTCTGTGTTTTCAGCAACGTCAGTTGATTACAGTTCCTTTGCAGACAGATGCAGCAGCTGGATAGAGCTCATTAAACTGAAAGCTCAGACCATAAGGCGTGGATCAATTAAGACAAGTAGGCGGCTGTTTCTACCACATTCTGATGATCTGAGAAGCGTACCCCTGATTTCCCAGTGGTGAAGGCTAGACCTTGCTTCCTAGTAGTAACATTGCTGCTCAATCATGTATTGGAGTGTGAAAGCTGCAGGCGAATGATCATTAGAAGGGTTACTTGATAAGGGCATTCAGATTTGTTACTCTTAACCGTAGAACTGTGTTTTAAAACTCTACACAAGTAGATACAATATTTCCTTAAGTCACCTGCTCTCTTACCGAAGAGACACTCAGCTAGGACCCAGCGTACTATTTAGTAAATGGCATCTGCTAACTTACTGTGACAGCCAGAGGGCTGAAAGAATAAAGTACTTCTGGAGAGAAAGTAGTTAACTCATTTATCTGGTAGACTCAGGATGATTACTTTTATCTTCTTTATACCTCTTGTGTTTTGGTAGATTTTGAAGTAACTATATTTGAGTGAAAGTTGACAGGACATTAAAAGGGAGGAACCAACTTCATTTTAGAGAAAGAATCATAGGATATGGAACCATTCAGATCAAGTTTTGAAATCTAGAAGTTTCAGTTTAATAGCTGTGTGACCTTGAGAGAGCTTTAAATATCTCTGAGCTTCAATTTCCTCATGTGTAAAATGGGACAGTGATAAACTATGTTGCTGGGTTGTTGTGAGGAATATATATACATATGACATGTCTGGCTTATAGCAGTTATTAAGTGATAGCTATTTTATTCCTTAATTTATGAACAACTTTTAGATAGCCAAGGTCATTTGTAAAATTATGAGTTTGTCTAATCAACAGGGTTCAGAAAGGAAGTAGTTTACAACTAGTTAACAAGGTTTATCTACAAGTTGACAATGATAAATTTGTGTGAAAAAGATGGAAAGAACTGTACTGGGAAATAGAACAACTTTCACACTCTCTGTGTAAGAATTTGTTCCTACAGCAGATAATTTTAATGCTCTGCCGCTTTTTCCTTTTCTTCACTTTGTAACCAATCATTGTATGTGTTAGCTACACTGCATCAACATTTTCTTTTGCAGGAATGCCATTTTTCTTCCAAAGACTTCCATTCCAGCATTTCCTCATACGTTTTTCTTTCCTTCTCCTTTTTAATTGCATGCAGTGCATGATAATTTCTTTTCTTTCATGACATGGCTTAGCCTCACAGAAAGCTGAATGTTGTCACCACTTATTTGGAAACCTTAGGAATAATCTCTTTTCCAGTGTCTGTTCTTAATATTCTCTTCTTTCTTCAATTTTAGCTGTGACAGTTGAAAAAGCAAGTCCAGTGGCTGAAGGAAATTTCCGGAATCGTTCTGCTCCACCTTGTGCAAATTCCACAGTTGGAGTTGTTAAGATGACACCTCTTTCTTTCATTCCGGGAGCAAAAATAACTAAATATCTTGGGATAATTAACATGTTTTTTATTCGGGAAACCACTTCTCTTCGTGAGGTAATATTATAGAGGTTATTTTTTAAAAAACCATATTCTCTGATTGAAGATTTAGTAATAAAACCAAATTTCAAATTATTATTTTCCTCTAAATAACAAATGTATGCATATTTATATTTTGTTTGCATTTTAATAACCTATCTGAATTGATTCTGTGTTAGACTTACTGGATTTCATAAAGCAGCTAGTGTTAGCACAAGCTGTTAAATTTAAAGGTGTTGTGTTAAGTTTAAACCAATTTGTTAGAAATTCTAGATCTTTATCTTATAGTAAATAAAGGAAGTAAAATTGTTGCTGCCTGATTAGAAGTTTAAAGCACCCCTGAAAGAACAGCTTAATTTTCTCAGTAGTTAATATATATGTCTGTGGAACTACTTTATATAATTTAACTCTTTTGTTTTTTCTTTCTGGAAAGACAATGAGGCTGCTAATTTTTACTCTTTCCAACAGTGTTTAAGAATATGCTTCATATTTTTACCTAACATTAGATATTATTAGACTTAAATTTCCTTTTAGGTAACAGTGGTTGTAAAATATTACTTGCATGGTTAAGGTTCAAAATTATAGTCAGCTCATTATATGTTTGGTAACACAAGAATTCAGACACAAGCAAAAAAAATTATACATTATATCTTAGGTTACAGAGCACTGCTGAACAAATTAATATTATGAATAGGAAAATTGTTAAATTACTGAGGCATGAAACTCAATGACCTGTTACATTTTACTTCAGGAGCAGTTTGTATTTTTAAAAAATGTGTTCATTATAAAGATGACTTAGCTGTGCTTTCCCCTCCTTGTTGCATTAAAAGTGTTTCTGTAGTTAGTACTTAGAAATAGCAGGCTGTACCCTGTCTGCATTATCATGCTTACTGTCCTACACCAGCACAGTGCCAGACACATAATAAATACAGTATTTATGTGTAAAGGAATGGATGGCTTCTGACAGATTATGTAATGAATAAGATAGATTCATTAGATTCATACTCTGTATTGAGACAGTGAACTATTATATTTTTGAAAACCTTTAATAGAGCCTTAAATAAATAAATAAATGATATATAGATATAGATAGGTGATAAGTAAGTCCACTTAAGTTTAGCAACGGTTCGGTCTTACAAGATGGCACAGATTGTGAATTACATTTTCTAGTTACTCTTTTTTTTTTTTTTT
>NW_004624752.1:16358427-16383171 GCF_000247695.1 Heterocephalus glaber
CCTTCCTCTGGGCCAGGAGCAGTGAGACAGAAGGTGGTCCAAAAGCCCTTTCCTCTGGGCTGGGAGCAGCGGGAGGGATGGTGACCGGGAAGCCCCTTCCTCTGGACCAGGAGCAGCAGGACAGAAGGTGGCCCAAAAGCTCTTTCCTCTGGGCTGGGAGCAGCGGGAGGGATGGTGACCGGGAAGCCCCTTCCTCTGGACCAGGAGCAGTGGGACGACGGTTCAGAAGCCCCTACCTCTGGGCCAGGAACAGTGGGACTCAGTACCTTGGTCTGGTGGTCTGTTGTCCTCTTCGTCTTTGTATTGTGGAATCAGGTGGCTGCCTGTCTGCAGCGGGCTGATTCGGCATGTGTTCCGTTGGACTGCGAACCTCGGTAGGGTGTGGGCAGACCTGCCTGTCTGCAGCGAGGTGATTCGGCGTCTTCCGCGGGACTCAGGACCTCGGTAGGGCGTGCACAGACCCGGCGTGTGTTCCGTTGGACTGGGAACCTCAGTAGGGTGTGGGCAGACCTGCCTGTCTGCAGCGAGGTGATTCGGCGTGTGTTCCGCGCAACTGGGGACCTCGGTGAGGTGTGTCTAATTACTCTTAATAGTACATAGATAATACACTATTTTGAACCCATAAAACTTTATTTTATTTATTTATTTACTTATCTTTTTTGGAGACAAGGTCTGGCTGTGTTGCCCAGGCTGCTTTCCAATTCCTGGGCTCCAGTGACCCTCCCACCTCAGCCTTCTTAGCAGATAGGGCTCTAGTGTATACCACCACACCCAGCTTATCCATAAAATTGTTACTTCTTATACTTTGCTACTATTTATGTTCTCATCCCCCAAAATATTGCTTCCTGGTACATTTCCCTTCAACAAAGAGTTGGCAGTTTTAACTTTATGGCAGCATATCCCAAATATATTCACTGCTTGATGAATTATTTCTTAGTCAGTTTTTCTTTGTAAAATTAACCTTCTGTAAATCTTCAGAATATCTTGATTTAATATGTAGGAGGAAATTTGTAAAAGAAAAAAATGCTTTGAGTTATTATTGAGTTGGCAACAGTCTGAAAGAACTCCTTGAATTCTTTAATTACAAAAAAAAAAAGATATCCCTTTGTAAAACTACATATAATATCCGCTGGCCTTTTAGAAAGATTTGATTTAATAAAATGGCTTTATAACACTGTATTTAAGTTTTCCTTAACTGCCACTTTAAAGCTAGACATTTCCTATACAAACTCCAGTAGAATATATAGAAAATTTAGATTGAAAGGCATTTTCAGCTATTGCCTAGCCTTTGATTTCTGTTTTGTTTTTGAACATGGAAAAAGTTCCCCAAACTACTGGATTTATGCCCCAATAAATATGTATGGAATACTTATTTTGTGTACCTGTTGAATTAGGTATTAGCATTTAATGTGCAAAAGAGATGCAGTAAGTGTTACTTATGTGGTCATAGCTGATCTTGGGCAAAATACAAATTCTCTAATCTTCATTTAAAGAAGCTTAAAGTAAGAATAGTAAATTGCTGTGTTCAGTAAAAATTTGTTCATTCAGTAAATCCTTACTATGACAGAAATTTAAATTATTGCCTGTTTAAGATAATTTAGGATGTCATAATATTTATTCTTGGACATTTATGTACGATTTTACATACATATGTATTATATGATTGTTTTGTGCATTATTGTTTAGGAAGGGGGAGTCAGTGGTTTTCTTCATGCTTTCATTGCTGAAGTGTTTGCAATGGTGCGTGCTCATGTTGCTGCATTAGGCGGGAATGCTGTTGTCTCCTACATCATGAAGCAGTGTGTCTTCATGGAGAATCCAAATAAAAACCAGGTGAGATACAGTTAAAAAGCTCTGATTTGAGAATTACCTTCTTGGCTACCCACCTCCATCCCTGTCCAAAAGAAAATTACTCTTAAAGCTGTTTGATTCTAAGTAATTAAAATGTATCTTAAGGACTTTTTAAAATAACCATGGTCACACGTAGCTCAGATGCTGCATCACATCTCCAATGAGATGTGAGTTATTCTTAACTTTCTTTGGAGTTTCTATCCCTGAGTCACTGTTGCCACCATTTTCTTGGTGGGCATTTGTAGCACAAGTGATGGCTGAGGAGAGCTAAAGGCTCCCTTTGGTGTGTACTGTGGTCTGTTCCATCTGACTGCCACACTGGTGACGAGTATCTCATAATGGGGCCAGCCTGCCTCTTTATTTTTATTAGGTAATATAATTTTGTTAATGGAGAATAGAAGGGCTAGATTAAATTTGATAATAAAGTTTTTAAAATCAATTTTGAGTTAGGATAGTAATGTACTTAAAATTGTGAAAGATTTTTAACAATATGATATCAGTGATACGAGCTATCAGAAAAGCCGTGCTCCCGACCTGCTTCTCTTGACACATGTGAAAAGTCACATGATTTGTGTGACCTGCCATAGTAAATGGATGAAAGTGCTTGTGGCTAGTGGTAATCGGCCCCACGCTTCTGACCCAGGGGACTGCCCTGAGAGCAGGGGGCATCGATGTCTTGGCAAACACAGCACTTAGGAAGCTGTAATGTAGGTTAATTACTCATCATTTGAACAGGGGAAGAATACATGTATGATGCACATATGAAAGTATATATTTTGTTCCCAGCTTTATAGTTAGATAATTGTAACCAAAGACAGATCATCACAATTCTTAGTATCCTTAATTATTTATGGAAAAAATTATCTTCCATTGCCAGTGAAATTCTACCATAAAGATGTAGGCAACATGAAAACACATGGAAATTCAAGATGGTTTTAGCTTTCTTTTGAAATCATTAGTTTTAATCAGTTTCTTCAGAAAGGTGCTTCATTTACTTACTACTCTTTTCAACTTTTCTTGATAATTTATACATTTTTTTTAACCTGGAGAGTATTGTACTTTGTTAATAGTTGTTGAAGAAAAATAGTGATGCCATGAAACTTTATCAGCTTTCCAATAAATTTTTGCAATGGCTAAGGCAAGTTAGAGGGGAAGAGAACCCGTTAAACACCCTGGAAGACTGAGAGAGCTGGAGAATACCTAGAAATCCCTGAGATTTCTTGATTGAAGTTTTAGATTCAGTGCCAGCTAATAGTTAAGGTTTGGAGCCAAGGAGATTGTGTATAGTGGGCCAGAAGTGCATAGAGAGAAGCAGAAAGAACCAGAAAGGATCAATTAGAGAGATAGAAAAGTCAGGAGAGGCTGAAACTACCTCAGCAGAGGTCATTTGAAAGCAGATGTAGACAAGAAACCAGAGAAGGCACATCCTGATTGTATTTGCTGTAAACAATTTGATATAATCTGACCGGAAAGAAAGCACCTCTCAGATCTTGGAATTAACCTTGTTCAGCTGTGTACTTCTTTGCAATAATTTTATTTAGTGTAATATGATTTTTCTAGTTGTTTTAAGAAGGACCTTTATGGCTTAATTACTTTGCATTTGAGATCAAGACTTCTAATTTTTAAATCTAACACTTTTTCCAGTGTTAGATTTATATGATTTATTCATTAACTTAATTAGCACTTTAACGTGCTTCAAAATCAACTTAAACAACTTTTCTCCGTGCCTTAGTTTCCTCATCTATAATATTGGGATAAGAATTGGGGAAATCATGAGTTAATTATATAATGTGCCTGTTGAATGGCTTGTAAGTACAGTACTATATAAAAGTTATGACTGTTATCTTGTAAATATCAAATTCTTCAATGACTTAGGACAGGATAAGACTTAAGCTGCTTCTACATCGTGTGTTCCATGACTTGGCCTCTTTCCACTTTTTCAGACTCAGTCTCTTCCTTGTCACCGCTCTTAACTTTTATATGCCCTATTCTTCAAGTACATTGTTTAGTCCTCCAAATGAACCGTGCTTTGTTTTCATTTCTAGCACTTTGCAGCATGTTGTACGTGAGAAAACAGGCTTGTAGAATGTAAGCGCACAGTACAAGGATATAAATAGAAAAGCTAGAATATATCCCCATTCCTTTGTTTCCAGCTGCTATAGGCCTTCCCACTGCCAGCCCTCCTCTACCCAAATCGTAACTGTCAGTTACTGTTTGTCACTTAGGTGCACACATCAGATGCTGTACTTCATGTCACTTAGCCTTTCTTTGCCGCTTCTACTTTATTGTGAGATCTTGCATATACTCAGAAAAGGTATAGTTGCTTAACATTAATACCCAGCTGCGGAAGTAAAATATTAAAAATACAGTGGAAGCCTCTGCAGACCTATTTGCTCTTCCCTCTGAATGGATCATCTTTGATTTCATTCCAGTGAATGCTTTTATATTTAAATATAAATGTATGTAAATATAGCCTTACTTTTGGTTAAAATATTTTTAATATATTTTTGAATGGGTAGTACATTACTCAAAATTCAAAAAGGGTATTAAAAGGGTGTAAACAGAAATGTTTCTTCCTGTCCTCCATCTCAGCAGATTTCTTTCCTGCATGCACCCAAAGTTATTTAGCTGGTTAGTTTGTTTTTCTGTTCTTTCTAGAGATATTCCAGAGCATGAAACATGTTGGAGAGATTTTAGATAATACAAGCAGATATGTTTAGGTATTATA
Organism: Heterocephalus glaber; assembly: GCF_000247695.1. Next base: position 16,363,007 of record NW_004624752.1, read on the forward strand.
TGTTTATGCTCCTTTTTACATAAATTGTTCCCTAGCTTACTCTTTTATTTTTTTTCTTGGTGATTGTCCCATTTGAGGGCAAAAAAGTATCCTCATTCTTTGTTGCAACTAAATAATGTTCCATGGTTTGGTCAACCAGAATTTCTTTAACTCTTTCTCTATTGAGGAACACTTGGGTTGTTTTTAAGGAATTTTATTCTAGTACATACAGTATTACAAAGAACAAATGAAGTGTAAGTGATTATCACAAGTGTGAGTATATCTGTAGGGAAATTCCTAAAATAGAATTGTTAGATCAATGCATATGCCTTTGTAGTTTTTATACGTATTGCCAGTTTCCCTCCATTGAGATCATTCTGCACATTCATCATGAGATTTATGAGATTTATTCATATTGATGTAGCTTCAGATCACTTCTTTTCTGTTAGTACTTCAGATGAGTATTGTTTCATCCTCTTGGTTATTTAGGTTTTCGTATTTTTGTGTTGTAAACATGCTGCAGTGAAATACCACATATTAATCCTTTTTGCATATGTGTCCCAAGATTTCTCTCCAGAAAACAAATAGTTTAACATAGGAGACTAGAATTAGTGGCTCACAAAGTGTACATTTTCTGCTTTATGAGATACTGTCAAATTGCTTTCCAAAGTGGTGGTGCTTCCTCTGGCAGCTTGTGTTCCTGTTGCCTCATATCCTTGCTAATACTTGATAATATCCAACTTTTGCCTTTATTCTTGCCAATATATATGAAATGGTCTTTCACTGTCATTGTAATTTCTTTATGTCTGATTAATATTGAGCTTGAATATTTTTGCAAATGTACCTGGGCTGTTTCAGTTTCTTTTCCTGTGAATTGTCCTCTTACCCTTTTCTTTTTCTATTGGGTTGTCTTTCTTTCCTAATGAGTTATAAGCCTGTGTGCTTTACCCCTACCCAATGCTGCCACCTGTGTAATGTAAGCATAAGAGCATACCATTGAGTGTAACTGAACCTGTCCTGTTTGTTATTCTTCCAGGCACAGTGTCTTATAAATGTAAGCGGTGATGCAGTGGTTTTTGTTCGTGAATCTGACTTAGAAGTAATATCAACTCAGCAACCTACTGCCAACTGTCAGCCATTATGTACAGGAGGAGAAGTAACAACTTGAAGAAAATTAGAAAGTTCTCATTAAATGAAATTTATCCATCTCCACTGTTTTGTCATTAATTATCTTCATAGACAAAAAGAATGAATGTAATTTGAGATAATTAAGACAGAATTGATATCTTATGAGTAGATCTGATTTGTCTGGAATCCTCTGGTGGCATGAGAATTTCTAATCCTGATGTTTTGTCTAGACAGACAAGCCCAATAGAATCTTGCACCTTCAGTAAGTTAAGGTAAATGTCTGAGTGAACTGTAGCAAAGATGAAGTTATTTGTAATTTATTTTGATTTTAATAAAGTCATAATTTAAAAATGCAATGGGAAGATTATCAGGAAACTAGGATAGCTACCTTATGTAATTTAGAAAAACTAAGCAAGAACTTCAGATTATTAATGAATAGATAGTTGATACGAGAAATGTGTAGGAAACATGGAGAAAAGTTTTCAGAAAATTACTTTGGGTTTCTTACTGTATTTTATTTTGATGAGGATCTGGGTAACAACTGAAAGAGGAAAGTGCTTTAGCCATCTTCTAAAAAGAAGTCACTTGATAAATCCTAACTACTGTAAAAGAAAAAGTAATTTGTCAGAACTGGTGTCCTTTCGTTGAAAATTTTAATATCTCCAAGGAGGGAGGGGAAATTATATAATTTCCTAACTTGCTGCCTTTGAGTTAGTATTTCATCTGTCTAGAAGAGGTTAGGCTTCAACTGGGAAGAAAACATTTGTTGTGGTGAAAATACAATTGATCTTGTAGGAACATAAAATTATTTTCAAAAAATTATATTCCACTCATATCAAATGAACAATTTTGGTAATATCTTAGAGAGCTCTGATGGTGTTAGACTGAGTTTGGCCTATGTTTGGAAATGTAACTTGAAGTAAATATGCTGCAAAATGTTGAATGTATACATAGGAATACTTTTTTCTTGTCAATGCCAAATGCCCGCTATAAATGAATCTTAAATAGTACATTCCTCCTTTGCACAATAAAATGTCTTCATAAAATTCATGATTTTGTTCTCCTAGAATAACAAATTGCCCTAAAGATTAAATCATTTCCTTGTTATCACAGGTGTCAATATTTTTCTGTATTTTGTTTATAATTTTATTTTTTAAATAAAAAGTTTATAAACGGATATTTCTAAATTTCTTTTTTTGCCTCTTTGTGTAGTACTGTCATTTTTCTGAATCACTATACCATCTGGTCATATCCATTAATTCTTTTAGTCAACAAACATCTGCCCTGGTCTTAATTTTGGAGATGTGTGTATGTGTGTAATTGTGGCATTTTCACTCTCTTCACATTGGTAGTATTCATCTATTTTTGGAATGCCTGCCCCATTACAGGGTGTAGTTTTAGTCAACAAAATACATATCAGTTCTTGCTCTCATAGAACTTTCAGTTCAATGGCTACACAACTAAATAATTTGTAAAATATGTTAGATAGTAATTTTTTGTTGCATTTCATTGTTTGAGACAGGATCTTGCTATGTACTTTAGGCTGACCTTGAATTCATCACAGTCCTCAGCATCCCAAGCACTTGTATTACATGCATTCACCCCTGCACCTGGCTTTACATAGTACTTTAAATAATTTATGCCAGTATAATACATTTTTGTATTAATATATATACAGAAACCCTATTGTTGAGCATCACTTCATAGCTGAAGCTGAATAGTTTGTGTGAATAAAACAGTACACAGTTAAGTCAAAACTCAAAAGCACACAGTCCACTTGGCTTTAAAACTTACACTAAGTGAAAAATGTGAGTAGCTTGGTATGAAGCTAACTCTCAAAAAGCTCATGTTAAGTTCAGTCAGGTATATACTTCACTGGTATTAACTATTTGCATTTTTTTCATTCATCGTCCCATCTGTATATTCCCTAGCTATTTTTTGATTGCCTAGTAGTTCCATAGTCCTGTCTAGGCAAGATATAATTTAGCTATCTCTGAGTTCTTAGTTTGTGCCATTTATATTATTGTTATCACTGGACTCATAAACTGGTGTCTCCATTTTTGTGTGAACAATTTGTATGAATGGAGACCAGGACTGTGTCTGTCAAAGCTGGAATTTTCTTAAATGCCCAGCTTGATGCTTCACTACTCACATAGCTATTTGTCTATGGGCTACCTTTTTCTATTTTCCAGTTTTCTTATATGTTTTCAATACATAGTATGAATACGTATTGCATCTTGATTCTTTTCTCTTCCTCACCTCCTTCAGTCTCCCATATCTCCAGATCCCCTTCTATCTTTTCAAAGAACCAATGCATTTATTGATCCTTTGTATTTTTTGTTTCAATTGTTAGTTACCATTTTGATCTTTGTAATTTCTTCTTTTAATTTCAGATTTGAATTGTTCTTGTCTTTCTAGGACCATGAGATGTATCATTAAGTTATTTATTTGGATTCAATCTATTCTTTTATATGTGCATTTACAATTATAACCTTTCCTCTTTGAGCTACTTTTATTGGGTCCCATAGGTTTCAGTATGTTGTGTTTCCATTATTTGATTCTAGGAGCTTTAAATTTCATCTGTGATCCACTGATTACTCAATAATGTATTATTTAATCCCTATGTGTTTGCATTTTACTGTTGTTTTCTAGCTTCATTCTACTATGATCCAATTGTATGTGGGAGTTATTTCCATTTTGTGTTTATTTAAACAAGTTTTGGGGCCTAAAATAAGGCCAGTTTTTGGAAAAGTTCCATGTATTGCTGAGAAAAATGTGTATTTTGTTTTTGAGTAAAACACTGTAGACATCTGTTAAGTCCATTTATGCAGTGGTATGGTTTAAGCTAATATTTTGGTTTGGTCTTGTTGACCTAATTTTAAGAGTGGGGTATTGAAATACCCCACTATGATTGTATTGGTGTTTGTGTCTTTTTAACTCCAATATTTTTGTTTTATGAAGTTGGATGTGCCAACATTTAATGCATAAATATTTCAGTTGTTATCTCTCCCTGTTGAATTGTTCCCTTTATCAGTGGCTGTCTCCTCTGATTAGTTCTGTCTTGAAGTCTGCTGTGTCTGAAAATAAGATAGCTACTTCTGCTTCTTTTCAGGCTCTAGTTGAATAGAGTATCATTTTCTATCTTTTCACTTTCAGCCTATGTACTTCTTTCTGGATGAGGTGTCTCTCCTGTAGGCAGTATATGGTTGAATTTTATTTATTTATTTTTTCATCCAGTCTTGTCTTGTGATTGTGAAAGTGGGACCATTAATGTTGAGAGTTATTATTGTAATGTGTTTATTGAATCCTGTCTTTACATTATTTTTCCAGTGCTTATTTCTTTAATTTTTTTTCACTTTAACTGCTCCCTGAGATGTTTACTTTCCTTTTGACTCTTTGGTGCTGGTTGCTTCCATGTCTTTATCTAAAGTTCCCGTATGTATTTTCTGCAATTCTGGTTTAGTGGCCATGTATTTCTTTGTCATGGGAAGTCTTCTTCATCAATTTTTAAGGTTATTTTTGCAGGATATAAAAGTCTGGGTTGACAGTTGTTTTCTTTTAGGACTTAAAAACCTTTGCTCCAAGCTCTTCTGGCATTAAAAAAAAATCCATAGTTATTTTGAGAAATCCACAGTTATTCTGATGGGCTTGCCTTTGTAAGTTTCTTGGTCGTTTTTCTCTTAACAAGCTTTTGGTTTTCTCTTTTGTTGAATTTCTGCAATTTTGGTTATGATGTGTCATGGAGAGGTTCTTTTCCAATTGTGGCTATTTGGGGTTCTGTGTTAGCCTCTTGTACTTGGATATTGAATTTTCCCCCTAGACTTGGAAATTTTTCCGCTATTTCAGTGAATACATTTTTATACTTATAGATGCATCTTCTAGCTTTTTCTTTATTCCTGTAATTCTGAACTTTTTGCTTTGTTTTTTGAGTGAATGTGTGGCTGTTGTATCCAGCTTGCATGATGTCTTGACATTTTTAGGGTATCATTGAGCTTATGATCTACAGTATCCACCCTGTCCTCTATGTCTGACATTGTATCCTCACATTAGTCAAGTCTACTCGTTTTTCCCTTGAATTTTTCATATCTATCTGTGCTTGCTTTATTTTTATACTTTAATTCTTTTCTGAAGTGGTCATGTCTTGCTTAAGTGAGTTGTTTTTATTGTTTTTTTAAGATTGTCAGACATTTCATTGGTAAAATCCTTTATCTTTAAATTCTCTGAGTTTATTAAACATTTATGCATATGCTTGTGTTTTTTCTCTTAATCTCTTCAAACATTTTTATCATTTAATTTTTGAGTTCTTTGCTTATAGTTTCCTCTACTTCAGTGTCTGTGAAATCACCTTTTGGGGAGTTAAAAGCTTTGGGGGACATATTCCCTTGCTTTCTCATGTCTGTTTTTTTCACACTGTGTTGAAGATCAGTTAGGATAGAGAAACTGTTACTACTGTGGAGATCTCCAGATTCTGTCTCCCTATGATTTGTTCTTGGGTTTGATTATGCTTTGGAGTTTATACCTTTCTTCAGCCTGTTCAGTGTAATATTTGATGGTCTTCCTAGTGCCCTCCTGTCTTTTGGGAACTTGATCCCCAGGATCATTCAGAGAGGAGAAAATGAACTACAGTAAAATTGACAAAGACAAATCGGATAGTGGAACATACTAAAAACCAATTAAAAGCAACAACTATGCCAGCAATGACAGTAGAAAAAAGCAATAATAATGAGTCAGCCAGTTATTGTATTACCATAAGAACCAATGTAATTAGACACAATGACAAACCAAATAATGACATACAGCAAATATCTACTAAAAGCAAAGTTATACCACTTAACAATAGAATGCAACAATAACTAAAGGTAAGGCTTAATAGTAATAAAAACATTGGGGTGAAGGAAGGAGGAAATGAAAGAATTTGAAAAGGAAAATGAGAGAAAAGTGAGATTAAAAACTCCAATTAAAGGATAAAAGAAAATAGAATTAGGTAAACAACAAAAATACAAGAAAAAAATGTGAAAGGGGAAAAGACCCCCCCCCCATGAAAAAGTAAAAAACTTTTTCTCCAAGTGTGTGTTTGTGAGTGGTAAATCACCAAATATGAATGGGGAATAGTGAGTCACAAATAGGGCCTATTTGTTTCCATGCCCACTTCCTATGTGCATGCTGAGTCCTGCTTCACTTTTCCTCCTGGTTTTTGTCTTAGAGCTGTATTCACTCTAGCAGCTTTTAGTGTTTGTGCCCTTCTGTGTGCCCCAAGTCACTGCTATCTCTGGCTGGCTTTATTGCCTATGTGTGCTAGTCAGGTACCATCCTTACTCTGGAGACCTCTCTACCCGCTAGGATATGTGAACTGACCAGTCCAAGACATATTTGATTGTGTTGGCCGACTGGAAAAGCAAATGGACCGGTGAGCTTTGTGTCGGAAGTAGGGAGTGAGAAAGCCAAGTGACCACTAGACTTAATGTCAGCATTTTCAGACCCAGCCCCTTCAGAAAAACACAGGAGTAACCTGGTTTCTCATCATAAAGAGGGTACCACTGTGACCTTCATAATCTGAGCTCATAGCTGTTTAAACTCAGGGGATCTGTGACTAGCCTGCTTCTCTATGACTGTCTATTTTGGCTGCCTCCTGCCTAGTCACTGTGGTAGGGTAACCTCAAAGACCCTGAAGTGAAGTTGTCCTGTGACTTCTGAGTCCCAGTAAACAATAAACTCCTTTTCCAAATGGCTTTTGATTATATCACTCCCAAGCATGACAAATGCTGAAATGAATTTTTTCTCTAAATCTAGCCCGCCATGAGGAAGGAATCACTTTCAGAGTAAAACCCTACATTGCATTTACAGTTTACAATAACTGGGCTTTTCTTGGGGCTAGCACTGTTTGTCTATTGTTTCTCTCTGGGGCTCTCTACCCTCTCTAACCTTACCTTGTGTTTGCAGAGACAGTACCTACTCCCCAGGAGCCACAGTTAACATTCCAGATGGCTTTGTTCTTTTCTCTGCTGTCTTCAGTTTATAGTTTCTAGTTTTCCTGTTGGCTTTTTTCTTGATTCCTGGAGATCTATTTCTTTTCTCCTTACCAAGTTCTTTTCTAGGTATCTCAATTCCAAGTCCTGGAGGAAAGATAGCCTCTTTAACAAATAGGACTCACGAAACTGTCTGTACACATTTAGAAGGTTGAATAGCGACCCATGTCTCTTACCACACACTAAACTAAAATCAAAATAGATCAAAGACCTAAATATTAGAATGAAAATATTTAATCTGCTGGAAGATAAAATAGGTAAAATTCTTGAAGACATAGGCATAAGCAAAAACTTTCTGAACAGAACCCCACTTGCACAAGACATAAGGGCCAGAGATTTAGCTCAGTGGTTCTGCTGCCTACCTCAGAAGTACAAGGTCTTGAGTTCGATCCCTGGTACACCCCCCCCCAAAAGACAATCAAGAATCAACAAATCAAATTATATCAAGTACATTTCCTATGCATAGAAAAGAAATAATAGAGTGAAGAGACAATCTACAAAATAGAAAAAAATTTTGTCAGCCACTCCTCAGAGTAGTAGTGTCTAAAATATACAAGGAAGTAAAAAAAAAATAGACCATCCCAAAATAAAAGACTCAGTTTTAGAAAGTGGACAACTGAAATGAATAGGTACCTCTCAAATGAAGTACAAATGCCCAATAAAGCAAGAAAAAATGTTCAACATCTTTGGCCATGAAAAAACTGCCAATTAAAACTAACGCTAAATTCCATTCTACCCCAAAAAGATTTGCTATCATACAGAAATCAAGTAAGAACAAATGCTGGCAAGGCTGCAGGGAAAAACAGAACCTTCTACATTGTTGGTGGGAATGTCACCTAGTACAAGTACTCTGGAAATCACTATAGAAGGTCCTCAAAACACTAAAAATAGAAATTCCATTTGACCTAGCTATTCCTCTTCTAAGTTTCTTCCCAAAAGAATTAAAACATCATATCACAGTGATACATGTATACCCATGTTTATGGCAGCGCAACTCATAATAGCTAAATCTTGGAGATGGACTATATGTCCATCAACAGATGAATGGATAAAATGTAGTATTTATATACAATGGACTACTTCTCTTCTATAAAGATGGATATATTTGAGTCATTTGTAGGAAAATGGATGCACTTTGAGACTACAATATTAAGTGAAATAAATTAGATGATCTTAAATATTGCATGGTATCTCTTATATGAAAAACAAAACCCAATGTATAAGTAAATTAAAGAGCAAAATAAAAAATATATAATAGCAAACAAGAAGATAGATCTTTTGCAAATGGGCAGGGGCCAAGACAGGGATGGAGAAGGGCTAGAGGAGACAGGAAGGGGACATAAAAAGAATTAAGATGTGTTATATACATGTACCAACTCCTTGCTATGAATGTAATCATTTATGCCAACTATGTATTAATAAAAATAAAAACTTTAGTTGATTTCATATTTTGGCTACTGTGAGTAATACTTCAACAAACATGGAAGTGCAGATGTCTCTTTAATTTACTGATTTCATCTCTTTTGGATATATACCCAGTAGTGGGATTAGTGGATCATATGGTAGTTCTATTTTTAATTTTATGAGGAACCTCTATACTGTTTTCCGTAATGGCTCTACTAATTTACATTCTCACCAACAGTGTAGAAGACTTTCCTTTTTTCTACATCCTCACCAGGGAAGCCTGTATTTTAAACATAAAAGTGAAAAAAGATTCCTCTGCTCTTTAAGAGTGTTAGGTCTATACAAATCATGTTAAATAACCATTTGTTCATTGGGGTTTTTAAAAAGACTATATATATATATTTAATTCTTTTATTGGTACATTTTAGGTATACAACAATTTACATTTCTCATTGGGAACTTGTACCTTTACATGATGCATCTTGGTTCTTGTTTTTTTCCCCATTCCCCGGCCCTCCCTTCATGCCCTCCACCCTTCCCTATTTACGAAGATTTTGTTTCCATTTTTTCCATTTCTCATCATTTTTCCTTTCCCTACCCCTACCCCTTTGGACCTTTGCTTCCTATTTTGCATTATCAATTATTCATTCTAATCATTGGTACATTTTAGGTATACAATATAATGACATTCATCATTGGAAATTTGCACCTTTACATAATCTCTCTTGGTTCTTATTTTTCCCCCTTCCCCTGCCCTCCCTTCAACCCCTCCATCTAAAGACAATATTTTAAAAGCCTCATTCCCTGAGACGTATGTGTCCTATTTCCCTGTTTACATATTACTTGGCATGACCAAAGGGAATTTTCAGGTGTAATCAGGGTAAGGACCTTGAAATGGGGAAATGACCCTGGTTTATTGGGAAGGATTCTAGAATCCAATTATAGGAATCTTTAAAAGTGGGAAAAGGAAGAAGGAGGTTACAGAGAATGCATTAGGAAGGCTCAAGGCCAGCTTTGAAGAAGAATGTAGGTAGCCTCTAGCTGCTGGCAACAGTTCTCAACTGAGAGCAAGAAAAGAAATAGGAATCTGAGTTCTGCACTGCAAGAAACTCAATTCTGCCAAAGACTGAATGAGCAAGGAAATGGATTCTCCCCTAGTCTCCAGTAAAGAACCCAGCCCTACCCATGATTTGATTTTAGCCTAGTAAGATTCATGTTAGTTCCAGCCTTCTGAAGTAATAAATCTGTGTTGTTTAAACCACTAAGGCTGTGGTGATTATAGAAAACTAATAAAAATTCTATACATGTTAAATTCTGGAGAGATATAAAGTATCAAATCACCATATAGTTGTATTATTTGTGGTAACATCTATTATGAAATGCTCCATAAACTCAGGATATATGTATAGTCAATCTGTTTTATTTTTCCAAATAATTTTTTGTATACCAACTCATTAGCAGAAATCCACAATCTCTTGCCTTTGAGTCTGTCTCCGCTTTTGAAATTGTCCAACAATTCTATGGGTTCAGTGCCATCCTGAAAAGGTTGAGTCCGGTTTCCACAGCAGAGCTATAGTCAGGAAGCTCCTTGGTACCCTGCTGCATCACTTCTCTATTCTGTGGCGTCACTGTTGGAATGGGCCCCACACAGCGCCACTGAGAAGACTCACGGCGTGCAGATGCCTTCCCAGCCAAGACGCCCTCAAAGGGTTTCTTTATGCCTACTTCTACAGAAGTCTACCCAGGTCCAGTTCCTACTGCTCAACCCTTTCCTCAGTCACAGCTTCCTCTCAAAGGGCCAGGAAATGCCTGGAGTTCCACATCATGAGCCCTGGACTCCATCACTTCCTAGTCTGTCTCTCAAGTGATCCCAGGGACCTTACCTTTACTTTCTAAGGGGAGGTGTGTTAGGGGCTCTGAGACACTCATACTCACCCTTCCCAGCTTGTTGGAAGGTCCTTAACTAGTAACTAATTTTATTAATAGATAAAGGACTACTCAGGCTATTTTTCTTTTTATATAACTTTTTTTTGGGTACCAGGGATTGAACTCGGGTCCTTGAGCTTGCGAAGCAGGCGGTGGAACCACTGAGCTAAATCCTGGGCCCTTATGTAACTTTTAGTAGCTTGTGTTTTAAGGAATTTGTCCATTTTTTCTAAATTGCTGAATTTGTAGGTACAGAATTATTCATATTTCCTTTTCCTCCTCCCTCTCTTTCTCTTCTCTTCCTTTCCCTTCCCTTCTTTCTCTTCTTCCTCTTCCTCTTGCTTTTCCTCTCCTCCTCCTCTTCTCCTTCCTGTCTCTCGCCTGTAGGATCCTTCATTCTTGTTTTGTTTTGTTTTGTTTTGGTACTGGGGATCGAACTCAGGTCCTTGCGCTTGCGAGACAGGTGGTGGAACCACTGAGCTAAATCCCCGGCCCAAGATCCTTCATTCTTATTATTGGTAATTTGTGTATTCTGTCTTTCATTTCAGTTTGAGTAGAAGTTCATCTCATCTATTAATATTTTCAAAGAAAGAAGTTTTGATTTTATTGATTTTTCTGTTATAAATTGTTGTTGTCTCTGCTCTTATCTTTATAACTTCCTTCCTTATGCTTTTAGTTTAATTTGTTCCTTTTTTTTCTTAGTTTCTTAACTAGAAGCTTAGATCACTGACTTGAGGCCTTCCTTCTTTTCTAATGTAAGCATTTAATGTGATGCATCCTCCTATATACACTACTTTAACTGGTTCCACATGTCTTGATACTGTGTTTTCATTTTCATTTCATGGGAACTATTTCAGTTTCCCTCTTAGCTTTCTCTTTGATATGTGGGTTATTTGAAGGGACATTGCTTAATTTCTAAGTACTCAGAGATTTTCTAGATGTGCTTTTGTTGTTGAATTTTAGTTTCTGATTTTTTCCCAGAGGGCTTTTTTTTTTTTAAGATGGGGATCTCCCTCTGTTGCCCAGGCTGGCACAAACTCTTGGATTCAAGCAACCCTCTAACTTCACCCTCCTGAGTACCTAGACTGTAGGCATGTACAACTATGGCTAACAAGAAAAAAACATGCTTTTTATGATTTCAACTCTTTTAAATCTAATGAAACTTTTGTGTGTGTGGTATGTGTTTGTGTGTATGTATGGTGCTGGGAAATGAACCCACAGCCTTATGCATGATAGACAGGCACTCTGTCACCGACCTGTTCCCCCAGCCCAAGACTTATGGTCCAGAATATAACTTAATGTATTAGATTTTCTATATGCACTTGAAAAAATGTTTACATTTCCTTTTGTTGAGTTGCGTTTTCTATAAATACTAATTGGGTCAAGTTCCTTGATAGTGCTGTTTAAGTCATCTGTATATGTACTAATTTTCATTCTGCTTATTTTATTGATTACTGAGAGACAACTATCAAAGTCTAAAGAATGTTGGATTTATCTATTTTACTTTACAGTTCTGTTTATTTTTTTCTTCATGTATTTTTATTTTATTTTATTTATCTATTTTGGTACCAGGGATGGAACTCACGACCTTGTGCTTGTGAGGCAGGCATGGTGCCACTGAACTAAATCCCCAGCCCTCTTCATTTATTTTGAAGTTCCATTGTTAAGATGTATATACATTTAGGATTATGCTGTTGTGCAGTCCCTTTTGTGTTGTTTGGACAAAATATCCTACATATACAATGTAAAGGAGAAAAGGGTTTATTTTGGCTCATGACTTCAGAGGTTTCAGTGCATGGTCAGCTGGGTCCAAGGCAGAAAAATCATGGTGGAAGAATAAGGCAAAAGATAGCTACTTTACTCATGGTAGCCAGGAAGCAGAGCAGGACGAATAGAGCCAGAGAGGAAGGGGCCAGGGACCAGATACTTACATTCCCCAAGGTTGTGCCTCAATGACCCACCCAGACACACCCAGAAGTGAGCTTTACTAATTTCCTAGACATCTCTCAAGCCAGTCAAATGACAGTAAAGAGCAATCATCACAGCCATCTTCTTGGACGATTGAGTCTTTTATCATTATGTAGTGTCCCTCTTTATCTCTGGAAATATTGCTTTTTCTGCAGTCTACTTTGTGTAAAATTAGCATAGCCACTCCAGCTTATTTTTACATCTTAATGAAATTATTGATAGTTATATTAAAACCTACCAACTTGTTAGTTGTTTTCCATTTGTTCTATATGTCCTTAGTGTATATATTTATATATTTTTATATTTCTTTTCTGCTTTTGGATCAGTTCATATTTTTTCTGAGATTTTATCTCCCCAATTGTCTTATAAGCTATTCTTTTTCTTAAGAAAGTTATAATGGTTGCTCTAGGCTTTCAAATATGTACTTTTAATTTAGCACAGCCACCTTCAAATAAATTGCAGAACTTCATACATCAAATCAACTAGCCTAATTACTTGACAGTTGGAAAATATTCCCTGAATTATTTTAATCAACTTTATTATTATTAGTTTTCATTCTTCTTCCTTTGGGTCTTACCACTGTTTTTGATTTTAGCTTCTGGGTGTGAATACTTAGTTTATTTGTCAATCTTTCTTAGTTTTTAATAAGTGTATATAGTGTTATAAATTCCCCTGCAATTTCCTCTGTAGAATCCCACAAGTTTTATGTAGTGCTTTTATTTCTTTTGAGTACTTCTAATTATCACTGTGATTTCTTCATTAATTTGCAAATTATTTTGAAGTGTATTTCTAGTCTCCAAAGGTATGGTTTATTTTTTTTCCAAATTACTGTTTTCTAATTAAGTTGCACAATAATTAAATACTGTGATCTAAATAATAAATTCTTTGAAAATTGTTGAAAATTTCCTGGTTGCTTGTTCAATTTGTGTAACTGTTTTGATGTGTGGTTAAAAGATATATTGTTTATTTTCTGCATGCTAGGTTATATGTCTCAAATCATCTAACATTCCTTCATCTATTATTTATTAATCTAGCTATAAAATCAAACTGTTAATTATATCATTAAATCTCCTATAGCCTCACCAATATTTTTGTCAATTTCATCTATTAATTTCTGAAAGAGTTGAATATAACACATTGTTTCTGTAGGTACAAAAAAATCCTTTTTCCTTTACTTTCTATTTATAGTGGCTGTATCTAGAGGTGTTCTGAAGAGTAAAACAGATAAAATGCCACCTTTACTACTATTAAAGGTTTTGGGAACTGTGACTTTCAGTTTATGGTCCCTGAAATTAGGCAGACTTACCTCGTTGCTTAGCAGTATTGAGAGTAGCCATAGGCATCCATAGAGAGGAACAGAGCAGAATGAAATATATGTTCTCTGCTGACAAGCAGATTCCAAGGCAAGAAAGGAAATTAGAAGGGATTTAACTGAGTGTTCAGCTGATTCTCCCCAACTGCCATTTAAAAGACACCCATTTGTCACCATCAGGGAAGAGTAAGAAGGGTAGGCTATGAGCCCAAGAATACTGTTATAACAAAAATCTGATCTTGAAACATGAAGAAGGGCATAAGTATCCCCTGAAAATATGTCATCTATTCTACATTTATTGTTTTAATGATTACCTCTGCATTTTAAATATATCATATTAGTTTCATTTTGGTGCTATAACAAATGACCACATACTTGGTCATTTAGACCAATACACGTTTAGTCTTTTATATTTCTGGAGACCAGAAGTCTGGAAGCAGTTATCACTGGTTGAGATCAAAGTGTCAGCAGGCTTGTGTTCCTTCCAGATGCTCAAGAGGGCATGAATTGATTTCCTTTTCCAAATTCTAGAGTCCATTGTATGTATCCCTTGGCTCATGGTCCCTACCAAAATCAGAAGCTTAGCATCTTGATTCAGATATATCAACATATTGCTGGTCTCTACTGTCATCAAATCTCCCTCTCCTTACCTCTCACATGATCACTTGTGATTACCTTACCTGGGTAATTCAGGAAAACCTCTGCTTTACAAAACCCTTAAGTTAGTCATATCTTTGAAGTTTTTTTGCTATGTAAAATGCATGCACAGGCTTTGGAGATAAGGGCATATTTCTGGGGACCATTATTCAATCTTAAATATATAGTGTACAACACAATGTTTTTTACATTTACCTTGAGGTACATATACAGGAATATCTTGGAAATAGCACAGGTTCAGTTTCAGACCACTGCAACAAGGCAAATATACCAACAAAGTAAATCACATGCATTTTCTGTATTTCCACTGCATATCAGTTATGTTTACACTGTACTATAGTCTATTAAATGTGCAGTATCATTATGCCTAAAAAACAATGTATAAACTTTAATTTAAAAATAATTTATTGGTAATATTGCTAATGATCATTTGAGCCTTCAGCAGATTTTATTTATTGTGGTAATGGGAATCAAATATAGCAGTGATTTACCACTGAGCTATATCCACAGCTCCCTTGTTTTTGAGACAAGCTGTTCTCACTGAGTTACTAAGTTGCCCAGGGTGGCCTTAAACTTAGGTTTCTTCTGCCTCAGCAGTCCAAAGTGGTGAAATTACAAGTGTGAGCCACCACACTTGGCTGCAACTTCATACAACAACAGTGAAGTTTGTGGCACTGGTTGACTTCTCTTTTCATGAAAGACTTCTCTGTAGCATGCAATGCTGTGTGAGATCATTTTACCCATAAAAGAACTTTAAAAATTGGAATCAGTCCTCTCAACCCTGCCATTACTGTATCAACTAAGTTTATGTAGTATTACAAATACTTTCTTGTTTTAAGAATGTTCACAGCATTTTTATCAGACCTAGTTTTTCATCTCAAGAAACCACTGTCTTTGCTCATTCATAACAAATGACTCCTCCACTGTTAAGATTTTATCAGGAGACCACAGCAGCTCCACTTAATCTCCAGCTTCCTCTTATAGTTTTCTTGTTATTTCCACCACATTTTTGGTTACTTCCTCCACTGAAGTCCCAAAGCCGTCAAAGTCATCCATGAAGTTTGGAATCCATTGCTTACAAACTCCTTTTAATATTGGTATTTTGACCTATCATTCAAGAATATTCTTAATCATATCTGGAATTGTGACTACTTTCCAGAGGTTGTAAACTTACTTTACCTAGATCCATAAGAGGAATCACTGTGTGGTAGCTACATACTTATGAGATGTATTTCTTCAATAAGACTCAAAAGGAAAAATTACTCTTTGATCTATGGGCTACAGAATGGACATTGTACCGGCAAGCAGATAAACGATATTAATCTCATTTTATGTCTCCAGCAGATCTTGTGGGTGGCCAGGTGCGTTGAAATGAACCATAACATTTTGAAAGGAATCTTTTCTGAGCAGTAGATCTCACCAGTGGGATTAAAATATTCAGTAAACTACACTGTAAGTAGATGTGTTATCATCCAGGCTAAATTGTTCCCTTATAGAACACACACAGAATAGATTTAGTGTAGTTCTTGAATGTCCTAGGATATTCAGAATTGCAAATGAGCATTGGCTTTAATGTCAAGGGGCCAGTTGCACTAGTGCTTAGCAAGAGAAGCAGATGTCCTTTGAACTTATGAATCCAGGCATCAATTCCTGCTCTCTGATCATGAAAATCCTAGATTGCATCTTATTCCAATAAAAAGCTGTTTGGTCTACACTGAAAATCTCTTGATTAGAATGGCTACTTTCATCAACTACCTTAGCTAGATGTTCTGGAAAATCTGTTGCAGGTTCTACATCAGCACCTCCTGCTTCATCTTGCATCATTATGGAGATGGATTTTTCCCTTATGCCTCATGCATAACCTCTGCCAGCTTCAAGATTTTCTTCTGCATCTTTCTCACCTCTGCCAGCCCTCAAAGAATTGAAGAGAATGAGTGCTTTGCTTTGAGTTAAGCTTTGGCTTAAAGGAATGTCATGGCTAGTTTGATCATCTAAACAGTCCTCTAGAACTTTCTCCACATCAGCAATAAGACCGTTCCACTTTCCTGTCATTTATGGGTTCACTGGGGGAACACTTTTAACTTCCTTCAAGAACTTTTTCTTTGCATTTCTGACTTAGCTACAAACTATATTTCCCTGAAAATAAGACCTAGCTGAAAAATAATCAGCCTTGAAAACTAGCGATCAAAAATGCGAGCCCCAATCAGCCTATCCCTGCCTTATTTGCCTTATGGAGTAGCCACTTAGCAAGAGAATAGTGATGGCAGGTGTTTTAGTTACTTTTCTTGTAGTTGCTTGGACAATATACTCAAAACCTACAAGTTAAAGGAGGAAAAGTTTATTTCAGATCACAGTTTGTTGAGGTTTCAGTCAGAGTTGGTGGCCCCAAGGCAGGGTGGCATGGCAGAGGGATATTGCAGAGGAGAAACAGTCCATGGCAGGTCAGGCAGGAAGCAGCAGCAGCAAGCAGCAAGCAGCCAGCAGCGAGCCTGCCTTTCCCTTTTATGCCACCCAGGCTATAAACCTTTTGGGTAGTGCCACAAATACCCAGGGTGGATCTACTGTCTTCAATAAATCCATCCAGCCACACCCAGAATGATGCTAATTCCAATCAGTGAGATTTAATTTAGTACAACATATCCTTAGTCCCAGTAGCACACACCCTAAATCCAGCCAGCTCTGAAAAGCCCCAGCTAAAGTGGATGAGGCTTTGGGGGACATCTAGATATAAGCCAGAACAGGAGGTAACTGCATCATAACAGCAAGGGTAGGCTGATTGGGGCTGGCATTTTTGATCTCTAGTTTTCAAGGCTGATTATCTTCCAGCTAGGTCTTATTTTTGGAGAAAGAGGGAATTCTGCACAAGCGGCCTAGCTTTGTGGCTATTTCAGCTTTTGACATAGCTTCCTCACTAAGCTTAGTCATCTGTATCTTTTGATTTAAAATGAGAGACATATGATGCTTCCTTTCTCTTAATACTTAGAGGTTATTGTGGGGTTACTACTTGGCCTAATTTCAATATTCATGTTTTTCAGGAAATAGGGAGACCTCAGATGAGGAAAAGAGGGTCAGTGGAGCAGTCAGAATACACAAAACATTTATCAATTAAATTTGCCAATATATGAGCATAGTTCATGGTGTCCTCAAACAATTGCAATAGTAACATCAAAGATCCCTGATGAAAGACCAGCATAGTAGGTATAACAATAATGAATCATCATTGTAAGAATCACCAGAATGTGATAGATACACAAAGTGAAAACATGCTGCTGGTAAAATGGTGCTGATGACTTATATGAGACAGGGCTTCTACAAACCTTCTCTTTGTAATGGGTGAATTATTTGGGAGGCACAACTAAGTGATGTGCATCTGTACACAGTGACTTGACTATTACGGTCCAGCAAATCAGCATACTCAACAGCTCATATAGCTATCTTTTTGTTGTTGTCATGCTTGTGGTAAGAGTATCTAAAATCTATTTTCTTGGCAAATTATTGGTATACAATATAATATTATTAACCGTAGTCTTCAGGTTGTACATTAGATCTTTAGACATCCTACATAATATTAACTTTTTACTCTTTTATCTGCATCTTTCCATTTACTTTTAATATTTTATCTCTCTGACAAGTTAAAACTTAGACTCTTACTTTCCTTTTCCCAAATAAGCAAGGATTTAACATTTTTGTTTATGACCTTTAATTCCAACATTTTAATTTTCTTTATTTGAGGTACTGGAAATCACTCCCAGTGCACACTCGGCAAAAAGTCCACCACCCCAGCCTTCCTAACATTTTTAAACATACAAACTGTGATTATCTTTTCATTGTAAATATTTAGATTATCAATCTGCTTTACTGATGTCTGCTTATTACTTTTTATGTATCATTTCTTTCCTGTGGGTTCATTTTTCTTCTTGCACCCCAAGTATATTTATTAGAAGTTAGGCTCTGGGTATACCTAAAAATTTATAATAAAGAAATATATTTTACCTTCACTGTTGATGAAGTTTAATTGATTATATACTTCAGAGTTTACGATATATTTTTCTCAGAACTGTGCCACAGTTCTTAGCAAAACACCTGACATCTAGGGATGAATGAATGATTAAAGAACTTTATGGATACTAGGAGGGTCAGAATAGTGAAAAATAATAATGGATTAGGGGTCAGAAGAACTGGCCTGCAATGCTAGATATTCTACCTATTGCAATTTGGCTTTGGAAAAATCCATTTAAATGTGTTTTTTTATTTGAAAATGAGAAGAATAATCCATGTCCTAACTCACAATGTCTTTGCAAGTTCCCAAATTAAAAAAATACACTTAATGTATTTGAAAATGCTTTGTTAATTGTAAAATTGTACAATTTCTGGGAAGTCTATTAAATGTTATTAATGTAATTTGAGAAACATTTCCCAAATATTTATATAAATCTATACCCACTTACTGAGTTTGACAGTTTATCTGGCAAATGATTCAGAATATTTAATAAGATTGGTTTGTTTCTCCTTGTTAAACAATGGAATGATTGTTTTATACTAAACCCTTGTCTGTGAAATTTAATTGTATCAATTAGTAAAAAGTGTACTGCCACGGCAAAAATACAGACTATATTTTGAAGACTCTCCTCTAGTTTATTAATATTGTGCTTTCATTGTGATGGTTTTTGAAAGAGGCTCAAGTATGAATGTTAAGGGGAAAACTTGATATTCCCAGCAGCCATGTTTTCTTGACAGGAAATTATTTATCTGAAATTGTTTAGGGGAATTGATTAGATTCCCCAGAGAAGATGACAAATGAAACTTAGAACGAATAATGACTCAGCATCTATAATGGTTAAAATTTTTTCCTCCTCCTTTTATGTTACAGTCAGTTATATACAATATTTCATCCTCTCAGAGAAGATTTTCCAGGAATCTTCTAGGGGGCTGGGTGAAGGGAACAGAGTGGCTTCTTTTTGGCATACGAATGTGGGTAACTACTGTATATCTCACAAGATACAAAACACATGCATATATTTTAATAGCAGATTAACCCATTTAGGTTATTCTTAAGGGCTTTGGCTGGCATTTGCTAGGCTTACTTAGAGAAACTGATCTATTTATGGATGTTATTCCTACTTCTTTTTCACTGTGTGAAATTGAGGAAAAGCTATTTCTATCTTTGCCTGGCCATCTTCACTTATGTTTTCTTTTTCTTTTTTTTCTTTGGTACTGGGGATCGAACTCAGGACTTTGCGCTTTTGAGACAGGGGCCAGAACCGCTGAGCTAAATCCCCAGCCCTTCACTTATGTTTGATGGAACCTCCTCAGAATTTAAATTAGTCAGTGTCCTCATCCTCCACTTTGAAGGAAAGTACTCAGCCATGACTGACCTCAGAGCAGACATTAAAAATACTTAGTGGTGGCTACCATCCCAAGCTCCTAGGGCAGAGAAGGTGAGCCAGTACCAGAATCTGGAGGGAAGCTCCCCCACCGCTATCCCAAGCTCCTAGGGCAGGGAAGCTGAGCCGGTCCCAACACCTGGAAGGAAGCTCCCCCAATGCCATCCCAAGCTCCTAGGGCAGAGAAGCTGAGCCATTCCCAGAACCCAGAAGGAAGCTCCTCCACTGCCATCCCAAGCTCCTAGGGCAGAGAAGCTGAGCCAGTCACAGCACCTGGAAGGAAGCTCCCCAGCCACCATCCTAAGCTCCTAGGGCAGAGAAGGTGAGCTGGTCCTAGAACATGGAAGGAAGCTCCCCTGCTGCCATCCCAAGCTCCTAGGG
>NW_004624752.1:16442424-16453179 GCF_000247695.1 Heterocephalus glaber
GCCCCTATGGGGAATGGCTAATGCTTCTATCATCATTTTAAAATAAATGTTCTGTATCTTCGACACTCTTCCAATAATTCTCTCAATATTTTATTTGTACAAATTTCATTTAGCAGTTTGGCAATCTTTCCTAGTCTTCAAGGATGGTTTCCTTAATTGATCTCACTATGTCTTAACTGTACGTTCAAGAATAGTAACACACACACCTCCGGTTCCCCTGGAGGACAGGGGTGGGTTATTCCAGGTGCCTCACCTCTTTTCCTTTCTCAAATTTACAGGGATCCAATCATCCTTTATGCTCTACAACTTTTGTATCTGTCTTCTCCAACCCTTGGATGATCTCCTTTTGCATTTTAGATATCCTGTTCAAATCTTTAAAAGCCTGTTTTTCCTCTTTAGTTTGCTCTCTATCCTTCTGCCTAAGAAAATCCCTTTCTTCTTCAGTTTAAAGTTGTTTCTTGATTTTATTTCATTGTTCTGCTGTTTCTGTTCTGGCAAGAAGTCAGCCAGGCTAGTGGTGTGCGTCTATTAAGAGAATGTCTATATATTCCTATTTTATTGAGTTTTAAAAATCAAGATCAGATGGCAAATTTTATCCGTTTTATTTTTCTTTCTAGAAATGGTTACTTCTGTTATTTATGTTTGCTTCTAAATTCCCCCTACTTAGTATCTTCTTTTCCAGATTTTTTACATTTTTAAGTGATCTTTCATTTCTTTTCTTCCTCTTTTATTATGTTACTACAAAATCCTTTCTTTCCACTTTCAGTAGAGAGTTTTACTTTCCTATTGTCTAATTTCACTATGATTTAGTAATTACAAATACAAACATACTTCTTTACTTCCAAACATACTTCTTTACTTCCAAACATACTTCTGTACTTCCAAATATACTTCTGTACTTGAGTTATGACCAAAGTTTATCATCAATATGATTGAAAAATTTTGAAATTATATGATACTTGTTTTGGAGGCAAATCATGATCAATTTTTTTTTGGTAATGGTTCATTAATGTTTGAAAGAGTGTGCTTTTCAATCTAGTGGGTGCATTATTCAAATATTGGGTAGCCTTTGTTTTAAATCTTCATTTTATTAAGATGTTTAATTTTTTTCCATCCTTACTATAAATACCTTATCTTTCTCTTGGGATCCTGATTTCAATTCTTTTGGATATGTACCAAAAGAAGTGAATATGGATATGTATTCTTTATACATGTTCTCTTTTGGATTGCTGGATCACATGGTAGTCTATTTTAAAGTTTTGAGGAATTTCCACACTGGTTTCCATAGCTGCTGTACCAGTTTACATTCCAGGTTCTGATTTCTCCACAACCTTGCCAGCTCTCTTTCTTTTTTTGTAGTAACCATCCTGACAGGTATAAAGTGGTAAGTCGTTATAGCTGGACTTACATTTTATATCATTCTTTTATATGTTATTAGATTGATACATTGCAAGATTTGGTAGTCTTTTGTGGAAGAAATTTGCATCTATATTAATCATGACATATTAGTCTATACAAGTAGTTTTCGTGTGATATATTTGTCTAGTTTTATTATTGGAATTATACTGGCTTCACAGAATGAGCTCTGATGTATTCTCTCTTGTTCTGTTTTCCTTAAAGAGCTTTGTGAAAGATTGGTGTTAACTCTTTTATTATTTGACAGAATCCATGGCTGAATAATTTGGTCTTTGACTTTTGTTTATGTGTCGAGGAAGTGGGTGGATTTAGTAATTAAATCTTCTTATATGTAATATACTTATTTATATTTTCTTTTCTCCTTCTCCTTCTTCTTCTTCTTTTCTTTTCTTCTTTTGTTTTTTTTGGTTTTTTTGGTACTGGTGATTGAACTCAGGACCTTGTGCTTGTAAGGTAGGCGCAGTGCCACTGACCTAAATCCCCAGCCTGACCAGTGATTTTCTTCTGTGGGGTTTCTTTATGTTTAGTAACTTACCATCAGAGAGACCTAACTGAGGGGCAGACATCTTGTGACATTTTGTGAAACAAACAGTTCTGTGGAGAATGTGCTATGCGTGTAAAGGAATACTTTTATTTGTAGGTCAACTAGTGTCTATTTAACTTTTAATTCATGTTGTTGCAAATATTCACAAACTCTTTAAGTAACTATAAACCAAAACTTATTAATGTAACCAATTAGAATTTCCAAATATGTAAATATTGATTATATTCTTAATGTTTTCAGAAGTTTAACATAGCAAGTTTTAAGTGCTTTGAAGTCTTCAAAAAGCTCCTAAAACAACACGTTTACAATTTTTTTCATTACACTTATGCCAAAATCAGTTTTTAAAGTGCTAATATGATGACTTAAAACTTAGCTTTTTTACTCTTACAGAGAAAATTGGAAGACTTGCAAACTAGAAAAAACTTTCAGCTTCTCTCTCATTCCCTCCCTATTTGAACCCTTATCAAGTTAGTTTGCATCACTTACACTGTTTTAAAGAAGAAATATTTTATTTTATATTATATTATTATTGATTTATTTTATATTATAAATTATTTGTCCCCTTGCCAGGGTAAAATTGGTACTTTTAGTGCTTCTCAGAGATGAACAATTTTACTTGAGTCTGAAGAACCATTTAAGAGTACATTAAATTTGCTAACATACTGTTATGCCAAGTAAATGCAATTATCTAAGTGTTTGAAGATATAATTGTGCTGTATTTCATGAGTAAAACCAGCTTCCTCTTTCCCCCTCCTACCTTTTGCTATTAATTTTAATAAGTGCACAGAAATACGATTATTCCCCTCATGGGGACAAAGAGTGCAATCGTCACAACTGTGAAAGTTTCCACTCCCAACCTGATCATCTGATTTAAACATAACCTCTTCAGAGTTACATGGCTGCATAAACGAGGCGCAAAGTGACTTGAAACGGTCAATGTTACTGAAGAAAGTCCTCTGAGTCTTCTCATGGATCCTGCAGTCTCTTACCCAGAACTAAGCATGCTGATCAGAAAACTCCAAACATGCTGAACTAGGAAAACTGCCAGAATCCAAACAAGTACTTGATTTAAAAGTAGATACAGATAAGGATATAGACACAGATTGAGCTTGCCCAACCTTGGCACTACTGATATTTTGGACAGAATAGTTCTTAGTTGTGGAAGATTGTGCTGTGCACTGTAGAATGTTTCATAGCATCCTAGCCCCAAACCCATGGGACGCCAGCAGCACCCTGGCCACTATCACAGCCCAAATGCCTCAGGATGTTGCCAAACTGGGAGAAAAAATTCCCCTTGATTAAAGACCACTGATAAATATATGTTATAATCCCAATGTATGTTGCTGTTTAGAGAATCAGACTCAGGTGGAAACTTTCTTAAAGGCTTCTCTTTCCTTGATAGTACTGCTTGAAGAGGTGGCCTACAGGGGTCTGCTTCTCCACACAAAGCTGCAGGTCAGTAGAGAGGCCAGAGGAGCCCAAGTATCCCAGAGAAGGGGCTGATCTCCAGTTTCCAGGCAATGGTGTCCTCTGCTTGCTTGGGATGGACAGGGATTGTTGACTTTTAGTAAGAGATTTTAAAAAACTGCAGACATAAATTTTTATGTCAAGCAGCCACATTGGCAATATGAGGAGGATGTGCTTTTAGGGATCAGTGGTTCACATGAACATTCTGCCATATTTCAGTTTATAAATTGAAAAAACACTGTATAGTTCAAGGCTATTCTCAATTCATCCCAATAGACAATGTATGAAGTAGAAATCTTCTGAATTTGGTGTATTGTCTCTTCTAACCTTTAATTTGTAGTGCTTTTGTCATTCTGTATTTTTGCATTTGCACTGGTATTTTAATGAATACAATTGAACTAGAAGGGTCTGATGTTTTATTGCAATGGAAGTGATTATTTCCTGTATCATGAAAATACTCATGTCATATTGTACTGTTATAAATGTTAAAACATCACAAAGATTATTGATAACATTCTGGTAACCTTTATCTGGCTTATAAATTCATTTCAATGTTATTTTCAACTTAGCCTCCAAGGAGAAAGCTGTTTTTCTACATTCAAAGAATATGAGAACTGGCACTAGAGATTTCATAAAGGAATATTTAGACAATTTCATTTTCTGAAGTAGACAGTGATATTGTATATGCCAACACTAAGGGAAAATAATTGACAATAATTTTGCAATGAGAGAAATTTTAAGCAATTTGTTTCATTGTGTAAGGAAAATAATTTAATTCACCAAACAGAAGTATCATATGGTACTCAACTGATTTTATTTTTCTTTTATAGCTGTAGCCATGGGAAATGTATTCTGCATAAGAAAGCTATGAAGATCTCATATATTCCTCATTTCTCCTATTTTACTTTACTCTCTTTTAATCTTATATTCTCTTTCCCCCTCTGCCTAGTCTCTCTCTTTTTCCACTATATTCTTCTTTTTGAAAATGTGTCTGTGGTTTCCTTTGTGCTCTATCCCCTTGGGGTTGGTCTTCTTATATCTTAATAGTTTACCAAACAGCCTGCAATGACTGTGCTCAGTTTCTATATGGAGCAGAGAATTGCTACAAACTTTTTATTTTGTCACATGAGAATTTTTAATATTTTTATCATGAGCCTGTATTGAAAGAGTTTGCACTAGGGAATAATCCCTTGCAGAATTAAATTTTCTACAGTGATAACACTGATCGTTGTCCACCTACTGTAATAGAATTGAGGCTAGTTAGTAGATAAAAGCACACTGAGGTGATTAAAAACTACATGGAGAAAGGAGGTAACAAGATGAAATTCATGTCCATTTTAACTTTGCATATAGTAAAGTTTATACTTTATCATGTATAGTCCTGAGTTGTGAAATATGCATAGTCATTGTAATGGCTTGTGTTTAGATGTCCCCCCAAAGCCTCATGCAGTCATAGATGACACTTTTTCAGAGGTGTTGGATCTAGAGTGTGCAATTGATTCATGGTGCAATGCTAGAATTAAAGGTGCTGGGCTTAAGGGTATGTGATTACTAAATTAGTCCACCGATTGGTTTGGTACCTGCCTTAAGCCCAGGAGCCTAGATAGATAGAATATAAGAGAGGCAGAAAAAAGCTGCCATGGTCACTTGTTGGTCCCCTTCGTTGCTTTTGCTGTCTTCTGACTGCCATGAACTATTTCTCTTCCGCGATGTCCCTCTACCATGCCACCCTGCCTTGGACCCAGCCAACTATTAACTGAAACCTCTACAAACTTTAAGTTAAATAAACATTTCCTCCTCTAACTTGTGGTTGTTAAGTATTTTGTCTCAGCAAAGGGAAAAGTAACTAACACACCATGTTTACATAAACATGGTGAATGCTGCTGCTGCTGCATGCCATCCAACAGAAAGGCAGGCTGGTAAAAAAATATTGGTGAGTCCCCACCCACCTAATTCACCAGATCTGGCTCTGTGAGACTCTGGCTCCTTCCTAAAGTCAAAATTTGATAAACATTTTGAATTGCTTCAGGACATGAAGGCAGCCATGCAGCTAAAAAAATTCATGAAAGAGGACTTCCAAAACTGCCCCCAAAAAGTGGCAAGAAGGGTGAAATAAGTGATTGAAGTAAGGGGGAGTATTTTGAGGGAGATTAAAGGCAATGTGTCTTTTATTGTAATAATCTTTAAAATTTAAATATTCACTGTATTTTTCTACCACACTTCATATTTTGGGGTTATTTTATGTATTTTTTCTTTTAAAATTTTATTTTATTTTTTGTGGGGCTGGAAATTGAACCCAGAACCTCACACAGGCTAAGTAAGAGCTCTACCATGGAGCTACATCTCTAGTCCATGTTTATTTTTCATTGACAAAATTTTACCTATTTATGCTGTACTACGTGATGTTCCTATACATGTATATGTTATATAATGTTCAAATGAGAATAAGGAAATAAATGTCTTCAAATATTTATCATTTCTTTGGGGTGAAAACGTTCAAAATTTACTTTTAGCTTTTTATCTGAAATACAAAGTACGTTATCATTAACAATAGTCACCTTACTGTGCAGTCAAAAACTGTAGCTTATCTTTCCTATGAAACAACATTTAGTGCTTGCTAACCAGTTTCCCCACCACTCTGTCCTCCTTCTCTTCCTAGCCTCTGGTAACCACTGTTCTATGATCAACTTCTCTGAGAGCAATCCTTTTAGATTCCACATAAGAGTGAGATCATACAGTGCTTGTCTTCCTCTGCCTGGCTTTTTTCACTTATCATTATGACCTCTAGTCCCATCCATGTTGTCACAACTTGGAGGATTTCATTCTCTTTTTAGGCTGAATAATGTAACGTTGTCTATAGATACCATATTTTCTTTATCAGTTAATCAGTTTATGGACATTTAGGTTGATTCCATTTCTTGGCTGTTGTAAATAGTGCTGCAATGAATGTGGGAATGGAGGCATCTCTTTGACACACTGATTTCATCTCTTTTGGATATATACAATAGTGGGATTGCTGGATTCTATAGTAATTTTATTTTTAATATTTTGAGGACCCTCCATTCTGTTTTCTGTAATGGCTGTCCTAGGTTATAGTCCCACCAATTTAGGGTGTAAGTGTTCCATTTTCACCACATACTGCCCACACCTGTCATCTTTTTTCTCTTGGATCATAGGCAAATAAGTGTACAATGATACTTTATTGTGGTTTTTATTTGTATTTCTATGATGATTAGTGATGTTGAGAATTTTTCATGCACTGGTTGGCTATCTGCATATATATTTTTTTCTTCCTTTAGAGAAATGTTTACTTAGCTCTATTGCCTATTTTAAAATTGGTTTATTAATATTATTAGCTATTAAGTTCTTTATATATTCTAGATCTTAAACCCCTTTCAGGCATATAATTTTCAGATTTCCCCCTCATTCTGTAGATTGTTTATTTATTTATTTATTTTGGTACCGGGGATCGAACTCGGGTCCTTGCGCTTGCGAGGCAGGCGGCGGAACCACTGAGCTAATACCCGGCCCAAGTTTCACATGTTTACAGTAAGTCAACTTTAAGTAATGATTTGTTCCTCACAAAACTCCCTCAACATTGGATAAATATTGTCATTGCCATTTTAAAGCAAGCAAAGAGCCTACTTACTCATTATGCCGGTATATCAATCTTCTGACCACTATTCTAGCATTGTTCCAATGAGAATATAAGCTAAAAGAGGGTAAACAGATTTCTCTCTGCTCCTAGAAGAGCACCTGGCACATATGGGCATTTAAATATTTGCTGCATGTATCAGTTAATAAACTCCCACTATATAAATATGCGTAAAACATCAAAGCAGTGGAAAAGAATCAGTATAAAAACATGACTACTGCAAAAAAGAAAATAACCTAAGAACTTTTTATCCTACTAATATAACAGTACCTACATTTTAATTACTGCAGCATAGCATACAAGATGAATGTGTTCATTTCGATAAAACAAGAGTCATATGTATAATTATATGGAAAGTTATTTAATGTACAGTATATTTCTGGCAATTTTATTAAATATATTGCATTACGGCATCCTTACTAAAAACATAGTCACTGATAAGTCAAAAATTAAAGATATAATATTTGCACAATCCATTCAGTTAAAGCTCACTGATGTGAAATATTTCAGAATTACAAAATGTTTAAATCTTTTTACTGGATCATCTTTTTTTCTTTTTTTTTTGGTACTGGGGATTGAACTCAGGACCTCGAGTTTGCCAGTACTTGCTGTGCCGCTGAGCTAAATCCCTGGCCCAGAAGGATCAAATTTCTCAAATTCAGTGTTCATGAAGTAAAATGTAATACACTTTACAAACTATTGCAGATTTCTCTTTATTTCCTCTACATCTTTAAACAAAATGATAGGGTTGAAATTACAGAATTAAACAAAATTATAGAATGTCCCTTCTTTTGACACCAATTACCCAAGAGGATTGCTTTAATGCAAGGGCTCCTAACCTATCTGGGAGTTGGGAAGGCAGGGTTCACAAAAGACTTCTGCAAATCTCATGAAAAGATGGAGCAAATACTTACACAACAGATCTCTCATACTTATTACTGGGGACAGTTACTCTCAGAGACATTTGATTTAGAACAATTATCATCATTTCTCTATTCAAAGAAATGTATATTCTTAAAATCCTTTTACTGTGTTATTATATTACTCAACTCTCTCCTAAAAGATTACATGGTTGCCAGTGTTTTCACAAAGGGAACAAATACAGAGCGAGGAGAGAGCTGATCATAAAATTCTGTCACCATGTTTTGGTCAGAATAGAAAACATTTGATGTTTAAGGTTTTAGCTCTGCCTTAAGGTATTCTACTTCTATTCTCCCTCTGCTCTCCAGTACAGTAAAGTATTAAAAACAGAAGCATTATCAATGAAATACAAAAAAGATTCCACCTGCCTGGTACCAGAGATTGAACTCAGGATTTGTGTTTGCGAGGCAGGTGTGGGGCCAAGCAAAAAAGATTTTGATGATATAACTGAAAGCAACTTTACTACCAAGGCATGGAAATAGTCCACTTTTAACATAAAGTAGTAATTATTCATGAAAAAATATATGTAGAAAATTATACTAAAACACCACCCATGAAGCCAAATATGTTGTAATATTAATAGGTTTCCTTGCATTTAATCAATAAGCCTGAAGAACTGGAGATCCAGCCCAAAGGTATAGTGTTTGCCTACCATGCACAAGGCCTTACTACCATCCCCATCCCTGCAGTCATCCTCCTCCTCCTCCTCCTCCTCCTCCTCCTCATCATCATCATCATCACTGGCACCACCACCACCACCACCACCATCTCTAATGATAAAGTCTAATGCAATAGATATTTCTCAATGCATATAAATAATCTAGACTTTTACTTCTATACCCATGCTCTCATTTCATCAGTATTAACCTTACTTTTCTTTTCGGTCCGGATTGCTTTGGGCTGCCTTTTTTACTACTGGTATTTGTACATGAGCATGATGAAAATGTCTACTATGAACTATAGTTCCAGAACATAATGACGCATTTTGTGTATTTTCACTCAATTTCTTATTGTTGCTCAACATGTTAAGTCCAATTGGATTGCCTTTCGAAGTTCTAAAACTTTTGCTCTTGTTTCATCCCACATATGTCTTCAAGATGAAATCACCAGAACTAGTAGCAGCAGTTTCAGATGGACAATTTAACTTTCTTCCTCTCCAGGTTTCAGAATCCTTATCGTCTTCTACTCTGAGCAGATTTGCCCCATCTTTATCTGTATCTCCTTCATTTTCTTCTTCATGATCAAAGCTCCCATTATTTTTAAAACCTCCGTCTCTCTTAGACTCTGATCTTGTCAAAGCTTCCAGGAACACCACCTCCCTGGCGCTGCCGCCGCCTCTCCTGCCCTATATATATATGTATTTTTGGTACCGGGGATCAAACTTGGGATCTTGCGCTTGTAAGGCAGGCAGCAGAACCACTGAGCTAAATCCTCGGCCCTATATTTTTCTTTTGCTGGACTGCTCGGACTAGGACTTTCAGCACTATGTTGAGTAAAATTGGTGGAAGTGGGGCAACCTTGCCTATTCCCGATTGTACAGCAATACTGGCCTGTAGTTTTCTTTTTGTGTCATGTCCTTGTTTGGTTTTGGCTTCAGAGTAATATTGGTAGAGAAGAATGAATTTGAAGAATTTCCTCCTTGACTTTTTGGAATGCTTTGAGAAGAACTGGTATTAATTCTTATTATGACATGGATCTTAACCGTTCCCTAAGAACTCAAGTGCTGAAGAAGGCTTCGTCTCAAGCCCACCAGTGGTCAGAGGCAGGCCCTTTGGGAGTTGTTTTGATCATGAGAAATCTGACGTCATGAATGAATTAACCCATTTATTGATTCGTAACTTAACGATTTTGAGAGAGAGGTTGTTGTCTCTCTTTGCTTGCCAGCTGTCACTAGGCAGGCAGCCTCCTCTGTCACGGGCTCCTGGTAACATGATTTACTGCCACACTGCAGGCTCAGAAGTGGACTGGGCCAACTATGGGCTAAAATCTCTGTAACCATGAGCCAAAACAAATCTTTTCTCTTTTTAAATTGCTTATCTCAGGTATGTTGTCACAGTGGTAGCAAACTAACATAATTCTTTAAATGTTGGGTAGAATCCAGCAGTGAAGCCATCCCATCTGGTACTAGCCTTCCTTTTCTTTGACAGGAGATTTTAACAACTATAATTGACTCGATATCATTACTTATTATTGATATGTTCTGGTTTTCTTTATCTTCATGCTTCTCTTGGTAATGTGTAGATATCTAGGAATTTGTTCATTTCTTCTAGGTTATCAAGTATGTTGGTGTATAGTTGTTCATAATCATCTTTAATAATCCTTTTGTGGACCTGTGGTTTTAACTGCAATGTCTTCTTTTTCATCTTTGATTTTATTTATTTGAACTATGCTCTCTTTTTTAACTCTAAGTTGTTACTTTGATTCTGCTTTCAAAACACCAACTTAATTTCATTTCCATTTCAACCAACCACTTCATTGATTTTTTTTGTATCATTAAGTTTCTATTTCATTTACTTCTGCTCTGTTCTTTTTTAAAAATTAATTTTATTGGTACATTAAAGGTATACAATATAATAATATTCATCATTGGAAATTAGCACTTTACATAAACGATCTTAGTTCTTTTTTCCCCCTTCCCCTGCCCTCCCTTCAACCCCTCCACCCCTCCCTATTTACAGAGACTTTGTTTCCATTTTCTCATATTAATTCCATTCCCTTCTTTCCTTTCCCCTACCCTTCCCACTTCCCTTTT
>NW_004624752.1:16463973-16477107 GCF_000247695.1 Heterocephalus glaber
GATTGGAAAGACAGACTTTACATGAAAGAAATAGTGAGAAATGAAAAATAGAAAGAACGTTAAGACAGGTAAATGTATTAAGGAGACAAGTTACTCAGTATTTCTCAAAGTGCTGTAAATATCTCCTGCTCATGGACTATGAACCTAAATGACATTTAGTTAAGATGAATAGAGGTAAAGTAAAATAGAGAGCTAGTAGCGAACTATATCAACCATTGTGCAGTTTCTCAAGGGCCAGCTGGTGACCACAAGTTTGACACTTAGTTGAATAAATCTTGCTTGTACCCCCGCTGATATAAAGATTTTGATTGTTACTTTCTGTTCTGTTTAGGTGTGGGTAAATAAGGGGACAAGTGTAATTTTTAAATACGTGTTCATGATGAAACAGCTTAGAGGAACTGTATTTTGTTTAGCAAAAAATAACCTTTACTTCAATAGAAATTGCTAAGGCAACTTAAAATGTAAACATGTTCCGCCCAATGCCTCCCAGCTATTGCTTAAAGATATAAAAATAAAGTAGACCCTGAGACTTCTCAGAGGGAACCTGGACATTGCTTGTGGAGGTTCTTTCTCATCGCCGTCCCAGGACATCTCCCCTTCCTACCCTACATCGACTGCAGCTGGTCTGCGGCAACTTCTTTAATTTAATTGAATGGTATTAGATTATTTAGAATTTCTATATCTTCATGATTCAGCTCTGGTAACTCACATGTATCTATGAATCTGTTCATTTCTTCTGTGTTTTTCATCTTATTAGAGTATGGTTTCTCAAAGCAGGTACTGATGATCTGGATTTCTGCAGGATCCATTGTGACTTCATCCTTTTCATTCCTAATTGCATGGATTTGGGTCTTTTCTTTCCTTTTTTGATAAAGTTGGCTAAGGGTTTATCTATTTTACTTAATCTTTTGAAGAACCAACTCTTTAATTCATTTTTAATTGTTTTCTTAGTTCCAATTTCATTAATTTCTCCTCTGCTGTTTATAATTTCCTTCCTCATATGAGCTTTGGGTTTAACTTGCTCTCCTTTTTCTAGAAACTTGAGGCTCAATGTTACATTCTTTATTTGAGGTAGCTCTGTTTTTCTGATGTGGGAATTCACAGCTATAAATTTCGCTTGTAGGACTGCTTTCATTGTGTCCCATAAGCTCCAGTATGTTGTATTGGCATTATTAATTGTAGAAACTGTCTAATTTCTTCTTTAATTTATCTGTGACCCATTGGTTGTTTGGGAGGATATTATTTAACTTTCATGTGCTTATATAGTTTTTGTGGTTTCTTTTGCCATTGATTTCCAATTTCATTGCACTATGATCTGATAATATGGATGGGATAATTTTGATTCCTTTGCATTTACTTAAGCATCTTCTATGAGCGACTATGTGGTCTATTTTGAAGAAAGTCCTGTGTACTGCTGAGAAGAATGTGTATTATGTTGTTGTTGGGTAAAACACTGTAGATATCTACTAAGTCCATTTGTAAAAAGATTTGGTTTGGCTCTGATATTTCTTTGTTGATTTTTTTGTGTAGCTAATATGTTTATTTGTGACAGTGGAGTATTGAGATCTGCCATTACAATTGTATTAGTGATTATCTGATTTTTCATATCTGTTAGTAATTGTTTTGTATCATTGGGTGTACTGGTATTTGGTGCATATATATTTATGATTGTTATCTCTTAGTCTTGAATTACTACTTTAACAAGTATGTAGTGACCTTCTTTGTTTCTCTTGATCAGTCTTGGCTTGAGCACTTTGTCTGCAAAGAGAATAGCTACTCCTTTTTTTTCTAGTTTCATGTTGGATCGAGTATTGTTTTCTATCCTTTGACTTTCAGTCTATGAGTTTCTTTTTGAGTTGAATGTGTTCCTTGTATGCAGCATATTGTTGGAGCTTGTTTCTTGATTCATTCTGCCAATCTGTTTCTTTTGATTGGTGAGTTGAGATCATTCATATTGATGGCTATAGTTGATAGGTATTAATTTGTCCTTGTCATTATATTATTTTCTTGTTGTTGGTTCCCTTTCTTACCCTTCTATTTAATTGCTTACCTTTTCTGGTGGATTCATTCTATTGGGATCTTGGAATTGTTGTCTTTGTTTTCTTTTTCTAGAATATCCTTCAGAACTTTTTTGAGTGCTGGTTTGGTGATCATGAATTTCTTCAGATGTTCTTTGTAATGGAAGTATCTTATTCCTCCATCAATTTTGAAAGGTAATTTTGTGGGGTACTTTGATCTGGGTTAAAGGTTGTTTTCTTTTAGGGGCTGAAATGCTTCACTCCAAACTCTCCTTGACTTAAAGGTTTTTGTTGAGAATTCTGCTGTGATTCTAATGGGTTTTCTTTTACAGATGATTTGTTTCTTTTCTCTAACAGCTTTAAAAAATCTGTTCTTATGTTGAATTTCTGGAACCTTGATTGTTATAATGCTTTGGGGTAATTTCTTTCTGATCATGGATATTTGGAGTTTTATATGCCTCACTTATCTGTATGTGAAATTCTTTATCCATACTATCCATGCTATGAAGTTTTCTGCTATTACTTTTGTGAACAGTGTTTTTTTAAAAAAACTTCTTTGTACTATCTTCTGATTTTTCATTGATTTCAATTAATCTTATGTTATTCTTCTTTGCATCATCTAGCAGATGTTGATTGATTTTTTATGGTCTCTCACTATTTTTGAGAAATCTTTCATTTGATGATTGCCAACTGCAACCCTGTCTTCTAGATCTGATATTATATCTTCATGTTGGTTGATTCCACTGTGTATACTTTGAATAGAATTTTTAATCCCCTAGATATCTCTTTGAACCTATTTTATAGGGTCCAGTTCATTCCTTTATTGGGCATTCATGGTTTCCCTGTCTTTCCTAAGCTCTTCTATTTGTGTGTGTGTGTGTGTGTGTGTGTGTTCTCTAGATTCACTTACCATTTCCTTCATTATGGTCATCATCTCTTTAATTATCTGTGTATTTATTTCTATTTTGTTTTTGGTCTAGAGACTTATTCATCTAGTTTGTTACTTCCACTGTTATCATTTCAGAAAATTCAGCAGGGTAGATTTTTATTTCTTCCATCTCAGTGCCCCCTGGATTTGTCTTGGGTGAGTTGGGGTCTGGGGTAGGAGCTTGATTTTGTGTTTTTTCTTTTTCTTTTCTTTTTTTTTTTGTTTATTTGTTTTCTGTGTTGAGGCTTGTAAGTTGCTTATGGTAGGTAGCTTTATTACTACTATTGAGGCCTCTTTAGGAGATGACTACTTTTCAGAGATGTCTTCTAGGCATAGCTGGCTTTCGGCTTTTGAGTCTGTCCCAGGATCCAGCCTCTTCTGTTTATTAGGGATGAAAGGTTGTAGCCTGTTTGTCCTAGCACCCACTTCTTTGGTACTGGACTGTAGTATTGTTTGTGTCCCCCAGACAATCTAGGTATCGGCATACAAGGAAAATCAATTAATTACAGCAGCTATGTCACCTTGGCTATAGTAGTACAATAAGTAATAACAATAGCATCAAACATAGATTGTAAAGTGACAAACTATGATAACTAATAATTTGCCATCTTTAACTAAAGGTACAAGATTTATAGTTATATTATGTAATCTAAAACAAATCAGAAAATTATATACAGTAAATATCCACTCAGTAGAGAGAGCAATTTTATCCTAAGGGGAGAAAATTTAAAAAGGGGAAGAGGAAAAAATAGAGAAATAAAAGAAGGAAAAGAGATTAGAAGCAAGGCTGAAGGACAAAGGAAGATTACCCAAGCTCAGAACACTGGTGAAGAAGACAAGAAGGAAGGGAAGAATGGAAAAAATAAAAAAGGACAAAACACAACAAAAGGTTCATCCTCACAAAGAAACAAAACAATCAGAAAAACATACCCAAAAAACAAGCATAAATTTTAAAAAATAACCAAAAGGCCCAGGGATTTAGCTCAGTGATTCTGCTGCCTGCCTTGCAAACCCAAGGTCCTGAGTTCAATCTCTGGTACAAAGAAAAAAAGAAAAAAGAGAAAAGAAGTGATTTCAAGCCTGTGGTTATTTTCTGGGGTCTACAGTTTTATGGCAGTGTCCAATTCAAGGTGTGATTCTACTATCACTGGTAGAGAAAGGAGGCAGTCAGAGCCCAGATCCATGGGATCTTCAAATCCACAGATATTCAGACTGAACCTAACTTCTGGTCATAGGGTTGGGGCCTGAGTCATTTAGCTTATAACATTCTGGGCATCTCTTTCTGGCCTGACCACGGCTCCCTGACCAAGGACATCTCCCATAGTTGTCCCTCACCCAGTCACTGAGGTAGTTTAACACTGGTACCCCTGAGATGAAGCAGATCCATGGCTACTCTGAGTCCTGGGCTTAGTTGGCCATTCCCTCTCCAGGGGACATGGCAGTTTCTTGGACTGGAGTCACTCACCAGCATCCACTGTTGTAGTGCACAGCATTCACTACTCTGTTCCACTGGTGCATTTCTCCCTGGAGGCCACTGGATTCACCCACTTTTACTGTGTTTCTGTTGATTTGATCTTCCTTTCTTGTGCCATGAGCCAGGAGCTGGGGAGACAGCGAAGATTCCCCTTCCTTTTACTGCATTGCAATTTGTGTCTTCAGAGACAGGCCCTGAGTTTTCCTTCAGATCCTTCCTGGGACCCAGGGATCTACTTCTCTCTTTTCTTCCCTGAGTTATTTTCCAGTGTTTGGATTCCGAATATTGGAGAGGCTGATTTGTTGCTGTTTATCACTTTGCCATCTTCCCAAAAGTCGTTACTATCATTTTTTAAATATATTTTCACTGGACATAGAATTATGGGTTGATAGTTCTTTTCTTTCTGTACTTTAAAAATTTGTTCCACAGCGTTTTGATCTTCCTAGTTTCTGATGAGAAATCCAAAGTCATTGAAACTGTTGTTTCCCTGTATGTAACATGTGATTTAAAAAATGATTTATTTATTGCTTTTCTTAATCTTTTGTTTTCAGCAATTTTATTCTTATATATCTGGGTTTGATTTTCTTTGAGTTTACCTGGCTATGGTTTGCTAAACTATTTAAATTTACATATGTATGACTTTATTCAAATTTGGAAAATTTTCAATGTTATTTCTTCAGTTATTTTTTCGTTAGTGTCCCTTTGTGGTATCAATGACTTCAAAATTAAACTGTTTAGCATATAATCACAAGTCCTTAAATTGCTGTTTATTCTTAATCTCTTTTTCTCTCTGTCTTTAGATTGAATAATCCTTTAATTTATGTTCTAACTCACTCTTCCTATTTTTATCTCCATCCTGGCGTTGAGCCTATCCACTGATAGATTTATTTCTAATATTTTGTTTTGAGGTTCCAAAGTCCCCATTTCATTTGTTTTCAT
Organism: Heterocephalus glaber; assembly: GCF_000247695.1. The sequence goes on from NW_004624752.1 coordinate 16,469,333, forward strand.
GCTTTTTATTTCTCAGCCAAAATTTTCTCTTTTCATTCAAGAGTTTTCACCTTTATCTCATAGAGCAGGGTTATAATACCTGATTTAATGCATTTTTATGATAGCTCCCATGTCTTAGCCTATCTCTTGTATTCCCCTCAATAATTGTGCACATTTTCCTCCATTTTAGTATTTTGAGTAGTTTTATATTTCAGCTGGAACAATTTGAATATTATAGCATGAACCATTGAGTCCTGTTAAAATTCTCTGGAAAAAGTGGATTGTTTTATTTTAAAAGATAATTATTTTGAAAATTTGTTTTGTTTGTTTGTTTTGTTTTGTGGTACTAAGGATGGAACCCAGGGCCTTACATATGCTAGGCAAGTGCTCTACCTCTGAGCTACATCTCCAGCCCACGTGTTTCTTTCGTGTAAGGCAATATGAAGTAGACAAACTCCTCCCTAGCCCTCCCTTTAAGTATAGCTATAAATCCTGGACATTTACTATAAAGCAAACACTGAAGATTTTGGAAAGCAGAAAAAATACAGGCTAGGGACCTGGGATACGAAGGCCGGCTAGTTCCCTGGTTTTTCTCTGTTGCTGCTGCTTCTTTGTGTGCCTTGAACTGGGTGCTAAAGAAGGGGGTGGTCCGGAAAAACCAATGGGCGTAAACCAAAAAATTCCCAACGAAAACTGAGACCCTCTATTTATTAAAGGATGGTGAAACTGGCAATCTAAAAAGAACACAATATTTTGGACCTAACCACTCTTAATTCAATCCCTAAAACACAAAATAAACAGGGCCACTTCCCTTTCAGCAGGGCTCAGTGAGGAAGCCCATTCTCATTTGGCTGTAATGAGTTCCTGCTCTGCCCCAGCTGAGCGGGGACCCTGGGGGACACTGGCAGTTTCATACTTACCTAGGAATAATGAGAGCCCCCACCCCCAGCTGCCATGGTGTCAAGAAAGATGAGTCAAGACAGAAGGAAAAGATGTGTCAAGACAGAAGCAGTTCGACCACTGCCATCTGAGGCTGACCAGAGACCACTGTAAGTCTCTTACATCCTGCTATGCTTTTACACCTGCTAAAGATGTAAAATCTTGGGTACATAACCATGGCCACACCCAGAACTCCCATCACATTCTTCAGCCCTGCTGCTGACAGGCAACCACCACTGCCTGTACTTTCTCAAGTCTTGCCCCTGGCAGCTAGCTACAACTCCACTGAACCCTCACCCTTGGAAGTCCCAATTTGATCTTTTCCTTTGACAGCCCTCCTTTATTTTATGCTCATGACCCTTATAAAAGACCTTACAGACCTGTAGGAGAGATACCAGTCAGGTTTAAGTGCCAGTGCGGTCCCCTCGGGTTTGTTCTGGAATTGATCTGTCCTGCTGGGCTCATACCTTTGTTTTTTTTCATCCTTTTCCCTAACATTCTGGTGGCTCATATAGGGAAAGGTCGTGGGGCCTACTCCAGTATCCCCCTACCTCTTCCTTTTGTGGCACAGCCACTGAGGTGATCTCATAAAGCATAAGGCAGTTCTCCAGGGACTTACAACCCCTTGTCAGACCCAGTCAGGAGCTTAAACTGACCTGCCAGGAGCCAAGAGATGCCTTCCGTAGGGCTGCCTATTTCTCCCCCCCCCCCTTCCTCACAAGCTCCAGGAGGTCATTTGCCATTTCCTGCTAACCCTCCATTCAACACCAGGCTCTTCCTTATCCAGCCCTGGACTGATAAGATCAGCCTCTACTTTCCCCTAGGTGCCCAGGGGGTGTAGGTTTGCTGTTCCAGAACCCCTGGGATTGGGATGCCTGCCCAGTCTCTCAGGAAAGACATTCTCTGACATAGCCAGGCCATGTCCACTAGAGACTCAGTTTGTGTTCCTTCTCATGTTTGGGGGATGCCTCAGCACAAGGCTACAGACGCCTAGCCACTCTCTTATCAGCTACTATGGGCTCCCACATTTCTCACATTCCAGCAGATACCCCTTTGAGTGGTCTCTTAAAAAATCTTTTGCCCCTCAGTTTAAATGGTGATACTCGGCCTAGATGTCTCATATTTTATTCTCTCATGGCTTGGCCTAGGTGCAAGCTAGACAATGGCAGCCAGTGGCTTGAATGTGGCTTGTTTGATTTCCAAATTCTTTGTGACCTTGATAACTACTTGCAGAGAAGCAGCAAGTGTCAGGAGGCCCATTATGCCCAAGCTTTCTTTGCTCTCCACTCATGTCCTTTGCCAGACTTGCTCTGCCCACCAGATAATCCTACTGTGGGGAAAACTCACACTTAACTCCTCAGACTCTGACCCAGCAGATGAACCTCTACCATATCAGTTTCCTCCTCCTCCTGCCCTCTTGAGCCAGTGCTGCCTCCCACTGCAGAGGAGGGGAACTTCAGAGACATCTCAACCTTCTGCCCCTTCTCCCTTACCTCCCCACTGTTACCTGCTCCCTTCCAGCCCCTTCCCCTTCTACAATCCTTCTACTCTGGCAGGTGGTGGGGGTTGAGGGATCAGTTATTGTCCACGTTCCCCTTTCCATGAATAACTTGGCACAGATTGAACAGTGATCAGGGTCCTGCTCTGAAAACCCTGGTAAATACGGAAAGGCATGCCTCCGTGTAACTCAGACATTGAGCCTCACCTGGCAAGACATATATCTAATCATTTTCTCAACTCTCACTCCCGATGAGAGAGAACACATTTGGTGGGCAGCTGAGACTTACACGGATGAACTCTACCAACAAACAACCCAATACACACAGTGGCAGCTCAGGCAGTCCTCAAAAGAACCCCCACTGGCCTTGCCTGGACTTACCAGGAGGGGAATCAACCTCAAGAGGTGTGATCACATGACTAGGGGCCTCCTGGCTGGTATGTAAAAGAATACATATAAGGCAGTACACTATGATAAGTGGGAGAGATTACTCAGGACCGGATGAAAATCCAGCCCTTTTTATGTTCCACTTAATGGAGCCCCTGGCAAAACACACTGATATGGATCCTGAGTCCAGAGAAGGCCACATCTTCCTCCATCTCCAGTTCATTTCCCAATCAGCCTGTTACTAGTGGGAACCTCAGTGAACCCAGGGAGCACCAAGCTACGTTCCCAGCTCTGTTTATTTTTTACTTTGAGACAAGGTATCACTAAGCTGCCAAGGCTGACTTCAAGATTGCAATCCTCCTGCATAAGCTTTCTGAGTAGCTATTCAATTAGTAAAACTCTCACTTTAAAAAAAATCTTGTGCATAGCTGTAAGCAGGCTATAAGAGATTTCTCTCTTTTTTGGCCAATGTAGAAATAATTACAAAATGTTGAAGCCAGTGTGGTTACCTACTCACCTTAGGTGTAAAGTAGTAAATGGTCTGTGGCAGATAACCAGGGACAAACATTACTGAGGGAATTTGGATGAGAAAACTTTAACTCTTGGAGAATTGGCAAAATGCATTGAAAAGGAGAAACAGAATGAGGGAGAAATGGCCAGAAATAAATCCCCTGGTTATTGTTTTAGTGATGGAATTATTAGATACCAGTGAACACTGCACTATAATACCTGCTATGTAGTGGGAGGAAAATATCAGGAAACCAAAAGCAAGTATGATGGTGTGACATTAAGTACTAGGGTTATGATGAATCCACTGATTAGGAAGTGAAAAGCAAACCAAATCCCTAAAGGCCAAATGAAAAACCAACAACAGCATTATCCATACCCAAGGGCACAGTTGAAATAAATGTGACTGTGAATGGAGGGCTTTGCCATTGCTGGCAGTTTTACTCTTTCCCTGATTTTAATTGGTCATGTTAATTAGAAAATTTTAGAATTTCCCCAACCTTCCTCCAGAGTGAAGAATAACCAGTGTCAAATCCCAGGACTATAACAAGAAATTTCAGCTTTAATTTAAATACACAGTGTTGGTAGTGGAAATGTAGACAGGTGCAACTACTATGCAAAACAGTTTGAAGCTTTGTGCATAACTTAAAAATAGAACTACCCTGTGACCTTGCAATCCTTCTTCTGGCTATATGCCCAAAATAGAGGAAGTCACCATCTCCTAAGGGAGTCTACATTCCCATGTTCACTGCAGCATTATTCACAAAATCCAAGATATGGAAACAATCTAAGTGCCCAACCTAAGTGTCAATAGACAAATGGATAAAGTAACTGTAAGTACAGCAATCCTCTCTTGTCCTTAAGGACACATTCCAAGAACCCCAGTAGGTGCTTGAAACCAAAGATGGTAACTAATTCAATATATTTGTTACTTTACAATGGTGCTTTCAGGTCACTATTAAATAAAATAAGGCTAACTTGAACACAAGCATTATGATACTGCAACAGTTGATCTGATAATCTACGTAGTTAGCTACTAAGTGACTAACCAATGAGTAGTGTATATAGTGTAAGTATTCTGGACAAAGAGATGATTCATGTCCCTTTGGGATGGAATGCTGCTATGGTTTGTGTCTAGATGTCCCCCCAAATCCTCATGTGGTCATAGGTGGAGCTTTCCATAGGTGGCTGGATCTAAGGTGTTTGATGCTGGGATCAAGGATGTGATGCTGTGATTGACTTGTGGTGTGATGCTAGGATTAAGGCTGCCCCATGGTGGGTATAAATGCTATCCACCCTAAGGGTGGGTAGCCTGGATAGAATATAAGGGACAGAAAGAGGGTTGTTGCTTTCACTTGCTGCTTGCTGCCTTGCTGACTTCTGTCTCCTGCCTGCTCTGCCATGGACTGTTTCTCCTCTTCCATGGCACCCTGCCTTGGAGCCAGCCAACTATGAACTGAAACCTCTGCAAACTGTGAGCCAAATAAATCTTTCCTCCTTTAACTTTGAGTGTTGGGTATTTTGTTTGTTTGTTTGTTTGTTTTTAGTTTGCAATTTATTATGCTAATTGTTACACCCAGTGAGACAGAACCAACCAGAGACCAATATTAAATCTACACAGGAGTTTATTACCGGCCAGGACCCGAGCCGAGCATTGGACTCAAGCTTCAACTGGGGGTTGACAAACATGTTTTATACACCTTTGAGGCCAACAGTTTCTAGGCCCCCCTATGGGATAGAACTAGTAAAGCAAGCAAAAGGTACAGAAGTGGAATGTCCTGCTGTTAGAACATTTGTAAAACAATAGTTGATTAATTGTTATTTCTAAAGAGACTTTCTAAGGGGAGGAGGTTTTTAAGCTTCCTCCTTCTGAGTTCATCTAAAGGGCAGGCAGGTGGGTCAAGCAGCAATATGGAGTCCGTCTTGCTAACTAGGGTCCTTCACTAATCATCCCATGTTTAAATCTCATTTAAAATAGTACATTGTATATTGAAGGGCTAGAGATGAAACACTTATAGATAAGCAATTGAAAAGATAAGATACATAAGGGACAGGAAAATGTGTCTCTTACATAACTAATAAACTTCTGAAGCATCTGACATCCTGAGAGTGGCTAAATTTTTATTTCCAAAGACCAACCACTCTAGCTGCAACTTGCAGATAAAACTTTTATGAAATTTCAAAATGAGCTTTCACACTAAAGAATGCAGGTTTTTCTCTCCTGTCTCACAGAAACAAATCCTGAAAATATTCATCAAATTCTTCTTCCTGTGATTTTTCATCTGTTTCTGGTAGTGGACCCTTCCAAAGCTCAGATTCTGAAGCACTTTCTTCCTCATCAGAGATTTTATTTACAGAGTCTTCTGATTTCTTTGAAGATGAATGTCCTTTATCTTTCTTCTTGGAAGCTTCTGGAGACAATCTGAATTTTTTATGTGATGACTTTTCATAGCCTTTTTTGGTTTTGGCTTTTCTTTTGTCAGACTTGATTTCTTTTCTCCTGTGGTGAAAATTTAATTTAAAAGAACATTCTTGGCAAAACCTTAATTTAACAAGTGCATTTCTCTTTTCACCATGCTCAATATAACCAAAATTAACTTCCCAACTCTTTAAGCCTTCTTTTGTATCACAACATTTATTTCCACAAAAAAACTGACCTTTTCCTGAAAATACTTCTTTTTCTATTCGCCACCTAAATCCAAACTTATTTTCTTTGTATCTACTGAGATCTGCTAGGCAATATTCCTTGAATAATTTATCATAATATTTATTTGCAAGTCTCTTCTCCCAAGTCATCTCCATTCCATCCTCCTCATTCCATAGGAATCTATGATTTTCTCATGTAACATCTAAGTCTGTCTTGTCATTTTCCCCCAAATGCCTGAAGTCTTCTTTCTTGCCACCATAGTATAAAATATAGTCATTTACAAACTTTGTATGCCTTTGATAAGCATCTATAGCTATGAGGTGAAACCTTCTATTTCTCGCGTCTTCTTTATCCAGCAATTCTGCTGCAACTTGCTTACTGGCCACTTTTTTGAGAAATAAATCCTCTTCAATTTTCCTTTTTTTCCTTCTGCTAGATTCTCCACCATGTTCAACATCACTAAAATCAGGGTCATAGCCTCCATGCCCATGCATTTCAAGCTATGAAATCAACTGACGAGAGTCAGAAAACCTTGAAAATGGAGACACCAAGTATTTTCGGAATCTGCCACCGAAAAAATTTTTTTTTACAATCCACAAGTAGCAGGAACAAGTTTCGAGGTCCTTCTTCCCACCACCAAATATACTCATGGCCTTCCTTACACACCCCTTCCCTTCTGTGCCTCCCTGTTCTGCCAAGTTCGACCTGTGAGTTGTTGCAGCTGCAGCGACCACTGATTGAGCCTGAGTTACAGACTGACCCCCTCTGCCAAGGCCATGCCGAGTGTTGGGTATTTTGTCTCAGCAATGAGAAAAGTAACTGAAACCAAAATCAAAGTCATGAGAAATGAAACTGTGGATAAGGAACTATTGAACATACACACAATGTAATACTATTTGGCCTTAAAAACACATTTTTGGTACAATATGGATAGACCCAGAGGACATTACACTAAGTGAGATAAGCCAGAAATAAAAATATTGCATGATGTCATTTACAAGTGGATTTTTTTTAAGGTCAAATATAGAGCTATAGAGAATAAGACAAAGGTTACCAAGGATAAGGGGTGGGGACAAGAAGAGAAAATAGTAGATGTAGGTCCCAGGCTACAAAGTAGCAGACCTATAAGAGGAGCAAGCCTACAGAACTAATGTACAACATAAGGAGGGCAGTTAATAAAATTGTATCAGGGATTTTTATTAAGTAAGAATTTAGCTGCTCTTGTCAGCAAAAATTAACTACGTGAGATTATATGTTACTCTGCTTCACTATAGTAACCATTTGGCGGTCTACATAGATAACATAAATCATGTTGTAAACCTAAAATACATATAATTTATTAAAAATACTAAAAATGTAGTAGAAGGGTATAAATTCCCAAGAGCCTGCTTTATAGTCATCCACTCTGGCAGTGGGGAAAAATTGGGAAAAATTGGGTGATTGACTATGTACACTAACTTGTTTATTGTGGCTCAACTCAAGTAGATCCATCATATGTCCTATCCTGTAAGAAACGGGGGAAGCCATTTAGGAAATCTAACAGGCTAAAGTGATCTGGATGCCAAGACAGTCTTGATAATTTTTAATTTTATATTCCAATCTTAGAAGAAATGCAGGCAAAATTTCCTTTTGCATGGAAATGATTGACATACATTCACCATTCTCTCTTAAAGGAAGTTGAATTCCCCTGTATATTTTGACAACCATGAACCTATATGGCAAGAAGATGGAAAACACAGAAGAAATGGACAGATTCCTAGATACATATGAATTACCGAAGTTGAACGAAGAAGACCTACAAATTCTAAACAACCCAAT
>NW_004624752.1:16479892-16489923 GCF_000247695.1 Heterocephalus glaber
TGATGAGAAATGGAAAAAATGGAAATAAAGTCTTTGTAAATAGGGAAGGATGGAGGGGGTGAAGGGAGGGCTAGGAATGGGGAAAGAATAAGAACCAAGATGCATCATGTAAAGGTACAATTCCCAATGAGAAATGTAATTCTGTTGTGTACCTAAAATGTACCAATAAAAGAATTTAAGTAAAAAAAATAAAGACCTTTCATTTGTATTCGATTGTTATCTGTTCATAAGGAGTTTAAAATATAACTGAGACATCAACTCCTATAAATTCAATATGCTGATAAGAAAACAAAATGAAAAATGAAATCATGGTGCAATACTTTTTGATGCACCACTATTAAGGGTTTATAAACACTGACCTACAATCACCTGGGGTGAGGTGGCCAAGACTGAAATGTGGGGGGAAAATAATCATTTATGAAAAGGATGAGATTTTGAAGATGGAGGAGATCTGGGTAGGCAGAGAAAGTGCATCAGAATTTCAAATGAAGAGACTCATTTGAACGAAGCGAGGACAAAAACGCTGAGGACACAGAACAGAATGGCTGGAGGCAATTGTGTGTATGGGGAGGTCGGCTGAGACTCAGTGTCGCTGAGATAGTGGTGCATCTGGGCTGTTCGCCTACAGAGTCAAGGCACATAGATGCAGGCAACTGGCAGTCCTTGTTCAGGTGCAGGATGGGACGATTAAAATAATCTTAGACGGCGGGTGTGCTGGGGCATCCCTGCAACCCCAGCACTCTGGGAGGCTGAGGCAGGAGGATTACAAGTTTGAGCCTACCTTGGGCAACACAGCAACTTGGCAAGATCCTGTCTCCAAAAAATAAGAGGAGGGGTAGGGGTGTAGCCCAATATGAAGGTCCTGGGTTAACACACACATGCGCGCGCGCGCACACACACACACACACACACACACACACAAGTCTCAGTGGTAAAGAATCTGTCTAAAATGCACAAGTCCCAGCAAGAAGACAAAGCATCATAGAAAGACAAACACTCCAGGCTAAGTACCTGAGATGGAGGAGTGAAAGAAGAATGTAGGAGATAAAAGGAAAATCAGAAGCAGGGTTAGAATAGCGGCAAGTGGGATGGTGTTCTGAAGACACAACAAAGAAAGAACTGGCAGAACTTAGAACTGGCTAGAGGACTACGGCTCACCAATGTTTCATTCTTTCTACCTATAACCTAGGGATCTAGACTTTTAGTCAAGATAAATGTAAAGTTAGTCAACAAGATATTGTTTTCAGTGTAAGAAAGTTAGCAGTTACTTTTATTAAGTCATGTGGAAAGAATAATACCCCAAGCCCTTTTTGTTTTGTTGCTTAGGGGCAGCTCCCATTAAAAAAAAAACAACTCTCTCCCAAGATATTCCTAGGCTAGGCAGCTCTTGAAAAAGAATAAAATGATGTACGATGTTTAATCTCATGTGCCTCCAACTGTTCCTTTGAAAAATACGGAGAACAATATGTAGCAGCTCATAGGGCTGCTGTGAGGATTGAATGAGTGAATAAATACAATGTTAAGCGTCAAACTTAGTGTCTTAGTGCTAGCTCCCCCACCCCTTGTTATTTTTCCAATGCTGGGACTTGGAAGAATGAAGTGAATGGCCTCATTACATTTGCTATTCATACTAAGGAAAATTAGGGAATAAGGTTGGATTGCAAGGTGGGAAAAGGGTCACCAAGGGAAGAAGGAAAAATATTGCACAAGGCAGAATGATTTTAAATAGGGAACACTATCTCTGATGGGGTGGGGGTGAATATTACTTTTTGGACGTGCCTGCCAGCCGAAGGCAGTGGGTCTTGGCCTAAGACAGTACACTAGTAATGGTGGGAGAACGACACTCCAGTCACTCGGTACCCTACTCTGTGTTTGGTAAATAACTTTGCACCAACTTCTCAAGCTCCTCTTCTCAGTGGAGGAAAGCCGCTCGAAAGACACCAGGCCTCCTAGCAGTCAGTGTACACCGTCCGGGATGCCGAAGCTCAATCAGCTTGGCAGTCTTAGGTTTTGCTTTCGTGATGACTGAGCTGACCAGGTTCGGAGGCCTCAGGGCTCCTTTGTCCTTGCACACTTCATGCCTGACAAGATGCTTAAGCAAAGTGAACCGGCAACCGCTAGGAGGTACCCGAGCCTCGTGTCTGCGTACGGGCGAGCAGAAATGGCTAACAGCGGCTCCCCCCGCTAGGCGGGTCCAGGCGGGTGGCGCTTTTCCAAGGTCGGGCTTGCGATCAGCTCGTCGGTGCAGCCAGGACTTCTGAGAAGAAACAGCCGGTTTAAGGCGGAGGGAACGAATGCGCCCCGGAGGCTTTATCGCAAGAGATCCGTGCCCCGGGAAGCAGCTGATCTGGACGCTGCGGCGCCTTTGCCGGCAGGGCGGAGGCGAGGACCCCGGTGTGCACGCACCGCCCCGTGCGCGCGCTCGCCCGCGTCCGGAGATCAGGGTGTGTGTGTGTGTGTGTGTGTGTGTGTGTATTTGTGTGTGTGTGAGTGTGTGTGTGTGTGTGTGAGCGCAAGCGCGCGGACGGGTGTATCCTAGAGCCGAGGCTCCGGGACCAGCTAAGGGGGTTAGGGGCCCAGGAAGGAATAAATCTCTGCCCACTTCCTCGCGCCTGGCTACGGGTTAATCAGCACCGAGCAGCTGGAGAGAGACGGGAGAGACAGCAGCCCGGGCGCGCCGGCCGGCCGGGGATCGAGGGGTCGGGTTCACCATCCCCCGGTCTTTGCAGCACTCGGGCGCTGCTCTTTTATTTATTTATTAATTTATTTTTTTATTGTCTGCCTCTCTCCCCGGAGACCAAGGGCAGGCGAGGGGCGACGCGGCGGATCTGCACGGGGTGCGCTGGGCGATTTCGAGGTGGGGGAGGGCGGGGGAGACCTTTATTTCCACCAATCCCGGGCGTCCGTCCGCGGAGTCCGGGGCGCAGCGGAAGGCTGCGGCGCGCCGCGGGCTTCACCGATGAGAGCGAGTTCTTTTCTTCTTCGGGCGGGGAGGGGAGTGAGGGTCCCGGCGGGCGAGGCGGAGGAGCCGGGCGCGGGTTAGCGGTCCCGGGCCGCCGTGGAAATTTCCGAGGACTTGGCGCGGCGCGGAGAGTGCGTCGGGGTGGCCGGGGGTGTCGGGGGCGCAGCAGCGCGGGAGGCGGGGAGGCGGCCGAGGGCAGCGCACCGCTCCGGAGGGGGCGCCGCGCCGCTTCCCGGACCCTCGCCCGGGACGACCGTGATGCTGCAGATCCGGCGGGAGCTCCCGGCCGCCGCCGCCGCCGCCGCCGCGTCCCGCTCGCTCCGGAGACCCCAGCGCCCGCCTTCTGCAGGGGAGACGACCTTGGTCTAGCTCGTGACTTGCCTGCCGGCTGCTTCCCCTTTTTTTCGAAAAAGTTGCCTTTTCCGAAATCCTCGCGCTGACGTTTGGGGCCGTGGGGGCCGTAGCGGCGGTGCGTGCGTGTGCACGGGGGGCCGGCCACGCGGGGACCTCCGGCTGCCCCTTCGCCCCGCGGAACCGCGCTCCGGCCCCCGGCCCGGGACGTCAGGACTGCTATGAGCCGCTGCGGGCGGGCCCGGCGACAGACGTCCAGGGGGGCCATGGCCGTGCTGGGGTGCAAGTTCCCGCGCATCCGGCTGCCCGTGGGCGCCAGCGCCCTCTGCGTGGTGGTCCTCTGTTGGCTCTACGTCTTCCCCGTGTACCGGCTGCCCGACGAGAAGGAGATCGTGCAGGGGCTGCTGCAGCAGGGCACGGCGTGGAGGAGGAACCAGACGGCCGCCAGGCTCTTCAGGTACTCTCGGCCTTTGCCCTCCTGCTGGCCCAGGTCTCGACCGACCGGCCGGCCGGGACGGCCCCGCAGTGCCCTTGGTGACATTCCCATTCTGGAGATTGTAGTCAGGACCCCTCCCCAGCCCTCCCTACTCGGACAGATGCGCAGGTAAAGACTGAGCTCGGGTCCTCCCAAGCCTGAGTTGTCCTGAACAATTTGCGGATGAGAAGGGCGGACAGGAGGACCCAGGCTAACTCAGTCCCTCGTACTTAATGAGAATTTATTTCTTGGGCTCTGCAGACCGAAGCTAAAGAGAACTAAAGGCAGGTAAGAGGCGTCTTCCCGAGGGAGGCGAGCAGTTGGTAGCACAAATCATCAGAGAGGGCCTGATGAGCAGACCTTGGGCAGGGAGGGACAGGGACACCCAGCCAGCTTCCTGCTGCTTTACACACTGTGCCCAACGCACCTAGACAGGACCGACTGACGTCTTATCAAGAGCCAGAACGGTGCGATTTGTACGTTGAAATCGCAACAACTTTCTGATAACAGGGTTTTTGTTTTTCTCCTCTTACCGACCACCAACTCTTTGGAAGGATGAGTTACCTGCTCAAGGTCATGTACCTTTGAAGCGTGGGTGCTGGAATTTTCACCACTGAAAAGCTTCTTGTTCTTTTTGTTGGGGCTTAAACTTGTGGATGCTTCCGGAAGGTGGGAGATGTCCTTTAGGGAGAGACTTGAAATCAGAAAAGAAACGAAAAACAAAAGCAGGTTGGAAATCAGAACTCTGAGGATCCCTGAGAAGCTGTAGTTTCCCTTTGTTTGGGGGAAATGTTAGTTTAAGGGTCGGAAAAGAAGTTCCAGGCGGTAGGGGTTGGTAGGTAGTTGGAAGGAGGGTAGAGCTGCCTCTGGTTCTTCAAAGTACAGCCAGAGCGTCCCTTTCACCTTCAGTCTGAAGATGCGGCCTTTGGCTTTTCTGAGAGTAGAGGGTCTGGCTAAGGAGGGTTTTACTCTGCTCTTTAGAAGATCTTCCAGTCAGTGTGTGGGCAGGTGAGAGTCAACGTAAACGCTTTCACTGCTTTATTTACAAGTGTTCACAAGCATGTATACATTGAAACAAACTTTTGAATATATATTTTCCCAGGCCTACTGTTGGAAAGAAGGTCACAGGGACGATATAGCCAATTCTCTCAGAGGAAGGCAGCAAAATTCTCCTTAAAGCTGGGAAGGGGAGATTTTCCCTCTTCCTTTGTTTTTTTTTGTAACTATACCATCAACTTTAAAAATAACCCCAGCCCCCTAACAATACATAAAGATTAATTGTCTCTTGCCTCACAACATTGATTGCTGGATTCAAAAGAAGGCAAAAGGTATAGCACCCAGCTTTCTGTCCTTGTGCTTTTATTTCAAGTAATATATGAAAATCAGTTAAGAACTTCCCTTTGGGTTGCAATGAAAGACTCCCATTGTTTTGCATGGGAGAATAAATAATGAAGCTCTGTTAGAGAATAAATTTGTTTTTAGAGAACACAATTGAGTGGAAAATGCTTCATATTCTGATCAACAGACTGTTGCTGGGACGCATTTGTCCCTTGCTCTCCACAGCCTGAGGTAATCTTCGGTGTGCGTAACTGTCCTTTAGTCTGTGCTTCACGTCTATGTGCAGAGAATGGCTTACTGAAATCCATACACTACAAAGAGTACCCGAACAGACCCATCAAATTTAGTGTCTGTGAACTGTGTAAAAGGCACCATTGCTTACCAGGAACAGATAAACAGCATAATATCGCTGGCAACCTACTGTATCTCTTTGACTCTTAGCTTCCTTATTTATAACAAAAGGATGATAACATCTCTCTTGTAGGACTGTTATAAGGTTTAAATAATAATAGTAATAATGATGATGATAAATAACTAATACCAGATGTCTGATACATTGCATCCCCCAAAAATGGTTGTTTTATAATTGTTATAGTTATAATTTTCTGTATATGCTACAATTTAAATAAGGACATTGGGCCAGACCATAAGAATTTGGAATGTTTCCCCTAAAAGATTGATAGAAGAAACATTATTTGTCCACACCCACCTCTCCACTCACTTTGCTTAAGCTAATGACCAGAGATAGGAGTTTTGAAAAATTAAGCTTCATGTTTGGTAAGTGAAAAGAATATTTTCATTACTTTGCACATTTAGTAAAATTCATTGTTTTTTAACACATGGATTATTAACATATGAGTACAAGTGTATATTTGTTAAGTATTAGCTCAGCCCAAAGCCTTTATTATGCTAACGAGTCACAGTTTTGCCAAGCAAGTACGTGTGTTTCTCCAGCCTGAAGTATCTGGTCAAGACAAATATCTGTACATGTGTATAATATGTATTTCTGTGTGGAGAGTGATGCAGTTTTATTTATAAACAAGGAAATTTTGTCATCTGCATGTAGAGGCATATGCATACATCCAAATATTTGCAGTTAGTTACTTGAGCAGTATTTAGTGAGTGACTACTACCTACCTACCACATAGGTGTTAAGTCCAGGAAGGTAAGGGTATATAGCATGGAAAATTGTCTCCTCTAAGAAAGCTGACTTTTTGCTAGGGAATGACTGACAATAACCAAAAAGAAAACAATGTTGATTTGCTGTACTTTTCAATGTTATGAAGACAAAAGAGAGTGTTCCATTATGTTTACAAGCACCAGAATTTCAGATTTTATTTTATTTTATTTTTTGGAGTGCTGGGGATTGGACCCGGGAACTCAACCATGCAAACAAGCACTCTGTCACTGAGCTATATAGTCTCAGCCCATTTAGATTTTATTTTACCATGTGTGGTTTTATTTACTTTTGTGATTTTCTTCTTTTCTGAGCTCAGAACCACAGAAGTCAACCTGAGTACTTCTTAGATGGGGAACTTAGACAAACTGCGTAGGAGATGACCGAGAAGGTGACAAAGCTGCAGGTGTTTGAACTAAATGGAAAGTTTTCCTGACAATCATACGGTGATAGGAAGGTAAAGAAATCAATTGATTTCAGCATAGAAGCTTTCTTAACTCTTGTTGCTTTTGATCAAGGAGTTAGGTAATATGAGAAATGGCAAACCAAAGCAGCTATTGTCTTTTCCATCAGATACCCATTTCATTTGTTCCTCCAAAATAAACCTCAGCTTTGGATTTATGTACAAGGCTATATGTATATTCTTGGCATCTGACACACTAACAACAACGCCAGCAATAGATTATCAGATGCTTCCTAGCTGCCTGGCATAAGTGCTTTATATGGATCGCCATGTTTGATCCTCATAGGAACTTTGCATTTTATCCACATTTATAAAAATGAACATGCCTTCACCCCTGTCATCAAAGGATTTTCTATAATCCCGTGGGAGGGGCAGATTAGACATATAAATATATATATTTACTTTGTGACCTAGAAAGACAACGTGGCAGAGTGACAGGTTTAGGGAACACGTGTGGGTCACAGTGTGGTTGGGTTATGGTTGTGACCCTGTTTGGTTGTGCAGTCATCGGTGAGTTCAACTTGCAAAGCCTGTTTCCCCTTTTGTGAAATGAAGTTTCTCGTACAGTATCTCACAGATTTGTAGTGCAGATTACCTGAGACATACAGAAAGCACCTAGAATGATGTTGGCCATGTCTGTTTAATTCATGGTCATTATAATAAAAACACAAGCAAAGAGTTGGGGAAGTTCACAGAACATGGTAATTCCACTGGAAGGGAAGAAATAAGATTTTAGAACGGAAATCGTGTTTGCTGTTAGCTATGCTATAGGGATAAAAGGAACCCTTCTACATTATTGATAGGAATGTAATCTAGTATACCTACTATGGAAATCAGTGTGGAGATTCCTCAAAAACTAAAAATAGAAATTCCATTCAACCCAGCTATTCCTCTTCTAGGTATCTTCCCCAAAGAACTAAAGAAATTGGGCTGAGGATTCAGCTCAGTGGTTTCGCCGCCTGCTGTGCAAGTGCAAGGACCCGAGTTCGATCCCCGGTACCAAAAAAAAGAATTAAAGACATCATATTACAGTGATCCATGCATACCTGTGTTTATAGCAACACAGTTCATACTAGCTAACTCTTGAAAGTGGCCTATATGTCCACCAGGAGATGAATGGATAAAGAAAATGTGCTGTTTAAATGCAATGGAGTACCATTCTGCTGTAAAGAAGGATAAACGAGTCATTTGTAGGAAGGTGGATGCACCTTGAGACCATAATGTTAAGTGAAATAACTCAGACACACAAGCTTAAATATCACATAGTTTCTCTTATGTGAGAAACCAAAAGCATAAATAAAGAACAAAATGAAAGATAGGAAGTAGGGAGTGAGATCTTTTGCAATTGGGAAGGAGATGAAGGGAAGGGGGAGGGCGGGAAGGGAAAGGGATGAAAAAGGAGTTGTAATGTGTTCCGTACATGTATCAACTCCCGACGAGGCATGTAAGCTTTCTATACTGCAAACGTGTATTAATAAAAAATAAAAATTGAGAAAAAAAGATGGGGCAGTGTTAGGTGAGAATAGAAGAATGTTATAGGCAGAGAAAGCAGGAACAGTGAAGGCAGGGGGTTTGGCAGTGCCTGGCAAGTTTTCGGGATGGAAAGTTATCCAGCCACCCACGGAGACCTTGGTTGAAAGGTAGGCTGGGAGATAAGAGGAAGCCACGTCCCAAGCTTTGAATGTGTCTAAGGTGGGGCTCCCGAGAAATGGACAAACACCAGCGGGCACAGCTCCCGGCAGGAAAGGCAATGCACATTACCGTGACCAGTGGATTTGGGGATGGCGAGCCCAGGGTGATACAGCGAAATGGTTGTTTTGAAGATTTTGTTCACTTACTAACTAGTGACGATGACATGGAGCAGTTATGTTCCTTTTGATTTCCAAACTCTGAGCAAGCCACTGATCTGGGCAGTTCTGCCTTATGTGGCTTTTCCTTTTCCTTATGGCTCTGTAAACATTGAGACATGTGCATTTGCTGTGATGGCCAGAGATCCACCTTGGGGACAAAGGGAATGACAGGCTGGTGCGGCCATCTGTGTGAGAGACAGAAGTTTAGTGTCTTTAACTTGGAGATTTGTGGGATTTACCTTGAAGAAATAGCTTAGGAAAAAATGGTATAGTAAGTTTTGATACTTAAAATAAGTCACATTTATGCTGCAGATTTCCAAACGTAGAGGAACTCAGCAATAATCACAAGAGCAAAACTATGTTGTTCACTTTCATTGACTCATAAAACATATGAAGCCTAGTTCTTAACATTCTTATGTGTCTTCTTTTGTCTCAAAGCAATTCTATAAAGTAGGTTTTTGTATATTTCTTATTTTATAGTTGAGGATGTCAAAGTTCAGAGAGATCCATGAATAAAATGATAGTTGCATTTCTAATCCTGAACGATTGAATTTAAACCTCCTGCTTGTTTTCTGATAATCTTGGATAAGTGAAGCTGTGTTATATATATCTTTTATAATCTGGCCCTGATTTCTATTCTGCAACATATCTTACATCAACTTTCTTCATGGGCCTTCATTGTCCATTTCCTCATTGTTCTATAAACTGTGGGACTGTTGTGAGAATTAAAGTGTTGAAAACGTTTACTCCTTTCCAACATATGACTAGTGGTCAGTTTTTTAAACATTTTTTTGGTCTTTTTAAAAATTAATTTTATTGGTACACTTTAGGTATACAATATAATTACATTCATCATTGGAAA
Organism: Heterocephalus glaber; assembly: GCF_000247695.1. The sequence continues at coordinate 16,489,371 of NW_004624752.1, forward strand.
TTTACACCTTTACATAATTTCTCTTGGTTCTTATTTTTTTCCCCAATCCCCTGAACTACCTTCAACCCCTCCATCCCTCCCCATTTACAAAGACTTTGTTTCCATCTTTTCACTTTCTCATATTAATTCCATTCCCTTCTTTCCTTTCCCCTACCTCTTCCACTTCCCCTTCCTCTTTGCCCCTTTTCTTCCTATTTCACATTATCTATTATACCTTAAAGTCCTTATTTACACTTTCAATTTCTAACACTAGAGGAAACTATTCGGTATGTACACACGTGTGTCCTATTTATTTCACCTAAGAGTATCGCCTCAATGTGCATCCATTTAGCTATAAATGTCTCTAATTCATTTTTTATGGCTGACTATTACTCCATTTTATAAAAAAACTCATTTTCTTTATCCAGTCTCCAGTAGATGGGCAATTGGGCTGCTTCCAAGTTTTAGCTATCACAAATTGTGTTGCTATGAACATGGGTGCACATATATCATTGTGGTATGATTTTTTTAATCCTTTGGGGAAGATACCCAGCAGGGGAATAGCTGGGTCAAA
>NW_004624752.1:16493583-16581812 GCF_000247695.1 Heterocephalus glaber
TCATGAAAGTATCTTATTTCTCCATCAATTTTGAAAGATAGTTTTTCAGGGTACATCAATCTGGGTTGGAGGCAGTTTTCCTTTAGGGCTTGAAATAGGTCACTTCAAGCTCTTCTTGCCTTGAGTGTTTGCATTGAGAAGTCTGCTGTGATTCTGATGAGCTTTCCTTTGTATATGATTTACTTCTTTTCTCTAACATTGTAGAATTTTGTTCTTCTCTTGGGTTTCTGGAATCTTAACTTTTATATGCCTATGTGTAGATGTTTGTTGATCAAGGCTAGTTGGAGTCTTATATGCCTCACTTATCTGTGTGTCAAGTTCTTTTCCCCTGCTTGGGGAGTTTTCTGCCATCACTTCTGTGAACAGTTTTTTTATGTCATCTGCACTCTCTCCTCTTTCTTCCTTGACTCCAATCAGTCTTATGTTATTCTTCTTTGCATTGTCTACCAGGTGCTGGATTGATTTCTTGTGGTCCCTTTCTATTTTAAAGAGATTTTTCTTTTCTTGGTCACTAATTGCAATCTTATCTTCTATATCTGAAATTCTGTCCTCACATTGGCTCATTCTGCTGTGTAGACTTTCAATGGAATTTTTCATCTCCTGGAAATCTATTTGCATCTGTTTTATGGGTTCCATCTGTTTCCTATGTTTGGATTCCATTATGCTCCTCTTTTCCTCTATTTTTTAATGTGTGTCCTCTCTAGATTTATTATCTTGTCTTGCACTATGGCCATAATCTCTGCTGTTATCTGAGAAATTATTCCTGATTTCATTTTTTCCAGGTCTTTTTTTATTGCCAGTTCAGAGAGTCCAGGTGGTTGAGTATCAGATTGTTCCATCTTGTTTCCCTTTGGGTTTGCGTTAGGTGATCTGGCAGCCTGGTTTTGAGATTTGTTTACGTGTCTTCTCATTCCAAGATGGGGGTGAAGGGTGTTTGCTTTTGGTGCCCGTGCCTCAGCTCCTTAGCACTGGGGGTGGTGGTAGGGCAGCCTGGAAGGGTCACCTGCTCGCTGCTGGGGGCGGCTCTGCTCCTCCACTAGTGCTCAGTTTTTGTGACTGCCCCACCATGTAGCTTTACTTGGTCCTCCTCCTTCCCTAGGTTCTTTTAGAAACTTCTCTTTAGTTTTCTTTGCACCTGATAAGCATACTATTGCGTTTCTTTCTTTTATCCAAAAATGACTACTACTGTGTGTCCACCACTACTACCGGGGAAGACTGTGGGACTATAGCACAAAATTCTTGCTTTTTTGGAATTTCTAGGCTAATGAGAGGGGACAGCCAATAAGCAGATGCATATACAGATATCTAGTAGTGAGAGATGTGTTAATCATGCTGTTTTAAAAGTACCAGTTTGTCTGTCTGCTCTGCTCAATTTTAAGTTCCTTTTCACTTTGCATTCCCATAGCCTACAGCGGCCCCTTGCTTACTAATTTGTGTTTAGTTATTGCCTGATTGGAAGTGTTAGAAAGGGATGGGATCACATAGTCAGATAAATCAGACATTTAATGGGGAGCTATTGTGCGTCCAGCACCACCAGCAGTGTGGGGGATCAGAGGAGGAGATGGCATCTTCTCTATTTTCAAATAGTTCTTACTCTGCAGAAGGCTCCTGCTGTCGTTACTGCTGACCCTGGGGCTGGATATTCCTTGTGGCAGAGGGCAGTCTTCTGCTCACTAACTGAGGCAGTACCTCTCCAGACTTAGTGAAATATCCTCTGGTTGAGAACTACTGCTTTAGAGAAACACAGCCAGCCCAGTCGACAGGATTTTAAAAACCCTGAAAATATCTGCAATTGAGAACTACATTTGCAAACTAGAAATTATAAATGCTTTGGCTATTTAGAAAGGAGGCATCTCAGGAGGCTCCCTTAGTTGAAGGCTGGCTTCCTGGAAGAGGAGTGAATGAATTGTGCTTGACAGACGGGCAGATCTTCCAAGGTTAGGGAAGGTTTGGGAGAGGAGATGCACTTTTGGATATTGACTGTTAGCAGCTGTCTCTATCAAAAGCTAATGAGAGATGTGTTTAAGGTTATAGCACATCCTCTCTTTATCCCTGGTCAGGGGGACTCCATGCTCTGCCTCTTATGCTTTTAGGAGCCTCACCTTGCTCATCCTCTGTTCTTATGCCTTCTCAAGGGGCATGGTGTCAGTGGGATCTTTCTAGATCCTGGAATTATCTGTCCAAGTGATCCCAGCCCACTTCTGCAGCCTGACCCCCTCCATTTCCCTGCCTTTTTTCCTGAGCATGGCTTATCCCCCTGATGTGCACTTCTTCACCAAGGCATGGTGCTTCAGGGGAGGGGAGGCTGTGGAAGGAACATGGATATGGGGCCCTGAGGTCCACATGTGCACATGTGGTGGCCTCTCCCTACGTACCCTTGTTCCAGTAGCAAGCTTGCTAGAGTCTCAGTGGTCTAAGATCCAACCTGGCATTGCAGGTTATTATGCAGCATATTTGTCCAGAGAGGAGGATACCATGTGTTTTATCTGTTTGCTGGCTTCACTGTAACTCCCAGATAGATGTATTTTTACTTCTTCTGCCTTGCAAATAAGGGGTGGATGGAATGCCTTTGGTGTGTACTGTAGGATCAATGCTCAAGTGAAATATTGTACTTTTTTTTTTTTTTTGCAGTGATAGAGCCTATTGATCTTCATTTGAGAGAGGAGTGTTTCATGAAACTGGTCGAATCAATCAAATTATAATATATGTTAGGTGATAACGTATGGCCCGTTAATTTATCTTTTGACAAGGTAGTGAATCTTGCAAGTGATGCTATCATAATGTAATGTGACCTAATGGAGTTGATCAATTTGTAGTAAAATACAATACTTTTTCACCTTTTATTCTAATTTAGCTCTGCTGGGATTTGTGTGATCAGAGGCAGGTTATGTAACCTCTCTATACTTTTGTCATTTGAAAAATGAGTCTAATATGCTAACCCACTTTATGGGCTTCTGATGATGAATAAGGCAGATGATTAATGTAGAAGCCATAGCCATCCTTACCCAGAGAGATGAGCTGACAGAAAGCTTGTTCCTGGCTGGAAAGAGTCTTGGCTTTTGGGCCCCAGAAAATCAAGTTCAGAGCCAGGTCCACCCATCTGTCTGTCCATCCATCCATCCATCCATCCATCCTACTGGGGATGGACCCCAGGACCTTCACATGCCCTGCCCTCTAAAGATTTTTAGTATTTTGGAACAGGATCTCTCAAAGTCAGTAAATTGCCCAGCTGGCCTTGAACTTGGGATCCTCCTGCCTCACTCTCCCAGAAAGCTAGGACTACAGTTATGTGCCACCATGTCCAGCCTAGCTGGATTCTGTCACTTATTCATTTTATGACCTTGAACAATTGATGTGGACTTTCTGAGCCTTAATTGTTGGTAGCAACAGTCACCTTGAGAGGATTAGGCACTGAGTAGTTGCTAATTATTCATGTATACTAAGAAAAGCTGGGCCTTGGGGTACGTTCTGTGCTTATAATTGTACCTCGGTAAAGGGACATCCAGATGAAAGGTGGCCTGTGACACACCCTCTTCTTCCATATTGTTAGTTTAGTGGGTGCATTCTGTGGTTTGGGGAACTTTGAGTAAGACAGCAGAGCCCAGTATTGCCACCTGTCCATTCATTCATTCATTCATTCATTCTGCTGTGCTTCCTGAATGCTTACTGTATGCTTACTGTGTGCCAGTGAGATGTGGGGAATGTAGTGATGAATACAATTCAGGGTCCCCAGCTTCATACTATCTCCAGCCTAGCCTGGTGACATTAGCTAAGTCAGTAGAATATTGAATAGTGGGGTGTGCCATGGGTGATAGTTTGTTTGTTCTGGATACTTATGGTAGTTTTCCCTTTTTGCTCAACTGTGACACTCTGTGACAGGGAAACAGCCAAGACCAGAAGAGCTGTGTCACTTTTGTAATTAGGTGCCAGGTGGAAGTGGAAATGAATTCAGAGTCACACACTCTCCATTTTCCAGGTTTTAAGCAACAGAGTTATACAATTAGAGATTTCCCAGTGATTGTAATGACAGTAGGGTTTTTGAACAAAGTTCTTGTTTCTACTATAGATACAATAAATATATGCATAACTGTATGTCCCCCATGTCCATTTAAAAATTCATAGCGTTTCATCTGATTATTCATCTGATTTTGGAAATAATACGTATTTACTGTATAAAAATTGAAAAGGGAGTAAAAAGGAGATTAAAAATCCCTTATAATCCCATCAAAAGTATTTATTGTATAGTCTCTTGTGTATGTTTGTATGTGTGTATATTACTGAATTGCATTTTGTGTGTATAGTTTTATATTCTCTTTTAGTCATTCAGAAGTAGAGTGCAACATTTTTATATACAATCAAATTTTAATTTTCAAACTCATGATAAAGTAGTTTTATGATTTTCATTTTGGAAAAGTCATTCTTTATTGAGAGATTTTTTGCAATATATTTACCACGTTGGGACAAATTACTTTCTTAAAAAGATTATTCATGTCGCTGACAAATGTGTTTTTTAGATTTTTTTCCTTTGAACATCTCTTTGTATATATTTGGTGAATAACTGAGTATAGAAAATAAAAGCAGAGATCTGTTTTCTTATAATGAGCATTTAAATGATAAAAGCAACATTATTCTCATTTGTAACATTTAACAAACATTGCTGATATTTTGGGGCATATTCTTGCAGACATTTAATGCCTTTGTGTGTATAAATAAAACAAAACTATCATTAATTTGTACACAAAAAATAATTTTCTGGTAATAGTATTGGTAGCTCAACTTCATCCCTTTTTTAATGGCTGTAAGATTTTCTATTGTTAGGCAAGATGAAAAATTTCTTAATCCTGTATTATTGGATATTTGTATGATTGCAGTTTCTCACTTTTGTAAATAATGATAGGATGAATTTTCTTTTATGAATACCTTAAACATTTCTCTATTTTCTTGGTATAAGATTTTGGAATTACTGTGTTACAGGTTGTTTTTCCTACCAGCAGTTCTTATAAGTGGCTTCTTTGGCTATTTATAGAAAATCTTAGACTGTCTAAGGGCAGATTTGGATTTTTCCCCCTTTTAAAAAGAGTGAGCACACAGTGATTTTAACAGTAAATGATGAAATTTCTCTTAGGGAAATTTTCAAGAGGTTAAAGCAACTAAGAATGGTTCCATTTGGCTGGATATGGCAGTGTTCCTTCACTGAACATGTGGAGACCTAGCTATGAAGAATTATTTAGGACAGCAATACATGTATCTGTTATGGCTGTTGTCTCCATTATAGTGCTGTACAGTTGATATTTAGCACTATGTTCCATCACCATTTAAAATGCAGTGCTTTCTAGAACCACTTACATCATTTTTCTAGGACTTAAGCAAATAAGTAAAACTATAACTTAAAGGGAAAAATGAACTTTTACTTTATAATAAGATTGTGATTTCAAGGAAGGAGAAAAACATCTTAAATAAAACAAAGACATTATATTTTGTGACTCTATAATTTTAAGTCATTTTCCTGTATACTAAAATTAGAAGTCTTGAACGTGAGTCTGGGACAGGTTAGAACCACCCAGTGGAGGGGAAAAGTGGTATAAAAAGGGACCAAAACCCCATGATGATATTTATCGGGGCCGGTGTTTGGAGGTTCAGGTTTGGTGAGTGTGATGTCCAGAGCCTGTACCACCCCTGCCTACAGTGGCAATCAGCGCTGTGTCTGTGGTGTTTTGAGGCAAGAGATTGAGTCTTGTTTTGTGATCACAGTCTTACTAAGTGTATAAGCAGTATTTGTGGGATGAATGAAAATGTGAGATTGTCTCAGAGGCCATTGGACAGATATCTGAATAACTTTTAGGAGTTGCTGCATTTATTGCCTAACACTCTGCTATAAATATTCATGGCCAGTTCACTTGTTCACTCCTTCATTTATTCATTCTTTTGTTCAACAAATATCTGTTCGGTACCTTCTATATGTCAGGCTCTGTGCTACTTGCTGAGAATAGAGTACCACTCCTGAAAGACACGGGACTCGCTCTCACAGAACATAATTTACACATAGTCTTACGTTATAAAAGCAGCAATATTTTCAGTCTCTTCACTCACTCTTTTGCGACAGAAAGCACAGATACAGCTTAAACTTCCCTTTTGGAACTTAGATGTATATGTGTATATTTGGGGCAGTCCAGGAAGGCCCGCAGTCCCTCCTTGGGTCCACTCCTTGGGGCTAGCTAGCATCGTGACTTGCGGGGAAGGGATACTATCTCTTGACTCTTGCTAACCTTTGCAACATGTGAAATGTTAGAGAGTAAAAGCCCTTTAAAACATTGCTGGAAGATACATGAGTCCGTGGGGGAAAACAGAGCTCAGCTATGGGTGGAATCAAAGCGGCTGAGTGTGAGGCTGGCTTGGATGTGGATTGCTTGGATTGCTCTCTTTGTAAGCAGCTGCTGTCAACTCAGCCGGACACCGAGCAGTAGCAGAGGGAAGGAAGAGGGTACCTGGCAGTTAAACCATGGAAGCTGTGGGTGGAGAGCCTCAAACTGGGATGAAAACAACAAAAAATTATTCCAATTTTTCCTAATAACTGCTCCAACCATGCCATCTCAGGTATACCTTTTGACACCCACCACCCACCTCACTTAGCTGACTCTAATGAATCTCTCAATAACTTGGCCAGATTTTTATTAATTCTTATCTGCCTGATTAATGGGAGAGCCCCATTCTGCCATTTAGCTCAGTTTTACTTACTTATTTATTTGGTACCAAGGATTGAACTCAGTAACCTTGTACTTGCGAGGCAGGTGGCAGAACCACTGAGATAAATCCCCGGCCCAGTTTTATTTATTTTAAAGCACATTATTTGTGCCTATTCAGGGACATCCAACTCAGGGGCTCCCTGCAAGCTCTGGGGCTTGCTTGGAAGGTATAAAGGCCATTTGTTCTCCGATACAGAGTCCTGCCCACCCCCTCTATGAGCTGCGACTTCAGCTTGGTAGGAGGAGGTGAAATACCCACAGCTGAGGACTGCTGTCTCCCTGGTGGACTCTGTGACTGCTCACTGCCTTCTTCAGTTGGTTGCAGCCTTCTTCAGCAGAGTCCTGGTCAATATCACATTCACAGGGGACCCCCCAGTTTTGCCAAGCTAGGGGCTCTTCCCTGTCCACCCTCTCTCAGCTTCACCATCTCTCCATAGCCCAGGATAATCCAAGAACAACATGCTTGGTTCTCTTTATTGCAGACTTTCTTGGTTTTTTGTTTTTTCGGTACTGGGGATTGAACCCTGGAAACAGTGAACCACATCCTCACTCCTTTTTTATTTTGAGACAAGCTTTCACTAAATTTCCCAGGCTGGCCTTGAACCTGTAATCCTCCCGTCTCAGCCTCCGGAGTAGCTGGGATGACGGGCCTGTGCACTGTACAGGCTCTGTTGGTGTCCATAGTGATGGGTGTGGCACTATGCCTGCTCCCCTCCTTTGTTGGTGTAAGTCCGAGGGCCTTACCAAACGCTCCGAGGAGCTGACTGCAGCGAAGAACACCCGAGAAGGAACACACTGGACAAGTTGGAAAGTAAAACAGACCTTTATTAATCTGGCCAGACGGCACTCCCAAAGCAAAGTAGCTTAGAGAGGCAACTGGCTCAGAGTCCGAGGCTGTTTTTGTAGGGGTTCGCAGGGAAAATTGGCAAGCAGAAATACGAAAGCAGAGGAGAGAGATAAAACAGACCTTTTACAGATTGTCCTTAAGATAACATATTCAGATATGGAGTTGGACAAGCATGACGGAACACTACGCACACAACAGACCTTCCTGGCACAACAACAAGCACATCCGTAGAACTCAATGTCTACCTGGTGATCCGTAACAGAAGCAGACAAGTTGGGGCCCTATTACAAAATGGAGTAACTGTTGTTCAGTCTCACAGTTGGCAGGACAGAGAGCCTTCGTCTCCTTTCCCCGGGGCCGGAGAGAGGAGCTGCACCTTAAGAGGATGGCTCTCCCAGGGCCATGACTGCCCCCAGTCCTTCCCCAGTGGGAGTCAGCTGGGCTATGGGAGGACTGGTTCTATGGCTTGGCACCTTTTAGAAAACCTGTTGACAGAGGGCTGGCTCTAAAATCTGGTGGCTTTCTGAACTTTAAAAGATATGCAGCTTAGCATATGTTGGCCTCAGTGTGAAGGAAGTCTTGACTGTAATTCCCAGGTTAGACAACAAAACAAAACAAAACCCAAAAAGAAAACCCTCACATTTCATTGCCACCATCCCCTGGATAAGTTATAGCACTGAGCCCTCATAGCACTGAGTCCCTGTGTGCGTTTTTCAAAAGGACCGCCATGGGCCCCAGAGACGGATGTGCTCCGTGAGCCAGTTCAGTCTCCTCTCCAGCAGGAGGAGGAGGTTTCCCCCAAGGCGAGGCATCCAGGTCCCCCAGCCTGTGTTGATCATGAATGTCTCTCACCATTTCCTTACCAGTTATAGTCAGTCTCTCTTCTAGGCCCAGTTCTTCCTCTTCCTCTTTTCTTATTGCTCAGGAGCAGACCAACATATCTCCTAGCCAAGTGGGCATTGAGGACCCTCTGGCCAGGTTCCCCAATCTTCATTCCCTGGGGACCTCTCACTTCTTCAGGGAAGAGAAGAATCCTCACTCTTCAGCACATTCCTTTTGCCCCCAATTTTCCCTTCTTATTGGCCAGAGCTGGGGCTGGGGTGCTAATCAGATCCCTCCACAAGCCCTCTGAGGGGCTAGCGCATATGGGGGTACCTAGCAGCTGTGTGTCCAGCTCTAGATGTAAGCCAAAATCACAGCCCAAAATCTCACTGAAAATCCTGTTATGGAAGGAAAGAACCAATAAAGAAGCCAAAAGATTGCTCCTCATGTATCAGATTTCAAGATTTATAATTTGTAAGAGATCCAAAAAATTCTCTTTAAATTTTTAAAATAGAGATTCAATATGGAAAATTAAGTTCAGATTTAATTAACATTTACTGAGCACCAATGATGTGGGAGCCTGCTGCAAGAGGCTGCCTTGCAAAGTACATCCGCGAGTGGAACCCTAGCTCTTCAGATCGGCTCAATCTCTCAGACAATAATGACGATATTTTTAGTAATAAAGTTGTTATTTATTTTGTGTCTGCCATATGCTAGGCACTGTTTTAAGCACTTTACACAGTGTTATCATTCAACACTCCAAGTACAGACTGAGATAGATATTATCCTTACTTTACAAAGAAACAAGCTGTAATTACTTGCCTAAGGCCATTTCAGTGGTCAGTGGTGCTAGGAGCTAGCATTTAATGAATGCTTACTGCATGTCTACTTCATTTAAGTATTTTATGGACATTAACATGATCATAGCAGCCTTATAAGATGGTACTTTTATTGATGGAGAAACTGAAGCAAAAAAAGCTTAAAGACCTTGCTTAGGGTTGTGCTGTTAGTAAACAGTCTGGCTCTAGAGCTCATGGACGTCCTTGTTATGTTGGACCATTGCAGTAGGACAGGTAGCCACCATTCAGAGCTCAAGCCAGAGCCTGATGTCTCCTCCTATTGCACCATTTTAACACAAAGGAATGAACCTCAGGTGATAAAGGTTCAGCCTGGATATTTCACTGTTGTTAAAGTCAGGGCTGTTGATACCACTCACTCTTCAAGGGCTCTACAAATAAAGCAGTGAGCCTACATCAGGGGGGAAAAGGGTGTTTCCTTCCTTTCTGGGTCCGCCAGAGATCTCTGCTTCATCCCAACGGCTTAGTTTTGGGATCCACTTGCTCTTGTAACTCTGGCTGTCCTAACCCACTTGTTTACCTGCTGTTTGTATCCGAGTTGGATGCCAAGAAAATGTACCAACCAGAGCAAGTGGAACTAAATCCCGTCCCACTGTGAGAAACAGAAGCCAAACTTGCGGAGACTTTTTCTGTGCTATTTAGAAAGGGAACTTCTTGCATTTCTTTCCAGAGTGAAAATCCCCAGGTACTTTTGCCTTTAGACCCTATCTCTAAAATGGAGTCTGTATGATCATGTTTTGAGTTATTCAGAAAGCTAACCTAGAGATACAAAGTACATTTAAGAAATAAGACCCATGCATTCTTGTTGTAAGAGTTACAACTTTATGCAAATAGATTAAGCAAACACAAAAGCCTTCTCAATCTTAGTCTCCAGAGATAAACAATGTTAGTGTTTTGATGTGTATCCTTCTGGATGCTTTCCTCTTCAGAGTATAATTTATTATCCAAACAGGGACACTTGAAGTAAAATACTATGTTTATGCCGGGACAGCAGTCATAATTGAGGACTGTTTTAAACAATCAGGGATGTATAATCCCCCTGCAGTATGAATTTATTTATCTGTATCCTATCTGCCTGCCTCCCTGTCTTTCCATCCATCTATCTGTCATCTACCTGTCCCTCTGTCACTTATCAAGATGCACACTGCTGAGATGGCTCCCAGAGATCCCTCCATCCTGATATTCACACTCTTGTATCCCCCTCCCTCTTTGGGTGTAGGCCCCATTGGGTGACTCACTTCCAAAGCGGCAGAGAACACTGCAGAAGTGATGACGGATGGCACGTCACTTCTGACATTGGGTTGTGACAAGTCCATGGCTTCACTTTGGGGTGTCCTCCTCTCCCTCCTTCGGATGGCCTGGTCTGGAAAACGCCACCTGCATGCCTGGAGGGCCCTTAGTCTGTGAAGATGCCCACGTGGTAAGAAATTGGGGTTCTGGTCAATTTCAGTGAGGAATTGAGGCCCCCGACAATTGCGTAAGGGAGATGTGACGATATCAGCTAGGTTCTGACGGCTTCCCTGCAGCCTTTCAGCTCAGATACCCCTGACCTGCAGAAACTCTGAGAAAAGTTGGTGTTTTAAGCTGCTAAACTTACCCCAAACAACAATGACTACCATTGTTATACAGTAATAAATAGTTATAACATATTTTTAAATAAAAATAAAATCATTGTAGCAAGTTTTGTTTTGTTTTTTTTTGGTATGGGGATGGAACTCAGGTCCTTGTGCCTGCACAGCAGGCGGTGAAACCACTGAGCTAAGTCCCTGGCTCTGAGTTGGTTTTTTAACCCTTTTTCTTTCTGACTCCCAGTATACTTGTCAGTAGATACCTAATGTAGCATGTGTAGTACAGCGTATATCTGTTGCAGGTATTTTTCTCACTCTTTTGAATTTTGATTTTGCTTATAGAAACTCAGGAGGAAATCAGTTTCATCAGTTTTTTCTTTTATGGCTGTTGAGCTTTTGTGTCCTGATGCCTGGAGCCTGAGAGTTTCATCTGGTATTTTTATGATTAAACTTTTTGAAATCTGTCATTTTTTTAAATATAGCGAATTGGAGATCTGATTCTTCCCACCGTATCTTTTAGCATCATTACTAAAAGAAAAACAAAAGATCAACCCTCTTCACTGATTTGAAATGCCACGTTTGTCTGTACTCAGGAAACTTATACATGTGGGTCTATTTTGAAAGTATGACTTCTCTTCCATAAGTTTATCTCACTAATTCCATTCCAAAACCATGCAGTCCCAATTGTGATAGCTTTACAGTAAAATTTTATTATCTGATAGGACCTGGAGCTACTCCTTTGTCAATATTTTCTATTTGATATTCTGTCCTATTTTTCTTTTAGGTAGAATTGAGATAGTTTTTCAGGTCGAGCAGTTCTTGTCAAGATTTTGATTGCCTTAATTTACATATTATTATTATTACAAAACTGAAACTTGTACAAGAATAAGATTTAGGGCCGGGGATTTGGCTTAGTGGTTCTGCCGCTTGCTTCACAAGTGCAAAGACCCGAGTTCGATCCCTGGTACCAAAAAAAAAAAAGAATAAGATTTATTTCCTTGAATATCCAATCCTTATTTTATTTTCATAAAGAATATTTTCATTTTTTTCTCATAAATTCTGCACATTTTTATTGAGACTGCTCTTAGATATTTCATGTGATTTTATTTTCCTGTTTTACCCAATACCATCTTACTTTCATCATTATTTTGAAATGATTATTCTTTATATATTGAAAGTCGTTAAATTTACTTATTGCCAGCCACCTTACTAGATTTTCGTAGTGTATTTTTTCCAGTTGGTCCTCTTGAATTTTCCACATATGCCCTTATATATTTACACAGTTTATAAATGGTGATAATTTGTTCTCTTTCATAGTATTGACTTCTTATGTTTTGAGATTCTTTAATGTGCACTTTTTAAATGTTTTTTTTCAGTCATTTCAAGGCTGACTTTCTTGCTCCTCCCTCTTTCTCTGTTCAATTGAATCTAACTCCTCCTCATTTGCTAGCTCTCTTATCTTGGATGTGTGACTGGCGCAAGAAGAGAGGAAGCTTAGGGAGGTAGTGAGTGGCTGAGGCAGGATTCAAATTCAAATTGGATTCAGATTCAAATTGCTGACTGCTGGACCCACTCTCTAAGGACCATCTTGTGGTTCGGGATGAACAGTTCCTTCCAGTTTTCCCTTCCTCCTTCTTGCTTCCTCCTTTTTGTTTCTGATACTATAAATCTAGTCACCAAACCTCTCCCCACCAGGCCCTTATTTCAGGCACTGGTTCGAGATCTGCAGTTCATACGAGAAGTATCAAGATCCGTCGTTGTGGTGACTTTGGGCAGGGCCTAGTGGACTTGACTTTAAGGATAACACATTTCACTGTGCAGCACTATCCTGTGAGGGGAGCGTGTGTGTGTGTGTGTGTGTGTGTGTGTGTGTGTGTTGAATTTGTTTGCTCTTCCCACTCGGTTTCTTCACTACTTCATGGTCTACTGCTGTGGATTCTCTGCTTGCCCTTCCTGACCTTAAGGTCTTCAGGAAACTGACAGGAAACACACCTCACTGTGAGATGCTTAAATCAAATGGATCTGGTTTTTGGAAATGTCATTATTTCAGGAGGGAGCACAGGAGGGAGGGAGGGAAGGAAAATAGTTTGGATTTTTGTGGGGGAATGGAAAGCAAGAGGCTAAATAGATGTTCTGTTCAGAAGAGAGAAAATGTCGGTTTAAAAAATTGTTGTGTTAATTTTGCTATATTTTCTCTAGCAGTGGGAATACTGCATGAATCTTATTTGAGATAAAGATAGGCTGCCCTAAACTAAGTCTTTTGTTACTGTGGCACAGGTCTGGGATGGGTAGTTGGAATGGGGATGGATAAGGAGCAGGAGAAAGTAGCAAAAATAAAAACTTCTTACTTGGAAGTGATAGCAGCTACTCTTCTGTCTAACATTTTCTTTTGTTGTTGAAATTCTGCTATGTTGGTAGGCTTTGAGAGAGAACTCAAAGAAAGATAAGAGTACTGAATGTTTGATTTGAACAAGGTGATGGATTTTGGGGGAGAAATGAATGAAAATCTTGAGCAGTTAGTCTATATGAGCGTGAGTCTATATATATATATATGCATATGATCACACTGTATCTCATAAGTTCCTACATGTTAAACTATTAGTATTTTTATATTTAAATTAATAGTTAATAAAAATAAAGAGAAAGTCATGCCAGGAGCCCAATCTGGGGTACAGATAATGAGATTAGTATAGAATGGGCTATCTAAGAGACTCAGCATAAAAACCTGCAGAACAAGGAAATGCTTTTGTGAAGTTAATGGGATAGAGGAAGATACACAGTAAATAAAATTTGTATCTCAAGTGCTGCAGTTCAAAACAGGACAAGGAGATTTGACTTCGTCTAGGTACTCTACCCTTCATCATGGTATGTGGGCTGGAATTGAGTTTTCTTCTCTCAGCTGAGCCAGTCATCATTGGTTTTTTTTTCTAACATTTTCTTCCAGTTGTTAGATGAGATTCTTTATGTGTTCCAGTAGTTCTCTTATTAGTTATGTTGATTTGTTTTCAGGTATCCTCCCAGTAGTGAAAAGTTCGATGGCCCGGTTCGGGAGGAGCTTGAACACCTGTGTTTGGAGATGCAGTGGCTGGCATCCTCCGCTCGTTTTCGTTGACATATTGTGGTAATGTGGGATGAGTGTATTTGAGAGCTCTTTGGTGGCTGCTGCTGATCTACAGTCAGTGCTAGTACTACGCAATGAGCGTGCAGAAGGGAGGGGAGCGTGCATGGCTGTACCAGTTCCACACCACCCCTCTACCACTTCCTGTCTTCTGGCCCACTGTGGTCCAGAGCCAGCAGGGGTCAGACAAACAGGGCTAGCTCCTGCTATCGTGGTCCCTTCCTTTATCCTGCTCACCTAAACCAACTAATTCTTTCAGGACCACAAAACACTGATTCTCATGCTTTCCTTGCCCTGAAACACACTCAAACACGCACACGCACACATGCACACATGCACACACACACGGAGCAAATACAACCAAAAATATCTTTTCAAGAGGCAAACATTTTTAAAAATTGGAAATCACTAAATTTGCATTATGAGCGAATACTATGGCCTAAATTGAATTTATTTGCTGGTGCCAGGTATCTGACAGCTGACTGGTCTGGTCTATCAATGGTGACCGGGGACACCTTCCACAAGGCAGCTGTGTGCCTTTGGCTCCTTAGATATTTGTAGCATATTCCAGATATTAACAATACCCATGTGAAAAATTGCTTCCCATAAAAGCTGGTAAATAAACTTCTGCTTAAATTCATCAATATTGGTAGAGTTAAGTGTTTATTTTTCTAATGATTCTTCTTCATTGTTGAACGTTGGAGGAATCTTGCTCATTTGTCTAGGTTGACTGAAATAGGGTGACATTTGGGGACAAGTGGTTCCCCAGGGCCTTTGGCCCAGGCTAGAATCCTCTTCTCATTTTCAGCTCCCTTGGATATGACTCCATTTTTCTATCCCTGATGGGTTTCGTGTGGAAATAACTCCTACATTTGTTCGGTGCTTTTCCTGTTTTCTTTATTGGCAGAACTCAAGTATATTCATTTGGTGGCTTTAGAGTACAGAGCTTTCTTCTCCTTTTATTTGACCTACTTTTACCCTATGTTGAAAAATATAAATTCAGATAATAATAACAATAGATAATAATGACTAACTTTGATTGAGAGATGTAACAGGTTCCATGCAAAAGGATTTATATGTGTGATCTTACAACAGTGTATTGAGTAGGTATTAGTTTATTTCTGCTTTCCACTTGAGGAAACAGAGGTTGTAGAGAAGTAATGGGACATCTCCAGAGTCTCATATGTACTAGGAGATAGGGCTAGAATTCACATTTAGGACGGCCTGCTTCCAGAGTGCACTCACCATGAGCTATAACTATACCGGCAGATTTATGGATGATTAGCATTTGAACTGTGAATGATATACATATCTCAAATTAAAGTTTGTTCAAAAATAAAAATTCCCGTTGCTACACACCAAAGTGTTAGGCCAATAACTTACAAGTAAAGATTTTTGCTACATTAGTAAAAAATTCTGATGAAAACTTTTGCAAGACATAAGCATTGAAAAGAATGTAACATACTTGGTATGGCAGAGTTTTGAATTTGCCCAAAATAACTACTTCAGTGTTTTTTAAGAAATTTAGACACCAAAATTATTATTTTTTTACTTTTACAAATTTGGGGGTTTTTCCATCGTAGGAATGCTCCTACTTGGTTGGTGCGCCAGATGCAAACATAATTTGCTTTTGGTTAATCCAGCAATGATTAACCAAATAACCAAACTTTTATAAATAAAGTAATTTATATTTACCAACAAGACCAGTAATCAATTGGAAAATCAGATCCAATTCCCCACAGCATTGATGATGCACCAAACGTCTTTTCTGACAACTGCGGGGATTTCAGAACTCAGCATGTGTTCACACACAAAAGGAGCACTGTTATATTGCCAAGTGCTTCTCGAAGCCAGCCTTCTTTGTACAATGCCAATGAGAATCCTTGGTAAACTAAAAATTAGAACTCTTGAAAACTAGCATGGTAGATGATTTGTAGGTGGTCCCATCACAAATAGAAATCCTAATTTATGGAATGATGTGCCATTCCCCTGTTGGAACCCAGGAAGAGTCTGTTTTCATCACTTTGTGTCTCATCACTAGGGTGCTGGTGGCCCAGTATCGTGCTCAAAAGTGATCCAGGAGAAAGTCAGGAGATTTTAAAAGCTGGTTAGTCTATGCATTTATTTAAAGGAGGAGGAAGATCTTATTAATATTAGTGCCCTAGAATATTATGCTCTAGAATCTTAGTGCTTTAGAATGAGACATTAGCATTCATGGGAGAATTTCATCTATTTGTCGTGATTTTGGTTTAAGTCTTGGTAGGCGGGCTGATTACCAAATGGCAGGATTTTACACAGGAATGTCCAAGAAAAAGACTAAGTGACTTGCCCAGCATGATACTTGGTCATTTCTCACTCCTTTGAAGGTCACCTCCTCTTTTTTTGTCTGTGGAATAAAATCTAAATTTCTTAGTCGTATAAATAAAGCCCTTCGTAATTGGGCCCTGTCTACTTGCTGAATTTAATCTCCTAGGTAAACTGCTGGGTATTTATTTGCCATGTGTACCCTCCCTACTGGCCACACCAAGTACTGGTGGCTGTGTTAATGCATCATGTTAATGGAGACTTTCCAAGATGTAGGGATTTAATCTACTAGGAAACTGCCAAATGAATGAAAACATGGACAGTATTGATAAGCTTTTATTTTGGCAGTAAGAAAATTATGAAGCGCCAGTGGAGAGTAATCTAAGGATGGAGAGAGGAGACGGGATGAAAAAGGAAAAAGGATTCAGATGCCATATAGATATGCACCAACTGCCTGCAATTACTGTATGCATTGTGCATATAAAACATGTTCTAATAAAAAATAAAAATAAGAAAATAAAAAGATCCACCATTTTATTAAAGACTTTATATACTGACATCAAAAGGCAGAAAGGGGGCCCTGGGATTGTAGCCCAGTAGTTAACAAATGCTTAGTATGATGCTGAGGTCCTTGGGTTCAGTCCCCAACAACAAACAACAAAAGGTAGAAAGGACATAATCTCAAAATACGGAGATTAAATTAAAATCTGAAAGCTTCACTCAGTGCCTACATTTTCCTCATTTCACCAAAGACTGTTGATAAAATAGTTACAAATACTGGCCAGTGGGGTTGGGAACTGTATGTCTTGTGCCTGGTATTCCCTCTATCATAGAGATTCTCCTTCTGCCAGCCTTTTGCCTGCCTGAATAAATCCGCCTCCTCCTTTCTTTCTCAGTGTTTACCTTATCTGAGAAATTTTTCTCCCTCCCTCCACCTGTTCTCTTCTACCCCACCCATCTCTCCAGTTCTCTCCTCTGTTACAGTCTTTGGGTCCTCTTCCAAGTGCTGCTGGTAGGGGCTGGGGCTGTTTATTTGCTGCTCTGTTTTGACACGAGACTGAAATTCTTGAAGACAGAGACTACATTTTACTCACCTCCATTCGAAAAGCTTAGCACACCATCCTTGACACAGACCCAGGGCATAATAGATATTTAATAGATGAATGAATGAATAAGTGAACGAATGAGTGAACGAGTGCATGATTCATCGCCTGGACACCCTTCATGTTTTGTGTCTTGTATGTCCTTTGTGACCTGCAGCTTCAAGCCCATAGGATTTATCCAAACAAATGCACTCACTGAATTGAATTAATGTACGGGGTTTGACCTCATCAGTTCTTCTGTTTTCCTTTGCCAGGGAAAACTAATTATGTGCCCCGTTATCATAGCGTCTGGAACAGTCTGCAGCTGCTGTCTCAAATACTTCCACCGGCTATACTGCTTCCGTCAGCTCTTCCGGTCAGCTCGTGTTTTCCTTCAGTCTCCTCATTTTGGGTGACCGTGTTGATTATCGCACTCTTATGGGAAGAGGAATGTCAGACTCGCTATGAAGTGAGTCTCGAGGAGAATCAGCAGTTTTGGTGGTCTGACCTTTCTAAATCCACACAGGCTTATGATGCTTTGACTTCGTGTTGTTATTTTCCTTTCAAAAACACATATGGTTTTTTGCCTTACTTTTTTTTTTTAAATCGGAAAGCACAGGTGCAGCGCTCCTGAGATTGAGTGGCGATAGAAGGACTCTCGTGGGAACAGACGGTCTCCGGACGATAACAGGTTCGGGGTGGAGCTTTCCCCAGCTCCTGGATGAGTCAGTCAAGGAGACCTGCCTGGCTCATCGGCCGCCTGTGGGTGCAGCTACTTACTGCCAGCTCCGCCCCAAGGCTGTGCAGTCGGGTACCTGGGCTTCTGTCTGTGCCTGGCCCCGGGTGCTGTGGAAGCAGCGTTAGCGCCTCTTCTAGAAATTCTCCCTTCCTTTGACTCCCGGAGTGTTCTCTTTTGCTAAGGAAAAGAATTCATATTTATAGAGTCAGATAATCATTACAACGATCTATGACCCCCTTTCTATGTACTGGGACTTTAAATATGGCTTATTGAAATCTTTTCATGTATGATCAACTAATTTTGTGCCCATTTTATAAATGAGAAACGTGAAAACCAGAAAGCTGAGTGATTTGACTTGAAACCCTAGAATGGTAAGTGGTGGGGTTAGGCTGACTGAAATCTCCGCTCTTCCCAGGACTCCGGGCTCCCTGTCTCCAGCCTGGGTCCTGGCTATGTGGTTTTGTGCTGTTGCTGCTCACCTCCTGTAAAGAGAGAAGTAACTCACAGATTGTTTTTGGTTGTTTGGTTTGTTTTTTGGAATACTGTCAATCAAACTCAAGATCTTGTACTGAGCTACATCCCCAGCCCTTTATTATTTTATGTTTTATTTTGAGACAGACTCGCTAATTCACTAAGTTGCCCAGGCTGGCCTGGAACTTGTGATCCTCCTGCCTCAGTTTCCAGGGTGCCTGGGATTATATGCTTGCACCACCAGGCCTGGCTGGCAGGATTGTTTTCAGAAGTAAATGGGGGTAAGGTATGTGAAAAGATGTGTATAGGAAGAACGAATGTTTTTTAAATTTCTTCTTCGTTTTCCTGTGGGTCCTTCTTTCTCCACAGCTCCAGCTCTACCTTCCACCTTTAGACATGTCCTGATGGTCCGTGCTAGGTCTATTCTCTCTTGTATCTCTTTTGGAGGTACTGTTACCCACAAATTGTTGTCCCCTCCTCCTTGGGTGAGGGAGAGCCCTCTCAAAAAGGCTCCTATTTCCATTGGGTATTGTAAAGCCAGAAAGCAAAACCAAAGTTGAGTGCCAATAGCGCAAGTTTATTTGCTGGCCAGAGGAGCAAGAATATAGGCTTGCAAATCCACTTCTCCACCTGTTGGTGTTGGGAAAGTCATAAACAGGGTGAAGGAATAAAGGGGAGAGCTAGGATAATAAAGGGGAGGAATGTTCATCATGTCTTTTCCTGGAATAGGTGGAGATTTCCCAGGACTATGAGACCACCCATTCATGCTCCATTTATGGCCTTGTCCTTCCTGTCATGGCGGCTCATAGTTGTGTTGCCTGGTATGGAAATTAGATTATCATAAAGGTAGAGGTTAAGTGGTGGTCACTCTGGCAGCCATCTTTGATCCAACTAGTTTTAACTAGACTGCCTGAAGAGGGACCTCTGGCCTTCAGGGATCCTGTCCTTTCAGGTAAACAAGATTAGGGCGGGATAGGTACCTAGCTAGAGTAGATAGACAGTGCAGTGGGTACCATTATTAGCTCTCTGGACATGGTTAGAAGGAACATGGCTGTAACTCAGTCCTGTATTGTCACTAGAGTAAGAAATGCTAAGAACCAAGGTGTTAGCCATGGGACATAACCACATGAGGTCATGGGAAGAAGTGGTATTTTGTTAGGAAAGAGAAAAAGCAGTTAGAGCCTGAGATTCTGACGGGCTATGGTGGCCAACAGCGTCAATTACAAGAGTAATGTGGCTGAGTAAGAAGTTAGGAAAGGCTGTGTGGTTTGTTTTGCTCATTCTGATGTCTTTGAAATCTCCGAGAAGGCAGTTTCAGTAAAGGTGTTAGACCAGAGGCAAGTAGAGAGAATGGTGAGAAAACAGGCAGTAAATATTTTGAAATATCTGGTTTGCAGAAATCCTCAAATTTTATCTTACTGCAAGAAGGTGGGTGTATTTGAAGAAATTTTTCTTTCATTTAAAATACAGATAAGCAGTTTCATGGGCAGAAGTTAGGATTGAATTACAAAGGAGATTTTGAAGATGTCAAAGCTGAGATAATTGCTAAGTGTAGGTCAGTTTCTAAGAAAGCCTGAGAACATAAACTCACAGGGAGAAAACTGTTAATATTTTCTATACAGTTGTATTTTAAAACTTTTAATTTATTCTTTATACCTTTTTATATCTTCTAGATTCTCAATAATAAGGATTTATTACTATTTCATTTTTAGTAGCTTTTAAAAAGTAATTCAATCAAAAGTAATAAAGTAATATAACTTCATGGCACTAAAAAGGTATAGAAACACATAAGATGATGAAAAGTTTCCCCATACCCAAGACACATTTCCATTTCTTTAAAGCAGTCATCATCAAAAAATTTCATGGTAGCCCTTCTGTAATTCTTTTATACACATATGTTTAAAATGAGAAAACACTGAAAAATCATAGGTATAGAAGTGAAAAGTTGAAAAGGATAATACCATCTGGCTTCTGGTTTTTTGATCCCTCTTGAAAGACTAGTAAAATGAGAAGAGAAGAATATAAACAGGCATAAACTTGTGAGAATGGAAGAGGAGACAATAACAGACAGAAGATGTCAACAGAATTGTAGGAGATGAAAAGCAGACGGGCCTGTGATGTCTAACTAGGAGAGTCCGGAAATCTAAAACCTGAGCACTTGCAACAGGGAAGCCAGCAGGAAGGAAATCAGTTCCTGCTGCAGAATTCCCAGAAGACTCAGGACTTAAAAGGAGAGAGTGGTGATGAAACTAAAAATGGAGTCATGCCTGGGAGTGAGCCAGGTCTCCCCTTCCCACAGGTGTGAGAAGCTGCCCTTTCCCATCTGTGGAAAGCCTGGAGACGGAATAGAGACCGACTTGGGGCATTAGCTAGAAACAGGTATATTAATCAGAGTCCGTGTACTGGAGAGGGAGACCTCAGCACCCTTTCCGCTCAACTCCCAGAGTGTTAGGGAGTAGGCTTAACCCCTGTCAAGGATCTGGAGGATTCTTTCTAGGGCACTGTCTGGCCAAGTGAAAAGAGTGGATACCAACTCTTGAGAGTTCCCAGTGAGAGACTGGGTCCTCGGGATCATCCCTGATGAAGACCAGAGGTTGGTAACCACCGCCCAAGCACACGCAACTCTCAGACAGCTGTTTTGTGCCTCAGTTTTAAATGTCAGTGGACAGCTGTGGATCAGTAAATATTTTTAGAAAGCCTCTCACATGAAACACAGACACCAAAACAAATCAATAGAAAAACACAGGAAATAGACAACGCGGGAAGTAGAAGGACACATAGTTAATGATATAGTTATGAGTCTTCAAAATTATATATACTATATTAACAAAGGATAGGAAGATAATTGAAAATGGAGCTTTTAGAAGTTTCTGCTATTAAACATGTGATAATGAAATTTAAATATCAGTAGGTGGATTTTCAAAGATATCAGTAGATGGATTTGGGAAATGATTCCCCCAAAAGTAAGAAGGAAAAATAGAGGTTAAAAATGAGATTTAGGGACATAGTGAGATCCTGTCTCAAACTGAAAAGTGAAAAAAGGGCTAGTTCAGTACAAATGCCCTGGGTTCAATGATTCCCAGTATCACAGAAATGAAATAAAATGAAATAATAAAAATAATAAAGAAAAAGTGAGAAAGAAAAGAAAAAAGTGAGCAAATGAGAAGTTTGAATTCCAGAAATAGAGATATAAAAGAAAGGGAGGGCACAAATTATTAAAGAAATAATAGACCGTATCCAGAGCTGAAACGTCCGTTTCTAGATGGCAAGAGACCACCCATGTCCAGCACAAAGAATGCAAAAAGACATTTCTAAGGCATATTAGTAAAATTTCAGAACATTTAAGATCTTACAGACCTTCAGAGAAGGAAAGTGATTATAATCAAATGATTAGATGTAAAAGTGATGTCAGAATTCTCAATAGAAATACTGGAAGCCCAAAAACAAAGGATAATGTCTTCAAAATCTGAGGAAAATTGTTTTTAATCTTTATAAAATTTTGTACCCAGCCAAAGTAGGACGTGTTTTCAACAAAGACTCAAGAAAAGTACTTCGTTTATATCCTTTCTCAAGAAGAAAATATATGCTACACCAAAATGACATGTTACTATTAAAAAGGAAAAAGTGATAAAGGAACACGAGTAATTTAATTCCGGAAAGAGGTGATGGGAATTCCCAGGGCCATGGGTATTCAGGAAGGCTAGAGAGCAAGCCGACCAAATCGGAGTGATGTGAAGACTCACACCAAAGCGACCGCTGAATGAGTCAAAGTAATTCTCATTGATAGAGTCATACTTATATTATGAAATTAAAAACAAAGTTTCCCTCCAGAAAGAGATATTTCCAAGAAAAAAGAAACCCCAGTTGACTTCCAGTGTGATCAGTATGAACACATTGAGAATGTTTTACAGTTCTTTGATGCATTTAAGAGGAATTATTGAAAGGTACATGATAAAGGCAGCAAATGAAAAATATTAGATTATTAGTTATTCCAGGAAGAGTAGATTAAAAAAAAACTGACAAAGAAATACAGCACCAGTGTACTGCATGCCTCAATTACTAAATCATACTTACAGACTCGCAGTTCAAAAATAATATTACTTTAACTAAATTTTTTTATGGAATTCTGTAGGGTACATAGGGTGAAGAACAGTCTATGTAGGTCTGGGATAGGCTTAGACATTGGTATTTTTATCTTGCATAATAGTAGGTCAATAGATAATATATAAGGTTGGAAAAGAACAATAACATTTGTTTGTTTGTTTGTTTTGGTACCGGGGATTGAACTTGGGTCCTTGCACCCCGGCCCAACAATAACATTTGAATGATAACTAGAAATACAAAAATCATTGCCTTTATGGATGGAGAGATGGGATGGGGAACATGAAAGGGAACCCTTGCTTTTGTTGCATTACGGTAGTTTAAACTTTGTAAATATTTTACTTGGTGAAAACAAGGATGAAAAACGATGGTACAATAGCTTATTGAAGTAGGAGGTACTCCAACAGTAAATATCTTTTGATCCTGCAAATACACTTCTAAAAATTTATTCCAGGAAAGTAACCTTGGATGTATTCACAAATCTAACTATGAAGATGTTCATCAAACAGTTGTTCGTAGCTGCAGTAAATGTAAACAGAATAAATTTCCATTTCAAGAGGGCAACTACTGAGCCTGTTTTCTTTATGATTGTATCTTCATCCCCTAGAACAGTGTCTGACACATGTGAGGTACTCAGTAAATACTTATTTACTCAGAGAACAATTGGATTAACATGTAGGAAAATAGTAACTGAATAACAGTAGTTATTTCTGTATAGAGGGATTATCTGTGATATTTGTTTTTAACCTATTTCTCTCATCTTGTATTTTTTAAAAATTCTGAAATTAACATTTAAAATTATAAATTTATACAAAATTTGAATTTAATTATTTAAAGTTTTGTACATTAAAAAATATAGTACATTAACATTTTTTGAAGCAACCGTTAATAAGAAAGAGGGATTTTAGTCCACAGAATTGGGGCTGAGATAGTCCTATAACTATACTAAATTTACTTCTGAGCTTCCTGATGACTGAAACCAATTGGATACTTAATGATTCAAAATAATTCTTACTGTTTGATAAACAAAAGCATACTTTTTTATGTAGTGTCAAATTTTCCTAACACTAAATTGAAGGAAGACGTTATCATGAAGGTAAGAGCAGTATAGATAATAGACATTATCTTCAACTTCAATTTTATAGAAAATTGAACACTATTTCTTGGTGCAGCTGTTTCTTACACTGACCCTCAATGAAAGCATAAGTTTATAATGTAGCTTGGAGAAGGCTTTCCCACAGGAAGGTTAGTTATTTCTGAGCCTCTTCACTTTTACATAGGTTACAGCTCCAAACTGACTAAGAAAGGCTTAAACTTATATTCCTCTTTCAAAATTGAGTCTCAGGATATCCTGGAAGCATGTTCTTCAGCTTTTTCGGTTTATAGCCAATTAGGCACAGTTTCCCGAAATGGTTCATTTTTGTCTGCATTGAAGGATTTTGGGGCACTTTTCCTTGATGATCTCCTCAAATGCTGTGAGCTATTTCATAGCAGTTGCTGCTGTCCTGCATCCTGTAATGTGCAACATTCACAGTGGCCTTGAACATAAAGGACACATTTTTCATGAATAGTACTTGAACATCCACTTATTTAATTTTTTTAGTAATATAGGAGCCTGGAAGTGTAGCTTGGTGCTAGAGTGGTAGGCCCTGAGTTTGATTCCTTGCAATTTCTCAAATTTTCTTTCAGTAATGCCCTACTGTTATCTTCAGTTTTTGGGTTAGTAGACATCTAACATCTATGTTTTGCTTTAGCAGTAAATGCAGATGTTTCTGTACTTCTGTTATATGCAGTCTTGTTAATGTCTAAGCACTGGGTGTATCATAGCACGTTGATCTGGTCTCTAGTTCTCAGTGGCTACTTATCTCATTGACCAACTAAAAACAATTTCCATTTCATCTATCGTTTTCCGTCACTTTTTATAATTGTTGCTTCTTTATTCACTCACTGTCAAAAGATTATCCCAACTACACTTGAAAGAATCTCTTATTTTCTCAGCGCTTTCAGTTAAAAAAAAAATCTCTTTTATTTGTATTTGTAAGCCTATACTTCTCCTTAACTGCCTCTGTCAATTCTCTCAATACCTATGTGCTTTTTTTTTCTCTGAAGGGAGGTCGGGGATATTCACAGAATAATTCAAGATTAAGTACCGATGTAGCAAACATAGCAATAAGGTGAGGGATGATGGGTGGATGAGATAAAAAACTCCTGATTGTTGGCACAATATGTTGGGTGAGTTCCTTGACCTTGAGAATAGCTTTATTCATGCCTATGAATTTACAGGGTGCGTGTTTGAAAATAGTTACTTTTATGTAATGCAAATAGCTAACTTGTTGGTGATTTGACTTGATACAGATTAAGTATAAAGACTCTTCCTTCTGGGGGAAAATTCAGCTAATATTTCCCTTTGTTTCTCCTAGCCAACAATTCCTTTAACTACACATTTAATGGGAACTGGATGACGGGCAATTAAAGGTTGCTGACAACCTGAAATGCTGATATTCTGTGCTGAGTAAAGAGGGGCCCGTATATTTTAGACAAGCAGGTGGCACAGTTAATATTCTGTAAAGAAAACTGAGAATCCCTGACTTGTGTTTACATAGAATTCTCTCCTGTGAAAATGGGTCACAGCACAGAGCCAAAATTTTTCTCAGAAAATAATTTTGAATGTTACAGAAATACCAGAAGTGTGTGCCATGAATCATGAAAGAGACAGTTATGCTCTGGAAACATTTCAGGACAAATGCTACTGTCAGGTCCTGCATCTAGCAGGCAGTGGACTTGGGCTGAATCCATGGAGCTTGACTCTAGGACTTTATCCAATAAAATACGTCAGTTCCCTGCTCATTTTAAAGCTCACTGGCTCAGTTTCCTAGCTTAGAAAAAGCTATCTAATTCGGAAGATCCATAATGCTGTTTCTTTCTCATTCTTCTTTTCTCCGTTGCCTGTCACTAACTCGTGCCAACTATGGGTTGAAAACATTCAAGGGAAAAAAAACCCTGAGTCTGTACTGTACATATGCAGACTTTCTTCTTGTCATTATCCCATACACAATACAGCGTGATAGCTTTTTACATAGCCTCTACATTGTATTAGATATAAGTAATACAGAGATGCTTTAAGGTATTTAGGGAGGATGTCCATAGGTCATATGCAAATACAGTGCCCTTTATGTAAGAAACTTGAGCATCTTAGATTTTGGTTACCATAAGTGCTGGTGGGGGTCCTGGAACCCATTGTGAGTGGATACTTAATGTCTGACCACCCAGGGCAGTTCAGAAGCACAGCGGGCCGTGATAGTTAAGACACCTGCTATGTAAACCTGTACGTTGGAGAAATGGCACAGTTGTAAATCAGTGCTTGCTGTTTTGTCATAACGCTATTCATAGACTAATAATTTTATTTATAAAGATTAAACATACATAATGGGAAAAGTGTCTTTGCCTTCTCTGTTCTCCGAAGGAAGGGGGGAAACTGTGTAGTGGTTTTTCTTATACCTCAGTAGTAAATGGTTATGAGAGGAATCAAAGTCATAGAGTTTGCTAGAGGGAAGTTGCTCTGGATACAAGAAAATCATGAGGCTATGAGGTGGAGAGGATGGGTGTCTTGCTGGGGGAAATGTTAGGGATATGTGGTGAATCAGAGAGAAATCCACTGGGAAGGTTTATGAAATTTCTGCAGCATGGTAACCAGACCTTCTCCATCTCAACTTTAGTGCAATTCAAGCGTCTTTCTGTGACTTGGGAGGGAGGTTTATTCTCAATGGCCCGTGGATGATGCCACGAGAAGCTTACGGGTGACAAGAGAGTCAGAGCACCTGCTCAGCCCAGCTCAGGTCTCTCCCCTGAGACGCCCACCCCATGCTTGCTTTGCTTCAGCTTCCCTGGTTTCCTCGACGGAACTTTGGGTTCCAGGTACTTTCTGCTCACAGCCTCGGCACTGGCCATTGGCTCTGCTGAGAATGCCCCCACCCCCAGGTATGCTTCTTGGACATGAGGGTTTCTTTTAGCTAAAGGAACTTGACAAATAGATGCAAGTAGGGCATTCTCATCTTCCCTTCTTCCAGAAAACGGGACAAGTCCCATGTGACAGATGCCTTCACTGTACCAGGGGAAAAGAAAGTGTATGATAGGTCATCTTATCTGAAATAATTCTGTCTAAACAGACCTTATTGCCATAATTCTTACATTCCTTTAGCCTTTTCATATAATTTAAATGCTTTGCAACAGTGAGTTCTCTTTGTTCAACCTCATACAGAAGAAGTAGGTTTTGCTACTTCTCTGGGTCTTCATTTCCTTAAGGGCTCCTGCATCATATAAACCTTAGATTACATATATTTGTATATTTTTCTGTTAATCGATCTTCTGTCAATGTAATTCTCATACCCACCCAGGAACCTAAGAGCAAGAGATAGGGTATTGAATCCTCTCCTGTCTTTTCAGACATTCATGTGGCTGGACCCTTGCCTCCTCCTGGTCTTTACTCAGGTGACAGTGTGAGGACTTGGGCATCTTAATAGAAATTGCACTCTTTGCAACTTGCCAGTGCAGTTTATTTATCTTGCTTGTTTGGCTCCTTCATTAGAATTTAAGAGAGCACTTGACCCCTGGTTTATTCATTGTCCTAGTCCTAGTGCCTGACTTACTGAAGTTGTTCAATGAGTGTCTTCTGACTGAGTGAACAAATGAATGAATAAATGCTATCCAAAGGAGCCCACTCACTTCCAGCTACCAAAATAGCAAGTAGGTGAATCTTTCTAGCTGTATCAGTGAGTGAGCTTCAATAGGAAGACAGAAAATAAGCATTCATTGAAATTCTTCCTAGAAAATTTTGTATCTTTCAATGCAAATAATCATGTATGCTTATTAAATAAGTTATAAAATAAATATGTATCAGGACAAACAAATCATCCTTGAAATATTTGTGTTCCAAAAGTTCCTCCTTTCAATTTGCTCTGCCTGTTCTAGAGAAATGCAAATTACGAATGGCACTAATCTACCTTTCTTTGGAACACTTTTCCTTCATTGTGCAATCATTTCAAATTTGAAGAATAAAATGCTGCTAAATACAAGATTACTTGCTGCTTTAAGTGGTGGATAACAGCTGTTTTTTTTCCTCTCTGTGTTTATAATTCTGTCAAATTATCCAGAAGATTAATAGTTGAGAATGCTTCATATTATTTCTGCAGAAAACATTAGTTTAAGCAATAATCTATTGAAAGTACTTTTTCTTCCACATAATCCAAAGACTTTTACAGAAAAATGAGATGAATACAAACTTCAGCCTCATATTGAGTGCATATTTTGAATCTATGTCAAAGATTTTTTTTTTTTGGTACCAGGGATCGAACTTGGGACCTTGTGCTTTCGAGGCAGGCACTGGAACTACTGAGCTAAATCCCTGGCCCCCCAAAGATGTAAGCCTCAGTGGGGACCATATTGTGAGCAGAAGGTATTGGATTTTGCTGAGAAATGTGCTGATATTACTTGCTTCCACTCTCCTGCCACGGACAGGGCTCTGCTACTCAATTTTCAGAGCTTAATTATTAGAATCTTCCTAGCTATGTAGACCCACTAGTGAGCTTGAGTACAAAGGCTGAACATAGTGTTCATTGGCATTCTTCAGTACGTCTGCTAGCTCTTGTTTTGTTTTTTGGTACCGGGGATCGAACTCAGGATCTTGCGCTTACAAGGCAGGCGCAGTGCCACTGAGCTAAATCCCCAGCCTGTGCTAGCTCTTATTCTAGATCCTACAGAATAAATGTCTGAGCCCTTAGTCAAAGGTGACTTTTGACTTTTATTTCTTTAATTTTAAAATTTCACACTGAGCTGCATCCCCTATATATATATATTTTTTTAAGTTTTTTTCTGGTACTGGGGATCGAACTCAGGATCTTCGGCTTGCAAGGCATGCATGGCACCACTGAGCTAAATCCCCAGGCCCTATATATTTTTTATTTTGAGAAAAAGTCTTGCTAGGTTGCTAAATTGCTGAGGCTAAGCTCAAATTTTAATCCTTCTGCTTCAGCCTTCCATAGTGCTGGGGTTACAGTCTTGTGCCACCATCCTTGATTTGACAAAGATTTCATTAAATCAAAGGGAAAGATAGTTTTATGGCCACCCAAACACTACCTTCCATAATCTCTGAAAACTACGGTTTAGTTATTTAGAGCTAGAAACCTTTCTGAGTCCTCTGTAGGCCACCAGGTTCTCCTCTTAAATTAAAGCCCTCTTTTATTGGATGTCAGCTCTTCTTGTACCCTTAATAAGCTGAACAGATGATTCATCATTTAAACAGGGACATGAGCCAGGCACTGTGACTCATTCCTGTGATCCCAGCTATTCAGAAGGAAGATCAAAAGTTCAAGGCCAGCCTGAGTAACAACAAGATTGTCTCCAAACAAACAAACAAGCAAACAAAAGGACACAGGAGAATAGAAGAGGAACTATCAGTAATTACGTCCAGAAAACACTTATGAGTTAGGGCTGTGTGAGGCAAGCAGAGTTAGTGTCTGACAATTAAGAAGGAGGATGAAATTAATTCTTGCTGAGATCCTATAATATACTAACGACCCTCTATAACTTATCTCAACTTCAAACCACCCTCTGACATTGGGATTTTGGGCACATTCAGCAGTGATTCTGAAGCTCTGTGACATTAACCCAAGGAGTCAACATATACTAAATCTAAAAGGAATTTTAGGAACTCAGCTCAGGACAGTTTACAATAAGTACTATTGATTGGACTGTCTGGAGGAAATACATGAGACACATATTTTGGCCAACAGTCAAATGTTAAAAATTAATTGACTGATCAGATATTACTAAGATAGAAAGAGCTTTAGGGAGACAAGATTAAATTTGAAATCTTCTTAGACAATTTTAAAAGTCAAATTTGAATGTCTGATATTATGATGAAGGACAAGTCATGTATTAGCTGGTGGATTGTACCTCTGGTTCTGACATCCTAGAGACTTGTTTACTGTAACCGGTCCACTGTTCAGTGCACAGAGTAAAGAGCTTGGGATTCATTGCTCAGCAAATCTCAAAAAATGCTGGGCTGTCTGCTACTGGAAATGTTGTCAGTCTATAGCAATTATTTTGACAATGCTTTGGTTTTTAGTCTCCCTAGACAAAAACTATAAGGCATTGCGCTAGTTAACTCTGAATTTTGATTGGTGAGATCAAAATGTGCATCGAGATTCTCTTTTTCTTCAACACTGTCTTTTTTCCAATTTGTTATTTATTTAATCAATATTTATCCAGCACCTTTGCAATGGATGTGCCACCTTTTTAAGAAATGGGAATACAGCAGTGACCAGAAGAGTAAAATCCTTTGCTTTATAGAGTTTATATTCTGGGGCTTGGGGAGAAAGACCGTACACAAGACTATAAATAAATAGACTATAAATAGAGCTAAGTGCTGTAGAGAAGAATAAATCAGAGAAGGGAAATATGAAGAATTCTTTATTATGACTGGATTGGAGATGATTTCTCATGTATATTTTTAGAGTTTTTATTTCTCATGGAACTTCTGGGGGGTAAACTTAACGTTTAACCATTAAGTCTTCATAACAAGATAAGAAAAATTCCTACATAGGATTTTTTCCTCTGAACATCTCTGTGCTAAATGAACTTAAATAACTGAAAATTAAATATTCTTAAATATTATTTTGTTTAATGTTTTGAATGCTAGTACACAAAATAATTCTATAAGGATTTGTATTAGCATGTAATCTCAGCTGTTATTCTGCCTTATATTATTATTTAAAATTTTATAAATGTTTGGTGGTAGAAAGATGATGATATATTTTTCATAAAGTTATCTTCTAAACACACACTTAGTATTTCCTTTACTGATAATTTAAGCTTCTATCTACTCAATAATTCTTGATATTCTTGTACATAAAATTAACAGCTTCCATAATTATTGTAGCATTTTCCTCTTGGAATATTAAATGTGCATTATACATCACCTAGTAGAATCTCAACCTGTAAAGCACCAAAGGAAATTTTTACTCTTTCCTCCTAGATAGTCCTTCACCCACTCACTGCTGCATGTAAAGTGCCTGCAGGGAGTGTTACTTGCTGGCCCC
Organism: Heterocephalus glaber; assembly: GCF_000247695.1. Next base: position 16,524,332 of record NW_004624752.1, read on the forward strand.
ATTAAGAGGTCTGACATTATTGGGCCGGGGGATTTAGCTCAGTGGTTCTGCCACCTGCTTCGAAAGCAGAAGGTCCAGAGTTCGATCACTGGTCCAAAAAAAAAAAAAAAAAAAAAAAAGAGGTCTGACGGACTCTGAACACTGCATCTGGGATGATGCTCCTCATCCTCACAGGCTTCTCCATCATAATGGCGCCATCTTTTCTCATTCGGATCGAAGTCTACCAGCTCTACCTGGTCCATTTCATCAGTCTCTTCTACTTTCTTCCTTTCAGGTAGGAATTTCTCTAGCCAAGAGAGCTTCATCAGGAGAGAGAGAGCCATTTGCAGGAAAATTTACCTTAAGTTCGATGATTAGGCAACTCTTACATATAGCCTGTTACAAATTGTTGTGACTTCATTTAGCACACCCTTGATATCGCCAGCCTTGACATCTGACCCGGATGAGAGGGGATGACTGTAGTTTGGTTGTAAGAGTAGATACAGACTTTTGGATACCACACAATGCTTCAACCAACTATATGTCCATACACATGTCCAGACTGCTCTTGGGATAAAAACAGCATGGTTCTGATCCAACACAATGACAATATTTCCTGGCCCCAATTCTGGCACAGTCTCCTTTACCATGGAATGTTATCTTCTGGCTATCTTTTATTCCTTTGTCAATATGAACTTCTGGAATCATCTTCTCTTAGACTGTCTTCTTTCATTGCACCTTTTACATCTGTCTTTAGGACTGATGCATGCCCCATAGCCCTGGAACTCCATGCACTGATATTTGCTGCACAATTCTTGGTCTTGGCTGATGAATTCTTATTTGCATTTCAGTACCTCAACAGTTGGGGCAGCACTCTGAGCACAACCTTTCTTATCACCTTGGCCTTCATATTTGTCACAGATCACAGAGCCAGTATATAAATCTTCTAAGGCTACCAAGAGCTGATGCCCAGCATTTTTACCTCTCCTTTCTCTCTGTATCCATCCTCCTCCAAAAACATATCAAAGATATCCATGGGGGAGCCGCAACTGCCACTTGCTCTATCCTCCTTGTCTGTTCTCTCCTTTCGTCATATAATTCCCTTCTTTGGCATCAGCAAGAGCTTCACAAGTTTGAGGAATCTGCAAACTTCTCCCTTCGTTTGGATTCTTACCAGGATGGTATTTCAAGGCCAGTTTCGCGTAAAACTTTTCAGTTCTTCTTGAGTGGCATTGTGTTTGACTCCCCCCAAACATCACAGTCAGTGGTTTCTTTCACAGTTTTTACAGCTGGCAAGTGAGCTAAGACTGGGGAGGGGGAGCAGGAAGGAACACGTCTGCCACTCCTCCACCTGTCTCCTCCACCTGTTGTGGAGTATTCTGGCATGTTGTTCAGAATTTTAATTGCCTATTAAGTTATAAACAGTATACTCTGATTATGCTACCTGTTTGGATTACTCACATCGATACCCCATTTAGATATGGTGATGATATGCAGGATCACACAATCATTTGTCACATGCATATTCAGAGATATTAAACGTGACATTCATTAGGACAGTTGTCAGCTCGACCATTCAGCTTCCCCAAAGCTGAGTCTAAAACTCAAGAATAACAGCGGAGTTTGGCAAAATAATGCGAACAAGATAAAATAATTGTTTGTCCCTCCTGTCTCAAACTCAGTCATTCCTTGGAATGAGCATAACAGTGTCAGTCATTGGAGTGGCAGCCTGCCAGCTTCCTTCATGTCTTGTGACCAAAGCATTGCCTTTGGCATCTGAAAAAAATCTCAACAAGGTTCATTTTGACATGAGGCATTATACGTTTTTACCATTATTCGCTTGCTCAGATTTTGCAAAATCTCAGTCTACTCTGGTCTATAGGAGCAACAAACAGACGAGGATCTCATGGCTTAATTGGGCCACATGGCTTCCATTAGGAGGGATGAGACCCAAGTGAGATTTTTAACAAGTGGCTCTCACACTTCATACGTATTTATCCTCGTAGTACAACTGCAGCATCATCAGATATGACCACGGCTGAGAGTGAAATAAACATAATAAAACCATTTAGATTTTAATTCCAATAGTCAGCTCACACGCAAATGAAACATAATGATCTACAAATTGAAATTTGAACATAAAACTGAATTCCCTTTTGCTTTTTTGACCTTCTGTTTGCCATAGAAGAGAAGCAGATATTACACATCATCAGCACAAAGTATAAGAAAGGGAATGGGAAACAAGTTTGCTAAAAATTCTAAAGGCTGTAATCTTCTGTCCAGAAGATTGGAGCGCATTACTCAACACAACAATTTCTTAGGGATCACTGTCTTAATATTTGTACTGTGTATTCTGATGAATCTTGTTGGGATTGCGTCTTTTTTTCTCTTGCCTCTGTGACTGCTTCCCAGCCTGGATGACTTGCCTCCTCCTTCATGCTGCCAGTTTCTTCCAGGTCACAAATCTGAGTGGGAAACTCTCTTTGGAACCCTGGGATATCACTTAATGACCTTTTTTTCCCCTGAGCAACAACAAGCCACAGATACCTGTACATTTCTGGCATGTCTTCCTGAACACAAGTCCTAACTTCATTGTTGGTGGTCCTTCCTCTTTTTAAAAAAATAAATTTAATATATATAGTCAAGGTTTATAGTATGATATTACAGGATACATAGAGAGGGTGAAGTGGTTACTATATGAAGCAAGGTATATCTGTCATAGTTACTTTTATTTGTGACGAGCAGCTAAAATCAACATTAAAAATCCTTAATACATTATAATTTTGTTACCTATATATTGTATATTAGATTACTAAACTTGCTTATCCTACATATCTGCTAGTTTGTATCCTTTGAGCTACATCTCCCCATTTCCTCTCCACCTTCAACCCTGTTCCTGCCAATTACTGTTTCATTCTTTATCTGTACAATCTTTTCTTTTCCCTAGACTCCACTTCCACTTGTAAGTGAGATAATGGCAATATTTGCCTTTCTGTACCTGGCTTATTTCACTTCATATAATGCCCACCAGGTCCATCCATGAGGCAAAGGGCAAACTTTCTTTCTTTGTAAAGGTGGAATAATATTGCATTTCATTCATCTGTTGATGGAAATTTAGTTTGTTTCCACATCTTTGCTGTTGTGAATAATGCTGCAGTGGATGTAGGGTATCGTTATGAAAGGTGATTTCATCTCCATAGTGTGTATACTCAGAAGAGGCATTACTGTATCAGTTGGCAGTTCTAAGTTTAATTTCTTTAGGATTCCCTTTTCTCCACACCGTCTCTGATGCCCCCCTACCTTTTGGTTCTAGCCATCTTTACATGTATGAGGTGGTTTTAATTTGGATTTCCTTGAAGATGAGTGAGGAGCATCTTCTCATATATGCATTGGCCATTTTATGTCTTCTTTGGAGAAATGTCTGATCAAGGCCCTTGCCCAGTTCTTAATTGGGTTATTAGTTTTTCTGCTGTTGAGTTGTAAATGTTCTTTATAAATTTTGAGTATTAACTCCTTATCACATATGTGGCTTTCACATATTTTTCCCCATCCATAGGTTGCCTTTTCATTTTGTTGATTGTTTGCTTTGCTGTGCAGAGCTTTTAAGTTTGATGAACTCTCAGTTTTTTATTTTGGCGTTTGTAGTTTGAGCTTGGTTGCTTTCTTCTTAATTATATTTTCGAAGGCAAGTCTGGTTTCCTGTCCACTTTTATATCCCACGAACCTAGCGCAGTGTTAGGTAAGATCTCAGTAAAAATCATTACTTCTACTGTCTCTCCTGCCCCTGCTGGTAGTACTAGCATGAGTACTGGTTTTGATGCTGCTGGTATTGACCAGTGTAACTGGGGAGTTAGTTTTAGGCCACTTTTAGCCAGGAGGAGTTTGCGTGCACACTTTCACATTGTGGTCCCTCTGTGGCCCCCCTCTATAGATGAGCATGAGACATGGAAGGTGGGGAGGCATTCTGGGTGGAGAGAAAAGTTTGAGAATTTAGGATAGAAAAACCTGTATTGCGAGTAGCAGCAAGATCATTATGAATTAATTATACCTATTGTACTTTTAAAAATATTTGTATACATGTACCACTGTTCATTTTTTTGGTAGAGCATTTGGTTTTTTCTACTAAAGGCATGATTGCCGTGAGTATGGAGATGCTGTGTTAAGAGATGTAGACTTGATTCTGTATCATCTAACACACATTTTGCCAATAACTAAGAGAACATTTATCAATTTAGTGAACTTGAGGACTCCTGGGCTGCACATCAGTGTCATTGTCTGTGAATTCCAAATAATGTAACTGGCTCTATCTTCTTCTTAGGGAGATGAAAGAGGAAACAAACATGAAAGCAGTTTGTAAGCAAAGGTGTTGTCATATGGCTGTGGCCAGTTTTTGTTATGAATTTCCCATAGCACTGTGCACTAAATGGCAAATTTGCTTTGGTCTCGGGGTGAGAGCTACAGCCTGGTTGGAAGTTAAGTGCTGATATGAGGTAAAGGCCTGAGAGTGAAGTCATGTTCATCTGCTTTACTGGTTATGAGACCTGAGATAAATTATTGAAAGAAGAATCCCAAAGCTCTCCAGGTCCAGGATTCCTGTCAGAGTTAAGTGGGAACACATCTGTGAAAGCTGCTGGTGTGTAGAAGGCGTGTGGCCAGTGTTTGCAGGGCATTCCTTCAGGATAGAGAGAGGGAGGGTTGAGTGAGAGGGTCTCAGAGCAGGAAGCATGTAGACAGGAAAAGGCTCAGACTCGGACCTGGCAGGCCTGGCTCTGTGTTCAGCTCATGGTGGAAAAATGCTGACGAGAATTCATGAAAGTGGAGGAGAAAGGAAAAAGAAGAGCAGCTGAGGAGGGATGGAATGACAATGCAGGTGCAACAAGTGACACAAATCCTAGCAGTTTTGATGAGACCGAGACTCTCTTGCTGAGTCCCCTCCCCATCCTCCTTCCCACAGAAACCTCTGTGATGGGGAAGTCAGCCAAGACCTCTGACAGAAAAAGAGAAGTTCCAGCCAGGAGGGAAGAGCTCTGGCAGGTCTGTCCCAGGCTGCCACGTTGTGACATTGTGACCTCCCTAGCCATGCGTATTCCTGTCACCAGTGGGGCTGCATAATAATGACAGTACCTAATGTCTTAGTCTGTTTTCAGCTACTGTAGTAGAATACCATAGAGTGCATAATTTCTTTTTTTTTTTTTTTTTGGTACCAGGGATCAACTCAGGACCTTGAGCTTGCAAGGCCAGGTGCGGGGCGGCTGAGCTAAATCCCTAGCCCAACAGTGGGTAATTTTAAAGGGAATGAAATTTTAGTCCTGGAGCTGGGAAGCCCAATGTCTGGGTCCGGACTTTGGTGAGGGCTTTTTGGCTGCCTCACATCATGGTGGAGGGCATCACGTGGTGAGGCTGCTCCAGGGAGGAGGCGTGTGAGGGAGAGAAAGCCATGGAGCCCACTATCACAGTAACTCATTCCTGTGCTATTGGCCTTAATTGATCACAAAAGCAGAGTGCTCAGACTTAAACATCTCTTAAATACCCTTCCTGCCAATACTGTTTCCCTGACAGTTAAATTTCACCATGAGTTTTTCAGGGAGCACAGCACCTAACACACATTGACCCTTTACTCTGCTCTACCTGAATCTTCTTAGCAAATTCTCAGAAACGGGTTTTAAGGGCGTTTCTGGGGCCTAGTAACTCTCCCTAGTCCTGGAGTTAGTAAGTGGCAGAGCCTGGATTTGAAGTCAAGTGCTTCTCTCTGCTGTCCCCTTTCAGCGCCAAGCTTCTGTGCCACGAGTGGATAAAGATGTCTGAGCTTGGAGACACCATCAGAAGTGGCTTATGTCAGCAATTCATTGTATTTGTCTTCTAGAGGTAGCGGTGGAGAGGAAGCTTTCGTACTAAGGAAATTTAGTGAGTACCAGAGTTGGGTATGAGATTGCCCCAGAGGGCAGGGACAGCGCCTGTAGTTGAGGAGCCACCAGGGGTTAAGTCAGCCGGGCAGCTTGGCACAGCGAGGTGACTTAGAAGAGGCTGGTGCTTCAGACAGAGGGAAGGAGGGGAGGCCATTGCAGCGGTCGGTCATGGTGCCCATCTCTGCCAGGCACTCCTGAGAGGCCAACCTGAGAGCTGCAGAGGCCTACAGGATTGGACGGCTCCTTACCACCTGAGACTACATCAATCATTTTCTTGTTTCTGTCAGAGGGGCTTCTGATGAGGCCTATAATTTTGTCCCCAGTTTTGGGAAGCAGACTCTCTTTTTCAGCCACTCACTTCTGTATAGCTCATGCAAAGCCCCTCCTTACTGAACGTACTCACCTGATTGTTAAGTCAGGACACAGGTGTATCTCTGCCGTGGCTAACTAGTTCAGCACTCTCCAGTGTCAGTTCTTCCAGTCTTTTTTCTGGACCTGGATGTTGGGACCGATCAATGAATCGGCAACCATAATGATTATTTTTCCCTTTAGACATATTTCAGCTGCACCTGAGGGGTGGTGTATTTTTCTTAGGCTTTTTTCTGTTATGAAATATTCCAGTCATGCATTTCAATGGCTGGAAGAGGGAATTAATAGTAGTCTAATCACCGTGGAGACGCTGCTGCTTCTGTGAGCTGGCTCCGAGCTAAGGCTGCACATCTCTGTGGGAATGATAAGTGAATGAGTCTGCTGCTCACTTAACCTGCTGTTCTTTTCTTTCTCTGTTTTCTCTCCTAGGAAACAAATGGAAGACTGCTGCGACCCCGCCCATCTCTTTGCTATGACTAAAATGAATTCCCCCATGGGGAAGAGCATGTGGTATGACGGGGAGTTCTTGTACTCATTCACCATCGACAATTCAACGTATTCCCTCTTCCCTCAGGTTAGTATAGTTGTTGCATTTCAGTGAAGTTTTTATATTTCTTGACATCATAGGAAAGGGGTGCTTGACTTTGCCTAACCCTTTGGACCTTCTTTTCCTCTTAATTTTAAGTGCTTTTCCTTACATCTGGCATTTTTGTTGTAGATAACTCATAATGTTTTGATGCAAGGATGGAAGTAAGATGTTATAGAACAATAGGAAATTATAGAGTTACACTTTTCCTGACCCTTTATATTCAAGTCACGTGAAACTGAAGGAAGCATGCAGAGAATGGTTAGGGAATTGTGAAATTCTAATGTTTTGAGGATGGCTGTGGAAGGACCATGATGATTTGTGGTACTGGGATGTCTTCTTAGGACTTCTCTTGCTTTCTGCGAGTGGGGACCATATGGTGAGAATCTGTCTGTTAGAACTCTTGAATTTTAACCCCATGGTTATATGACTGCTGGGAAGTGGAGGTGTGGCGGATATGAAAAGAAAGAATTCAATTTGACCACTTTTAAAGTGCTCCATCAAGCTTTATTTACTTAATGTTTTTCTTCTTGGTTTCCCAAGCATTGAAATAAAATCTTTTACTAGAATATATTGTAGGCAAGAAGCAGAGAAAAAAATGTACAAAAATTGATACTAACTAGCTGTGAAATCTTTATTCTAGGGATCCTTGTTAGGGGATGAGGATCTTCAGTGAAATTGCCACTAGGGAGAAATTGAGATGTGAATCTTGACCTTCACAGGTCTTTAGCCACTCTTGGGTGGGCCAGATGACTATACAGAAAACATTCATGGTCAGAGTTATAAAGTGCGGTTGACCTTTTGTCTCTCTATTAATAAATAGCCGGAGTCCTTATTGGATCCTATAAATTTGAGGTACAGGTCCTACCAGATACAAAGTCAACAGTCTGTATGAAATAGCTTGCATATAATAGCTCATCTTTATGCGTGTTAGTCTAATTGAATGGTTTCAGAATGTAATGATGATTTTTCAAAAAAATTAAGGAAATAGTTTAACTAAATGCCAATATTCATGTGCTTTCTCTCTACATTGTTCATTTGACCTCAGGAGGCTTCCTCATGTCAAAGCAAATGACTAAGAGTCATAAAATCTGAAATTGAATTTTGTCTTCATCTCTTACTAATGCTTTTTGGATAAGTCACCCAAATCTTCTGAAACTCAGCCCTCTCATTTGTATTATGGATAGAGGCGCGCCTGTCCTATTTATTCACAGAGATCAATTTAGGTAATGTATGCCAATGTACTTGGTATGCTACAAAGCATCATATAAACATTGTTGTTAATATTTTTCTGGTTCATATGGTACATCCTGAATCTGAGGAGAAGTATGATTGTGTTAGTCAGAGTTTGGGCAAGGTGCAAAAGTCTCCTCAGATACTTCTGACAGAAGGATATTTCATATAGGGAACTGGTGCTTGAAAAAGCCACTGGCAGAGTGGAGAAGCTGGAATCGAGGTGGATCCTAGGATTACTGAGTGCAAGAACTTGCTGGCATAACTGTGGTCCGATTGCTAGGAAGTTCCAATTGTCCTTGCTGTTGGCATGGCTACAATAGCTTCCAACAGAAACCGGCCAGAAGATGGGTCCTGATTTTCCTCCTCCTTCCATGTGTCCTTAAGATGTGTCTAATAAGTAAAGATGAACTTGGATCCAAATCACGAGTTGTAGCCAAGTCCAGGAGAAGCATTCTTAACTTTCAAGCTTCAGCAGGAAGCTGGAAAAAGGGTGGGATGGAATAGGAGCAAGCCAGTCCACCGATCGTCTGTGTACAAAAATTGATACTAACTAGCTGTGAAATGAAGAAGAGATAAGGAAGCAGTCTTCTTTAACAGCAAGAAAACTGTTAAGGGAAATTCAAAGGAGGCTTTTTAATAGATGAGGGCTTTCAGCCATACCAAGTGACTTCTGACTTTATACTGAAAAATAGATTTGAAGGAAAGAGATGATTAAAGAATATAAACTAGCTTCCCATCTTATCTGTCGGTTGCAGCAGCAGGATGATAGGAAACATTTCCTTTACAAAATATGTGCAAATGAATTCTGTACCTCTTTGTGTCCATTGCAAGATCAAGGGCCCATCCCTGAATAAAAAAGGAAAAAAAATTCCCTTAAGAACCAGAAGCCATCACAGCATTGTGCATGTACAGAGTCAATACAAAAGGCTAAAAAAATTCCGTGAATGTATACATTTAAGTTACATAGGTATTTTTGGGGGGAGATTCTGAAATGACTAATTTAAAAAAATCCTGGGAAACCATTCACATCACAGAAAGGATGAAGTATTTCCTTCTGTCCTTACACATTATCATTTGTTAGCAAAATGTTTCTAGTTTGTTTTAAGGAAACTAAGTTGCCAGTTAATTAATATCCTTCATTCCTGTTCCCTGTGGGAAGAAAATAGCTGTGCAGATTAAGGGAAAATGTAGCTGAATGGTCCTGGTTCATTGTTATCTGTGTGAAGAAAGCATCCCTCCATTCCTGGAGTTTCAGCACAATGCCCACTCGTTCTCTGACTCAGATTGTATAGCTAAATGTTTATGCTTTTCTCCTAAGAGCTTAAAACATGTTAGCCATCGTTGTTAGGGCTGTTATCCCTTTGCCTACGTTTACCCAACATTTTTGTTGTTTTTATTGCTAAGATGCAATAGAAGGAGAAAAGTGCTGTGTATGCTGTAGAGTGATAACCAGTTCTGTCCTGGGCTCTGTGTCCTCAGGAGGGGACTGCAGAGTCACTGTGTGCTTTGAAGTGCCACATTGGAGCTCTGTGACTGCAGTTGAATTGCTTCTTATTTGGATCCCCTGCAACTTCCTGTAGCCTCCTGATCAAATTTATTCTACTCCGCCACATACTGTGCTTACCTGCCTGCCTACACCTTAATACATTACAGTTTCCTTAAAGTCCTTCACTGCTGATACCATTACCATCTTGTGAGACTTTGAGGAGCAAGAAGTTTTTCCTTTTTGTGCTTATGCAATTGGTTCCCACTTAATAGGGTTGTTTGTTTCTATCTACTTATGTTTGTCAGGGGTTCCTTATATAAATGCTTTGGTGAAATACTTGTTGGATATTATTAGGCACAAAGTGCAAGTTTTAACTGTCACATAGAAATTTTAAAGTATGCGGAGAAAGAGAGAGAGAGGGAAAGAGAGAGATTTTGGAGAGGACAGTGTGGTGGTGTTCTCACTTTAAGAACACCAGCCACATCCTTGGGATTAGGATTTGCTTTTTCCTGCTTCCTTGCATGGTCCAGGGTTTCCAGGGATTACTGAGTAAAAGTCTATTTTGGCCTAAAATACATTGCTCAGGAAGAGCATAACTTTCCTTGGAAATGAGAAGGGGAGTAGCTGGAATGTTAGAAACCACATCTGAACTGATAGAATCTGAAAAATACTCTTTTGCATCATTCTCTGTCACCATTCACAGTCACAAACCCATCTTGTTCCTGAGCGTTCACCCAATGTCATGTGCAGAATCACAGAATGTCACTAATGCGCCCGACCTGGACGCTCATTTCTAGCTGCTCAGTGTGGCCATAGAGTCTGTTGTATTCCACTGGGCCAGGGCCTGCAGTGTCTTTGGCTTACGGGAAGCCCGGTAGGACATTTGGAAATAGTTTTTTCAAAATGCCCTTGTTAAATGAAAATACACATTTCCCCCTCTTCACAGTGATGTGCTTAGTAGAATTTTCTGAGCCCCTGGACAGTCCTGAGTCCCACAAAAAAATTTTTCCTAGTGAAATTTGGATCATACCTCGTAACAATGATACTATTGTACTCATTTTCCCAAGCACATACCTTTCCACCTGGAAGGACACTAAGGGACTGATGTGTGGTAGGGATGGGTCTCTGCCATCTCTGCCAGGCTTATGCCAGGTGATATTGTTAGGCTTGCTTCCGGCTGCTTTGTAACAGCAATGTGATCACCTCTAGAGACCAAAAGATGCTTGTTTATCTCAAGCAATAAGGAATTACAGAGTGGGTCATTCAGAGGTGGGATGCCAGTTATGTGGTGCCATCAAACACCCAGATCCTGTTCTCCTGCTCCTTCATCCTTAGCTGATGCCCAAGGAGATGACCAGTTTGGGTCCAGGATTCCAGCAGGAAGAAAGAGGATACAGAACAAGAAATCCTGACAGATGCCTGCTTCTGTGACTTTGGTCATGACTGCGCCATCTGGGTGTGTCTCGCTGCAAGAGAGGTGGCAAGTTCAGCATTTCAGCTCTAGGAAAATGCATGAATTTGATGTCCTATGCCATCTCCCTCAGTTTCGCTCTGTCCTTATAGCACCTCTGTTTGGTTGTTAGAGGGGTTACCAGCTTTATTCAAGGTGGCAGAGGTGGTAGGTAGAAAGGCTGGAATGTAAAATCTGGCCTGATTTCCAAGGATTTTTTTTTTTTTGGTACCAGTGATCAAACTCAGGACCTTGAACTTAAGAGGTAGGCAAGGTGCCACTGAGCTAAATCCCCAGCCCCTCACAGGTTTTTATTGTTTATCATCTTGTTTATTTCTTTAAAAGACTTGGGTTCAACTGGGTTAGTAGTTCATTATTTGGTCACCTTGAAATCATTTAAAGTATTTTCATTTTCCTTCTAAGAATATTCTTAGAAGAAATGGAGAAATTGCTTTTGCAGCTATTCAGGGGAAAAAAAGTAAAACTAGAGTACATATAGATGTACAGGCTATAGGATCCTGTACCGAACTGTAGTCCCTCTTTGGCTTTGAGCTCCCTAGTAGCCCATATTGAAAAGAGAAATAACAACAATTTGATTGTTTTGATTTGATTTTTATAAGAAGAAATCTAGGTTCTCAGATGGAGGCAAAATTATCCTTTGTTCTTTGCTTCTTTATTGTAGAAATCCAGAACACTGTCCTACTACTGTTGAATAATTCAGGTTATTTACACTATCATTTTGGCGATTGCCAGCATTAGAGAAGTGTATGAGGAGTGGACTCTAAAGACTTAGATTTTATATATTAGCTTCACTCTGGTGACATTTGTTATGTTACCATTTACAGCCTAAATTTTATAATTTGCAAACTGGGATGAATAATAATATCTTGTATTCTTATTTCAGGGCTATTTTGAGAAACAAAATTAAAATAGATTATAGGGGTAAAAGTGCTTCATAATGAATGTTTTGATCGAGCACATGAAAATGTTATTACTATCTTATCTGCCTCAGCATTTATGGGCATTAGCAATGCCAGGAACCAGTGAAGGAAAGCAAAAATACCACTGGCAAAGGAGTGAAATCAATTTTCCAGGAGAGTGAAAAGAAATAAACCTATTGAGCCTGAGATTCAGGAAAATGGAAGGTGGTAATAGAAAATGCTACAGACTGTTTCAGTTGTACATTCCTGTCATTACACTTGGATAATAATTATGATAAACTAAAAGTACAGTGTGAAATAGATTATTAATTTCCATTGAGTTAAGCTTGCTTATCTGAAGAATGGATTCATGACCACTATTCTTCACATTGCTCTGTCACTGAAAAGATGAGGCCAGCGGAACCGCACAGGACTTCCTGACATCTGCTAACTTTGTAGAGAAAAGAAAACAATTATAAGTGAAGTAGGGTGATGAGGTTGCCCGCTGTAGTATAACCGGAGGTAAACTACAAAGATGGTTTGTTCTTCAAACATAGAAATAACTGAAAATCAGTTCATTCTCTAATGAAAACTCATGGGCTGTATATGGTTGAGAATAAAATAAGAAATAGATATGAGGACTGATCCATCTTTAGTGGTAGGCGGATCTTTCTAAAGAACTTGACAGTGAGTAAAATTTAGTTCAAAGACTGATAAGGCCCAGACTTCTTGCTTCCTGGAAACACCTGAAAAGGACACATGACATCCATTACTACTGAGTCAGATTTCATGTGGTAGGTCTGATGGGAGAGATAACTTCTCTCAGGAGGTGTTACTCTTCCGTATAACATTTCCTTCTTAGTTTCAGTGACATGACAGGGTATTTTCCTGTAGAAAATCTGGCTTGGCTTCCTTTTTTTTTCCTTTGGTTGGTTTCTTCATCTTAGTGATTTGTTTTTTGTTTTTTTTTAATTTCTGGCAAAGGCCAAGGTAAAGGAAGGCATTTCCATCGTATTGGGTTTTAGTTTTGAGCATTTGTATAGATACCTCTGTTTCATTTCTGCTATTAAAGTGCTCGATTGTAATTCTTAAATCTATTAGGAGTCTTTTAATGCATAGATATATTTGATTAATTTAGAGATAGGTGTCATATCCACGCTGACTGGATTTTCTCTGGCTTTATGAATTTAGTTGAGGGATAAAGAGGTATAGATAAGTACAGAACATTTTCTCAGTGTTTGTGTCTGTTCAGATCAGTGCACAGCCTTCTTTCTGCTAATTGGTTGGTAATTCTTAGATCATGTGTGAGATCTCATGACTCATGGCCTGAGTAACCATCCCTGTTATCTTCAGGATTCTGATGGGCATGTTGGAGAGACTGATCGTACAGCTAGATTTTTCCAAAAGGGTAAGAGAAAGGACAGAATGGAGGTAGGAACAGGGAAGTGAAAGTAGCTGTGGAGGCTAAAGTAAAACGGGTGTTGAGAGTCTCACCATAAGAAAGTGTTAGCAATAACTGGACAATAATAAGAAATAGCATCATGTGCCATAGTATGCTGAACTCAGGGATGAAGAATGGATTGGATGGAGCTGAACTCAGAGATCAGGATAAGAGAGCAGTTGGTTTCAAATTCTCAGTCTGAGCTGGAGATTTTGATAGCTGGAAGCTTCTAGAGGTGCTGGTGGAAGAAGGCTAGTGACCGGCTTCTGAGAAATTCAGGGACTTAGATGGACAAGATGAGAGGTCTTAGTGTTGGGATCACAATTGGACTGTTTTTGAAGAAGGGGCTGAAATGTAATTACTGGAACTTGGAATGAGCTGGGAGGCAGGAAGCTGGAAGGGTGACTTGGAGCTATGCTTTGAAAATAAGACATGGACTTATTTACTACAGGCACAACTTGACACCGGGGCCAGAATGCAAGTGTGACTTGAGGGTGACTCCCAACCTTTGGCTGATCAGCCCCAGTCATCACCCCAACAGCCAAGATTCACCTGCATTTCCCAAGGCTCAGTCTGAATCTGCAGTTGCTCCAGATTTGGGTTCATGATGTGTATTGAGGTTGAGAATGAGACCTGATAAAGTGGTAGATTTCTCAGACCAAATCACTAAACTCCTCTCTCCTTTGTCTAGGTCTGTAGAGGCTGACCACACAGAGGTGAAAACCAAGTGTAGGAGAGAGAACTGGATAAATTGCTAACCAAGAAGTTTTATTGAGAGCTTCTCAAAAAAAAAATAGGTGAGGTGCCAGGGATTTAGCTCAGTGGTTTTGCCACTGCTTTGCAAGCGTAAGGACCGGAGTTCGATCCCTGGACCAAAAAAAAAAGAAAAAAGAAAAAAAGGTGAGTAGGTAGGTGTGGTCAAGAAATATAGGCAAGGTGGGGTACAGGTCAGGATTGGCTGGCTATAAAGAAAATGTTGAAAATTATTATGCATAGGATTTTGTTGCTAAGTTTAGTTTGCTTATAGCTTCAGACTGGATAACTGTTTACTAAGGAAAAAATAGCTGGTGAGAGAAAGGAAATTGTAAATTAAATTAATTTGATAATTTCTTTACCTGGGGTGGTCTGTTATGAATAAAGCAATGGCTGTTTCTTATAAAATATGCATCATCTGATTATTTTGCTTGAATGTCTCTAATTCTAGGGTTCAGACGACTCTGATCATATATACATGTAATGTATATAACATGTTCAGAGAACACAAAATACTGTTAATTAATTAGTTGTTAATTCTAATTTATAAATTTCCTAATTGGTTTTTCTTGTTATGGCCTGACATACACTTTGACTACAACACCCAAAGTCAGTAAGAACTGAAATAACTGTCATTCACAGATATATCCAGCTGCCTGACATGGAAATTGTTGGAGGACTTTTTAAAATCCAAAGGCCAAAGATATTTATGGATTCAGAAAAAAAAAACACAGTACTTCTGTATGAGCTATAAAATTTAGTATAAGTTGAGAATCCACAAAATAAAATCAAAGTCAAATTTAAATTTAAAATAAGGATTTGACGCACTAGAAGTTGCCTTTTACATTTGTAGGACTTGTCACCTAAATGAACATGTCCCGCTGCCAGCAAAACTATGCTTCTCTCAAATCCTGATGATTCCATGGAACATAAGTGTTTGACAATTCATGCATCAGGTATTTATTGAGCAACTACCACTGTGGGCTAGGGACTACACTAGTTCTTGGGGAAATAATGTCAAGTAAAATGAAGGAAAATTAGACCTAGTACCTGATCCTACTGGGTACTGTCCTCAGGGGCCTGTAGCCTCCTTGCTGTCCGCGTGTTCAGATTTAAAGTCTACTCCTTGCCCCTCTTCTGTTCCTGGTCACAGTTTGGCATTATCAACTGCTCAGTCACTGGGGATGGACTGCAAGGTCTTATGCTTGAATTTTACTCTCTAGATCCAATTTCATTTAATAGGTGTTTCTTGTTTGCATTCCCTCTTTCCTTATCTCACTGCTACTGTGTTAGTTTGTGGCTTGGTGTCTGCTCTGTGGACTAATTCAAGAGCTTTTGAAAAAGCTTCCCTATTATGAACTTCTCCTAGAACATCTTCCCCTAGTTCCCCACTTGGTCTTTATAACACTGTTTATGCAACTTCTGTTACATCTTTCTTCACCATCCGCCTTGTATTTAAGAGCAAATGGCCAGACACTCACCAGACCTGCTGCGGCAGCAGTCGTGGAGAAGCTCATGGAGAAAGACAAGGAGCAGCCAGCAGGAATCCCGTTGCCTTTCCATTGGAACCCTAGCCATTCTAGACTTTGGGAAGAGTATCCTGAAACCAGGTTAGGCTCTTTATTTGACCAGTTAGGGATTCACCAACCCCTCCCTTGGTATGACTCTAAGACTGTGATTTAATAGCACAGAGACATCGTAGAACTTGGCTTCAGCGCCTCTTATCAATTCAGCCTCTTTGGGCAGTAGAAAGCCCCTGTAGCTATGACTGGCAGCTTGGATAGCAGCCTTCCAGATGCAGTTGAATGACCTCTGGCTAGGAAGAAGATGCAACACTTTAGCTCGTGGTTGGGAAAGAGCTAGACTCTTGTCAGCCTGAATGGAGTACAGTGGAACCTTGACTTAAAAACTCAATCAGTTCCTGAGGGCTGGTTGCAACTCAAGTTGGTTGTAAGTAACTACAGCTGAGATCTGGATGTTTACTGGGTATATGTTATAGATAACAAGAGGCAGAAGAATCTTCCATTAATTACCGAAGTTGTTCATATGTGAGGCCGGTCGTAAGGAGAGGGTCCACTGTACTGAGATTCAACCTTTGTTTTTGACCAGGATTGAGACTTGTAGGTGCTGGGCCACAGGTGATTCTCATGGATGTTTATAGAAGGATACTTCCTATTCCTGTCTGCAGGACATCAGTCTTGGATGGGCTAATCCTTCCTAATTACGGCCCAGAGGATAAAGTTTAAATTTCTTCAGGTAGCGCATAAGATCTGAAGATCTGAACTCTCTGGGAATATACACAATAGAACTTTATCAGCGGCCACCTGCCCACTTTCCCCTGCTCCTCATTTCTTCGTACTCTGTTATTACCAAGTGATTTACATTTTCCAAAGAAAGCTGCTGTTTTAATTTCCTCTTCACATTTGCACATGCTGTTCTACCTGCCCAGAATGCCGTTTCCTTGTCTTTATGATAAATTCTTATTTACTTTTCAAGATCCAGCTAAAGCATCTTCATTTCTATAAAGCTTCCCCAGTTGCCCCTTCCAAATATCTACTCCCTGGACATATCGATTAAACATCTGTTCTTTTCTCTTCCTAAATTTGTATATACAAGATGTGGTCAAAATATATGGTAAATATTTAAAATTTAAAAATTATTACAATAAAAGGTGCATTGCCATGAATCTCCCTTAGAATACTCCCTCTTTTTTTTTTTTTTGGTACCGGGGATTGAACTCAGGACCTTGGTGCTAGTGAGGCAGGTGCCAGAAACACTAAGCTAAACCCCCAGCCCAGAATACTCCCTCTTGCTTCAACCCCACTTACCCTGCCATTCTTGCCACTTTCTGAAGCAGTTCTGGAAGTGCTCTTTCAGGAGTGTCTCTAAGAGATGTGATCAAAAATATGGTGAATGCAGTTGCCAAGTCCTATCCAACAGAGAGGCAGGTTTATAAAAACATTATGGTGTGGCCTCATCCACCTTATTCTCCAGGTTCAACAATGAGTGACTTCTGGCTCTCCCCTAAAGTCAAAATGACCATGAAAGGTAAACATTTTGAATCAGCTCTGGACATCAAGGCAGCCAAAACAGCACAACTAAAAACATAAAAGAAGAATTTCAGAACTGCTTCAGAAAGTGGCAAGAACAATAGGATAAACGTGTTTGAAGCAAGGGGGGAATATTTTGAGGGGGATGAATGACAGTGTGTCTTTTACTGTAATAAATTTTTAAACATTTAAGCATTCACCATATTTTTCAGTCACACCTCATATCTCTTTTACTGCACTATTAAACAAGAATTATTTGTTCACATATTTTCCTCTGGTCAGACTGTGAACCCCTGGAAGGCAGCACCTGGTTGGAGCTTGGCAGTAACATAGCAGGCAAGGGGCTGGGGACTTAACTCAGTGGTTCTGCCACCTGCCTCACAAGCGCAAGGTCCCGAGTTCAATCCCTGGTACCCCTACCCCCCCCCAAAAAACAGGTAGTAAATGAAAGTGTGCTGGAGGAACAATAAATGGATGGCCACTCTGCCACAGTCTTTGCGCCTACATGGCATTGGCTTGTTATTACTGCATGTGTTAGAGCGACCCAGGATCAGAGTCCTCCAGGCAGCAGGAATGGAGGAAGGAAAGGTTCCAGATGTTAAGGATAACATCTGGAGTGTGGGATGGTATGTCAGCCGTCACCTTCTCTGTGCTCAGGCCTTCGTTCTGATCTTGTGATGACAGGATCATAAAACCCTAAAGCCAAGCCATGATATTGGCATCAGACATGTACTGTTCTTGTTTTGCTTTGGTTTGCTGTTCTTATTTACTTATAGAGATGCATTATTCTTAAGAAGTTGCCATTGGATAAAGCTTGTTTTTGTCCATTTTCACTGCTGTAGTAGAATACTACAGACTGGGTAATTTATAAACAATAGAAGCTTATTTGGCTCACAGTTCTGGAGGTTGGGAAGTCCAAGAGCATGGCGCTGGCACCTGGCAAGGATCATCCATAGCAGAAGGCAGAAGGACAAGGTAGCACACGAGACAGAGAGGAGAGTGTGCCGAACTCGCTCGCCCATCTTACCAGGAAACCACTCCGGGAAGAAGTAACCCTCTCCTTCTACAGCAGCATTGGTCCACTCATGAGGGCAGAGTGGTCGTCGCCTGATCACCTCTTAGAAGGCCCACTTTTTGATTCTGTTACTATGGAAACTCATTT
This sequence comes from Heterocephalus glaber, assembly GCF_000247695.1. The sequence goes on from NW_004624752.1 coordinate 16,542,670, forward strand.
TCAACATGAGTTTTGGAGGGGACATTGAAACTACAGCCGAGCTGAAGGAAAATTTAATGATTATGTAGGTAATTTCTTTCTCATACCCTTGTTTTATTTCCTGCTATTCTCTTTACCATCCTATTCTAAGCGACAGCAGCCTCCTGCCTAGAATTCTCCAAATGTCTCTTATTAGACTTTGTCCTGGTTATGTTCTCCTCGCAGGGACAAAATACTTGACACCCACAAGTTAAAGAAGGAGAGGTTTGTTTTGGCTCACAGTTTGTAGAGGATTCAGACCATAGTTCAGTGAACCTTTGACTTATGAACTCACTTCGTTCCCAAGGGCTGATTGTAACTTAATTGTAAGTCAAGACTTTTCATAAGAAATAATGGGAATCCCCATAATGCATTCCCAACCTCCCAAAGCTCCCCTTCACTAACTTTTCATAATACATAAGGGTTGTATAATGTGTGTAGTTTACCAGAAACACTAATAATTTTCCTAGTGTATTCACCAAAAAGTTATACCAGAAACAGCAATTTCATACTGTACTCACCATTCAGATTGACGTCTTTGGCTTGCAGGAAGGGAAAACGAAATGGAAGGTGGTCACTGTTTGGAAGGAGTTCCCTTCCATACGAGCATCAGGAATCTGGCTCTCGGGTGTCCTTTCTCTCCTTGGGAGAGTCTGTAGCCCACTAAGACCTGCTTCTGGCTCACTAGGTCTCTACCTTTTCAGAACTAAAAACTGGTCCAAGGTTGTCTGTTTCTGTCTTTTCTTTAACACTGTCCTGTTGTATGACATGACATTGTCATTAAGCAAGTGAGTGCAACAATTGGCTTTTTCTCTGTCTGGGTGGGTCTTCTCTACAAATGTTTGTAGCTCTGTCCATTTTTCAGGATTTCCTTTATTTCAGAAGAAGAACTTTGCTGCACTGATTCCTGATACTCCCCACTCCTCCTCAGAAAGCTCCTCAGCTGCCATTCTCTGTTGCTTAGCCGGAAGTTGCTGAAGTTCCTCTGTAGACAATTCCTGAGTGTCCCTCCACCAGTTCCGCAACATCACCACTGTCTACCTGCAAGCCTATGGATGCTGCTATAGTGACAGTGCCGTCAACCACAGGGTCAACTGAAGGCTCAGCTCCTCCTCACAGCCTTCAAAGTCTCCTGTATAATTTTAGGTCACACTTTCTTCCAGGCAGATCTCAGGGTCCTTAGAGAGACATTGGCCCAGGATTTCTCAGTTAACCCCACACAGGAAAGGCTGGCGTATAGGTTGTAACTGAAGACTTTGGTTGTAAGTTAAAACTAAAATTCTGGTCATAACCCAAGTTGTTCGTATGTGAGGCTGGTTGTAACTTGAGGGCCCACTACTGTAGACTGGCTCCAAAGCAGAGTGGCATGGCAAAGCCAGAAGAGCTCATGGCATAGCAGGCAGGAAGCAGAGCAGAGCAGAAGGAAAGAGGAGGGATATATAACCTTTCTAGGCCACACCCACAGTGACCCGCCTTTTCCCATCAGGCATCGCTTCCCAACCTCATGTCCAGCTGTCAGCCTTTCAGCCGGCTTATGCAGTGTCACATGCCCATGATTCAGTCACCGCCCCAAAGCTCTGGCTGTGAGGCTTTGAGGGGACATCTAGGTACAAGCTTCTTGACATGGAGATACAGGCGTCTTTTGTCCGAGCTGGCTTCCTCTCCAGTCCATGTTCCCTGTGGTAGCCTGAGTTAGTTTTTTAAACTGCAAGTTGGGGATCTTGTACTCACTTTGCCTAAAACCCTTAATTACCTTCTCATTAAAATTTCAGGATAAAGACAAACTCCTTAAGGGCCAACCCTTTCTAGCGGCTCCAGCAACCACGGTGTTTCCTCAGTGTTCCCTCGGACCCTTCACACGTAGCCTCGTGCCTTCACTGCCTCTGTCCTCCCCAGCACCATGCTTTTTCTTAGAGCTTTTGACACACTGTTTCTTTTCCTGGAAGGCTCTTGCCTCTTGTTACCTCAATGACTTGCATTTATCCTTTAAATCCTGTATGAGTGTCATTTCTGGGATGCAGGGGGCCTTCCTCACAGCCCCAGCTAGCTCTCTCAATTGTAACTTCATATCTTGTTGTGTTTGATTCACAGTTCTTTCACTCTCTAGCTGGGAAGCTGCCCGGGGCCACTATTTAATTGGGAGGAGCAGAGAGCTGTAGTGTATCAGTGCTGAGCATCATGCTTCGGATATGATAGAGACTGAGCACATTTTAGTGGAATGAATGGAAGACTGAGTGGGCCTGCTTGATTTTGCTGTGTACAGACTCCCCTGTATCCTGGTACACCCACAGCCCATGTTTCAGTGTGAAGAGACTCGAGTTCATTATCAGACAGTGGAGGGGAAATTTCTGCATTATAAGCAGTTAGCTTGGGAAAGCCCCAGACTGAAGCTTTTAGGATGGGACTGTGGTGATGAACTAACAGGATCACAGTGAGCCCCTTTTGTTACTGTGGCTGTGCTGCACCACCCCTGTGGGGTTATAGATCAATACAAGGTCGCAGGTGTAAAGAAATCAATTTTATGAGACACCGTGAAGGAGAAATTGCTGCTGTTTCTGAAGATTTAACATCGCAGGCAGAGATGTCAGCAGGCCAGCCTCTGCCCTCCTTTCATCCGGAGCTGAGTGGCAGAATGATGGAGCAAAACAAACCCAAGTTAACTCCTACCTCTCTTCCCGGCCATGACCTGGCATCCCCGGGCCGGGCCGGGCCGTGAAGTTCAATGCGCAGGTCCTGCTGCTCCATCTTTTCTTCACGCTTCTCACCATCAGATATCCCCACACCAATTTCCCCACAAGACAAACGAGTGAGATTTGTATTTTTAAATTAACATACTGCCTCCCTGCTTGTTTTTAAGTTTTCTTGGCTCAGCTGGTGGAAGACAGCATTCTTTTTCTTCTTTGTAGCACTATGGAGCCAATATGTTTGGGAAACAAGCCAGTCGATACAGCTCCCAGACAACCTCTTGCTAGAGAGAGGAATCATTTTTTAACCCCTTGGAACTCTAAGCAGGAAAAAGGTTTCCAGACAGATTATAGATACTAGGCTGAGTGAGTCATGTGGACAATTTCAACAATCACTTTGGACTTGAAAATGTTGTGACTTTTCTGGAATCAGTAAAGGACACAGGCTCAGTAATCCCCTAAGACTACTTTGCAGATTCTAATCACATTTCAGGGACATGGTCCTGCAAGAGAGGTAGCAAGTGCTCTGCCATAGTCACCTGTAAAAGATCAAAAATTAAAAAATAAATTACAGTTCTTCACTTCCTCAGGCATTTTGTAATTTTATTGCTGGCCTTTTACATCATGGATAAATAGAAGCAAGGAAGGATTTTAGAAGATGAAGATTCAGGCTTAGGGAAATAGACATTTAGTGATAAAAATTGTAAGACATGAGGTGGATGAAGTGAGGGTCAGGAGACCTGGGGTGGGAAAAGGCAAACTGTTATCATGTTGCTAAAAGTAAAGGTCATAAAGTGTCACAGGCTATGTCATGTCTTTAAAAAGAGAGTACCGGGGCTGGGGATTTAGCTCATTGGTTTCGCTGCCTGCTGCACAAGCGCAAGGACCCGAGTTCGATCCCTGGTACCAAAAAAAAAAGAGTACCCAAAGAAACATAAATTTTGTGTTTTAGGTTATGTCTTAGTCACTTTCTTTGTCACTAGGACGAAATACCCAACACCTACATTGTAAAGGAGAAGTTTAATTTGGCTCCCTCTGTCAGCCCCCAGTTGGAGGGCTCCAAGGTAGAAACAAGATGGCAGAGGGGCGTGGTGGAGGAAAAGGTGCTCAGCCCATGGCAGTGAGGTAGAAGAGAGAAAGGAGGAGCCAGGGACTGGAGCACACCCTCCAAGTCACACCGCCATTGACTGGCGCTGCCAACCAGGCCCCACCAAGAACGGGAGAATTTGGGGGGACATTTCAGTTCTAAACCATGACAGGCTGTATTGTACCATGGAGGTCTTGATGTGCAGAAACTTCCTTTCAGATTTGCAGATGGTTGAGAGGAGATAAAAGGATAGTGGAAGGGTTCATGGTGCGTGAGGGGAGGAAAGACCTGGGTAGGAAAGAGGGAATGGGGAGAGTTGCATAAAAAGAGAAGAGACTAGAGAGGTTCAAAGGTTGGAGCTTTCATATTTTAATCCCTCTCCTGATTAAAAACAAAAAAAAAAAGTACAGGCTGCTATCAGTGTTTGTTTAATTTTCAGCCATCAAGAAGTACTATATTTTACTGATGAGAATACCACTACTAAAAAGAAGTTGCTCTACATGAATGATGTCTTTTGTTTCCAAAGACTGTCAGTATACTAGAATGACACAAAAATAATAAATACTAGAGCAGTGCGAGAATAATAATAAAATTGTATGGCAGACTTTGAGGGTAAGGTTAGAACTGTAAGAAGTGAGTTGTCTCGGGTTGAACGCTGCAGGCATGAGTGCCATTGGTGAGTATTCTCGGGGCAAATGGGAAATGGAGCCACGAATAGCTAATATTTCCTGAGTGATTTCTAAGTGTCAGCCTTGTCATTGTGGCTTCTTAGTGGTGCTGTTCACAATTGTTATCCTACTTAATTCTTTTAATAACCCTGGAGATAGTTTCTTCTATCCCCCATTTTACAGATGAAGAAGCTGAGACTAAGAGGTTCCAAGTGACATGGTAAAATCGTCTGATGCTATAATTGGTGTACATAATTTTTATATTCTCCATAGCTTGGGGTCATTTTCATGACCTGGGCACTTAGAAGATGACTGAGGAGTAATTTCAGTATGTTAAATGTATAGATGTAGAGTTTACGTATGCTGTTATTCCATCCATCTGTGAAGTTTTCTCTAATTCAGATGTGCTTCAGAAGTGCTGAGGACTATATGGGCCAACCCCAAACTTGCTACTGCCAGTGCTTCTTGTGGGCTTGGCAGTATGCTTAGTACTCTTGAAAGAAGATCGCCCTGTCCAATGTAAATTTGTTTTTTTGTGGAGTTGATTATGAGAGATGTGAGCTAAAGGGTGCCTCAAAGCTAGTACCATCAAAACAAGAAAAGCTTCATTCTCTTGAGGCTCCTATAGGAAAGATAAAGGAAATCTATGCATGTATGGGAAAGCAGACATAAAAAATCTATCCTGCCTCATGTACAGCAGCCATGATTATAAGAGAAATGAAGTGTGGATGGCAGCGAATAGAGCCAATGAAACAGGAAGAAAAAACATGTTAATGAAGTTTCAAATATGTTTCCATTTACTAATTATGACTCTATAGCCAGCACATATACAAACAAAGCAATTAATATAAACTGCTTACAACTCCTACACAAATTTCTTAATTGAAATATATTAGCATATCTATTGAAAGGAAAAATTATGGAACTTTTGAATTTTAATGCGATGTTTTTGTTTTAAATTAGAAATAATAGATATGTTCATTAAAATAAATGGATCCAGTGGGTAAGGATGTAACATTTTCAGTAAAATGACTAGGAAATATTGATGAACATGAAATATGTCAGGGAAAATCTAGCTGAGTGATGGGTTGTGATTTGGTAATTTAATTGAGTTTTGTGGATATACTCTGCAGTTGTAGTTCTCTGAGAATTTATTGTTGCTAGGCTCTTTGGTAAATGTTTTGCACACATTGTCTGATGATCCCAACCTATAAAGCTGGAATTACTGTCTCCATTTTATATGTGGAAACTGAGGCTGAGAGATGCCTGGAAGTTCCTAGTTACAAACTGATTGCAAACTGGCCCCAAGTTGGGATTTGGACTGAGATCTGTTGAAGCCACACTGTGCAAAGTTAGCAATTGAAATTGTACTTCTTTCCCACTCAGATTCATTCATAGCAAAGCAATTACAACATAATTACAGCAGAATGAAGTCTCTTCCCTGGTATGTGTAAAATAGCTGTCGATTGCAAGCAGATTCTCATTGTGTTTTTCTTATGGAAGTAGATTACTCAGGTCTTTTTTTTTTTTTTTTTTTTTTTTTGAAGTGGGGACTGAGCCTAGGCCTTTACCCTGAGCTGCATATCCATCCCTTTAAAAAAAAAAAAAAGCTGGGCTTGAACTTGCAATCCACTTGCCTCAGCCTTCCAGAGTGCTAGGATTATAGGTGTGCACTTTTAGGCCTGCCTGTTTGAATTCTTAATTTTTACTGATGTTACCCAAGTTGTTTGAAGGAAGTCAGATAAAGAACTAGATTCCCAGGGCTTGCAGGAACACTGGTATTATAGTCTTCCTAGTGAGTAACTGAACTGTGTGAATCAAAAGCCTTAAATGTGTGCTATCATCTAACCCAGTAATTCCAAGTCTAAGGATTTATCTTAAGGGAATAATTGCACCAGTTCAGTGTTATGTATCAAGGCAATAGGAGCGAGGAGAAATCCTGTGTAGAATGGGTTAACGATGGCAACCTCATTGAAAGAAGGCTTTTAAGAGGCTTTTGTCTGATGCCTTACATAAAATTAAGCAAGCTTTTTTCTTCATATCAAAGGAGAGAAATAGAGTGGGCTAACACACCCTCCCTCTACCTACTTTCGCAGTTCTGCCATCATTTAAAAATAGGTATAATAGGGTTGCTTATCACAGTGAAAACTGAAAACAACCCCAAATATTCAGCATTAAGCAAATGGTTAAATTATGAACCACCCATAAAATTGGACTCCATGCCATACCATGATGAAGAGATATCCGTAATATCTTGTTAAGTGAACATGTGCATTGCAACTGTATGGATTAGATGATCCCATTTGATTAGAAAACAAACACGAGAGGCCTCAGCAACAGATGGCTGAGAAGTCACTGTAGCTTCTATTCTGATGTATAACAGTGTTATTCTGGACAGAAATTAGGGAGCCTTTTCAAAAACCCTTTGGATTTTTCTTATAACCCTGAATTTTAAAAACTAATTGTTTTATAAAAGAACTTAGGTCATTTGAGGCTATTGAGAAGAAGGGAATCTTTCCTGATCTTTGGATAAAAGTTCCCTAAAACATGTATTGTCTTTCCTTGTTTTCGGAATAATTTAAGATTTATACTCATCTCTGACTACCCACTCTGAATAAATGTAAGTCTTCATGACCCTGCCTGGGTTCCAGAGTAGAATATGCAAAATGGCTATCAACAACCTATGTGAGCCTTTCAGATGGATTTTGTTTGGTTTTTACTGTTTTAAAAAATCATTTGAACTAATGCCAACATTTTAAAGCTATGAGACTTCACATTAAAATTTGGATTTTTAGTATCACTTGGAAAAAAATCAGAATATCAAGTAGGCATAGGTCTTAAGCCCATCCTGATCCATTTGCCACAATCCCTAGGACTCCCTAATGCCTGCCTTTTGCTCATTTATTTTATCTGCTTGAATCCTGCAGGGATTTAATTTTTTCTTTCCTATGTGCTGGATTCTAAAAAAAAAAAAAAATCCAGTGAGGTCACTTGTATATAGCAATTTCCTTAATTTTTATATCAGTTGTCTGAAAGAGTAGACAAATTTGCTCCATTTGCCTAGGCAGGTTTCTGGAGTTTTTCTAAGTAGCCACAGGGAGACATATGGGTTAAATTAATCAGTCAATCAATGGAAACATCTATGTACCTACTGTGGTAGGCTCTGAGAACATTAGGAGTTGAAAGTTTCTTTCTTTTTGGAAAATGGATGTTAGATTTGTACTATAATGAAATACCCAAGGCAGGTTATATTTATTAAAAAAAGATAATTTAGCTCACAGTTTTGGAGATTCATGGTGCTATTGGCCCAACTGGTGAGAACCCTCTTGGCGTATCACCTTTATGGTAGGAGTAGAAGTGTAAGGAAGAGATACCATCATAAAACAGGAAGCCAGACAGTGAAGTTTTATCTTTCAAAGGAAATGACCCCCATTTACTTAAGATCCTCCCACTACTCCTGCCTCTTAAGAGTTCTACCTGCCAACATCCCCACCCTGAGGACCAAGCTTCCAGTACATGAATGCTTGAAGGACACCCTTAAACCTTCTCCAAACCACAGCTGATGTGCAAACCTGTAGCTAGGAAGATGGTGTCAAATGCCAAGTGCCTAGAGTATCTTGTTATAGGACTGGCTATAAGTGCTGTAGGTTTATCTCTGGGGGTTGGATGAGATGTGGATGCCAATCCCAGGACATGGGATTGGTCAGGGAAAGTTCTGGGGAGGGGAGACTTTAGATTATATCTGTGAGTTGGTACAATTTTAATTCTGCCCATGAGTTTGCTGTGGGGAAGTTCAGATTTCTAAGCTCTATCCAGAGATTCTGTTTGAGAAGAGGTGAAATGGACCGAGTACACATCTTTAATGTACATCCTAGGCGATTCCATCCTAGGCCACACTGAGAAAAGAGAAGACGGTCAGGCAGGTAGAGAGAAATCATAAAAGTGTGGGAGTGGGAAATTTAGAGGCTACAGCATTCCACTGATTAGAGACTTACAGGGGCCCTCAGAGATAACTAAGAGACCCAACATGGGAATAAAGGAAAGCTCTGAATCAGCTTCTTTTGCATTATTCCCCGAAAGAATAGTCTTTGATTTCTTTATCATTTAATGGAATGAAATAGTTACATATGAGACAATCAATCTCAGGCTTGCTCTTTTTAAAAATGCATGTTGTTAATTAGCAGGCAATTGATCCTAGTCTTCCTAGTTTGGTTGCCTAATCAGTTAAATTGAATTAACAGTCTAGCAGTCTGCTGCTAATGCTAAATTACTCTACTGAGTAATTACTCACTGTTTATAGTTGGGTGGTACTAGGGATTGCACTCAGGGCCTTTGCACTGAGCTACACCCCAGCCCTTTTTTATTGTGAGATAAGGTCTCACTAAGTTACTAAATGGCTCAGGCTAAGTTCAAAGGTATGACTTTCCTGCCTCAGACTCCCAGAATGCTGGATTACAGGCATGTGCCACCATGCCCAGCTGCAAACCATTTATTGGAACAAACGCCAAGCTGGAAGTCAGGATTTTTGACCTAGTACTTGGTATAGGGATGGTTACATGGTTGGTTGACCTTTACTACATATTTGCCATGTGGCCTTAATTGAAACTTACTTGATGTTTGTAGTTTTTAATTTCTGAAAAAAAAGTGGAGTTTGATTAGATGAAAGGGTTTTTGCACCAAAGAATTCTTTGGGGTGTCTAAGTGCCACTTCCAAAAGTAAAAACAAGAGAGGAGCAACCACCTCTACTATAAACAATATCGTCTTTTGTTTTCCTATTTTTTTGTTTTTTATAGGGGTTTTCTACATACCACCTTGTTTAGGAAACACGAACAGATACATTTCCAAACAAAATGGAATGGTAGCAGCAATGAGTTTGAAAATCTCTGAAGTATTAAAGAATGATTTGATTCAATTCCACCTATATTTACAAGCCATTGCTCACAGCTTTAATACGTAATTCTCATGACTCATTGAGCATAAAAGAATTCTAATGTGCTTCTGACTTGGTTCTGTTGTTCAGCATCTCTTGAATTTGTAAGGGATCTTATTGTGCACAATAACTGAAGACATTTCACAGATTCTAAAGGGTTGAAAAATAATTTGGTGAGTAGATAACAGGGAAAATAGAGGGAGGAAGAAGGGATTAGCAGCTTCAGTAAAGGTAGGGAGACGGGAAACAGGCTGTGTGTGAAAAACCACAAGGAAGACAAAAGGTATAGAGGGAATATTGGGTGTATATATAGGTAATGGGAGTGGGAGAAAAGAATGGACAGGATGCTGGGGATGTTGGTGGGTCCTGCGTCCTTTAGTGAAGATCTCAAATGTTTTGTATGTAGGCAAGGAACTCAGCATCATTTTTACGAGGCATAGTTTTTACTAGCCAAGTGATTTGTACCTTTGCTTAAGAAGAATTTGAATAAGAATGAAAGATTGAGGAAGAGCAAGAATCAGAAGCTAACAGAAGTCATAATTAACCAGAAGTAAGAAGCCATTTTTTCTTCCTGTACTTATATTAAAGACAAAGAGGTGAAGAGTACAAGAACTTCTGCAGTTAGGTATTAGGATGATCTGAAGAAAGAGCTGAGCAGAAATGACTCCAAGATTTCTAGTGTGTGTTACGAGACGATTTCGGTTCATTAAAAACAAAAATGACAGTTATTGATTAAGTAGCTTGTGCCAGACATAACTGTTCAATCTTCACAGCGGCTGTATGGAGTGGTACCATTATCACAGAAGCTTAAGGAGTATGGTTAAATAACTTGCCCATGGCCCTAGAGGAAACGTTAAAGCAAGGATTCAGATGCAAGCAGGCAGGGTTCAGAGTTGAAGTTCAATGACAGAAGAACTTTCTATATTTAGAGAAAAAGAATCTTTCAGTGGTCTTTCCAATGAAGGAAGTACAAACGCAAGGACTAGCAGTGGTGTGAGGCTCAGTTCTTCCTGCTGTTGCTTCTGTTTTCTGCCCTTACCTTTGAAATGTAAATGATCTTCATACTTTTTTTTTTAACCCTAAAATATTCCAACATTTTGGAGAATTTTTGAAATGTGGCCAACCTCTGGTATAGTACAGGCACAATCTTTGTTCACTCCTTTGGGATTCATGAGTCAGATACAACATCAATAATAAATTTCATTGAACTGGGAATTAATTTTAAAATGTTTAATAAATATAATCTATGGTTGCATGAAATGATGCAATATGGAGTTATATCCAGAAATAACAGATTATATATGAAATGTACAAAATTCTTTCTGGAATGCTTAGGTATTTTTTTTAATCAATTGGGTAATGAATTTCAGTTGGCAAATAGCACCTAGTATATATTCACATCATTCAGTATCCAGAGATGCATCCTCTGTAGAAAGCGTAATAATACTGAATTTATCTTTTTAAAATCACAATTTTATTAGTAGAGTGGGGAATACAAGTCTTAGAAGCTTTTGGGGAAATTGTTTTCATATAATTGAAGAATAGTTTTGAATAGTTATTGTTTTCATATAATTGAAGAATAGTTATATTGAAGAATAGTTGACTGTAGGGATCTGCAAATATTCAATAATTAGCACTTAGAAATATATATCCCCAGAGAAAGTTTTGGGTAATGTTTTCTTAAGGGCTCAATAACTGAATATCTGCAATGAGGAGCATTTTTCTCTGCAGTAAATGAACTAATTACTAGATATTTTTATCATAAAAATATTTACATATGCAAAGTAAGAAAACAGCTGAAAATTTAATTTGGACTTCCAAGGGGCTTGTTAAATAACTGAAAAAACAAATGGATGTTAGTTTACTGACTGGAAATGACCGAAGCTGCTTTGGGTTTAGCTCTCTTTTATTATTTGGCCTGGTTAGCTGGGTGCCACGTTGGCTAGGAATTCACTTGTGGGAAGTTGCCAATCCATAGTTGAAGTAATGAAGTGATTGGATACAGCGATAAAGAGACTTGCATTTGAGGAGTATTGGTGGGTTGGGGGTTTAATTGATGCACTGGTTAGAATGTAATTAGGTCCTTGAGCAGGGCAGTACAACTAAGTATGTCAAGGAGGGGATAATTAGATGGGTGGCTGAATGGTGTAATTACATTCATAAGAGGGGGCTATAATTAGATGTGAGGCAGGGGGTTATATTTAGATGCCTAAGTTGATATAATTACCATATGGGCAAGAAATTAAATTATGTGTGTGGGTGAAGCATAAGTATGTGGGAGTCCATGTGAATCCATAGGTGAGGGTACATAGAAATGAATAGGTTGGTGTGCAGTTAGGTATTTGTTGATGTTCTTGTGAACAGAACTGGAGATTTTCATCACGAAGGGCAGGCATGAGATTTGGCATGGGGACTAATAGCAGGTGATATGTAGTGATGGTTTTTTTGATCATTCTAAAGGCTTGCAAAGCAACACCTCTGCTTTTCTGATGTGATTTGAGATCCACATCTAACACTGATGTTCATTCTTCTTCATAGTTTTGCTTGATGGTGTTCTAAATGCTGAATGGGTAAATTTTCTATCTTTAAGATAGAAGGAAGATGGGCTCCACCTTCTTTCCAAGAAGATAGAGAGATTGGAGAAGAGTAATAGGATTAAGGAACAACAAGAAAACCTCACTACTATCAACTAAAAAATCACACACACACAACCCAAACACAACAATTTTCTTATGTGTAAGTTGTGATTGAAATATATGATGAATGCTCAATTTAAAAAATATTATAGTAAAAGACACAATATCATTAATCCTCCTACTAGTGCTCCCACTTGCTTCAAGCATGCTTATCTCGTAAGTCTTGCAACCTTCTGAAGCAGTTATAGAAGTCCTCCTCTTTTCTGAGTGTCTATAAGGTGTGATTTAAAAAAAAAAATACAGTGAACGCTGCCACAACATGCCACCCAAGAGAAAGGCAGGCCTGTAAAAAGAAAAAATCACAGTGTGTCATCCACCTTGCTCACTAGATCTGGCACCATGCAACTTCTGGCTCTTCCTTAATGTCAAAATGACCGTGAATGGTAAACAGTTTGCATCAATTCAGGACACTGAGACAGCCAAGACAGTGCAATTAAAGACGTGAAAGAGGACTTCCAGAACTGCTTCAGAAAGTGGCAAGAACAGTGGGATAAGTGTTTTTGAAGCAAGGGGGAGAATTGTCAGGAGGAATAATTTAAAAATTCAACATTCACTGTATTTTTATCTCAATTGTCAAGTGTTAAGAGTAAGCATCAACTCTTTTAGCTGAAAGAGTATCACACAGTTATTTGTGCAGTGAAACCCTCAAAACTGAACCGTGATAGCCTAATTATCTAAAACAATGTTTATTTATAAATAGTGATGTCATGCTTCCTGTATAAGAGGAACAAAGCAAGGAATATAGGCTACAGATAAAATGGGAACAAGGGATTAGTAGAAGGAAACCAGGGGAAGAAGAATCAAAAGCAAAGCAGTGCAAAAATACTTTGTGCACCTAAGAATGTCATAGTGAAGCAGTGAATTATGGTGAGAGTCATAATCGGATACTGAACATTGTGTATTAAATTTAAAACAATGAATTCTTTTGTTGCCACCTTCAAAGACAGAAAGAACATGAAAAATACACATTTGTTGCTAAGATAATTTTTGGAACTCAAGGTATTGAATTGGCCACTGATTATAGTGCTTAATCTGATTGAATCTGTGAATCAATTTTTATAAGCCCCGGAGCCTCAGCTCCTGTTCAAGTCTGCTCAGGCTTTAGGACAGTTTCAACAGAGTTCTAGTACCGATAGGATCTTAGTGGGTTTCTTCTGGGATTCCAAATTCTTTAGATTCCCGATGTTCCCAAAGAAATCTGATTTAAGGATACTTTTTATAACTCAGATGTAGAGACCGAAGAGCCAGCATCCCTAATATCTAGTTCTGCCCTTTAGCGGGTCTGTGGAACACTTTTTATTCTTAGATTCTGATTTTATGTCGATTCATGATGCTAATTTTTAAAACTGTCGACATGCCTCAAATGCGACCTCTTTCAAAAACTGTTGTAGCTTAATTTGTAATCAGAGATGCTCTTTAATAAAATATTGTACATTCCTGTGAAAAGAGCCATCACAATACTGGTTAATCCAGTTTATTTTCTACTGAGTGGTTCACATTTCTGAAACTCCAAAGCAATTGGGGATTATGGAGGTTAACTCAGTTGCTTACAGAGGCCGTGTGCAGTTGTGGGTCAAGACTTCTAGTTATGTTTGGGAAGATGAGTGGCTCAGCTGGCTCTGCTGGGGGGGGGGGGAGTGCAGATCAGCTCCTTGGCTCCTGGCTGCCCTGTGAGGATTGCATGTGGAAGAGAGGAAAAGGGGAGGCTTTGCATATGACTCTGGTAATCAAGTTTCATTCAACTAATTGTAAACCTTTTTCCGGAATGCTCTGGTACTATTCACCCAAGGCATAAAAAAAAACCAGTTTAAATTCTTCAGATTTTAATAGCATTCTTTCAGAAGTCATATTGTCAGCCAGGAATATTTTCACAGTTTGCACTTGCAGTTTATTTCTGAAAAAGTCTTCTAGCCTCAGGTAATTCTTTTCACCCTCATGCATGCCATAAAACATGACTCTAATTTTTGTTTGCTTTTTTTTTTTAACCTTCCTGACATTAAGTTTCCTAAGTCTGATTTTCAGAGTGTCACCGAGGGGTTGAGGGGCCTGGCAAATTAAAATCTTGATGGGTAATACTATATGATTATTACAAAGTTGGCCACTAACAGAAGAAAGTTATGGGTGAAAAAATTTGGACAAAAAATCCATAAGCTGAATTAATAGCTGAGCAAGTGTTGAAAAATTTTGAGTTCATCATTACAATCTTTCCCATCTTTCTCAATCTGTCCTCTCATTTAGAGTGATACTTTTTAAGTTTGGCAGGAGTGTTATAATACTACATTCTCAGGTCTAATAGATACTTTCTTGCATGGGTACAAGGAGATGCATTTCAAAAGACAGCATGCAGTGTCTTAATGAAAACCCATAAAAATCATAATGTTTATGTGACAATAGATGACCAAAATTTCTTTTACATAGCATAACAAAAAAGAACAATACTTTGTTCTAGATCATTATAAAAAGCATTGACCATTGCCAAGTGTGTATTCTGTGTCTAAAAGAGAATAATGACAGTATTATCTCAGTTACTGATGTTTATCTAAAATAAAAATCCATAGCATTTCCTCAATTAATGTTTTTCCTCTCTGAAAAGCTTTGGTGTGCTATTATTGTTCAATGATGTGTTATCAATTGGTTAGAAGAGTGTACCCAGGAACTTGAGAATATACATTGAAATGAAATTGCTTGTGCCAGGGCTAGCAGTTGACACAATGAAGAAGGATCAAGTGAACGTTACCAGAAAAAAGTCAGAAGTGGCCTTTTTATTTTCTAAATCCCTGGACTTTTGTTTGAAGACTTTTGGGACTATTTGTTTTTGTTTTGGTACCAGGGATCGAACTCGGGACCTTGCCTTTGCAAGGCAGGTGACGGAACCACTGAGCTAAATCCCCAGCCCAGGACCATCTTAATAGTGCATGTATATAATAGTTAAATTTTCTGCTAATTAAATTATTCCCAATGATTAAAATAACAGCTAGATAAATCACTGTTTTACCTTCTTCCACAGAAGCCCATGAAATGTAGGTATTGAACAAGTTCATGAACTCTGCTGGAAGAAGGGAAGGAATGAAAAGAGGCAGGAAGAAGAGAACAGCCCGCCCTGTCAGTGGTTTTGTGTGGGTTATCTCACATACTGCTGGTAATATTATCCCCCTTCAGAGGCAGGAAGCCCAACGCAGAGGAGCATTACAGCCGCCCTCAAATCTTATAACCCTGTGGAGTCAGGGGGCAGTGTTTGTCCCAGTCTGTGTTGTTGATTCCCAGATCTGTCTGTTACGGTCCTGTCTAAAACCTGGAATCACCACCCCATGAGGTTCCAGGACCTCTTTTTTAGCAATTTAAGAAGTTTATAAATCAAGCTACATATTAGCTGAGGACACGTGAATCCACATTTTCTAATAAACTGCATCCAAATCTATGTGCAAATGTATATGTTTAACTCACTGAACTCAGATCAGGCTTTTGCCCTTACTGCTGAGCCAAATCCTGGTCAAGGTTACCAGTTGCTAAGTCCAGTGGCAATTTTAAGCTTTTATTGTACTTAATCTATCAATCAACAGCGTTTGATGCAAATTTTCCTTCCTTCCTTTTTAAAAAAATTCAGCCTTTCTTAAATCTCTTTGCTGTCTATGTCTATACTCACTCTCCAGCTAGTCTCCTGACTTTAAATAGCCATGCTGATCACTCTCAACTTTCTCCAGGAAAGACCAGTTCCCTGATTGCCGGCTCAGTTGCCTCCTCTACATTGCCACTTGAGTGTCTAAATGGCCCTCAGACACTTGATGTGTTAAAGGCCGAGTTTCAGATCACTTCCCTAAACATGCTCCTCCTATGACCTTCCTGTCTCAGGAAATGACAAATCTGTCTTTGCAGTCATTCAGCCCAAAACTCTGGCTATTGTCCTTGCTTGATTCCTTTTTTTTTGTCAGATCTTCCTCCAGGATATCATCAGAATCTGGCTTCTTCTCACACTCCCACTACACCCCTGGTCCAAGTCACCAAAATCCCCAGCCTGGATTATTACAAGAGGCTCCTCACCAATTTCTTTTTCTTCTCATGACATCCTGCAGCCTCTCTGCACAGTAGCATAGTGATCGCTCCAACATATGTTGTAATCTCACTGCTTTTCAACCCCCTCCCCAGCTTGACTTGATTCTCATCTTAAAATAAAAACTGAAGTTTTTCCAATACCATACAAAGCCCTACAGAGTTTCTTGCCAATCTACCTACTTCTACTTCTACTTCTCTCTCCCTTGCTGACTCATTTTCAGACACCACGGGCTGTCTGCTCTTCCTTTCCCATCCCAGAAATGTTCCCATCTCAAGGTCTGTGCATCAGTTGTTTCTACAGTATCTGAATGGTTCATTTCCTTATCTCCTGCTGGGATAAGTTCACATGCAGCCTATGAACTCTTCCCCTAACACCCTGTTCAAATTGCAGTTCCTCTCCACAACCGTGTCTTGACTCTCTCCATGGCCCATATTTGTGATGATTCGTCTTGATTGTCAATGTGACTGACTTGGGAGCCACTGAGCGCATTAGTAAAACACACTTCTGGGCATGTCTGGGTAGGCCATATGACCTTGGGTTCTATATCTGGTCCTTGGTCCCTTACTCTCTGGCTCTATCCCTGCTCTTTGCTTTCCAGATGCCATGAGTTGAGCAGCTTTGCTCCGCCATGCCCTTCCGCCATGATGTTTCTGCTTTGACTGAAACCTCTGAAACTGTGAGCTACAATAAACTTCATTTCCTTTAAACTGTGGCTATCAAGTGTTTGCTCCCAGTGAAGGAAAGCTGACCAGTATACTCTGTGTCTTTATTTCTTACCTGTCTCTCCCATATGATATAACTTCCAAGGGAACAGTGATTTTTCACTTGTGTTCCTATCACCCAGGACAGTGCCTGACACATAAGAGACACTAAATATTTGTGGAATAAACAAACAACTCTGTGAATATAAATACTTAAATATTTTCCAACCAATTACAGATCTAACTAATGTTTTTCTGACATTGATCCCAATCTATTCTCTCAGGGCTGACTGAGAAAAATGCCATGTATCATTCTGAATCTGTTAGAATGCTGGTTCTTTGCTTCTCCCTCCTCTGTATATTCTGCCCGGCGGGGTACTGGACTGTCTCTGCTCTGCTAATACAGGGAATTCCTGATGCTCTTGCATCTTGCAGATGCTCAGACTTTATGCTTTAAGTACTGCATATTTATCAACAATATTTCCATAGCTCTGGCTATTCCTCTTACGTACTAGAAATCAAGGGAATAAAATCTTCTTGGCTTGGGCCGGGAATTTAGCTCAGTGGTTTTGCCACCTGCTGCACAAGCCCAAGGATCCGAATTCGATCCCCGGTACAAAAAAAAAAAATCTTCTTGGCTGCATTAAGTGCCTACCTTCACTACCAATGAATGGAGAGCCTCCTGAAATTTTTTTACTCATTTAATTACTTCATACCTTTGTGAAGCCCTTCTTATGTATATTCGTGTATCAATTCCATGCGTTCTTTTGTATAATCCATATTGTTTGCTTGAGATTCATCCAGGGCAAACTATTTACTATCAGTACTGTTATTTTCGGAACCATTTATATATACATAAGGTCTTCCTACAAGAACTCCAGTAGCTAGGTGTGGCTTCAGCAAGCAGGAAATTCTGTAGCCTGCAATTCTTTCTGATCCAGCTCCAGGAGGCCAAATGATGGGTTTTACTTTCAGGTCCAAGTGTGGGGTTTCCATATTCCCTGGTGCTATAAATAGCACTCCAGGCACACTCAGGTAGTTCAACATTTCCTTCCCAGTCCAGTCTACTGTTTGCAGGGGGAGAGTCACATGCTGGCTGGTTCACTGCAAGTTACTTGCCCCTCTGTCAGTGCCTCCTGACTTCTGGTCAAAACCATCTGCACAGTGCTTCTGTGCTCATAAATACAGCGTTTGCCCTCAGCAAATCATTTTGTGCCTTTGTTTATGTTGCTTTCTCTGCTTTGCAAAATCCTCCTTCTTCGAGGTTCATTTCAGGTGAGAAAGCTTTCCCTGTTCGGGTACCTGCCTTAGCAAGTAATGCTCATTTCTTCTGCACAACTTCAGCATCTCAGCGCTGCTGTTGCCCTTCCTCTCCTCACGTCTTAAGTTGTGAGTTCCAAGGCTGCGACTCACATCCCCAACAGCATAGAAAATGCCCAGAAACCTATGTGGAACGAATGACTGACTGTGAGTGGATGAAATTGCAATCCGATAGGGGACTAGAATTCATTTTAGTTTGTTCCCAGTTTAATGCCTTTAAGAATAATCCTGTGTTTAGTTTGGATTTTTTTTGTTTTTCCCCAGCAAACACCCTCTACTATGGGCTTGGCCAGTTCGACAAAGAGAAGAAAGATTGTATTTAAATACACGTTGGGGGAGTTTTTTTGTTTTGCCTTTTTAATTTCAAAGGAACAGGCTAGTTTGGTCCTTACAGATTTCTTGGCGTCTTTCTTTCCACATGGTCTTTTTGCCCGGCCCAGCCTTCATTCAACTTCCTCCAAAGGGTCTGCTGTAAACAATGATTTTTGTGAGGTTGTGTGTTCTTTGCAGTGAAAACCCGCCTTGTTTTCTGTTGCTAGGCAACCCCCTTCCAGCTGCCATTGAAGAAATGTGCGGTGGTGGGAAATGGTGGGATTCTGAAGAAGAGTGGCTGTGGCCGGCAAATAGATGCAGCAAATTTTGTCATGCGGTAAGAGAGAGCACCACAGCGCCGCCTCGCCTTCTCTCCTTGTCCCCGCCCCTCCCGCAAGCCCCGGGCCTTTCAGAACTAGTCACTTGGCATTAATCAGCCGAAGTACACTCTTTAGCTTCCCTCAGGCTCATACACTCTGGAGTTCGTGAGAGTGCGAGGGAAAGTGCCCGGATGAGGTGCAAAGCCATCAGAGCCCAGGGGTCTTAGAGGTACCCACTCTGTCCCTTAATAAGGGCAGCCAGGAAAAGCGGAAACATTCCTCCGACTTCCCCTTAGATGGTACAGTCGGATGCTGAAAACTTTTTAAATTGCTCTTTCATTAAAGCTAGTTCCATATGAGTAAGTATTTTAACTTATCCATTTTATGGTACACCCTTGTCTTCCTAGTTTTTCACAAAAACATTTGAAAGTGGCAGGTGGGATTTGAAGAGGGATTCAATGTATCCATGACTAGGAAAATGGGAAAGAAGGAGGGGGAGTCAGCCTCAAAGAAGAGGAGAGCTCGGTCACGGGCCTCAGCTAAGTGCTGAGAAGTGAGATCCAAGGAGAAGAGGCCCCTGCAGGGGCGAGATGAGGAATTGCTGAGGGTCCGGCCCTGGGCGGAGGAGATCCTGAGACTCTAGGCCACCAGAGGGCGCTGTTGGTGATCTTGAGCACAGGTGCCCAACAGCCCCGTGTGGGAGCAAAGAGCGAGCGATTGCCTTAGGGCAGGTTTCAAATCCGGTGAGAGGGAAGCACAGGGAGTGATAGCATGGAGGGCCGGGAAGTAAGCAACAGGCCTGCAGCCTGGCAGGAAAGGGAGTGGGCTCTGTCTTGTGTGAAGGAGAAGGGGAGGGGGCCAAATGGCCGGCATTCAGAGCCACGAGGGGACTGGTGTTGAAGAGGAGGGAGAAATGGGTGGAGAAGACAGTCCAAGAATGGCCCGCTGGAGTGTTAAGATTTCAGAGCTTTGTCTTGTGCAGGGGATGATTAGACAGGTTGTAGAAAAGCAGGACATTTGTGACTGAGGATGTAAAGGGAAAATTGAGGTTAGACTCTGTGGGGTCTTTCAGGTCAGACCCTAGAATCCCAATGAAGTCGGAAGGACCATCAGCCAGGGCCCAAGGGGCTCCATGCCCAGGAAGGCTGAGGACCCCAGTAAATGGAGGGCAGGAAGCTGAGAAAAGGAGGAGGGAGATTTTTTGTTTTTTTAAAGGATGAATAAGTACCGAAGTGGCAGAAGATCGCTGAAAGAACCCTGAACCAGCCCTGAACTGAGCTAAATGGGATAGAAAGGACTGTTTCAGGGGGGTTTGGGGAAACCCTTGTCTTAGGGGAAGGCCAGGTTCCCTCTCAGAGGAGGAGAGGGGGCTGCAGAGAGAGTCTCGCTTGGGGAACCCTGTGGCAGAGTAGGGACATCCTTACCTACCTTGCCTTCATGGGGTGCTGTAGCATATTTTTTCCCGGTTACTATCTTTTCACCTCTATTATAATTTTTTTTGCAATATATACAAGCAATAGGGAAATGGAGGAAAAAGTAGTTTTCTTAATTCAATGCAGACTCTGTTTACTGTGCACTTTCTGTGTATTGGGCCTCAGGAGGGTTGGGGAATGGTACATTGAACAGTTCTGAGATGGGCTGGTATCCTGGGGATGTGCTTCGGGAGAATGCAGACATAAATGATGGAGGCAGTGGGAGCTTCTGAGGAAAAGCATCGTCTGGGCTGAGTCCTCTCTTTGTTCCTCTGAGGGTAGGAAGGAGGCCTTTGCCATAGCTGTAATGTGGGGAAGACACTGGGTCCTGTTGCAGTGTCATGAAAATGAGGACAATGGTGTGTTGGAGAGGGACTGGAGAGAGATTAAAGCCACAGGACTGGATGAAATCACCTGGAGAGCAGCGTGGGATGAGACAGGCAGAGGCCCTGGGCCTGCCCAGGACCCCAATCCAGGACTGTGGCTTTAGGTGAGGCTGAGGAGCCCATAGGAAACACTGAGGGTTAGGAGGACAAGTCCTTGCCCTTGGCCAGGCCTGTGACCTGCAGTGTGTTATGTGACCTCCGCTGTTGCTCAGCCTTGTAAAATGCTTTCTGTTGTGGCAACTCTGCTTCAACCTGTGCTTCTGTGAAGGTGTCCCTAATGTAACAGAGGTTGTGTAGCTTTCTTTAAATTTTCAGATTGCTTTTGTATAAATTTATTTGCTCTTTCTACACATTATATAAGGAAGAAGGAACAGATAATATTAAGTTCAGAGGTTCAGAGAAGTGATTTCAAGTGGCCTTGATATAGTGTAGAAGGAAGCAGTACAATAAATATTTTTTCTATTATTTCCGACG
This sequence comes from Heterocephalus glaber, assembly GCF_000247695.1. The sequence continues at coordinate 16,563,790 of NW_004624752.1, forward strand.
TGTGTGTGTGTACGTGTGTGTGTGTGTGTGTGTGTGTGTGTGTGTATCTTCCCTTGGGAAGATGAGTATTTTCAGTTTAACTTGTACAAGGCCTAAGCATCATAGGGGATTATCTAGCAGGACAATATTTATCTTAAATAAATGAGACTGTTGGCCTTGTACAGCCTTTTATTGATATATCCAAGTTTGGAATTAATGAGCACCTGTGATTAGAGTGCCCAACACAGTATGGAGCACAATGTTTATAGGATGACGAGAAAAGTAAGGACTGAAAACAATCCAAGGAAGGTAGCATTGCAACTAAAGCTATGTGTATATATGTCTTTGATTAATATCACAAATTGGACTATTTTTGTATCACAAAGGCTTATATAGGGTTCCCAATATGGGAATAATAAATGTTGATAAATTATTATTATTTGGCCATTTACAGATCTACTTATAAGTGGTTAATACACATTTCAGAGGACACATTTAGAAAATTGAGAAAATATCGTATTTTCCAAAAGCATGTGGCCAGTGTGATCCTACATTGAAGGATACATGGACAGATTAAGTGGGAAAGGAGACCCCAAAATAGCACTGCCCTTACATAGTGTCATACCAGATTACAGGTCAAACTTTTAGGACTAGAAAGTAATGATTCCATAATTTTCTTTGCTTAGATGTTTTCACACACCATCTTCTAAAATGCTAAAAGTCAATTTCCCATTTTTTAAAGTGCACATTTGCTGTATAATCAAAAACAACACATTAAAAAATAATACTGTTGAGTTCAATATAGCTGGAAGGCCTGTGAGACAGAAATAACAGTGATTGTATCCTGAAGACAGACTGGGTGGGTTCGGGGTTACAGTGAAGACAACATAATTTTGGTGCCTTTTGAATTATACTCAAATGTATGCATTGCATACTTAAATCTATGTATATAAAATTTTAGAGTAATTTTGTGATTTTTCTATTTAAAATTTCTCTCCACTAAGCCCAGTCTTCACCCATTCTACTTCCCAATTCAAAGAATATTTATTTCTTGCCAGCTTTGGGATTGGATCTCTTTTAGGATTTTGAGCACTGTTACTGAGACACTTTAGCCATTAATATATGTTAATTGTGCCAACAAGCAACAATGCAAAGTTTCGAACACTTTTACACAATTATGCCTCATTAGAAACAATTTGACTGTATTAAATGTGCCTTTTATGTAAATCTATGTAATTATCAATTTAGGAACTGAGGAGCTAAAATTATAGTGTGCTTTTCCTAAGAGATAGAGGAAATTGTCTTAGATATTTGCACTTGAAAAGAAAGTTCACCTTGGGGCTGGGGATTTAGTTCAGTGGTTCTGCTGCCTGCCAGGCAAGCACAAGGACCTGAGTTCGATTCCCGGTACCAAAAAAAAAAAAAGAAAAAGAAAGTTCACCTAGAAGAAGTTAAGGCAGATATTTACACTGAAATGTATTGCCATTATTTTCTAGAAATGCGTTTATCTACTTTACTATTGTGAGCATTTTCTTTTATTATCAGGTAAAATCAGCATCTGCAAGTTTTTCTTGAGCTTATACTCTGTGGTAGGAAGTATGAAGGGATCCAGACGTATGAACCATAGAACACACAGAAAATCAAAGTATTCACTCATGAAAACTATCTTATTTCATTTCCTAATGACAAAACAGATTAATGGCACTCTCTGGCAATGTTTAGAGCTCACAGTTGTACTACAGTGTGGTTGCTTCTCAGATGTTACCAAAGGCAATCAACAACAAAGCTTCTTTAAGAGATGTATCTGACTTTTAATCTGTTTTATCTTTATCTTCACAAAGATCTGTCAAATCACAAGACTACATTCGGTACCACAGCCTGGCGAGCCAGTCATGAGTTCTCTCCTGCCTGAGGATCCTCAGGCAACTGCACAGGATGTGATGCCACCACTGGCCTGCAGGGGCTCTGTGACAGGCTCTCCCCAGGCCCCCACAAAGACCCCTATTTTTTTCTCTCAGTGAGGTGGTCAGCTGACTGACACTCTGACCTGTGGGTAGTTGGCAGGAGAACCAGTCTCTCATTACTCACCAAGAGATGAAAGGACAACTCTTAAATCCACAGAGACAAGTTTCTCCCTGGGATTCCCTGAAGTGATAGGAGTCCCAGGCTGAAAGCAAAAACAAAATCGGGGAATTCCAGCTGATCAGCTGAGTGAGCACATGGCCAATTCCATCTCCTGGGGGCAAATGTGTAGGGAAAATTAATGTGGTATGATAAAATATATGGTGAATATTTAAATTGTTAAAATATTACCGTAAAAGACATACTACCATTAAGTTCCCTCCAAATATTTCCCTTTGCTTAGAACACACTTATTCTATTATTCTCGCCACTTTCGGAAGAAGTTTTGGAAGTCCTCTTTAGTGAGTCCCTTTCATAAAAAGACTACAGTGTGCCTTTGCCCACCTTATTCACCAGATCTGGCACCCTATGGCTTCAGGTTCTTCCCCAAAGTACAAATGACCATGAATGGTACATGTTTTAAACTAATTCAGGACATTGAGGCTGCAACAGCAGTGCAACTAAAGACACTCTTGAAAGAGGACTTCTGGAACTGCTTTAGAAAGTAGCAAGAATGATGGGACAAGTATATTCAAAGAAGGCAAGAGAGAGGGAGAGGGGGCATTAATGGCAATGTGATTTTTACTGTAGTTAAAAAATTTAAAAATTCACCATGGTTTTCAATCACACCTCTTAATAGCTGGCAGAGACCTTAGTATTTGTAAGATATCTCTATCTATAAATATGCTTTGGTTTGCTAAAGTGGTAGAAAGTTAGATTTAACTTGATGTGTCAGGAGTCAAGCTAGACATATAGGTTGAGGGGAAAAATTAGGAGACAGAAACCAAAGAAAAACCTAATGAAAAGCTGTAGCCTTATTTGAGGTTTTCACAGATAACAAATATATATTTAGTTATATTTCCACGACATTTTTGGTTGTGACATTCTTGAGCTTCTACCCTGTGTGAGGCATCAAGAGGTGGACTTGTTATACAGTGTTTTTCAGTCCCTCCAATAACTCGGTAAGAGAGGAAAAGTCATTATCTTCATTGGATGTAATGGAGAAACTCAGGGCAGGAAATGAATTTACTTGCCTAATGTCCCACAGGCAGAAAGCCATGGAGTCCGGACTTGAAATGGCCATAGCTTTTCGTTGTACATGTTCACAAGACATTGTGGCCAAGGCAAATGATTAGAGTGCAGGGGTGGAGCTTTGGGGGTGGGAGGAGTGGGACTGTTCGCTTCACTAGGAAAACATTGCCAGTCCCCTTTTCCTTAGAGGAACTGGTATCATTGCAGTTCTTTGGGTGCCGTGACATTATGTCTTCACCACTAATCAAACTGTGCATTGGTCAGAAAAGCCAGACATACATTGATTTAAGTGAACATTACATCGCCCTGAATGTACTATTATAATTTATATGTTTGGAGAAGAAAGGACAACATAGGCAAGTATAATTCCTGTGTCTCTGAGGTTTATTGTTATGCAGAGAGCAGTTGGTTCTGTGTCTTCTACCTCCCGCGCCCTAATTTCAAGCCTAATACTCCTGTCCTACCACCTCAAATATTTTAAAAGGAATAAATACATTCTACTTACTGTCTCTTTTGTTTGGTAGATCTTTTACCTCTGTAGCTGACATTTTCTTTCTTCTAAAATAGGACTAGTTTTTTTTGACAGCGTTTTAAAAATGCTGATGGTTAATTAGTCATCTAATGTCTATTAAAAGGGAAAGGTGGTAAAATACAGTTATTTGTAAATTGAGCTAGAATTAAAGTTCCTATTTGTGCCATTATAGCTGACTTGATTTAAAAGTATTAAGTCACCCTGAAATGCTTGTTTTTGTGTCTCTAGATGCAACCTGCCTCCCTTGTCAAGTGAATACACTAAAGATGTTGGATCCAAAACTCATTTGGTGACAGCTAATCCCAGCATAATTCGGCAGAGGTAAGAGCTTTTGACCTCTCTCTGTGTGGAACTAAAGAGGAAGGCTTTTGAAATATTGAGCATCTTAAAGGCAGAGAGTGTGATTCAGTTTGGGAAACAAAGAGGAAAACTATTTGTACAGGCAGGAAGGAGGAAAGGGGATCGTAAATAAATGAGGCAGGATTGTGGGAATCCAAACAGAACTTCATGTTCCCTCTGTATTCTGTTTCTTGCTGTTAGAGATAGTACACCTAATATGAGGATCAGTGGTTTTGCTCAAAGAAGCAGCACAATCTCCTGCTTATTGCTACTACTTTCAATTTGTTGGTTTCATTCCCGATTTATTGATTGTCTACTGTGAACTGAATTAACAAAACAAAATAAAAGACCAATCTACCACATTCATGTGCTTTGAAATAACAATATTGTCAGAATATATACGAATGTGTGATTATAGTGATAATATAGTAGTATTATAGTATATAACATAAAATATATAATGTAATACTATTATGCTACATATATCAAATTTTGGAAAGCTGATGGGAATTCTTATTCAGCATCAATTTCGTAAATTTCTGCAGCTGCTAGGGGAGCTTCTAAGAGTCAGTCCCATTGAGGAAGCCCAGCTCTGAGCTCTCAGGTGTTTCTAAGGACTATTTATTGTAGAGAATGGGTCCATTTCTGAGGAAAGAAGAGTCAGACATTGTCTTCCAGATCTCCCTGTGTACCTAGTGCTGAGGAGTGAGATATCCAGATGTTCTGGGCCAGTTACTTGGTATCAGAGAAGTCCTGTTAAGTGGACAGCAAATGTGTTTATACGTGTTTTGGTTCATAAGTAAATATTCTAATAAAATAGATTTCACAAAATGCAATCAGTTGATTTTTAATTTTGCAAAATACTCCCCCAGTGTACTTTCAGTAATGGATAAAATTGTTTTTCTACATTGAAAACAAAAGTATATACGTATTGTCAATCTTTTAAATTTTGTCAGTGTGTTTGAGTGAAAAGTAATACATTTTTTACTTACTTTGCATTTTTTTCTGGATATTAAATGGACTGAGTTCGTATTGACTATTTGTATTTCTTCTTTGAATTGCTTGTTTGTATTTTTTCTTGTTTTTGCTTCCTTCTTTAAAAAATATTTTCCTATTAGTATGTAGGTACTGTTTGTTGTAGACTTTAAGTCTTTGTTTATTATATGTAACAAATGTTTGCTTCTATTCTGTTATATATATTTTAACTTATGTTATATTGTTTAAAATTTTTTATGCAATGAAATTTGTTAGTCTTTTATAACTTTTTTTATTAAAATTCTTTTCTGGGTCAATTTTCTTTCCCCTATGACACTCCCATTAAAAATACTATCTTATATTTTGTAGTGCATTTATGATTTAATGTTTCATATTCAAGAAATGTAATCTATGTGAATATTATTTTTACTTTTTAAATTTTAAAAATTAATTTTATTGGCACATTTTAAATGTATTATTTTTAAGACAAAATATATGTTCACTATAAGAAATAAAAAAGTATAAGGAAAAAGATAAAACAAATATTTTTCTTCAATTAATTAGAAAATTTTAATTTTTAAATACCTATAGATTCACAGGAAACTTTTTTGCCAAAAAAATGCACCAAAAAGGTTGGTAACATCTTTTAGAACCATAGTTTACTGCTTTGACTATTATTTTGATTGGGGAATAAAATAACTTCTAGGGAGGAATATACATTCTTGTGGAGTGGGATAAAACATTCAGCATATTCTATTCAAGAGCAGAAGATCCTGCTTTGTTTCATTTTTACCTGAATATGTGGAGTTGGTAGTAAAATTTAAAGAGAAAAGTGGAAAAGAGCATTAAAGCAAGATGACTGAGGGAGAGGGAGAGAGGGAAGGAGATGGAGGAAGATGAGTGATTGTGTTTTTGAGGAAAAAATTAAAGAAACAAAAGAAGGACAGGGTCAAAAAATGAAATATGGAAGAGGAAAGTAAACATCTTGGTGTAACAACTTAGGTTCAATTTGAAGGGGAAAAAAACCAGGCAAACGAGCAGCAACTGCTAGCAGGAACATTAGGAAATGGTTAACATTTCTTTATGCCAGGTCCCATGTCCTTTATTTACATTGCCTTACTTTATCCTCAAAACAGTCCTCCTAGGTGGGAATGAATCATCTGCGTTTTGCTGTACAAAGAGAAGAGAGGTTGCTCTGATTGGTATCAGTCTGTTGGTCATCAAACCTGTTGCTGTTGTCTTTTTCCCTTGCCGGGTTTTGTGAAGGGAAAGCCCCAGGAAGGATCAATTCAACGTATAACCTGTAGGTGCTGGGGATGTATCTCAGAGGCACCGCGCCTGCCTGGCAAGTGCAAGGTCCTGAGTTCGATCCCCGGTACTGGGAAAAACAAACACACAGACAACATATAACCTCTAACTCAACGGACTTCAAACATGTTTGTTCAAATAGCCTTAAAATAATTTTTTTTTTGGTACTGGGGATCGAACTCAAGACCTTGTGCTTGCAAGGCAGGTGCGGTGCCACTGAGCTAAATCCCTGGCCCCAAAATAATTTTTAAATCCATCGTTCCCTTGGTAATTTTCAAATTACCTCATATTTTTTGGCATAAGGTTAAATTGTTGCCAAGTATAAATTTACAGCACATTATATATTATGCATATGCTTTAAGTACATATTGTCAAAATCTCACAAGTGCAGATTTAGCTCTTTTGATGTTATATATCCTCATGTCAAAGTCAATGCTTTTTGTCAAATTAATTGATTAAGATAACTTCTTATCAGAGAAGACTGACTTTCTAAATTTAAGTAAGTATTACAGTGTCTCCCAATATAATCATCTCACTTTCTGATGTGAAATTATTCAACATGTAAATGAGGCATGGGGAGCTGCAGAGAGTTTATCCCTTGGATAAGATAAAGCAGTCGCTTTCCATCTCTTCTAGAGGTATCTCCCCCAAGAGATATTCCTTCAGAAGGTATTTTAGAAATAATTCTTTGGCGCTTTTTAACCTTAGGCAATTGTATCATTGTAGTATTTGAGGGAATAGGAGCAATGGTTTTCTTTTGTGAGGTGGAAAAAAGAAAATTGTGAAAGTAGAGTTTGGAAAATAATTTTTTCGATTGTCAATCTTGAACAAATACATTTTAGAAAAGTATATGTGTGGAAGATCATGGGAAGAAGGAAGATTAAAAAGGGAGCTCCAGGGTGGGGAGTTAGCTCAGTGGTTCCTCTGCCTGCCTTAAATTCAAGGTCCGGAGTTCGATCCCCGGTACCAAAAACAAAACAGAACAACAACACAAAAAAGGGAGCTCCATAAGGTCAGATTTCATTCCTTCAACAGATATTTTCTAAAATCTATTCTGGGACAGGAAATACCAAATTGAATGAAATGAAATTCAAGCCCCAAAGTCACCCAAAATACCCATGGTCTTTACATATGTGGAAGGGCCTTTATAAATTTCAGGGACCCCTTCCAAAATTAATCTAAAATTTCCATGTACGTAAATTTTTCATCAGATTTTCAAGCACTCCATTACTCACAAAAGAGTTAACATCTTCTGGCCTCACCTGAGTTATCCTGTGGTAACTCGATGAAAAGAAAAAATTAGAGTCCTCAAACTTTTGTTTCTCAGTTTTCAATGGAGCTGAAAATTCATTGAGTCATTATGCCTAAATCAGGACTTCATGATATTTATTCCCAGGGATGATAAATGTGTTTAGACAAAATACTGCTAAATAAAAACTGAAATTGAATAGATTATCCTATTATGACGTTAAGAATTCAATTTTGAACTTTGAGGCTGACCAGCTTGGGAAATGATTGTTATTTGGACCCAGTTAAAAAGAATGGTGAGTCAGATATGTTTCCTTACAGGCGTAATAGAGGAAATAGAATGGGGATGAGCAACTTGAGGCTGAGTATCTTGTGCTTTTAGACTCTGGAACATTGCTTGGCATACAGGAGCACATGGATAGCTTAGGGGTTGAATGAATACATTATAAATTCTTTCCCAAACTGAATTTCCGGTTCATCTATTTTTTAAAAGTTAATGACTTTTTTTGGTGTCAGTATAGTTTTATATTTTTGAGTGAATGAAATTCATTTTAGTAACGAGTATCTCAAAATAGTATTACTGGAATGCTTATTTAAACCTTTGTTACTCTTTTTTAAGAGTTGACATGAATTAGGAAAACATAAAGGCTTTTAGAACAAATGGAGTAAAAATTGTGGTGAGTTAAGCTTTACAATTTGTAAATGTGTAGCTTTTAATTCACTAGAAAAAATGATATGAGAATCCGCTATTTATTTTGTGATTTCCAGTGTCATATACAGTGGGGCCGTGGTGCACGGACTTGATTCTCTCCACGATTCCTGTTGCAAACCCAACTGGACAAGAACTGAATCAGATCTTTGCCTTACAAGTAGAAGAGATTTTAGCCAATGACTATTGCTTCTGATTTTACTAAAGAAATTGGAAGCATGAAGATAATGTCAGGAAGAAAAATTATTTATTTTATTTATGGGCTTTTAAAAAATAATTTGAGCTTTAAGAAAAGTAACTTGGATCCAAAAAAAATTTATAGCACTTTTCTCTGTAAAATTTTATGGTGCATGTTTCAGATCGTGTTCCTAAAACTTCCATCTCTTCTGTTGGACTTCTTTTTTTCTCCAAAATCAAAGGCTTCACAGGAAATCACTAGTAGCCGTGTAGTCTAACATCTGCAGTGATATAAGAGAATTCGAAGGCAAGTTTTAAAACTGGATTTAGAGGTAGAAAGTAGAATGAAAATAGATGTCCCTAAAAGGATATGACTCTGTGGAGTTTGTGACAATATTACATAGTAGTGAAGAACACAGGTGTTAGCTTTAGGCAGATGTGTTTCCAATTCTAGTGCCAGTGCCGGTAGGTGCTTTTATTTCCTAGCCATGTAACCTTAGTTACTTAATCTCCCTTCTGGTACTGAAATAAACTTGCTTACCTTGAGGATTGCTGAGAAGTATACATGAGATATGTAGACACCTCCAGGAGGTCTTTCGGACTGATACCCAAAATTGTTACTCAAGAGGACTCTCCTAGAACATTTTGTTCTTGGGTGAAACATATTTGCAATGCATTACTGAACTCATCAAATTTAGGGAAATCTACGCAGGCCCTCGACAACAGCAACAACAACAACAACTGCTACACATAGCAGAAAATCGAGGAACTAAAACCACACCAATTACCGTAAACTATAAAGCTCAGATACACAGGTTAGCCAGAAGACTGCTGTGGGACAGCTGTGCTATTCTCATGGTAGTGGTCGTCCCCCAGTGCTGGTGTCCCTGGAAAACAGTCGGAAGCGTGTGGCCTTTTAATGGACAGTGACATGGGTGTCATTCTCACCGTGCTGTACTGGTTGAAGTAGTCAAAATCCCAACCAGGTACAAGGGAGAAGGGTCCTAGCACAGATCCAGCTCTGTGCAGAGGAGTTTCAAAATCACATTGCCAGCCGAGTACACGTGATAGGAGATGAGGGGGGTGTTCATCCTGAGAAAAAATAACCGATCCACAGGTTGCCCTCAGGCCATGTCGATTTATAGGCCGCACATTTTCAAAATAAACTCAGTCCTTCTGTGAAGACCTCTGAGACCCATTGCACACAGCATGAACTTAAGGGCCCAGGATCTCCAGACAGTTGAAAGAAGAGACATAAATAATAAAAACAAGAAAAGAACAACCCAGAAACAAAAAATACAGCAGAGAGTATCCAGAAAGCCAAAGTTGATTCTTTGACAAGTCTAATGTAATTAATAAAGCATTGGTAAAGCTGATAAATAAAAATTATTTTAAAATAGAGTTTATTTTTTCTATGAATCTATCTTAAACACCATGGGAAAAACCCTGGTGTATACACACACATGATACATAACACAGACACATATATAAAACATAAATGTACACAATGGATAATTTGGAAAAATAATCTGTAATCATATAAAAATACACACCAGTGATTTTGTAACTTATGTATTGGTGGATGCAATGATATAGAATAATATTCATGAATAGTTTTAATAAATGATAAGATACTCATCATATTACTGAGGTGTAATGCATCTAAAGGTGTAATGCTTCAATATAAAAATTACATGGGAAATCTCTAAGGAAATAAATCAATATTTTCCATAATTGCTGTAAGAGTTGATAATAGGAAAAATGTCATTAAAAATCCCATTCTTGTTATAAGATTTTTCCCCTAATCTTAACTCATTCTGATAGTATAGCAGCCCTGTGAGTAAGAGGGGCAAGTAATGTGAACGAAGCCCCAGTTCTTGCTGTGTGGGTTCCTGACCTTCCAGATGCAAGTGAAAGTACCTTGGACCCCCAAGGTTATGCACTGAATTTCAGCAGAAAGTTCTTTCCTGGTAAGATGTTCAGAGAGCAACCTAGGTGAACACAGCCCTCAACACCCAGTGCTGACACGGAGGGAGAAGTTATCTGGAGAACATTCACTTATCTCCTTCCTGTGAGACTCTAACCATGGCCTTGGACAACAGATGTGATCACATGTTACTCTGAAAGATCAGCCCTGGCCGTGGTGGCACACACCTGTAATCCCAGCACCCGGGATGCTGAATCTGGAGCATCGCCGTGAGTTCGAGGCCAGCCTGACTACATAGTGAGATCTTGTCTTAAAAAATTAGCATCATTATTACATAATTATTAAATAAATATTGGAATCGCCTAAGTTCTCATGGTACTTCCATACAGACCCCCTGAAAGCTTGCGTACTAGTGAAAAATCATTAGGGTATGGTCCACCAGGCATACTGGATTGAATTCGAATAAGATGTTATTGACACGTCATATATGCAGATCACTGGACCAATAATTTGGACCTGTTTTCTCCATGCACCTCTCCTTAACTTCTTTTTAATGTTTGCCTCAGTTGTGTATTTTTCCTGGTCAGTAAGTAGCATGTTTGATGAGTTCCAGTTCCAGTGGAAGAAAAAAATGGACAGAGAGCTTTCTGAAATCCAATGAGAGCACTGGCTATGTGATCAAAGATAAGTTCCTTAACCACTCTTTCATGTAACATGCTAGGAAAACATTTAATATTTAGCCTCAAAGTGTACTTTGTGTGTATGGAACTATTTCTTACTGAATTTTGGGATTTCAGAGAGAATCAGGGGTTTGGTGTTGGTTCCCGTGTTGGATCTGAATAATGCAGAAGTGTGAGATTGTTAGAATGAGCCAAAAGAGAAGAAGTGAGGAGAGAGAGGCAGTAGATAAGGGAAAAGACCAGGAATGAATTTTTTGGGAACTGTAGGCAGGTTGGCTGGAAAAGAACAGAAATGTTGAAAATCAATTGTAAATTGGTTTTAAGAAAGTATGTGTCTTGAGATTATCTCTTCTTAATCCTCTCTAACCTGTTTTGATTCTTCAGGTTTGTAATGTGTCCATGCATTTTTATATATGGTATTCATGTGTGTACACACATGTGTATGTGTGCACATGTAAATGGTGAAGGGACTGGTATGTTTCACGCATTTGGGATCAATCATGGCACCTCTGTGAGTGAGTGTGTGTGTGCATACGTGTGTGTACGTGTATGTATGTAAATGGTGAAGAGAATGCTGCATCTCATTCATTTGGGGTCAATCATGGCAGCTCTGTGTGTAGGAGAGTGTGAGTGTGTGTGTGTGTGTGTGTGTGTGTGTAAATCATGAAGAGACTGCGATGTCTCATTCATCTGGAATCAATCGTGGTTTGTGCTCTGGATAATGGCACTGAGGGGGCAGAGTCAATCTTGAAAATGTCACCCTCCTGAGGGTTTTCCAAATGAAATCTTGGAAACTACTGTATTTGTACTGACTGCTGCCCCCTGCGGAATGTAGAGACACCCTTTGACTCACAAAGATGTGGTGTTCCAGCCAAACATTGTGCTCCAGCTTAACTGTAAGGGGCAAGCTTCCGTGTAAAGTGTGAAACTGGCTAATTCTCTTACAAATTCCATGTGTGCCAAGAGCTTCTATGGGCAGCATCCTAGGGGTCTGACCATCTGTGAAGACTTCCCTTCACAGAGTTGATTATGTACTCAGTGATTTCAGATTGTTCAGCTGTTAGTGAACTTTCCTAATTATACTTATGAAATAGGATGAGAGTAATAATTGTTAGTATGTATGCGAGTATTTCTATAGTCTCTGAACATTACTTTATTAAATTTATATTTGCAATTAATTTTACTGGTGACTATAAATCATGTGGATAAAATAGAGCATAGTTTTCAGGAATTACTAATTGTATTACTTGATTATATGGGCTTTAGCTGCTAAAGTAATCAAATCATGTATTATTGGAAAAGATTTGCTTTGTAACTCAAATTGTAAGGACATATCTGTAAGTTTCTATTACTAAATTTTAAAAATGTATTTAATAGAATACTTTTTCCTCTTTTGTCATGGTTTCTTTTTTCCAGCCTTAGTGTTGATTGGTGTTTAAATCATGATATGCATTTTTACCTTACGTTTTCACTGTTAGGTCATATTGGGAGCTGTCTATGATACACACCTGCAAGCATAGACAACAAAGAAGAGAAGCATCTCAGAGATCAGAATCCCAGTGTACATTATTGACAAGGGCAGAATATAAATGGATGAAGCAGATATCATGTTCAGTAAATTCGATTGCAAGTACTCTAGGGACCAAGACTTTAATGCACATGTGAACCTTCAATGGACACTTAAGACCCAGACTCTAGAGTCCCCGTGGTTATAGCTGTTCCTGTGCTGTTGTCTCGGCTGAGTTATTTGCATTGTTGGACCTGCATGTGTTGAGTTTGATTGACGTCTAAAATATCTCTGAAAGGATTGAATACTTACTGCATATAAAAAAGGTGGAAAGAGCAATGGAGTGTAAATTTGATTTATAAGCCAATTATTTCAGAAAAATGAAAGAGTTTTATATCTTCTGCAGAAGCAAGTAAAGAGAAAAAGACTCACAAGTAAATGAAAGTTTATTAGAAGTAGTTACTAAGATGAATGCAGTGTCTCTATATCATAGGCCAAGGGATGCAAATGCAAAGCAAGAATCGGAATGGATGAAAGTAGAAAAGACTGAGAGCCTAGTGCAGGACTATTCTCAGCACTGTTGTAATCCCAGCAGTCTGGGAGGCTGAGGCAGGCAGGAGGACAAAAAGTTGGAGCCCAGCCTGGGCTACTTAGTAAGACCCCATCTCAAATTTTAAAAACAAACAAACAATTAAATAATTTTGCAAAGGACCTGGGGATGGACCTCAGTGCAAAGGCCCTGTGTTCAATCCCCATTACTGCAAAAAACAAAAGGAAACAAAAGAAAACAAAACCCCAAGGCATCATTTGTTTTATTGGCAGTACTATTTTTCCTTTATGATTGCCAAATAGTACAGTATCTTAGATGTCATGAAATATAATTTTGTTTAAATAAACAGTATCTTTCAATGACTGTGAAATAAAAATGATCAGGTAGGACATAAAAGTGTGAGCACGCATTTAGAGAAAGTGACTCAGGACAGCAAACCCTAAGCCCTGGGTAGCCACCTTGACATAGGTGGGGATAATGCTGAGGAGGCCAGGATGTAGGCATTAGCATTGTCTCGGCTTTTCAGCGCAGACAAATGTGACAGAAGTCTCAGTGTGATTTGCTCCAATGGAAGGTTAAAGGGCCGGACAGAGCCTTGAACGGGGGTGTTGAACTCTCTTTCCTTGGGATGTAGTTGGGGAGATGCCACCTAGGGGTTTATAGGTAGCTTCACAGTTTAGCCTTGATTCATGGGGAGGAAGGGACAGCCCCAAGAAGTCAGTAATGAGTTTACCGTTTAAAAGGGAAAGGGAGTATTTAGTGACCAGTCATGACTTTGTAAGGGTGCAAGAATACACGCTCAATAAACATTAATAAAACCTATTATTCTGTATAATTATATGTGCTAATAAATTTTTTAAAAGTTAGGCAGACATTGATAAGAGAGAAAGCTAAGGGGGGTTGGAAAATAAAAGATGCAGTACAGTAAACTCCAAGTTTATGAGCCAGCAGGGGGAAAAAAACCCATAGCCTGCTACAAGTTAATACAGGGAACTGTTCTATTAAGGTTAGATTGACAAGATCCATTTCCAGTTGGTTTTGGAGCTATTTCAAACAGAAGCATCCTGTCACCAAATAATTGCTCCTAGTGGTAGCTTTAAACTAAACCCTAACCATGCCCTATCTGGATAAACAATGATTACTCTTTTCCAGGATAAATTGTGATTACTTTCCTTCCCAGTTTCTCTACTTCTATTGTCATTCACCATTTTTGGTCAATTTTCACAGCCAATTATCTCCAGATACTTTGGCTATGAGGCCTTCTTTAAGTTCTTGAAATGACTCCACTTCACATGAGGCCGAATCATATTCTATTTGAAGTCTCTTCCCTTGGGTGCTCATAGCAGTGCCTTCTGCCGGCCCTGCTCCGGCCACCCCTGCCAAGCTCCACTGGACGGACCCCCACTCCTCTTGTAAGTGACCACAGGGAGCTTATGATCTGCTTCTCAGCTTGGTGCCTCCCCATATTGCAATAGATTCTGCTCTTTATCATTTCCACCACCTTCTATTAACTGCGTTTAGCAATCCAAAGTGATAGCAGTCAGAGAACTCCTTTGGATGGCATTAGGAATTAAAAAGGCAACCCCCAGCTTTTCTCAAGTTGATTCATTCTCTACATTTTAGATGACTGTACCACATCTTTTTCTCTTTTGATCCTTCTTCCCATCCGCCCACACCCCTTCCACCACTTGCTTTCTACTTTGCTGAAAAAATAGAAATGAAGGAAACAGCTGTGCTCTTACCTTTGGATCAGCCAAATCATCTGTATTGGTGACCATATACTTATAGTCACTCTGAGCCCAGCCAGTATCCCAGGCCCTCCTGCCTGGAGTTAGTGGATATCTCTTCCTTCCTGCCCCCTGCCTCCTTGCCTCTCTTCTTTTTCTCCCTCACTTCTTCCTTCCCATCTTCCTTTTCTTTCTCCCATTTTTACGACAACTACTTAAATCTTAGCCACTTGTTTAAGTAGCATTCATCAGTGTCAGCAGTCAACAGTTTCAGCTTTTTAAAGGAATGATGCCTGAAATCTTACATGTTGCAGTCTCCACCTGATTCAAGGACATTAAGAATCACCTTCACCACCATTATAGGAATTCCTGTCCCCTTTTCCATGTACTGGACCCTCCTAGAAACATCTTCTTTCTTGAGTGATTTTGTCATTTTAGTGGTGCACATTCTGAAATAGCTCCCTGAGCAAAGGTACAAGGAAAGTAAAGGTTATTCTACTTTATATTGGACTGATGCTTTTACTGGGATTTTATTTCTAGTTTGGAAATTCCTTTAGCATTTTGAAGACATCCCCCAGTGTTTTCTAGATTCAGTGCTCGTTTGGGAAAACTGATGTTATTCTGAATCCTGATCTTTTGTATCTGACTTCAATTTTTACTTTCCCCTGGCTTCCAATCTGGTCATCTCTGTCACCCCTCTTCTTCCCCTCCCTGCCCTCTATTTTGAAATTTCACAATGATGTGCCTTGTTATTGCCCTGAATTTATTCACACAGCTAGCACTTAGTGAACTTTTTCAATCTGCAAGCTCACGTCCTCATATTTCGGAAATTTTCTTGAGTTATTTCCTTAATCACATTGTCAATTGCACTGGAGAGTGGTCAGTTCTCACGTGGCCTATCAGCATCATGTGATACATTTGGTCCTTTTCTAAATTAGCACTCTCTTTTGATTTTATTTCAAAAGCCACTCTATCTTGATAGCTTTTGTCAGTTTCTTCTCACCTCATAAAACTAAAATCATTGGAGTCCGGTAATCTACCCAATATCTTTCCTTTTCTCTGTTTATTCACTCAGCAGGATTCTATCCAGTCTCTTGGCTTTAAATACAAAACGTATCTGGTGCTCTTAAATTTGCAATGTAATGGAGACTTACTCTTTTAGCTCTAGACTCAGGTACCCAACTCACAGCAAAAATAATCTATTTACATATATAATAAGAATGTCAAACTTAAAATAACCAATATGTCTAATCTCTCTCACTCCCCAAACCTAGATACTCTACAGTCTTCTCCACCTCAACAAATGGAAATCCCCAACCTATAATGCAGGAAAAAATTTTTAGCAGCTGTACCTCAGACAAAGAACTACTATCTAGAATATATAAAGAAGTGAAAAAAATCAGACCCCCCCAAATTCAAAGACCCAGTTCAAAAATGGGCATCTGAAATGCACAGACATTTCTCACACAAAGAAGTAGAAATACCAAATACATATATGAAAAAATGTTCAACATCACTGGTCATTTGAGAGATGCAGATGAAAACAACACTGAGATTCCACCTCACCCCACAAAGAATGGCTACTATCAAGAAATCAACAAATAACAAATGCTGGCAGGGGTATAGGGAGAAGGGAACCCTTCTCCCTTGTTGGTGGGAGTGCAGACTTGTGCAACCACTGTGGAAATCAGTATGGAGATACCTCAAAGAACTAGGACTACAGGTCCCATTTGACCCTGCTATTCCCCTGCTGGTTGTCTTCCCCAAAGAATTAAAAGAATCATACCACAGTGATATATGTGCACCCATGTTCATAGCGGCACAGTTGGTAATAGCTAAATCTTGGAAACAGCCCAAGTGCCCATCAACTGGAAACTGGATAAAGATGTGGTTTTGTAATAAAATGGAGTACTACTCAGCCATAAAGAACTACAAACTAGAGACATTTATAGCTAAATGGATGCATATTGAGGCCACACTCTTCAGTGAAATAAATAGGACACACATATGTAAATGCCAAATAGTTTCTCTGTTGTGAGAAACTGAAAGTGTAAATAAGGATTAAGATGATTAAAACAAATAATTGATAATTTGAAATAGGAAGAAGAGGTCCAAAGCGGGTAGGGGTGGTGGGAAGGGAAGGGGAAGGGAAAGAAGGGAAAGGAAAAATTATAAGAAAAGAAAAAAAATGGAAGAGAAGTTATGTAAATAGGGAAGGGCGCACAGGTAATGGGGAAAAAATAAGAAAAAAGATACATTATGTACAGTTGCAAGTACCCAATGATAAATGTAAACATATGCATACCTAAGATGTACCAAGAAAAGAATTTAAGAAAGAAAAATGGAAATCCCATTTTTCACTTGTTCAGTTTTAAAAGTCCAGTATCCCTGGCTTGGTAAATCTAGTGACAAATTATGGTGGACCTACTTGAAATGTTTTCACCATTTTTCATCTATTCTTCTGTCACTCCCTTGGTCCAAGCCACCACAATATGTCCCTGAGTTATTGTAATAATCTTCTTATGAATTTTTATGCTTCCTCCCTTACCACTTGTGCCATTTAATAGATTATTGTCTTTCCACTCTAAATTCCCTTTGTGACACTGGAACTGGAACTCTACTAACACATTTCTGTGCAGCTAGTTCCCCGTGAAGGCTCCCAACTGGGAGCACTAAGAAGAGACTGTGGAATGCTGTGAAGAGAGAAGGGACTAGCTCCTTTCTGCTGGCATCCTGTGGTTTCCTGATCCCCTACAGTTCCAATGAGCAGCTCCATAGCAAGAGTACTTTTCCATAGTCACTGAATCCAACTGGCAGTTTTCCTCAAACCTTGAACCAGTCAACATGCAGATAACCAATTCTTATTCTTATCTTTTCTTTTTTTTTTATGGTACCTGGGATCAAATTCAGGACCTTGCGCTTGCAAGGCAGGCACAGTACCACTGAAATAAATCCCAGCCTTCTTATTCTTATCTTTTAATAATTTGGTATTTGTGAAAGCAATGACCCAGTCTAAGCATAAAGCATGTTGAACTAGCACAAAGTAGAAGAATTAGTCTATACTTAGCTACCCTAAACTCATGTGCTTCCTTACCTTTTTCAGCCCACATGGGCTGGTTTTTCTGATTAGAATTATTATTTTTTTTAAAATTTTATTTTATTGGTACATTTTAGCTATACGATATAATGACATTAATCATTGGAAATTTGCA
>NW_004624752.1:16607848-16621838 GCF_000247695.1 Heterocephalus glaber
ACTCCATTTTATAAAAAAAAACAAAAAAACCCCCACATCTTCTTTATCCAGTTTCCAGTTGATGGGCACTTGGGGTGTTTCCAAGCTTTCGCTATTACAAACTGTGCCGCTATAAACATGGGTGCACATATATCGCTGTGGTATAATCTTTTTAATTCTTTTGGGAGGATACCCAGCAGCGGAATAGCTGGGTCAAATGAGACCCCTAGTCCTAGTCCTTTGAGGTATCTCCACACTGATTTCCACAGTGGTTGCACCAGTGTACACCCCCACCAACAATGAAGATGGGTTCCTTTCTCTCCACAACCCTGCCAGCATTTGTTATTGGTTGATTTCTTGATAGCAGCCATTCTTTCTGGGGTGAGGTTGAATCTCAGTGTTGTTTACCTCTTCATCTCTCAAATGACCAGGAATGTTGAACATTTTTTCATGTGTTTATTTGCTGCTTTTACTTCTTTGTCTGAGAAATGTCTATTCATTTCAGATGCCCATTTTTGAATTGGGACTTTAAATTTGAGGGGTCTGATTCTTTTAAAGTTCTTTGTATATTCTAGATAGTAGTCCTTTGTCTGAGGTACTACTGCTAAAAATTTTTTCCCACATTGAAGGTTGTCTGTTAGCTCTGTTGGTGGTTTCTCTTGCAGTGCAGATGCTTTTTAATAAGGTAAGATCCCAGTTGTTGATTCTTTGTGCTAGTTCCCGTGCTACTGAGGTTTCGTTCATAAAGTCTTTTCCTATGCCAATATCTTCAAGAGTTCTACCTAATTTATCTTCCAGCAAGTTTAG
This sequence comes from Heterocephalus glaber, assembly GCF_000247695.1. The sequence goes on from NW_004624752.1 coordinate 16,608,635, forward strand.
TGTTTCTGTTTTAATATTTAGATCTTTAATCCACTTCTATCTTAGTTCATGGTGATACGTATGGGTCTAGTTTTAATCTTTGGCAGGTTGAAATCCAGTTTTTCCAACACCATTTATTAAAGAGGTTATCTTTCCTCCAGTGAGGGTGGTTGGCTCCTTTGTCAAAGATGAGGTGGCTGAGTATATCTGAAGTTGTTTCAGAATGTTCTAATATGTACCACTGGTCCTCAGGTGTGTTTCTTTGCCAGTACCATGCTGTTTTTATCACAGTAGTTTTGTAGTATAGTTTCAAGTTGGAAATTGTGATATACCCCCTGCCATGTCTCTGTTGTCTAGAATTGCTTTTCCTCCTCTAGGTCTCTTCTAGTTCCAAATAAATTTTTGGATTGTTTTCTCTAGTTCTGTGAAATATATTGTTGGAATTTCAATTGAAATTGCATTAAATCTCTATAGCAGTTTTGGAAGTATGGCCATTTTCACTATATTGGTTTTTCCTACCCAGGAGCAAGGGATATCTTTCCATTTTCTTGCATCCTCTTCAGTCTCTTTTTTCAGAGTGCTGTAGTTTTCAGTTTAGAGGTCTTTTGTTTCCTTTGTTCGACTGATTCCTAGATATTTTATTTTTTTGGATGCTATTGTGAAAGGAATTGTTTCCCTGTTTTCTCTCTCAGTGAGTCTGCTATTTGTGTACAAGAAGGCTATTGTTTTTTGAATGTTGACCTTGTATCCAGCTACTCTACTGAATCTGTCAATTAAGTCTAGAAGTCTTTTGGCAGAGTTCAAAACTCATTCTGTAGAGCATGGATGGACCTTAATTCCCAAGTAAATGTTTCCATTCAGAAGTTTAGACTTACTGTCATGTTTTGATCTTCAGAAGTAGAGCAAGTGTACACAGTAGCATGATATTCCAGTGGGTTAGAAACGTGCGTATCAAAGTCAAGTCTGGTAGTTGATTCTCCATGCGGGACAAATTTTTTAAATCACATCAATTACAGTGAAAATTCCTTGCAGATCAGTCATAGTCACCCTTACATGTCATCTGGAAGCCTCCACATGTAGTCAAAGTGGTGCAGGTGGAATATGCTAGGGAGATATTTCCATCTGCTCTCCCACAGCCAGGACATACACTCTTCAGTGGCCTTAGGGATCTTGTAAGTGATTATTTTGTGATCATTTTATTTAAAAGAATTCTCATCAAGGAGGCTCCCCAAATGACTTGTAATATTGAGCATTCAGTCTTCCCAGTCACCAATCCAAAGACAGGGTGGGGAGAGCATTATGTCTTCCCTTGTTTGTTTAGATTTAGTCAGACGAGGGCAGTGGTATCAACTGCTCTAGTTGTCAGCTCAGAATGCACCCCCAGATTTCCAGTTTATGTCACAAAAGAGAAATTCAGGTTATTTTTTAACATTTGAATTGAAATAATAATAAGATATTATAGAACTATAATTATATTGAAGCACTGTATAATTTAGATTTGTGACACTTTATTGGCAAAAACTAATATTTGAATAATGAAATCATCATAGATTAAATAAATGTGATACCCAGAGTAAATGTACAGTGTGTTAATATAAATGAAAAGAGTTCCATTAGTTACTCTAAATTAGTATATGCAGTGCCTAGATATGCTCTTTGTGATAAAATAGAGGTATTTATTATATTTTGGAGATATTCCATTCTCCTATAAAACTTGGTTTCTACCTAGCTTTTGATACAGAAAAGAGAAATTCTTTGATATTCTTTCTGCTTTAAATGGATATCCAACATCCTATATGAAATTCATCATTTTCATTGATTTCTGCAGTGATTTCTCCTTATCATTTCTGAGTGTTTATAACTCACAGTTTATAATATCGGTCACATATTTAGATTTTGTTTTAAAATAATGAAAAATGAGACATGAAAATTTATTTACAATACATCTTGATATTCAGGAATTCCGGTATAAACACATGTACAGTAGAAGCCATATCCTGCCTGTAAGTGGCTTTTCTGTTAATTTATAACTTTGTTCCTCAGAAATAATATTGAATTCTCCAAAGGAGTTAAGATTCAGGTTCTCATCATTTGACTTTTGAAGAAGAGAGAACAAATGAAGAAGAAAGAAGAAGAGGAAGAGAGAGGAGAAGGAGAAGAAGGAGGAGAAAGAAAAACCTAGCAATTATAAGACATTGTGTACCAGGCACTATTCTAAGTACATCATGCATGTAAACTCATTTAGTCCTCATAGCAGACCTATTAATTAGGTATTATCATTATCTATTTGTTTAGATGAGGAAATTGAGGCATAAAGTGATGAAATAGCTGGCTGGCTTAATATTACAGTTTTATCTGTAGATGAGGCTGAACATGCAGGCTTCTCAATTTTCCTTCTCTAGAATTGAAAGCTACCTTTGTGACCACTATCTATATTAGAAACATAGATACAAGAATGACAAAATCATAATTACTTTATGTTGACATTGGTATAATATTTTTAGCTGAATGATGACTTCACAAATTAGAGTGCCTCACTCAAGTTTATGTCTCAAAATGAATCAATATCAGTTTGTAAAGGTTAGCATGGCTTCAATTTCATATGGAAACTTAGAGAAATAAATATAATTGCTATTCTGAGAACTGCCAAAGGAAGAAACCAGAAACAAATAATACTTGTGGTCAGCAAGCACCATTTTTAATTTCCTGGAAAAAATGAGATTTTGTAAGTAGTTTCTGAAATTAAAAATGGTTTTTTGATTCTTGGAAGGTCTGATGTTTGCCGGAGATTATCATACCATTACCATATTTTGTTTACAAGAAAATGAACTAGTGCCTAATGAGGGATTTTTATGTAAGGGTGCTATTCAGTTCCTAATTACGCATTTTCAAGTTTTAGGCAGCAGAACAGTTTGCATAAAAGCCAGTGATAGAAAACGTTGCTTGACAAATGTGAAGGCAATCAATACTATCTCTTGTATTATCTCAGTATTCCTGTAAAAGAAAAAAAAGTTTAAAAAAACATTTTTGCTTTTTCCTGTGGCATACTTCAGAATAAATTAAATGCACTTTGTGACCAAAGTGCAAAAATGCTTAGAAATTGAGTCAATTCTGTTGCATTCATTCATTCAACAAAGACAAATGCCTACTTGTGTCAGCTATAGTGAGACAAAGGTATTAGCTTTTTTGGATGGAATCTAATAAATAAGACATAAAAATGAGAGCAATAATTACCAGACAAGAACCTTGATAAAAATTAAGTACTAAAAGACCACAGAATTAGATATCTGATCTGGCTCAGAGTCATGACAAAGGTTCTTTAGTAGATACCATGTGTTGAGTTTGGAAAGATTAGTGGGAGTTAACTGTGTGAAGGAGTTTTTCATTTCAGACAGAAGGAGCAACTTGTGAATGATTTAGAGACCGGAAGGAGCAGGACTCGTTTGAGGTAGAACAAGTGCTGTAACTGGGTGGAGCAAGAGTAGAAAAACGAAGATCAGTGGCCAGAAGAGAGGCTGGGGACGCTAGCAGAGATTGGATCAGGAAGAGCTTTGGATGTCTGCATTGTTTTGACTGTATCTGATGTGAGGAAAAGGCTTCAAAGTGCTCCAGCTTGACAGGGAGTTGGGTTGGGGCTGGGGGCTGGCGATAGTTGCTTGAGATGCCCTGGGAAGTATGCATTGGAGACTGAGAGTGCCATTTGGATCATGTTTCAGTGATACAGAAGAAGATGGATGGTAACCTGAGATTAGTCTGCGGCACTGAGGTTATGCATTTGGGTTTGCAAATGAACCCACACCTCCATGGCTGAATACAATAGAGTATTCTTCCTCAGCCTCGCATACAATTTAAGGGTGTCCAGAGCGGGAAGGGCTCTGCATCAGGTTGTTATTTGTGGATCCAAACTCTGTCCATCCGGAAGTTGCACCATTCCCCTAGGACCATAGGTTGCATCCTCGTCTTTATTCTGTTCTTGCTGACAGGAGGCAACTGGTTTTTACATGAATGGCCATCTCAGGCGGCTCAATCTATAAGTAATAAGTAGAGAGATGGGAAGGTAAACTGAAGAGATGACATAAAAATGCAAGTCAAGGACTAGCTGGATACAGAAGCCACAAGAAGGGAAAGAGTCTGTGTTTCCCCTTCCCTCGAGTCACTGCCACACGGCTGTGCACTGTGCTCAGGCGAGGAATATGGTTGTTGCCGTAGATTGTGATGGGAAGTTGTTTAGTTGTTTGAGATGTTTCCCACAAATCTCCATAGGACTTGCTCCCTCACTTCAAACCTTTGGTAAAATTTCACACCAACTAAAATAGCAACACCTGTACTCTTCTTTTTCATACCACCCTACATTATTTTCTTCATACCATTATCCATATACTGTTTACTGGTTGTCTCTTCTCACTTGAATGAAAGCTTCATGAGGGAGGAAACTCTGTATTGTTCATCCCTATACCACCTCTTGCTACCTCAACACAATTTCGTAGAACATTACCTCGCATACAAGAGGTACTCAATAAATAATTCTTAAGTATGTGAATAAATTCAGATGGAAATGGTGGACTCTTGGCTGTAATAAGTGTTAATACTTATTGAGTGTTTTCTGGAACAGTACTATTCTAGATACTTCTCAAGTATCAATTCATGTAATAATACAAGATACAAGTAATACCCCTATTTTATGGATAAGGAAACTGAAGTTTATACAGTTTAAGAAACCTGACCAAATTTACAACCTTAGAAAATATTTGAGATGAGATTTACCCTTTGTAAGTGTTGGTGCTTCAGAGTGCACAGTCTGAAGGATTGTGCTGTTCTGGCATTTAATTCTGGAATCTCTGGAGCAAGGCTGAAGGCAGAGATTAAGAAATCATCAGGATAAATTCACGCTCAAGGAGAGGTCACCCTGGACCTTGAGGGTTTTTTCACATTGACTTGGAATTCCTATCCTGTATCTGCTAAGGAATTCAATGCTTTGTCCAATAGTTTGGGGATTTCCATAAGTTTATATTTCTGTGATCATTGTTGGCTTCATTTATCTGCTTATCTGAATTAATTGTTTGCTTCTATCTCATCTCATTTCCGGTGACTGCTCTCCAGTCTGCCCCACACCCACACAGACAAGAATTTAAGCTTCCTGTCCTTAATTCTCTGGAATACCATTACCAAAGGCATTATATATATTTTCAGATTTTATAAACATTTTGAGGTGAGGGAAAGGAGGCACATGCAAAGAACATAAAAATCAAACATTAGGTATCTGTTTCCTATAAGCATTTTGACTACCCCCATCACTGAGAATGTGCCACGTGTGTTGTCCGAGCCTCCCATGGTGCTGTATTTTCTCAGTCTTTTCCCTATTTCTCACCTCCTCTCACCCTTAGACACCTCTGCCTCCAAATTCCTGTTAACCACTTAGAGTTATCATTTACTTCCTTTTCCACTCCTGGGATATACTCTTACGTTGCTACTTGCAACACTCAAAGAATTCTGTACACCTAAACCATGAGAATTCCCTCTCCACAAGGAACTCTAGTGTCTGTTGTGAAAATATTATTTTCCACCTCATTACTGGTACATAGGTCCTAGTTTAGGTCATGAAAGTGACTGACACCTTTCAGAGAGCATGAGGGACATGAGATTAAGAAATGGGCTGCAGAAGGAAGGAAAGAGATTAGAAAGTAGCTAAAGGTGTATTTTTGAAGGCATTTTTGTTTCTTCTTTGTTTTCACTTGGGACTGACTTGGCCAAGAGCTCACAATGGAGCAAGGACCAATGAAAGGCAGTGGATGAAGATAGAAGACAACAAAAAGGATGTGGACCAGATGAAGAGAAGGGGTGGAACCAGATATAGGTGTATACAATGGCAGAAGGGAGGTGTCTTCCACTCAGGGGAAAGCTGCGAGATATGACTGAAAAAGTATGGAACTAAGAGGCTGAGCTGAGTTAGAAGTGTTATTCCTTCCTGCTATCAATCACTAATCACTTAATCATTCCAATCTTCCACTTCCTCAACAGGAAAAAAGAGATAATGCCCTCTTCACAAAGTTACTGCAAGGGTTAAATAAGTTAACTTGCATTAAGTTAGAATCTTAAAATGGGAATTTCTGTAATTTGATTGTAAGTCTTTTATTTTTTATTTCAGAATATCACAAATGTCATAAATGACCAAGAGACCGCTTGTGCTACACACACCCCCGACCCCGGTTTAAAAGGACTTGTGATTCCTTAGTCTCACTGTCATTGGGAATTTTGAATATGCTTTGAGAATTGACATCAAACTTGTTGCCAAATCTGGCCAACAGATTTCTTGTATTTGGCTAACACTTTTTCCCCTTTCTTTTAAATTTGAAATTATTTACATTGAACATGCACAACCCATTTCTAAGTCTACTCCCTCTTGTCTTATGTTTGATTCCTTCACATGTTTTCCTAATTTGTTTGATGTCTGTAGGCTGTTTCCAATTCATGCCCTAGACTGATTTGTACTGGAAGAGCTATGGCATTAGTAATATGGATGTTGCTAAATCTCCAAAAAGCATTTTCCATTTGTATTTCACTCAATCTCTCCGCAGCATTTGACACTGGCAGTAAACTTTTCCTGTAGCCCCTTCCTGGTCTGTTTTGCACATCCTCCGCCCCCCGCCCCCCACCAGCTGCTCCTTCCGTCTGTCCTTTGCTACACCTCTGCCCCATTTGCCCACCATTTCAGTGCTGTAGTTTGCCAGTGCTTTGTATTTTAGCCCACCGCTCTGGACAGCTGATGTCCATGGCTCAACATGTCAAAAAATTAGATAAATGTTGTTCTCTTCTAGCTGTGTGTTGGAAGACACACAGTTCTCCTGTGTGTTCCACACCACGATGAGAGGAGGCACTACAAATCTAAGCTATCCTGTCCCTAAACTGCAACCACTCTCATGACTAGAAGTGGTAAATATTTACAGATTGGCACAGGAAAAGCACTGAAACAGGCTGGACACTGCCCCATATCCCTCAGCATTGCTTCTCAGCTGAAGAGCAGCCCTGTACCACCCAGTCACCAAAGTCAGCACCTTCCTCCCCTCCTGATGCCGTGGCAGTACCCTTGTTATTACTCCATGGACTAACAGCGTGCTCCTCAGTCTCCACTTTCCCTTCTAGGGAATTTGTTAGCCTTGAATGGCGCAGGTCCCTCTTTTGTTCGGCCCTGTGCACCAGGCTAGCCTCATCACTAGCTGCTCCCACGACTCTGGGGCTTTCCCATATGAAATTATTTGTGTTTCCTTGCACACCACCCTCTCTCACATCTGTGCCTTTGCCACTCTACTACCTTCAGCCAAGAGTCCTTTTCTCTAGCAACTCCATTGTCATAGCTAACATCCTCCCAAATTGATTTCAGGTATATCATATCTGAAAGGCCTCTCCTAAATCTCTTCCATCTTTGCACCATTCCAAGGGTGGGCTTGGATACCCTATTCTCCAAGCATTTTGAAAGTTTGCATTCTCAGGGGACATTTTGCCGTGTCTTGTCTATCACTCCCATGACTTGGTATGAAGTATTCTTTGCAATCTGATAAAATATTTTCCTGTGGGAGAGACACCCCCAGAGGATGAGAAGGTGCAAAGGAGGAAAAGTATAATAAATCAACACAAAATTAACACCCATTGACAGAAAGAAAGGAAGCAACAGCTGGGTAAACAAGCAGCTGCTCAAAGAAACAGAAAAATGACTGTGAGAAACCGTGAATATGGCGTGTGGTCCAAAAATGGTAGAAAAACAAGTAAATAATATTAGGAAATGAGTTCACCCACTGGAAAAATTCCTGAGGCATTTGAACAGGAAGTAATAAAGTATTAAAATTAATTACAGAGAAAAACATGAGCACGAACGAAGGAAAAGTGGACTTTAAAATGAAATAAGCTCTTCGGAAGAAATCAGTTTGATTCTTTACAGAACTTTAAAGAATATTAATTGTTCTAAATTGTACAAACATTTATAATATTAAAAGAATAAAATTGCTCTATAATCCTAATTTGTTGTTGAATTGAAAAGAATAAACTGGAAATTCAAAATGATTTTTACTTTGCACTTATGTGATTATGAAGGAGCTTGACCTTTTAAAGGAAATATTTTAATAACACAAGTAACACATAAATATATTCACTTTCTAAAAAATGGAAGGGTTGTTTCTTTGACCTCCCCTAGCACGTCTGTTTTCTGCGGTAACCATTATGTGCAGTGTACTGTATATCCTTCCAGTATTTTTCCCCACATTTTCAACGTACATGGACTTGTACCTATAGAAAAAAAACCCTTTATCTCATGTGATATACATTTATATATGATAAATCACTATAGAAATAGCAGTAATAATTTTACTACTTCATTTTTCTAGATAACATTTCAAGACAAATAGAGCTGGGTCCTCAAAAGGATTTGCTGTGTGTCCCTAGTATGAATATAAAATAATTTGTTTGGCCTTCTGCTAGTGACAGATATTTAAGTGGTTTCTAATTTTCTGCATACTTCAGCAGACAGCCCTAGATGCTGCTATAGTTTGGATCTGGAATGTTCCCTACTCCCCACCCCTGCCAAGGTTCATGTGTTGGAGACTTGGCTGCCAGCATGTAACACTGCCAGAAGGTGATGGAACCTTTAGGTGCTGGGGCCTGGTGGAAGGAAGTTAGGTCACTGGGTGCTATGACTTTGAAGGAGCTGTTAGGACTCCAGCCCCTCCTTTCTCCTTGCTTCTTGGGCACCATGAGGTAAACAGACCTCCTTCACCAGGGAGGAAAACAAGCGCTCAGGAACCCAAACCTCTAAAACTGTGAGCCAAAATTGGTGTTGCTTCTAAGTAGATTTATCTTGATACGGGTCTTTACTTAGTCCATGTGCCAGGCATCTTTCTTGGTGCTGTGGATTTAGCAGGAAACAGAATAAAGTTCTTCCCCTTATGGACATTCAATAAAACAGAAACAATGAGCAAAGACATACATGTATAATAAAATGTTGTATCATAGGTACCATAGGTACCATAAAGAATTACAACAAAAATGAAGATGGGTAGCCAGAAAAGGAGCTTTCACTTAAACCAGGGTCTCAAGAGAAGGGAGCAAAAATACTGAGCTAAGAAATGCTGGGTCAGTAGATGTGCATATTTGAAATGCCAAGTCACTTTCCAAACTGTTTGTAACAATTCATACCGCCACTGAAGCATGAAAATACAAGCCAAGCAGTTTTGAAAATTGGAAATTTGAAGTGTACCCAATTTTGAAATGTTTTGAGTGCTGACAGGATATAGCATGTGGAAAATCCCATACCTGATTGTATGTGGTGGGTCACTGTCACAACTCACACACTAGAAACATTGTGTAAAATCACTTCCAGGCCATGTGTATAAGGTGTATATGAAACATTAATGAGTTTCATGTTTAGATCAGGTCTCATCCTCAAGGTGTCCCATTATGTTTATATAAATATTCCAAAATCCGAAAAACATCTAAAATCTGAAACACTTCTAGTCCTAAGAATTTAGGATAAGGGGTACTCAATCTGTATCACCCCCCCCACTCTTTCTAACATTGTTATTATAAGGTTTCTCCATTTTTAACCAGCTATATATGTAGAAAACTTATTTTGCTCTCATTTGATAATTGCAGCTTTAATGCTAGTCAGGTTATGCATATTTTAGAAAGTATATTGGTCCTTTGGGCTTGACAGTTCTATGTAGTTGTCCATTTTTCTGATTGTTATTTATATGTTGGCCTTCGATATTGTTTGTATTCTGGGTCCTAATTCTTTGTTATGTGTGTTGTAAACATTCTCTCCCAATTTATTGCTTGTCTCTTTCATTTTACAACTTTTGTCTTACAGATTTATCTTGATAAATAGATAAAGCCATCATGTTTATCAATCTTTTCCTTTATGGATTTTGCTTTTCATGCCTCATTTTATAATGCCTTTTGTATCCCAAGATCTTAAAGATATTTTCCTCTCATTTTACAATATACAGTATTATTCCATCTGGAACTTAATATTCTGAACATTATGAAAAAGAAAGTTATCTTAGCTTTATTATTGATTAGCTAGTCGCCCCAGTACAATTTATGGAATAGTCAATTTTTTATCAATTAGTTTGAAATGTCACTCATCATAAAGGAAATCACCAAATATACACAGGGTCCATTTTGAGACTCCTCCTCCTGTTCCATTACATATTATCAGGTTTTGCATGAATTTTTATTACTATGAAATTAAATACTAAAAATATTAGTAAATATTAATTTATAATCAGTTTTGATATTGGTGAATTAAGCCTTTTCTCTTGGTTACTCTTTTGTCCAGTATTGTCTTCAACATGCATACTAATTTATATCTTCCACCTGAAATTTAGAATTATTTTACCAAATTTTACTCTAAAATAATATTGGTGGAGATTATATTGAATCTACAAATTTGTCTGAAGAGATCTTTCAGTTTTCATTATTGTCTCTGTAAAAATATTATATATTTAAGTTCAAAGTCCTTTGAGTCTGTGCTTCAAATAAAAATAAAGTATTTATAATATTTTTCAAATATATGATTTCTGCCATGTAGGGAAACTAAAAAGATGATCTTGCCTAACTCTCTATTGGTTCTAATAAATAATTTTTAGTTGGTTTTGTCTCATATGCTGTATGTATAATTAATAATAGATTTCCCCTCATAAAGATACTTTGAATGTAATTTTAAAGGTTTTTCTGTGGCACTGTGTATGTCTTACATTGTTGATATTTCATTTTATTACATTTGTATGACAGTGTGGTGTGCAAAATGATTTTAAGATATTGATGTTTCTTTTATAATATACTGTGTGTCATTAGAAATTTTGTTTTCAATACATACATTTTAAAATTGAAGACCCACTATGGTCATTGACTTGTAAATTTCTATCAGTAGTTTTTATCAGTTTTTGTTACATATATATATATGTATATATATGTATGTATTTATTTTGAAAGTATCTTGTTAAGTACATACAGTTTCTTGACTATTGTTATCTTCTTGGTGGTCATGCATTTGATCAACATAGTTTTTTTCTTTATGATTTTAATCATTAAATTTCCATTTTTACAAAAATAATGCATGTACATAATTTTATTAAATCAAATAGTCTAACACAGCTTAAAATGAAAAAGCAATAATCTTGTGTCAGACATCTCTGCTCTCCAAGTTGTGTTCCCAAAAATCAGTTCCTTTCAACTTATTAGCTGACTTTTTGTCTTGTTTTATTTGAAAGCAGCATGCTTATTTACAGTGCTTAAATTTCCAGCGTGTCCATGGTTTCTTAGGGGACAGTGAGGATGTAGCTGCCTAACATGCCCTCCTAGGGCCTCTCCCTGACCTCTCTCTGGTTCATCACAGTCAAATGAGTGGTCAGGATTTACTTAAGCATCTGCATGAGCATAGTTCACATCTGAGACCAAAAAACCTACTGCAGGCATTTTATATCCTGTCCACCTTTTAATTTTTCCTGAGCTCTAACAAAGCCTCTCGATGCAGCAGTAATTCATCTCTGGACTCCATTGGACCCACAGCTCATCCTTCTTGACTGAGACACTCATTTTTCTTTTGGGTGCACTTTCTGTTGTTGTTGTTGAGACATCCATCCTGGAGCTGCCTTTTCTGCTCCCCAGAATCTGATTGATGGCTTTCTGCCCCTCTGTGAAGCCATTTCCTGGAGCTTTCCTTCTCCAGAATCCATCTGTTGCTATATTTTTAAATTGCCAACAGCTCTTCTTACCTAAATGTTTTTTTTTCTTTTTATAGCATTCTAGTCTGGATATAATCACAATTAATATTTCAAAACAAACTAATTATAGATTTTTAAGAGTTTGCCTCTGCCCCTTGAATGATTTTGGTTTCTTCTGAGTTCCTTTCTTCTTCCCCTTTGTCCTCTGATTCACATGTTGGAGCTTGTGTTTGGTGTCTTCTGACCTTGGCTCTGTTTTCCCCTATGGGGATTGGACCCTCTGGGAAGAGATTGGATTGGTCCATGAGTGGGTTTTGCTCTGGGCTGAACAAGTGGCAAGGTTGCGTTCTCCTGAGTGGTTCCCAAATGTTCTCTGCAGGACTTTTCTCTTGGGCAGGTAATGGCATCAGTCCACTTGGCAGCTATAAGCCTGGCTGCCGATGTTGTACGAGTTGAGAGTTCCTGGTTTCCCAGGCGAGCCAGCTATCTGGGCACACACCACACCCACGGTCCCAGCTGGAGGCTGAGACTCCCTCCCACATGTGGTGGTACTCGAGCAGAGCAGGATCTTGCAGAGCAGAGTGTGACTTACCTGGATGTCCTTACTACCCCATAGTCTGAATAATAACCTTGCTGATTGTGCCAGGACAATACATTCTTCAGTATCTCCTGACTCTAGATATAGGATTCTTCCACCTTTAGAGCGGTATTTAGCAAGTCAGTTCATGTTCTGGTTTCCTACAGTCTGTTTTGCAGGAGTAACTCCGATTTGGGGCCCACTGAGGGTTTGCTTTCTCTTCTTTTTTCAAAGTCCATAGAACTTTTTAAAAGCACTTTTTGTCTCATTTCTGGAGACTTGTAGGAGGCGAGTAATGGTCCTTCAGCCTATCATTAGTCTCTGTACTTTGCATCTTGATTATCAACTGGTATTTTTAAGCAAAACTTTTAAATTCTTTCTGTAATTTTCATATCAGCATGTCAGTATATTTAGTCTATAAGATTATCAGTATGAGCCTTTTATTAGTAAAATTTGCTGTAAATATTTTTTAGAGTAATTTCTTTTTTATTTTAGCTATTTTATTTTTCATAGTAAAGAAATTTCACATCTTGACATAATCAATTTTGTCAGTAATTTCCTCTCCCAAAAGCTATTTTGTAAATGTCTAAGTTGTCCTTAGTATTTCTCACAATATAGATTTTAAATACTTATCTTATCTTGAAATTATTTTGTAATTTTCTTCTGATGTGTAAATGCATTTTCCCTAAAAGTTTCCAAATTGGTAGCTAGCTATATTGATATTTTTATTAAATAATTTTTTAAACTTCATTGGTTTTATGTCTCCAATCACATATTAAATTTATTTGTAAAATGTCCTGCATTTTTGTGATTTCCACTCAATTCTTTGATAAATTCTTTTTTTTTTTTTCTTTTAATGGTACATTGTAGGTATACAACACAATTACATTTCTCATTGGGAATTGTACCTTTACATAATGCATCTTGGTTCTTATTT
>NW_004624752.1:16650283-16685308 GCF_000247695.1 Heterocephalus glaber
TGAAATTCTTTCGGTTTATTTTGCTATTGATCTCCAATTTCATTGCACTATGGTCTGATAATATACAGGGGATAACTTCAGTTCCTTTGCACTTACTTAAACATGTTCTATGAGCAAGTATGTGCTTTATTTTGGAGAATGAACCATGTGAAGCTGAAAAGAATGTGTATTGTGATTTTGTGGGGTGGAACACCCTGTAAACATCTATTAAGTTCATTTGTTCAAGAGTTCGATTGAGTTCTAGTATTTCATTAGTTATTTTTTGTCTAGTTGGGCTATTTGTGACAGTGGGGTATTGAGTTCCCCCGCTACTATTGTATTAGCACATATATGACTTTTCATGTCCATTAGTATTTGTTTTATATAGTTGGGTTCACTAGCGTTTGGTGCATATATATTTATGATTGTCATCTCTTCCTATTGGATTATTCCTTTTCCAAGGATGTACTGTCCTTCTTTGTCTCTCTTAATCAGTGTTGGTTTGAAATCTACTTGATGTGCAAAGGGATAGCTACTCCTGCTTTTTGGGGGGTTCCCGTCCCATGGAGTATTGTTTTCCATCCTTTAACTTTCAGTCTATGAGTTTCTTTTTTTTTTCTTAAATTCTTTTATTGGTACATTTTAGGTATATAACACATTTACATTTCTCATTGGGAATTTGTACCTTTACATGATGCATCTTGGTTCTTATTTTTCCCCATTCCTAGCCCTCCCTTCACCCCCTCCGCCCTTCCCTATTTATAAAGACTTTATTTCCATTTTTTCCATTTCTTTGAGTTTCTTTTTGAATTAAGTGTGTTTCTTGTATGCAGCATATTGTAGGATTTTGCTTCTTGACCCATTCTGCCTGTCTATCTCTTTTGATTGGTGAGTTGAGATGATTAACATTGATGGTTATAACTGATATGTATTGACTTACCATTGTCATGACTTTTTCTTTTTGTTGGATTCTCCCCTTTTACATTTAAATTGTTGTCACACCTGATGAATTCATTCTGCTGTGCTTCCTGGGGTTGTAATCCTCATTGTCTGTTCTTAGGATATTGTCTAAAATGTTTTGGAATGCTGGTTTGGTATTCATGAAGTTCCTAAAGTGCTCTTTGTCATGAAAGTATCTTCTCTCTCCATCAATTTTGAAAGATAGTTTTGCAGGGTACATCAATCTGGATTGGATGCTGTTTTCCTTTAGGGCTTGAAATATGTCACTCTAAGCTCTTCTTGCCTTGAGTGTTTGCATTGAAAAGTCTGCTGTGATTCTGATGGGCTTTCCTTTGTATGTGATTTGTTTCTTCTCTCTAACTGCTTAGAGAACTTTGTTCTTCTGTTGGGTTTCTGGAATCTTAACAGTTATATGCCTATGTGTAGATTTTTTTTGATCAAGGCTAGTTGGAGTCCTGTATGTCAAGTTCTTTTCCCCTGCTTGGGAAGTTTTCGGCCATTACTTCTGTGACAGATTTTTCATGTCATCTGCACTCTCTTATGTTTCTTCATTGACTCCAAAAAGTCTTGTTTTATTCTTCTTTGCATTGTCTGGGACCTGCTGGATTGATTTCTCATGTTCCCTTACAATTTTGAAGCAATTTTTCTTTTCCTGGTCACTAATTGCAATCTTATCTTGTATATCTGAAATTCTGTCCTCACATTGGCTCGTTCTGCCACATAAACTTTCAATGAAGTTTTTAATCTGGAAATCTGTTTGCATCTGTTTTATGGATTCCATTTGTTTCCTATGTTGGGATTCCATCATGTTCTTCAGCTCCTTTTCTAGGTTTATCAATCACATCTTGCACTATGAGGACAATCTCTGCTGTTATCTGAGAAATTATTTCTGATTTTGTTTTTTCCAGATCCTCTTTTGTTGCCAGTTCAGGGAGTCTGGGTGGTTGAGTATTAGAGTGTTCTATCTCATTTCCTTTTGGGGTTGCTGTAGGTGATCTGGAAGTCTAGTTTTGAGACTTATTTACATGTCTTCTCATTTCGACAGTGGAGGGTTGCTGTTGGCACCTGCATGGCTCACCTCCTCTGCACTGGGAGTGGTGGTATGGCAGCCCAGAGGCCCTTATCTCTGTGCTGGGAACAGTGGAATGGTGGCCCAGAGACCCCTTCCTCTGCTCTGGGAGCGGTGGAACAGTGGCCCAGAACCCCCTGCCTCTGGGCTGGGAGAGATGGAATGGCAGCCCGGAGGCTTCTTCCTCTGGGCTGGGAGCGGTGGAACAGAAAAAGGAGTATTTTCCCTCCTCTGGCTTCCTTCAGAATTATTTCTCTTTGCTTTTCTATAGTTTGCACCTGATATTCCTAGGTATCATTTTATTTATTTATTTACTTGAGCATTTATCCGGCTTGGGGCTCTATGAGTTCCCTGGGTTGGTAGTTTGGTGTCAGACATTAAGTTGGAGAAATTCTGTCATTACTATGACAAATATTTTTCCTGTTCCTTACTTCTTTTCCTTCTAGTATTTCCATTATATATATATTATACATTTGTAGCTGTTGCACAGTTCTTGGATATTATTATCTGTCTTTTTGTCCTAGTTTTTTTTTTTTCTCTTTGTGTCTCAATTTTATGATTCTTTCCTCAGCCATGTCCAGGCTAACTATCAGCTCAAACCCATTCTTCCTTTTTATCATGATATTATGGTGTTTTAGCCTTTCTTGTGGCTCTTCCCTAGAATTTCCATCTCTCTTCGTACATTGACCCTCTCTTCTTATACTCCCTCTGCTTTATCCTTTATTTATATCAGCTTTCAATTTCTGGTCAGATAATTCCAACATCTCTGCCACATCTGGGTCTGATGCTGAAGCTTGCTTTGTCTTTTCAGTCTGAGTTTTCTGCTTTGTGTAATACTGTCTTGATAGCTGAACATAATGTATTGATAAATGACAACCATATGTCTTGTTAGGTATATCCTATAGATAGCCTGTGCCTCTGAGCTAAACTTCACAAATTCTTACAAGTTTTTTTCCCTGAAAAACACTGCAATAGGCTGGATAAAGTCTGCTGGAATTAGATGTTTCCTATTTGCTCATTTAGTGCTTGATGAATTACCAGTAGACTATCTGGTTAAATTGTTTCCCTGTGGACAGGACTTGTTAAGAAGAGCAGAATTCTCTGACATATTTCATAATGGTTCTATTTTTCCTCTACTGGTGGAAGCACTCGGGGACTTTTCTTAAATAATTACCCTGAGCAGCCAATACAGCTCCTGGAAGCAAAGCTCACAAAAGTTTTGGGGCTCGCTTATTTCCAGCCCCCCAAGCCTCACCCCTACACTTGTGTGTTGGAGATTAAATTTCAGACGCAAGTAGTGGAGACAACGTTCAAACCAGAGTACAAGAGCGAAGTGTCTCATTCACCCTTGTCCTTGGGCACCTACATGGCACAACAAGAAAATAAAAAGAAATTAAATATAAGGACTTGAAAGGGAATAAAATCCCCTGGAACTCTTCTTTTTGAAGATGATAGGAAACATCAAATTATCTGTAAATTCACCTTGCAAAATTGGACAGAGTTGTAATATTAATATACAAATTTAGTAAAGTCACCAGATGTGATATCAACACATGAAAGTTACTTTCATTTTATATTAAAAGTAATAAAACTCTTGAAATATAATTTGAAAAACAAAACTACTTACTATATCAACAAATATAATGAAATGTCAATAACAAAATATTTTATTTTTGTCTATAACAAAAATAAAATGTAAAAATCTTTTTTTAAAATGTAAAAATCTTTATGGAATAAATATACAAGCTACTGAAAAACAGTGAAGAAGACCTAAATTAATTAAAAGATGTGTTATATTTATGGATAGATTCAATAATTTAATATGTCATTGTTGCTAAAATTGATCTAAAAACCTATAGAGTTTTTTGTGTAATTTAATTTATAATTTATATGAAAAAGCAAAGAACCGAGAATTCCCACATTAACATAGTAATTTTTATGAGCATTTTTAAACTAGTAGTATATATAAGCATGTCTTTTTTTCAATAGCCTTACATCTTAATGCCAAATTCTCTGTATGTATACATGTGTATAGAGATGATTGTTCTTGTGGTATGTATTTTTAATGATATTGAAATGGCAGTTAAATTCAACAAACATGATGCGTACAAATGCCTTATCACTGAACTGACTTGAGGTAAAATGCTGTAACTGAATTTATTCCTGTGTAGGAAATAACTACTGTGCTGGATTACTCCATAGCTAAGTATAATAGTAATAGTGGCAATTGTAAGATGCAATTTGGTGTCAGTAATGTTAAAACATTAAAGAAGTGTATCTTAGAGTCAGTGAGATGCTTTTATCTTCCACTGTCGGGATGAAGAAAAGGCAGCTTGGAAGGAGGCTGAAGCACAAGTAAATGCTGCAATCACAGAGAATGAATGTGTTTTAATACCCTAAAACTGTTCTTTCTCCTCGGAAGAGTAAATCAGAGTGATAAGGAAAGAAAAGGATCTTGAACTAAAGGACTGAGTCAGAGATTGTTCCCTTGACAATTTGCTCCTATTCGTGTTAACCTGGGCTCCTTTAGACAGGTGCTTTGTACACTAGAGGGCTCTAACACTCAACAGGTCAAAGCCCGTTTTGTTTGTTTTACTATATTCTGTATTTAGCCTTTAATAGATTTACAGTTTTGTGAGGGAGATAAAGCATGTGTGAAAGTAAAAATAAAGGGAGAAATCAGACAACTTGGAAAATAGGACTTAATTATAAAAATTCAAGAATGGTGAATCCTTGCCTAGATCATCAGCTCATTTCTTTAAATTGGAAAAAAATGTAAACATCTCCCCATTGAAGTTACCAGGTCCCGTACCTCAGGGATCCTCCTGTTGGAAATTTGTAGGCAGGGTAAGAACAGATAGAGTCATTTCTTGCAAGTTCCCTTGAGGGGCAGCTGAGGTGGTTCTGGGGACAAGAGCGATTCCACATCACAAGTCCTCCTTTTATCCTCCTGTCCTCCCTTCAATCTTTCATTGTCATCCTCCTCAAGATATTCCACACCATGATGACTGGTGGTGACTTTGATATATAGTCTTAATCCTGTGGCTGGTATTATTATAGAAGTCACCCAACCCAGCTCCAGCGTAAATTCTGGGACATCTTTTGCTCTGAAAATAATTGTGGCTACTGATAGTCTTTATTAATACCATTGTGTGTATTTTCCAATATTGCCAAAATTGCAAGAGAATGTTCACAACCCATTGAATCAAGGGCGGGGGGGGAGCGGTTAAAAAAAGAAAAGGAAAAGAAAAAAGTAGCGGAACAGAAGAGTGGCAGTAAGCTGGCTTCCTTCCTTTACTGTCACACACATTGTCTTGGCCATATTTTCATCTTACTTCTGCTCGCTATTCCATCTGAAGTTATGAATCCATGTTCCAGGAGCCTGAAGCAAAAAAAAAAAAAATCTGCTTTCTCATTCTGTCTTTCCTTCTTAGCTTTGGTGGTAGAGAAGTAGCATTGTGAAGATTCATTTTATTTATTTATTTATTTTTAAACTTTAAAAGAGCTATCAAACTTAAAAGTTTACAGAAAGACTACTCCCACACAAACTTTAGTCAGGGCCATCAACCATTCATGATTTGCAGTGTTTGCTTATTTGTTTATTTCTCTAATTATTGTTGCTGAAACATTTGTAAATTGGAGGTAGTATAATTCTATACTCCCAAATCCTTCAAAGTATGCATCCTAACAATAAGGACATTTCCTACATAACCATAGTATGATGCTAAAGTCCAAAAATTAACACTAATTTATTATTATCTAATATACTCTCTGTAGTCAGATTTTACCAGTTATCCCAAGAATGCCCGTTAGAGTGATTTTTTTCCTGTCACTCGATCTAGGATCACACACTGCATTTAGCTGTCAAACTCTTAATCTCCTTTCATCTGGTTTTATTCCATATTCTTCATCTTTATCATTGATAGTTTTAGGAGTTCAAGTCACTCAAAGACTCTGAGTTTGAGTCTTTCTGATTTTTTCACATGATTACATTCCGTTCATTCCTTTTTTGGTGGAAATGATAAGTATTCTAAAAATATATCTGGAGGTATAAGATTCCCCTCCTCAGAGATTAAGCTACTGTTTATTCCCCAGAGTGCCCATTGTGAGTGCCCATTTCCCTAGAACCTCACCAACAGTGTGTGTTGTCAGAGTTTTGAATTTGCTATTAACTTGCTAGGTGAAAAATAGTATCTTGATGCAGTTTTTAAAAATAAACTTTGCTGAAGTAGAATCAGAAAACGATAAATAAACCCACTTAAGCACACAATGTTACGAATTTTTGTGAAACGTGGAAAATATAGAATATGTTCCTCACTCTAAAGTCAGTCTTCTTTCAGTAACTCCCCTCTGAATTCTGTGATCTTATATAACAGATTATATTTGTGTCCTCTAGAGTTTCTTATAAATGAAATAATAATGTACATACACATTAGTGTCTGCCTTCTGTTTCTCTAGATAATACTTTTGAGATTCACTTATGTTGCTGCATATAAGAGAAATTTATTTTTCTTATTTCTTATATTTTTTTATTATAGAACAACATCCCATTGTGTGAATATACCACAATTTGCTTATCCCTCATTTTACTGGTGTTATTTGTTTCTGATTTAGGGTTATTATGAATAGACCTTCTTTAAATGCCTATGAACGAGTCTTTGTGTTGACATTTGATTTTATTTATTTTAGGTAAATACAGAGAAGTAGAATTATCAGGTCATTTTGTAGATATATATCTAACTTGATAAGGACTTTCTAAATGCTTCCCAAAATAGATTTACCATTTTACATCCCTACCAGCAATATTTGACAGTTCCAGTTTCTTTTTTTTTTTTTTGGACCAGGGATCAAACTCAGGTCCTTGTGCTTGTGGGGCAGGCTGCGGAACCACTGAGCTAAATCCCTGGCACCAGTTCTAGTTTCTTTACATGGTCATTTCTTATGGACAATTTGTGAAATTTTAGAATTAGTGAGTGTATAAAGGTATCTCACTGTGGTTTTACTTTTCATGTTGCTATTAATTGATGATTTGAACAATTTTTAATGCAACACTTGTTTATATTTTATTGTGAAGTTTCTTTTCAAATGTCTTGCTAATTTATTTTTTTGGCTGCTTTCATTATAGGGTTTAAGAAGCACTTTGTCAGATATATGGATTGCATGTATTTTCTCCAAGTTTGTACTTTTCCTTTTATTTTCCTTACAGTATGTTCTGAAGGACATGGGCAGAAGTTTTAATTTTGATGAAATCTAACATACTTTTTTATGGTTGCGCATTTTGTGTGATATCTAAGAAAATATATCCTAAGGTTGTGAGGACTTTCTTATGTTTTCTTCTAAAATATTTATAGTTTTACCATAATGTATACGCATAGAAAAACGTCATGATGAAACTCCCCCCAAAAATACAAATGTTATTTGTCAATTAAAAACAAGAAAGAAGAATAAATTTTAAAATATTACTTTGGCCATTTTAAAAGGATATAGTTTTAGCATTACATTTAAGTTTACAATCCATTTTGAGAACCTCCAATAGCATGTCACCTTAGGACTCCCCCTCTCAGACACAGGAGCCTGGTTTCTCTGGCCCCCCAAGGTTAAGAAGTAGCTCCAGGAATAAATGCAGAACCCAGATTCCTCTAAAGGCTCCACCTCTTTGGAATTTTACTCCCTCAAGTCTTTATAGTTTCTATCACTCTCAGGCCTCTTGCTCAATGGTTTGTATAGTGTATCTGAATTTTCAAGTCATATATTTGGTATCTCTGTGAAGCACTCCACTTTACTAGAAGGGGGAAACTTTCTCTGACTGCTTGTGAGATTTTTTAAAGTAATCTAATTCTCAACAGATGCATCTATTTATACTTTTCTTTTTCTTATCTTGTGTGCAGTTGTAGCCCTTTTTAAACTGGAAGCTTGAGGTCTTCATTAAAAGTAAAAACAGTAATGCCCATTAGCTCTTCAAAATGCTTCTGGTCCATCTTCTTTCTTTTTTTCTGAAACTAAACTTTATAGGTTGGATCTTTTCATTGTATCTCATGTGTCTCTTATGTTCCTTTCTGTGTTTCCCATCCTTTTTTCCCCTATGATTCAGCTGAATCATTTCTGCCCACTCTTCTAGTTCATTACTTCTTTCTTGGCTTCTGTGTGATTTAATTTTAAATTATTCACCGAGGTTTAATTTCAATTTTTTATTTTTCAACTTCTAGAATTTCCAATTGGCCTTTTAATAAATAATGTATTTGCTGAATAATTTGTCTGTTGAATTCTCCCTTCACTCATGTAGTATCTTGATCTATTAATCATACAGACCGTGTCTGACAGGTTCAGTATCAAAGTTTCCTATACTTCTGATTCTTTTTTGCTCTTTCTCTGCTTTTTGGCTAATTTTTTGTATGCCAGTTAATTTTTAAAAAATTTTTATTCCTTAAGTTTACTGGTACATTTGAGGTATACGCTGTGATATTCATCATAGGGAATTTGTACCTGTACATGATATATCTTGGTTCTTATTTTTTCCCATTCCCTTTCCCTCCCTATGACCTCTCCACCTCTCCCTATTTACGTAAGCTTTGTTTCCTTCTTTTCCTTCTTTCTCATTTTTTTGTATGTCGGTTAATTGGATTGAGTGCTGAAAATTGTACATTAAACGTTATAGTGATAATTATTGTTAAACTCAGGGATTATAACATCTTCACGGGTACTTTATTTTGCTTTGATAGGAGGTTAGGGTACAGGTAAGTTTACCTTAAACCTTAAACACTGAGTTTATGAAGACTTCTGTTTCGGTGACTATTTTCTATTTCTTTGTGAATATCGACTTTAAGTCACCCTTACTCATGGAGTAAGAGACCTTTATCAAAAGCCCTTTCTCTTTGGAAAACCCTAACCTACAATTGTCTTTTCACTCTCCTGAAACTACAAACCTCTGCTCAGATTTTTGTCTTGGCTAGCTTTTAAAATTGCCCACAGCATTGAGGGAAAAGTTGACCCCCGATCCTTTGTTCATCTCTCATTACTTCTCTCTTCTTCTAGACTTTGGCCTCTAAAATTCTCACTGCTTTGTTAGTTTCTTACACCCTTAAATGCATTTTTAAAAAATTGGTCTTTTATCATTGCTTTCAGTAAGGAAATAGATCTAAGGCAACCTAATCATCCAATACCAAGAATAGAAACTACCAATAGTTTATATTTAATGCCACATGTAGCATTCAGTATTCACTAATTGTCCCACATCACACTAAATCAAGAGAAGAGCTTTGACAGTGTGGCAAGGACCTGGGGGCCAGCAGCTTGGTTGAGAGAATTTCCCTAGATCCTCCTCTATCACATCTGTGGCCTCAGAACAATCAATAGTACTGGTAGTCACAAACAGCAACCCAGCAGCAGGAAGTAGAATTGGGCTGCCCCAGGCAAACATGTAGTTGGTGGATATTGGGTGGCAGACAATTTGAATTAGTCATGAGTACTTGGGATCATACTGTGGAAACCCTCAGGAATGATCAGGAGGAGGATATTGGTGGTATCCTGGTATGATATCAGACAAGGGAAATGGTTTTAAAATTTTTAACTAGGGCTCTATTTGTAGCCATGGGTTAAATGGCCTCACAATAAAGGTTATAAATAAAACAGAACTTCTCTAATTTTAAATAAAATATATTCTTCATTTTGAATAGTTTTATTGCTCTAATTGTTGTGCCAATTCACTAAGCCCCTCAAAAATGACAGAAATAAACCAAGCATGGTGGACCACACCTATAATCTCAGCACTCTGTGAGCCTGAGGCAGGAGGATCACAAGTTGCAGCCCAACCTGGGTAACTGACCAATTTAGGGAGACCCTGTCTCAAAATAAAAAGGCCGAGGGTGTACCTGTGTGCAGAAGCCCTGGGTTCAATCCATAGTACTGAAAAACAGATGGAAATACACTATTTGTAGGAATTTCAAAAGGTTATGAGTTCTAACTTTATTATCAATGACTAAAAGTCTGTAACAGGGTTTCTGTATCTTCCAAAGAAATCACTCTCAATTGTATGGAAAACTTTTCCCCTTAGAAAAAAACAGCATTGTAGGGTCAGTGGTTAGAGCTTAAGAAAAAAAATAACTAAATAGGTTTAGTTGTACCTTTCCAACTAAATGCATTCTGAATAATCAAGCATTATAAGGATTATAAGGAGAACGGAGACAGAAGAAATTGCTTTTATTTACTAAATTTAGTTTTTCTCTCTGGGTTCCTGATATGGTACTGAGAACATTCCATCAATGATTTTGTCAAATGGCTGATAAAATCCCATGCTTTTCATAGGTGCCTCTTTCACGATTCATGACAGGAAAGTTTGCTTCTTTGATACTTTCCTGGATCCCGACTTCAGTTGGTGTTAGTGGTGCTTTTAGCAAACGTTGGGACCTCCCAACACATTGTACAATCAAGCTGATGCAACAAAGGAAGATCTACTTGATTGACAAACCTAATAGCCCCTCCCAATCCAATACCTATAATACATCTATTCATAGCCAACTCCTTGGTAGCTATGGACCAAAACATGTGTGAGACTCAAAGGAAGAAAAACAATCTTCCAAACTAATGAAACACCCACAGTCCAGGTATAAAATAGCTTCCAGAACTGAGCCTCATATGCATAGCTTGTGTCTCCGAACCAACCAATGAGGAACTAAAGCCCTGATATTCAAAGCTGGTGATGGTTTGTTCAATTTGCCTTTTGATATTGCCGCAGGCTGAGCCTGAAGATGCCCCTTAGCCTCCTCCCTGCTTCCTTTCTCCTCCACAGACTAGATAGTGAGATTGTAGACCCTGGATGGCACAGACCCAGGAGACAGTTACACTATGTATCCTTCCTTGTTCCTTTTCTGCGCATGCCCGGATCACGAGACAATCACACTCTGTTCAGCCTAGGCCACGTAACACTATTTTGCCCCACCTTCTCTTCCTGCTTGTCTGACACTGTAAATAAAGAGTGCGTGGGACTCCTGGTGGCCATTAGCTCACGACAAGCTATGGCTCCACCTGGTCCCAGCTTTGAAGCATAATCTTGATGTGTATCCTTATTTCTTGTAGTTTTTCAGTTTTCTTCATCTTCCACCGCTCTCCCTGGCTTTGGACCCTATGCCGTGTGGGTCGGGGCAGATATGATAAAATTTTGTGGTAGAAAGGAAAAGGCACATTGAAATGAGCATGTGGGTAGGGGAGAAAGTGCTAGGCACTGAAGGTGGAGAAAATAAAGGTATAGACAATGAGAGGAGAATCAAAAAAAATAATGACTCTAGCAAACAAGACACCCAAAATAGTTACATGATATTTCCAGTAGGTTTTATATCTATCAAATAACTACTATTTAAATTTCTAATTAAAAAGCATTCTAACAATTTGTAAAGATGAGTCATTGATCAGATAATTTCAGTAACAAGTTTTAAGCTCTCTATTGATCACACACAGTAAATCAAAAGAATGTTGCAATAACCTTTTGATGTTGGATTCTAAGTAAATATTTTAATTGGTATAAGATAAATCATACACATTTAAAGTATACAGCTGACTTGTACATACCTGTGAAACTGCCACAATGAACACAAAGAACACATCAGTCATATACAGATTTCTTGTGCCTGTTTTTGTTACTAACTTCTGCCAATCCCTACCAAGTTCCTACCCCTGGATTTCTACTAATCTGCTTTCTTTCATTATATGCAGGTTTGCACTTTTTAAATTTCATGTAAACAAAAATAAACCACACCTACCCTTTATCATCTGGCTTCTTTTTTTCACCCAGCAAAATTATTTTGAGGTTTGTCTATATAGTTGAATATTTCAGTTGTTTATTCCGTTTTGTTAGTAAATGGAATTCCATCGTGCTGATACATCCATACATTATTCTTTTGTTGATGGATACTTTTTCAGGTGTTAGTTATTATAAATCAAATGGCTATGTGCATTCATGTACAGGTCTTTGTGTGGAAGTTTGCTCCTCTTGAGTAAATACCTGAAACTGGAATGACTGGATCATGTGGCAGGGACATGCTTAACTTTTTAAGAAACTACCAGGCTGGTTTACAAAATGCAAATTTACCTTTCTATTGGCAGGGCTGAGAGGCCTAGTGCATCAAAACTTGTTATCGTCAATCTTTTTAATTTTAACCCATTCAATTTAGTCATTTTAGCTGTATACACATAGGAAATATGTGGTAGTGCAGATTGGATAAACTATCACTGCCTAATGTCCAAAGTCTTAAAGTCATAGGGAGTAAGTCTGTTCTCTATTACTCTGCCTTTGCTGGAAGCCTCTTTTAACTTAAACCATGGATGAGGAGACACTCTCCAATACTGCACTTTAATCATATCTATATCTGTTCAGCCAAGAATTTGCCCTCCTGGGTAAGACAATTTCATAGGATTAGAATTCTCTTGGAAAATTCTTTAATACCTGTGCTCCTTGCCCTGAGCCGATTTCTTTTCACTTCAAGAAACAATACACGGTTAGATTCTAGATGAGAAATATCCCTTGGATATAAAAAGTAGAGACCAGCTCTGCATCAGGAAAGCCTTCCTTGACTACCCAAATTAGACTAATCCCCTAGTTGTTTATGTTGCTCTGCCACGGTTTTGTCTTTTGCATTGTACTTATCACTACTTGCTATTTTCTTGCTAATTTCTCTACTTTTTAAAAACTATCTCTCTGAATTACCACTTTCTCCATGAAAGCATATGTCTTTCAGTCTTATCCAAGGTCAATAGCTGGAATAATATCTGGCCCATTCTAAGTACTCTTGAAAATATGTTGGAAGAGTATTTTCTGTCATGGAGCAACTTTTGTTCCAATAGAAAGAGTTTCAAAAGAAAAATTAATGTATGAAAACAACTTGCATCATAATATTGTTCCACGTTCACCAATATCTTCACTCCATCTCGGTTAATGATGTCATTTGTTTGTGTCACCTGAGACACTTTCTTGAAATCTCCTTATCTGACTTCCAGTTATTGTTTGTGTTGCTTAACATTTCCTGTTTTGGGGTATTTTATCTTGACTTTCAACTCAGTGTAACACCTTCTTCTTTCAGCAAAACCATAAAAGAAAGAAAAATAACCTCTTTCCAAGAATTTATTATTTCTGTAAACAATCTCCACATTTTATATTTTGCTTTTTTTTTCTGCCTTTAAACCTCATATCCTGCTGCCACAGCCTGGAAATTTTTCCTTAACCATCCTGTACCTGAAATACTGCCCCATTTTCTTGGCTAACAGACCAATTAAAGGTAAGGTTTTGGGGGCTGGGGATTTAGCTCAGTGGTTTCATTGCCTGCTGCGCAAGCGCAAGGACCTGAGTTCAATCCCCGGTACCAAAAAAAAAAGCTAAGGTTTTTGCTTTTCCTTATTGACTGGGCCTGCCTCCACCTGCCCCTTTTGCTTCTTTTTATACACTCTCCTAGATAATTTCCCCAAAGTAAACTCGTAATGCGTTATTCTTCTGTTAGGAACTTTAATGACTTCCTACGGAGGGCTGCAAATGAATAGCCTGTGTTTCTAATTTAGATGAGAGATATATTTTGTTTGGCTTCCTGAGTTTTAAAACAAAATCTTTCAGCCCTTGTTAAATAACCAAAGGCTACCTTCCCTAGGAACTATTAGTGACCTATATTAATAGGAAGCCATTAAATATGATGTTAGCCATTGGTTTTTTGTGGTTTTATTTTGTTTAGGTTGCAATGCTGGAGAGGAGTGAGTGCGGGGCCTTGTGCATACTAGGCACGTGCTCTTCCCCGGAGCCATACCCTTGGCTCTTGCTGTTAGTGTGTTGTAGCTGGTGTTTATCAGATTGAAAAAGTTTGTTGAGTGTTTTTATCTTGAAGGAGAGTTTGGTCTTTCAAATGCTTCTCTGCATCTATTGAGATGGTTCTGTGATTTTTTCGTCATCGCTGACAAGACTGGGGATGGAACTCCAGTCACTGAACTACCTCTTCAATGCTTTTAATTTTTTGATTTTGAGGCAGGCTCTCACCATGTCGCCCTGGTGGCACTAAGAGTTGTGATCTTCCTGCCTCAGCTCCGTTCAGTGCCGGGATTACTGGGGCTTGTCACTGTGTCCAGCTTACCGTATTTATTTAAATAGTATACTACATTAACAAAATTTCAGGTGTTGAATTTGGTTCTTTGGTCATGAAGAATAATCCTTTATGTTGCTACGTTTGGTTTGGTAGTATTGCATTGAACATTTTTACTAAAGGATATTTGTATGTAGTTTTCTTGTAACTGTTGTCTGGTTTTTGTAATAGGGGAATCCAGTCTCATAGAATGAGTTGGAAAGGGTTCCTTTCCCTTATACTTTTTGGAAGAGTTTTGGAAGGATTGTTGTCAGTTTTTCAAATATTTTGCCAAGCATACCATTGAATCTGGAATTTTATTTGTGAAAAAACAAAATTATCACAAATTCAGTCTATTCACTTATAGTGTATTTTATTCCCCTTCTTGAGACAAGTTTTGGTAGTGTGTTTCTCTCTAGGAATTACTTCATTTCAATTACCTAACTGAATTACCTAACTGGATAGAATATAATTGGGTTTTGTTTGTTTGTTTGGTTGGGTTCTTTTGGTACCAGGGATCAAACTCTGGTCCTTGAGCTTGTGCAGCAGGCGGTGAAACCACTGAGCTAAATCCCCAGCCCTAGAATAGGATTGTTAATATATCACTTGTAACATTTTTTCTTTCCTTAAAGTGGTAATGTCTCCTTTCCCTCAACCCCACTTTGTCTGTTAGTTCAGCTAAAAGTTTGACAGCTTTATTCTAAGAGCCAACTTTTGGTTTAAGCTTTTTTCTATATTGCCTTTGTACTCTCTATTTAATCAATTTCTAGTTATTATGTTTCCTTCTGCTTCTTTTAGGTTTAGTTTGATGTTTGTTTTTTTCCCCCAGTTCTTTAAAGGGGAAATTTAGTCTACTGATTTAAAATATATCTTATTTTATCAATATATATTTACAGCTACAAATTTCTCTGTAAGCATTGCTTTAACTGGATCTCTTAAGCTTTGTTATGTCATTCTTAGATTTTTTTACTTTTCATTTTTATTTATCTCAAATGCTTTATTATTTCCCTTTAATTTCTTTGGCCTAATACTTATTGAGGACCGTGTTGTGTAAAGTCCACGAATGTGTTAATTTCCCAAACTTCTTAGTGCTATTGATTTCTAGCTCAATTCCACTGCAGTGAGAGAACATATAAGGAACGATGAAAATATATGATAAATGTTAAATTAAAACATATTATTACAGTAAAAAATATATTGCCATGAACCCCCTCAAAATACTCCTACCTTCACACAAGTGTATCCCATTGTTTTTGCCACTTTCTGAAGCAGTTCCTCAGGTCTTCTTTCCTGAATGTCTTTATAAGGAGTGATTAAAAAAAATATGGTGAATTCTGATGCTGAGTGCCACTGAATAGAAAGGCAGGCTCGTAAAAACATCACAGTGAGTCTTCATTTACCTAAGTTACTGGATCTGGCACCATATAAACGTTGGCTCTTCTCCAATGTCAAAATGACCAGGAAGGGTAAACTTTTTTTTTTTTTGGTACCAGGGATTGAACTCAGGACCTTGCACTTGCAAGGCAGGCGGCAGAACCACTGAGCTAAATCCCCAGCCCAATTTAATTTTCTTAATGACTAGTAATGTTGAATGCCATTTAGTGTTTTCACATTTCACTTTTTTTAAAACTGATCTTTTAATTTTTTAACATTAATTAGTAGGGGGCTCTTTAAAGAATCTGAAAACGAGCACAGTATATAATATGTGTATTATAATATCTTCTGGAAACGTGTGGTTTTCTTTATAATGGTGACTTTTAATCAAAAGAGGTTCTTAATTTAATGAAGTCCATTATAATCTTTAAGTGATTAGCAGTTTTGCATAGCTTTTTAAGAAATCTTTGCCTTCCTAAAGATTCTAAAGATATTCTATGTTTTCTTCTAGAAGATTTTTATTTTTAAAATAATTCCTTATGATTCATCTTGAATTTTTCTCTGTATGTAATGTCAGGTAGGATCTTTTTTTTACTCCCCTAGGGCTCCAATTAAATGAGTACCATTCATTTTAAAAATTCCTTTTCTCACTGAATTTTATCTTTGTAATTAATCAAGTAACCATGTACATGTGGGTCATTTTCTCTAGTCTCTTACTCTGTTCTATTCTGTTCTGTTCTATTCTATTCTATTCTATTCATCTGTATGTGTGCCCTTGAGCTCAGTTACAGTACATTAATTCCTGCTGCTCTGTGGTTAATCTTGAAATCTGATATAAGCATACAGAACTTTTTTCTTCAAGATGTTTTGGCTATCATGGGGTCTTTAATTGTCAGTTTACGTGCACACACACACGTGCGTATACACACAAACAGATGCATGTACATAAGAGCATATCTGTTGGAATTTTTAGCAAACTTATTAAATTCATAAATCAATAGGAGAATTTTTATATTTTAATAATATTGAGTCATATAGTGCATGGAAATATTCTATGTCTGTGTTTATTTAAATATTTTTAAACTCCCCTCTGTAATTGTAGTTTTCAGTGCCTTACATATTTTTTGTTAGATTTATTTATAGAGTTTTGTTTTTTTTATATTATTATAAAAAGTTCTGTTTTCCAAGCTTTACTTTTAAATTAGTTTTTGTTAGAATGTAGGAATACAATTCCTTTTTATGTACTGACTTTTTAATCCAGCAGCCAGGCCCAATGCACATACATATTTGTTCTGTTTAGGGATACTTTGGAATTTTCTATGTATATGATCATTCTGAATTTTACTTTTGTCACTGTCATAGATATCTTTATTCTTTATTTCTCCCACAGTAGAGTTTCACTTTTTTGGTGCTGAATTAAGATGTGGTTCATTTCTTTGATTGTTGGGCAAAAATTAATTGGTTCACTGAAATAACTGGGCATATCAATACCATAAGTGATTGAATCAGGAATATTGCAGTATAATTGACAAAAGGTAAGAGTTTATTTACTTCAATCTGAAACTTCCTGGTTACAGAAAACCCCAGCATATCTCTCTTCTGGTGTGGGTGTCCTGATTCCCATGTTCTCTCTTCTAAAGTTCTTCTTGTAAGCTTTGTCTTAAAGTCACAGGTGTATCTGTCAACTCTTAGAAAGATTCATATTTCTCTTTGCTCATTCTATTCCTCTCTTTCCTTAAAAGGCAATACCAGCTATTTCCTTTACTGTGTTAATAAGTAGAAGTCTAATTTTTCTAATCATTTTCCATTGACGTAATTAATTATAGCCACTAAAAGCCTTTCCCTATTTAGGTCAAAGGACTTGATTAATTGTAGTATCTTCATACAATGATTACATTCTGATAGCTTAATGGCTTTGTACATAAACTATGCAGAGTCAAGTTGGTAAATTATTTTGTAATGTGTTATCAGAAAAAGTCAGATAACATTATTTTTACACTAGACTTTGGCTCAGTTATGGTTTAAAAATTACTCCCGTGAAGAGTTGCAAGTGGTATATATATGCTCCCTGGTTGGAATGCCACCTTAGTAATTCTAAGATTATTTTGTCACTCAACTAAAGTTGAGATCTTGGAGAATACTCACTCTGTGCTGTGTGTAGTCAGTGTTCAGTAAATAATTTTTGACAGATTTGATGAAAGATGTCATCCCAGAGCCAGCTAAGTGTTCTCCATAAATTCAAGGGGATCCTCTTCTCCAATATGTCTTCAGAAGAACTTCTTAATTCTTTAGATTCTTTTGATGCAAGAGAAGATGATGTGTTCCTGGTTTCCTATCCAAAATCTGGTGAGTTTGTTTTAATCCATTTTTTAAACTGTAGAAATGCAACTGTAAAACTACAACAATCATTTTTATGCATTTATTTTTCAGAATTTTTCCCCTGGAAAAAATGACATTAGACATTTTAAAAATTTGCCCTGAAGAAAGTTTAGTTGTAAAACATTAAAACTTACTAATTCTTTTGTTTATAATTCATTCATGAATACATATATATATAAATGTCTAATACCTGTAACATTATAAAGTTCTCATCATTACTTTGTATCAGACATAGCAATAACCAAATAGCATTTGTTCAATCATACTTAATGATTGATTTATAAATATTTTTCTTCAGCGTTAATAAAAACTACAAATATTTTTATTGTTAAAGGGATTTTACCTCAAAGATTATTCTTACACATACACTCATGAAGGGATGATTACTATGAATAATATCATTCTGAAAATTATCAAAATTAGTTACATGTTCTTTTTGTTTTGGAGAGGTGGCCAGGGTATATAACGTACAATTACATGCTTCTGTTTCCCAAATAATGGTATATAGGGCACACACCTGGTAGCACAAGTTCAGAAACTACAAGGTCAGCTGCATTTGAGTTGTGTGTACAGTGGAGTCATCATCTGAGGCCCAAGAGGTCCTCCCTATGGAAAGATACAGATTTCACATAAGACCAAATTTCAGATTTTCTAGGGTGCTTTTTGAAAAAAAAATTTTATTTTGGAAAATATTGCTGCAAAGACAAGGTCAGTGGTTACTCCTGGAATACCTCAGGGTAAAGTTGAAATTAATAGATTGCTCTGTGAGGGGATGTATCTTACCTTAAATTGATGTGTTAGTTTAGAAAGTAATGTATGATATATTAAGTGTTCTTGGAGCAGTAGCTAACATATCTTCTATGTAGATAATCATTCACAGACATCCACTGTACATACTGCTGCCTGTAAGCTGACATCTGCTGTCATATGAAGCTGCTAGAAAGTCCCTTTCAGTAGCACATAGCGACATGTATTCTCTCCCTTTCATCAAAATAAATCAATATATTCTATTAAAATAATGCAAAATCCTTACAGGATGAGTCACATTGGTATGAATATAATAATTATAAATATTTAAAACTTATTAACATTACAATCTAAAATATTCTTAATATGAAAACATGATGAAAATGAGAACAGTTTAAACTCTAAATATTTATTCAACTATAAAACTGTTAATGGTGTATCTCATTGAAATTATAAGGAGATAAATGGAGAGTAGGCCTGATTTAAACTCTTTAGGGACAGTGCTTTCAAATTAGTGAGGCATCTCTATCGCTCTTGCAAACTTTTATTTCTCTACTCCAATTTACTACTTTCTACAACACTGCAACATGCTCACTGTTTACTTAAAGTCAACATAAAGTTATACTTTTTCCAGATTCTATGGTAGCAGGCTTATAACTCTATGATGTTTGAATATAGTCTAGCCTCATCGTCCAAATACTTTGTGCAACTGCTATGTAGCTACACAAAATAAAAATACTATTCAGTGTTTATCTTCAAGGGGGAAACAGAGAGATAAACTAAGAAGACCAGCCCTACAATTGTACTTTGGGACGTGTGCTAATGAAGGTGGGAGCTGGGTACCTTTGGGGGAAACGGAGAGATAAGCAATGCTACCAGGGGATGAGGATGCAGAAGAAAGTGCCTGAAATGCAGCTACTCAGGAGGCAGAGGCAGGAGCATCCCAAATTTGAGGCCAGCCTGGGCAACTTAGACAGACCTTACCTCAAAATAAAAGAATAAAGATGACGAGGTGTACAGTTAGTTGTAGAGCACTGGCCTAGCATGTGCAACACCTGGGTTCAATCTCCAAAACAAAAGAAAAAGAAAAAGAAAAAAAAGAAGGATAAGGGAGTAAAAGAGGAAGATGTATGAGCTTCCAGGACTAGTGAGACTCATGTACAGAAAGGTCCATGTGAATTTGTGAATTAAAGGCTCTAGAACTGCATGATACCATAGAGTTCTTCAAGATAACAGTGTGAACAATGTTCTCGCCCCTCACTCTGTAAAATGTGATTCCGCCTGTAAAGTGAATTAGCATTTCTAGTGCTTCAACACTTTCCATGGGTGTAATAGTACTGTTTATAATAAAATCAAGGCATTTGTTGTTTTTATAACTTGCTAATTTTCTTATATGCATTTCACCAAGAGGGACATTTAATTAACGCTGCACTGCATTTTATGTTTGTGTAAAGGCACTCACTGGATTGCAGAGATCATTGAGAGCATTCCCAACGCTAGAATCACGCTCACATCTTCTATTGAATTGGGAGACATTTCTAAACTTGAAGAGCTAAAAATGTACTCTCAGAGAAGAGTGATCCCGACGCACTTATGCTATGACCTGCTCCCTGCAAATATCAAACAAAAGCAATGCAAGGTGAGCGCTGGGGTGAAGGGCAGAGCCTGGAAGTGAGACAAAACTGGCTTGGATTCTTCCTGTCACTCAGCTTGACAACGCCACTTACATTTTAATTATTTTATCTGTCGTTTATGCAAGGGATACTATAGGAAAGGAAAAATTGTAAGTTGTGATGTAAAATGCTAAAGAATAGTTACTTCAAGCAATTTTTAAGCTGACATGTTATTTTAAAGGTGGGTTGTAATTTAAAGGATATGTTCTATTTTCATAACTGTCTTACTCTTATTTTATGTTTATGTGAAGAAATGCTTAGAAGAGAAGATTAGGTAGAATCCTTATTTTTAAATTCACATATACTGAATATTAAAACATACTTACACACATATGTAAAAATACTAGATTAAGTATGTCAAGCTGTCCAGTGATTTTCTATAGCATGGCATTAGGGTTGAACTTGATTTTTGTTTTAGAGAACTACATATAGGGAGCATTTTAAACTTCTGCTTTTGTCAGGAAAAAAAAAGTTTAAAAAGCGAAGACAAGACACAAGTGACTGTTATAACAAGTTTCCTAGTAATGAAGCTGCTTCCAATTCTAACTCCAGCCACATTCTAACCCTAAATCACAACCAACTGGCCAGTTACCTGTGCTTGCATCAGAGCCGATCTTCCCACGTTGTCCTCTTGTGACCACAGAGCTCTGTGCACACTGTCTACTCCTCTGTGCGAATCTGTGTGTATAAACATGGTGAACCACAATCAAGCACCACAGGGTTTGTCTTTGTCCCCCCACAGCTCTGTCAGACAGGGGAGGGGATATTAACTTGATTACACTTTCACTCACTCAACATTTTCCTTGCAAAAAGACTCTAAGACACTGAGAGAAATGCTTCTCAGATATCATTGTCCTCCTCTTCCTCCTACTCTTCCTCCTCCTCCTCCTCCTCCTACTTCTTTCTGATGAAACCAGAACCAATACCAAGAGGGAGGGAGAGAGGGGGAGAAAGAGAAATACAGTGGACCCTCAAGTTACAACTGGCCTGACATACGAACATTTTGGGTTAATTAGGTTAGTGGAAGATTCATCTGCCTCTTGTTACCTATAGCATGTACCCAGGTAAACATCCAGCTGTCCGCTGTATTGACTTAGTTATAACCAGCCTTTGGGAACTGATCGAGTTTGTAAATCAAGGATCCACTGTATATATGTTATAAATACACATATATAATATACCTATGAAGAGATGACAGAGAGAGAGAGAGAGGGAAAGAGAGAGAGGGAGAGAGAGAGGTATAACAGGAGAAATGGAGTTTGATTAAACTCAGCAGCAGTAACTCGGTAACACAATGACGTCAATAGCAAATGTCTATGAGATAGACACGACATATAGACATATATGTATATAGACATATACGACAGTGCTTCACACTCAGCTGTGACAAGTGCAGTTCACTGGGCTTTTGTAAGCCAATGGAAGGAAGCTGAGTTACAGAGAGGTTAGGGTACTTCTTAGCCACCGCATGAAGCTACAGCCTTAAGATATGGCCCTTCTAGGGTGACCCTCAATGGGAACTGAGGCTGTCTGCTTGCCCTGGTCTCCAGTAGGACCTGTTGGACAGTACATCCCTCCCTCAAACTTTCCCTACTAGTGCTCAAACTTTTTTGGCATTATGAATTTTCTTCCTAATTGATGTTCCTTCTTTTTTATGATTTAAAACTCACTGGCATAACATTTATGCTTTCTAGATCTTTTCATGATGTTTTCTTTAATATTTGATTTTTCCCCAAACTGTGATTCTGCCTTCCCTTTATATCCCTTAACATCTTCCAGTGATTCTTCTGATTTCTTAGATTACATTCTTTGACAAAACATGAATAAATTGGATGCATTCTTTCCCAGTAGAGAATGCAGACATACAACTTCGGGTATTCTCCAAAAGCCCTAAAAACTCTTTACCAAAACAAATATGTCCAACTGAATGGCTGGGCTTAAATTCAGCTACTGTGTCCCTTTTGTGTTAAGGCAGTGGGTCTTTAACTGTCCTCTGAGCCCTGGGCTTCTGTGAATCTGCTCAGGAAGGCCTGACGTGTGAGTGACTCCATAATGTTCTTGGGAAACAGAGAGAATATGGGGTGGGGCACAGTAAAGGTGGTCCTTCATTCCTCTACTCGGTGACCTTTACACATCTCTCAGTTAAAGAACAAGCACCATGCATGTGGACCTACGCAAGACTTGAACTATGAACGTGATATAGGGAGATAGTTATGTATTAAAAATGACTCAGCAAATATGTTCTCATCTAAGTAAATGTGTCTACTTTGATTGTCAACTAAAAAGCAAATAGAACATCTTGTACTTAGCAGCTTGTCATTCGATGTTGAATGGGAATGTAAATACTCCCATTTGATCCAACTTCTCACATTGGCTTCTGGGGGCTTCTTATATGGTCCTAGTGCATTCTATATCTTCCCTATTATATCTCTTGCAACACTGCATTGTCAAGACCACGTTTAATTATCTGACTGTCAATTTCAAGAGGGCTAGAACCATTTCTGTCATGCTCATAATTATAGTCTTTGGATCGGGAACATTGTCCACTTCCTGGTGTACAATGGGTACTAAATAAATATTCATTGAATTAAGTTCAATTGGCATTTTAGTGTCCATGAAATTGGGAGGGTATCTCAGGATACTCTGGGAGATTCAGTTGTAGAAAATGGAAATCATAAAACATTATTACTCCTATAAATAATAGATACCTTGTAAGAAACTTTACTGTATATAAATGCTTTGTGATACATGCACAACTCAAAGGTACTTGTGTTCCATGAAGGAATAGAATTTTTCCCATGTCTGCCTCTAAAGCAGAGGACCAAATTTAGCACATAAATTTAGAATGGCCTTGGCAGGATAAACATCACCCAAGAATTTGTTAGAAATGTGGGATGCCAGACCTCCTCCTGGGCACCCTGAATCAAAATCTGTATTTTAACGAGAGTCCCTGATGATTATTAGCACATTAAGCTTTAAGAGACACTAGACTAAGACTGCGTTTAATCATCAGCTAAGAGCTGCCCCCCAAATCATGATCTACGTAGGTAAGTTTAGCTGCTGCTTTTAGAAAATGTTTTCTGTTGAAGTTATTGATGTTAATTGATTTTTTTTTAAAAAACAGATTATCTACATCATTAGAAATCCAAAAGACACAGCCGTTTCCCTATTCCACTACTACAGAGATAACCCTAATCTTCCTTACATCGAAACATGGTCTGCATTTTTCGAGCTATTCCTCCGAGGAGAAGGTGAATACAGCGAATGTTTTTTTAAAATTTATAACATACACTGAACTTTCTTGCTCAGAACAAAAGCATTTCCAAAAGTTTAAGTGGATCATAACTGCCTTTTTCCCCAAAAAAATACAATGAAGAGATTATTTTAATTTTTTTAAAGCAAATTCTTTCTCACTTTGCCTCTTCACAGTCTTTCTAATCACCTATGGGTAGCAGCTTATTAGTGATGTTTATTGCATTGTTTTAATGTTTTCAAAACAGATTAATTTTGTATATGGACTGTTTTTTTCCCATATACCACTAGTCTTTTCAGTGAAATAATTACACAGTGACTGGAATGCAGATGGGTAGTCTGAAACATACCTTCAATGTAGCTACCTAGAGAATAAAAAAACAAAAGTAAACAAAAAATATAAATGTGCACACACAAATTCCCCAAAGAAATCAAAAGAAATTGTGAGAGAACTGATTTCATGAAAACATCAGACTGTCATTTATCATGAAAACCCCACAGTGAATCGTGATTTGACTCAACTGCATGTCTCACTTTGGTTGTACCACCCTGCACAACCTTTGAATTTCTTGTCCCTGACTAAGTGGAGTCAGAAGTGCTTTTGTAAAAATCAAACTCTCTGAATTGCCAAACAAACACTGTACAAAAGTAATATATCAAAACCATGCAGGAATTGAAAGAGACACAAGTTAGAAACTTGGAGTCCTCAGAGAACCCTGCCTCTTGTTGGGTAATAGCTAATTTCTCTATTTTCCTTACATATTTTTCAACTTTGATTTGTTACTTTCAGACAGGCAGGTATATTTCAATTTCTCTTTCTACTCTACTTTCCTCCTTAACTAATGGTACACTAGAATCATAATGTACAGGAAATGGCAGGTACTTTAATGTTTTTATCTGGTCTAAACACCAAATTGACATTTGGATCACCCATCTTACATCCCTACAAATTGTGCAGATTGAGCTTGAACATCTTTGTTTTGTTTTGTTTTTCCAGTACTGGGGATCAAACTCAGGACCTTGGGCTTGCAAGGCAGGCATGGTGCCACTGAGCTAAATCCCCGGCTCTTGAACATCTTAATTCTGACAATGGGATCACCAACCCCATTAAATAATACATTCCATCTTCTAAGATTTTATTTCATTCTTACCATTTATCATGTGCTTACATGTGATGGACACTTAGCTAAGTGCTGTGCAAACAGGAACTCATTTCACCCTCACTAGAACACCATGAGGTAGATGTTATTATCCTTATTTTACAGCTGAAGAGATTTCAGACTGGGAGGCCAAATAACTTGTCCACAACAAGTAAGGAGCAGAGTCAAGATTTAAATTCAGGTGTCAGCTTCAAAATCATTGTCCTTACCACTGTGCCATAATTTGTCCAGAAAAAAAAAATCCCTCTGGTCTCATTAATTCCTCTTCCACATGATAACTTCTAAATATTTGAAGATAGTTAGCATGCCTCCCTCCACCTCAATTCCATTTTTGGAATAAGCAGAGTTTAAATACATAAATTATTTTTTCAGAATAGACCTTGAGTCTGCTTTTGCTCAAGACCAGAAATGCAGCTTATACGTGCCATTGTTAACACCATGGCTTCCACTCTTCCCTGTTAATTGGCCACATCTTTATGGTGGTATGGTGGTGCGGGGCCAGCAGGCAAGCACACCCAGAGGTGCTCCACACAGAGGGAGGATCACAAGTTTAGGCCAGCCTGGGCAACTCAGTGAGACCCTGTCTCAAAATAAAATTGAAAAGGGGCTGGGGGTGGAGCTCAGTGGTCGAGTACCCTGGATTTGATGGGGAAGTGGGGACAGAGAGAAAGGAGGAGAGAGAAGAGGGAAGATAGAAGATAGAAGAGAAGATAGAAGAGAGAAAGGGAAGATAGAAGATGGAAGGAAGGAAGGAAGGAAGGAAGGAAGGAAGGAAGGAAGGAAGGAAGGAAAAGAAGGAAGGAAAATCTAAGAGGGCCGAGTATAGTTGGAAAAAATATTCTGGATAGTTCTCTTTGACCTTCCTAGGTGAATGAATAGATATTGAGTTGCAAAGAGATTTCGTCTAGAAATAGTCGGCATCTGGGTGATCCAGGCTGGGCAAACCCTGTCATCACCAGGAATAGTCACTTACTTACTAAAGCTTTCTTGAAAAATCTATTCAGATGGAGAAATAGTTTCACTTTTTCACTGTTA
Source organism: Heterocephalus glaber (assembly GCF_000247695.1). The sequence continues at coordinate 16,676,001 of NW_004624752.1, forward strand.
ATAAGATACAGATGTTGTGTGTTGTGTGTGTGTGGTGTGTGTGTATTATGTGTCTGTGACTGGATTTCAGAGATCTTTTTCAACAACTCTTTGAAGGGAGGATTATTTCTCTTGCAATTGAGGACACAGTGTAGTAGAACAGGAGAGAGAAAGAGAAGGCTTGGCGTCAAGCCCTGGTTGGACTGCCTTCCCTATGTGACTTGGACAACTGGCACAACCGTTCCAAGATCTACACTCTTAGTACAAACTAAGGCCAATAAAATGATCTACTTTGTAGGATTACTTAGAGGGTCAAATTAAACAAAGGCTGAAGTATGCTGTAGAAATCTACTAGTCACAGAAGGCTTTAGAATAGTTTCACATTGAGACAGAGCTGTTGCGGGTCGGTATTTATCTAAAGAGGACATTTTACAGCTGAGGCATTATGGTACCTTACACCCACATCCAAATATAGACTGATTTCTATAACAAGACAATAGAGACATAGCTAGACACTTATCTAATCATTTAATTTACCTTTCAGACAGTGTATAAATATACATTATCCTTTCAAATTAAACAATAACTATAAGTTGTGTGCTGGTAATAGCATGCCAGAGTAATGTTGAAATGAAACTATCTCAGCAATTCAGCCCTTTTTCACTTCTACATATCTCTCTAAGTTTTGCATTAACACTCTATAAATCCTAGGCCACTTCTGGCCAGAGAGATTTGCTCCTCTGCACAACTATTATATCTTCAGAGCACCTCTCAGAAACTAAAACACTCGTTATAATTGGAATAGGGCCGAAGGTTGGCAGAAAGTATGGCACATTTGAAACACCTGCTGTGAAGATTGGAACGCTCTTGTAGAACAAGTAGGTTGGTTAGGGGTCCTTGGAGCCCTAAGGTTGGAAAAATGAATTTGCAATGGTATAAATAGGGAGCAGCACTCAGCAGCAACAGAAGAAAAGAAAATCTTTTGATTTGATACTGGATTTTTTTGCTTTGGATTTTTTTCTGGTTTTCTTTTTTGGCATCAAGGTGGCAAGGATGTTGAAGGTATTGGCAAGGTTAAAAGAAGGAATGAGGGAAGAGAGTGAAGACAGCGAGGAACAAAAATGTTCAGAGTAAGGTGTTGAGAGAGCTGTCCAGTGGAGTCATGACAGCTGATGGTGAGACCTGAGATGACCTGGGTGGTGACCGACCCTCTGTCTTCAGTGACGGTAGAGGAGATAACAGGGTGATTTATGACTGAGATAGGAGGGAAAGAGTGATGTGTTGAAAAGTGTCTCAAGAGTCTTAAAGAAGTGTGAATCCTAGGGGAAGTGATTCCTTGGTGGTGGGAGAGGGGAAGGGAGAGATATCCTAGAAGTTTCTAGAAGCCAGAAATCTGACTCACTCCCCAGATCCAGGACACATCCGTTGGGTGAGAGCGAGTCATCTCTGCTCAGGAGCATTCAGGGAAAGGGTGATTTAGGGTAGCAGAAGGAAGGCAAGCCAGGAAAAGGGTAAAGCCAGGAGGTGGTGGGATAATTCTGTAGGAATTAGGATTAATTCCTGAAAGATGTGGAAAAAAGCATTTGCCATAAAAGGAAGATTTCAAATCTCTATTTTGAAAGCTAAATTTTCCTAAGAGCTAAGGTCTACAAATAACTGGGATATTAATATTCCTTATTGAAAATTAAACAATACTGTCACTTGAAAATTCCAACCTGTTAGTAAAAATCACTTTTCAAATATAACACTGAGACACTTTCCCGAAGTACAAGGAAGTCACAATCAGCCACTGTCTTTGGCTGACATAAGTCCTTTTGGGAAATAAATTAATTTGTGAATAATAGAAAGGCTGGCTTTCAAATTACGATCAGTCTAAACTCCAAAACTCATTCTCAATATTTTTTTAACAGCACTGAGGATTGAACCCAGGGTCTCTCCCATGCTAGGCAAGTGTTTAACTTAACTACTTCTCCAGCCCATTTCATTTCAGTTCAGTTCAGTTCATTTCATACAAGGCCTCACTAAATTGCTCAAGTTGGCCTCCATGGATCGTTCTGCCTCAGCCTCCCAGAGTTCTGGGCTTAGAGACATGTACCAATCACTGTACCTGCTTATTTCTTTTTGAGACCAGGCCTCACTGAATCGCCAAGGCTGGCTTTGAACCCATGACCATCTTGCCTCTGACTCCCAAGTAGCTGTGCGCGGTGCTTAAATGTATTTTGGGGGATGTTGTAATGTATTTCCCACTGAAAAACCATAGTGGGCAAGCTTCGCCACCCCTATGCATGTAATATAACTCTGGGTCTCTGTCTCTGCTCAGCCACCTAGACACAGGAGCACTGGCTTCTCTCAAGGTCTCAAGGGCTCCACAGCCTCAGCAGCTTTAGGCAATAATATCATCCAGGAGGACAGGGCTGAGGCTTCTGGTGCAAAATGGTGGGCAGGTTAGACCTGGGAGTCTGAGGCGCTAGTGACTACAGTACTTAACTTTCTAAATTTGTGCGGGAGAAAAATCAATCTCCGTCCTAGCAACAGTTTGTGTCTGGGAAAAAGCTGGCCATTCTTGGAATCAGAGTCTCTTATCACTGATATGGCAATCTGAGTACTTCTAGGGCAGGTATTGTGTAAGTCACTGAAATAACCTGAGACTGCTGATAGCTAAGGGCCATGTCCGGGCAGCTCTTCCAGGAGTTCACTCTGTCACCCACGGGTCCACAGGATGGCGGGCTGATTCTGTAATGACGTCAGCCATCCCAGAGATTCTTCATTTAAACAAGCATAGTTAATTCTGGTCCTTTGTTTCCTCAAAAACCAAAGCTATGAAAAATTGCAGCTGGTTTGGAGTTAATTATACTTCAAAAATTCCAAGCTTTAATGTTCGAAAGTGTCTAGCACAATGTCTGCCAGACAAGAATGGCTTAATAAATGTTAGCTCAACTAATCAAAAGTTGGCAGATCTACAGGAAATCACTGGTCGAGCAGGTCTTTTATACTTAGGGTGTAAATTAGAAATTGAAATTTGGATTACAAGGATGCAATGGAATGATGTATATGGAGTATTTTATTTTTTAAAAAATTATTTTACAGGTTTTTTTGTACATGTTTGTAGTAAATAATGATTACATTTATTGTAGAGAATTGCTACATGAATGTAACATATCTTAATTCTTTATACTTCCCTTTCCCCTCTCTTCCCTCTCCCCTCCCTTCATCTCTTGGTCCTCTTCCCATTTGCAAAAGATCTCTCTCCTTATTTCATACTATCTACCTTTCATTTTTCTCTTTAAATTGCTGTGTTTTATGCATTATGCTTTAAGGGAGTAACTTCATGAGATGCCAAAATGTATTTAATCATTGTTGCCAGAGAGGTTGTTTTGCATGGTTGTATGTTACTTTTAAACCCTGGAAGTTTTTTAAAGACTGTAATTTAATACCAACAGTAAAGAGGCCATATCAACTACAGATAAATCCTTAAGGCTATAGTTTTCAGCTTTGAACTACATAAGTTAATAAAATTTTAAATTTAAATTTTCTTTTAAGTTAAATGTATTTAACCAATACAAAAACCAATATAAAAAATAACAACTGCAGGGCTGGGGATTTAGCTCAATAGTGCTGCCACCTGTCTCACAAGCACAAGGTCCTGAGTTCGATCCCCAGTACCAACAAAACAACTGCAAGAGTCTTTCTTAAAGTTTATGAACTTTCATGCTTAGAAGCCATGATTATAGGAAAACATGTAATTTGACAGAAAGAAAATAAATTCTCAGTGTTTCCCTATTTCTCTCAAGAGCCAATGTGCTCATTAGAACATAATTATTGAGAAAATGTATGAGGTATGATAGAAAAATATGGTGTGTTTAAATTTTTAAATATTTATTACAGTAAAAGACTCATTGCCATTTATCACCTTCAAAATACTCACTGTCATTCTGAACACAGTTATGCAATTGTTCTTGCCACCTTTTGAAGCAATTCTTAAGTTCTCCTTAGTGAGTATCTTTAATTTCATTGTACTGGGTGCCTTGATGTCTTTCATAGTCATTTTGCAAAGAGCCAAAAATTGCATGGTGAAAGACCCAGTGAATAATGTGGATGAAGATGCACTGTAATATTTTTACTTGCCTGTCTTTCTGTTGGGTTTTACTCGGCAGCAGCATTCACTGTGTTTTTAATCATCCACCATATTTCTGATCATACTTCATAGGCACTCATGAAAGAGGACTTTCAGAAAGTGATAAGAATGATGGAATAAATATGTTCAAAGTGAGGGGGAGTATTTTGAAGAGATTAATGCTAATATGTTTTTTACTGTAATTCATTTTTAAATTTTATTTATATATATATATATATATATATATATATATATATATATATATATATATTTGGAGACAGGGTCTTGCTATGTAGCTCAGGCTGACCTTGAACTGACTATGTAGCCTAAGCTGGACTTGAACTCGCAGTGATCCTCCTGCCTCAGTCTCCCAAGGGCTAGGGTTAAAAATGTGCTCCACCATGTCCTGCCTATAATACATTTTTAAATTTTGAATATTCACAGTACTTTTTGATCACCCCTTGTGTATCTCCATTTCTGCTGCCATTTTTCCTGATGGTAAAAGAGTGTAGACATAAGAAAAAAACACCAACAGTCTTGTTAAAATATACAGCCAGCTAGCTTAATATCACAACATTGTATTTAGTTGAAAAAGTAGTAAAATTGAACTCTTTAAATAAAATCTCACTCCTGAATCTAAGTAAGAAGATGGCTCATTTTGGCTACTTAGCTAAAGAGGGAAAAATCCAGCCATCGTTTTTAACTACAACACAATTGACTTTTCTTCTAGTTGTGTATGGATCCTGGTTCGATCATGTTTTAAGCTGGGAAGAGCACAGAAATGATAAAAACATTCTAATTATATTCTATGAAGAAATGAAGAAAGTAAGTCCTCCTTAATGTTTCAACCATTAAAATTTAAATCAAATTAAGTTAAAACTGGAAATAATCAATGAATTCTGCTTTCAGGTTTCAGGGAACAAATGTCCTTTGATAAAAGTTATACTCAATTTTTTAAAAACTTTGCTTTTTGCTCAGGATTTTCCTAAGAGCTTAAAGAAAATAACTACTTTCCTTGAAATAAATGTGAATGATAGTGAAATTAATAAGATTGCTCGGAAAACATCATTTAGTGAGATGAAAAATAATTCGGTCAAAGAAAACTTCGATCCCAATCATACCGTCTGTGCGCTCACATCTGACAGGAACCTGGTGTTCAGGAAAGGTAAGCAGGAAGAGATTCGGGGATTTGACTCTGGGCTCAGTTGGGAGGTGCAGTTGTCCTTCCAAATCAGCACCATCCTTATCTCTGCATTTAGCCAACTGCAGGTTAAAAATACTTGGAAAAAACCTGTGACTGTAGTTCATAGGGAATTGTTATTATCTTGTTGTTGTTATCCTCTAAATACAGTATTGTAACTGTTTACCTAGCATTTGCATTGTATTACATTTTCTAAGTAATGTGGAAATGACTGAGAATATATGGTAGATGTGCATGGGCTTTCTGCAAATACTGTGCTATATTATATAAGCAACTTGAGCATCTGAGGACTTTGGCATCTGTGGCAGGAGTAGTGGGGGTGTCCTGTAGCCAGTCCCCCATGGAGACACACGTATGGCTCCTGTTTTGTTTTTTATCTCTTCTTTTACCTTCACAGTCCCCAAATCTTGCACAGCAATTGCACATTTTCACCCCCTCGGGGATGTGTATTAAATGAAACCTTGACTTGATTCTTTCCAAAACGGAGATTTCCATGCCTGATTAGAGCCAACTGAGAGACTTGCATAGGTGTCAAAGTAATGGAAATAATAACGCTGCTTGATGAATGTGCCTCAGGTCGGCAGCCTGGTGCATTTGCTAACATTTTACCCTGAATTGTACAAACACGCACTTAGTCACAGCCAATCAAGTGTCATCCTCTCCCCCAGTGGGGAGGCAGCAAAAGCTTGGAGCAGAGCTGGGCACACTACCATTCTTTTCAGGAGAGAAAGGAGCTGATGAGCATGGATGCTCCATTCCCTAACTCACTCAACCAGACAACTCACCTCCAGAAGGAGAGGAGGAGTGGGGAGAAAAGCTGGGACTGTCACCTAAGGGTGTTCTCAGCAAGGAAACACAAAGAGAAGAAAATAAATCTTCTGCACTAATTCTGGTTTTTTGTTGTTTTTTTTTTTGTACCGGGGATCAAACTCAGGACCCTGCACTTTCAAGGCAGGCGGCTGCACCACTGAGCTAAGTCCCTGGCCCTGCACTAATTCTTCAGTGAGGTGCATCCAGCTATGGAATTGTTCTGAAGTCTGTGCGAACGTTTATCCAGATGTAGAAAGAGACCATTCTATAACTTACGAGGCAAAATGTTCTGCATTTATGTATTCAGATTTTTCACCAGAAGACAAACATTTACTGTATTTCCTTCCTTTGGCCCACCTGAATATAATTCCCCTTAAAGCAAATATTTCCCAATCCATGTAAAACAGATATTGTTTTAATTTTGCAAATTATTTTCTATGATTCATTTTCTACTTCTTTATACTTGTAAAACTAGTGCTAGGAAGGAAGTGAGAATTCCATTCAGTAAATGTTTATTAGTAAGACCTTATTTCTAGGAACTTATACTCAAACAGTGAATGAAACAGAGCTTTTTCCTTCAAAGGATCATAATCTAGAGAGTTACAGAGGTTACTAACAGCTATCCTCATGGCAGGAGCAAATGTGACTAGGAACACAGGTAAGGGAATGACTTATTTCCCTTAGCAAATCAGGGTGATGAAATAGAGCAGATCTGAGATGAAAAGCATGAGAAATATATTGCCATGACAACAATGGGAAAGCAATGGAGTCCAGGAAGAACAAGCACCAAGAGGAAAAGCTCAGACCACCATACAATTGGGTAGTATTTTCTACAAGGAGCAGTTGGTCTCACATGGAGAGTAGTATACAGGTGAAGCAAAGCGAGGGAGATACATATTGGTCTTGGAGAGGAAACGCTTTGATGGATATTGTGAAGAGCTCCCTTTTCTTTTTCCTGTTCGTTATTTTAAGAAGGGACTAGAAATGCTCAGACCTGTGTGCTAGAAAATAATGAAGTCAGGATGGAAAATTGTTTGGAAGAGGGTAAAAGTGGGACAGAAAGACCAGTAAAGAGATTGCTGTAGTTGTTTAGGTCAGAAATGTTGAGGATAAGTGATGGAGGGGAGTCTCTGTTGGGTGGAGCTCAGCTGAAAAGTGAGCCTGGAGCCCACCAGCAGGCTGTAGACAGGTAAGGTTGTGGAAATGGCTGGTGGGGCAAGTGGTAGAAGACAGACCAGGAGATGCAATGTAACATCAGGAAAATGAAATCACCCAAGGAAATCCAAGGGAAAAAAAATCAGGCAGAATTAGGAGAAAAGGCAGGATAAACATGGCAAAGTGTTTATCGTGCTTGAATTCTGGGAGCACGGGCTCCACAGCAGTTGGGATGGAAGCCAGATGGGTCAAGCAGATGAGAGGTAAAGAAGGGGAGCAGAAACAAGGGCCACCTTTCCAAGGACCAGAGCAAGACGACGTGGGAGCATCGATGTGGGATGCAGGGAAGACAGAGGAACTTGGAAAAGGATACACGCGGAGAAGGTGAAATAAGCACAGGAGAGAAACAGAAAGATTGAGAGAGACCAGGGTAAAGAGGAGAGTGAGAAATGAGGAAGTTCTGATGCTTACCAGAGTCCAGTATTTCGTCAGTGCCCTTTGAGATTGTGATTAGTAAAGCAATTAATATTCTCACCTCTTATCCTACACACTTGTGGAATATTACTGTATGGGAATAAAGTTATTCTCTGACCTGCCAGACTAACAAGCCTGCAAATGTCCTCAGATGAAATCATATCAACATCCTCGTAACTAACAACATTAACTCTAATGCATTTAAATTCTATCCAGTTCGTGTGCTGGGTCTAAACACAGAAGGCTAACAGTGGAAACATCTTCACTGTCATTTGTCACCATGACCACCCGTTAGGAAAGCTGTTCCATGTAGGAATTAAACACAAGAAGGGGTCAATAGCATTCATTTACTTTACTCTCCTTTGGGGGAAGATGAGATCGGAGTCGGGGATCCACACTTTGAAAGTAATCATTTCAGATAAATTACTGAAGTTGTTTCTCCAGACTTCTTAAGAGAAATTCTTCACTTTACAGAGGTGAATCTGTGCCTGTGGTTGTCTTTATTTTGATGTCAGAATTAGAGCTGATTTCTGAGAAGGTGATTGTGGTAACCATGCAGATAAGGTGATGAGTAATGATACAAGCGTCAGAACTCCAAGTCCATATTAAAAGCAGGAGTGTGGAAAGACATGTGGACAGGATGATGTTGCATTATTTCTTCCAACATTAAAAACCTAGAATGCACTTAAATGGCTGCTAGTCAGAAGCCAGGTCACATTTATTCAGACATTTACTACGGAATCATGGAAATTATAATTATATAGCAATAGCTTGCATTTATTGAGTGTTTACTCTGGGACAGGTGCATTACTTGGTCATTTTTGCCTGAACTTGAGAGTAGATGTGAGGATGGTATTTATGTTATCCACATTTTATAGAGATATCAAGTGTCTGATATTCCAAATGCACACAGCTAGGAAACAGTGGAATCGAGATTTGAATTCCATAAATCTAATTTACTTGAGTTTTCTATCTTTTTCTTTTAGACTAACTAAAGGCTTATACATTTTGTTTATCTCTTATAAAAACCAACTCTTTGTTTTGTTGATGCTTTCTATTGTTTCTCTATTTCATTTATTTCTGCTTCAATCTTTATTAATTCTTGTTCTAACTTCACACTTAGTGGATTTTTTTCTAGTTTGTTGAGGTATGACGTTAGGTGGTTTATTTGAGGTATTTCTTTTTTAATGTAGGTATCTGTCACTTACCTGTTTAGTATCGCTTTTGGTAGATCCCATAAGTTTTAGATGTGTGGTGGTTTTGTTTTTTGTCTCAATATACTTTCCAGTTTCCCTTTTGATTTCTTCTTTGAGCCATTAGTTGTTTATCTTCTGTTGAACTCTAAGTTGTACTGCGGGTGTCTATGTACTAACATGGAAGATAATCAAAGTGTAATATGTGAAAAAAGCAGGTTATGATTTTGTGATATTTAAATGTAGTTTATATGGATGTATTTGCATGCAAAGAAAAACATCTGGGGAAATGTAGGCCAACAGATCTCTTAGCCTCATTAGCTGAGTTTATTTCTTTGACTTTTATCTCTTTTGTTTATATGTATTTCCTGTAACATATATA
>NW_004624752.1:16709093-16847841 GCF_000247695.1 Heterocephalus glaber
AGGGGAAAGGAAAGAAGGGAATGGAATTAATATGAGAAAATGAAAAAATGGAAACAAAGTCTTTGTAAATAGGGAAGGATGAAGGGGTTAAAGGGAGGGCAGGGGCAGGGGACAAAATAAGAACCAAAAAGATTATATAAATGTGCAAATTTCCAATGATATGGTCATTATATTGTAAACCTACAATGTACCAATAAAATTAATTTTTAAAAATGTGGTCACAGTACAGATTGGACTAAAAAGATGTTGGGCATTTCAAAGCCAACACAAAGATCCTTTAAAGGTCATCCTCAATTTGGTCCTATTGTTTCTGGTTTATTTTCTCACCATTGCGTCTGGATCCAGTAGGCCCTGTATGCAGTGGCCTCTTTAATTCTATGATACAGTGTGCCAGCCAACCTCTTCTCTTTGGGATTCTCCTCTGACACCAATGAAATTTTATGCAGTCTTTTAGGTCCAGCTCAAATTTCACCTCCTCCTAAAGAGCTTTTCCTGTTTCAATCCCTTTGACTTCTGTATCATTATTCTTAGAACAAAACAAGAATTCCTTAATGTAACTCACAAAGTACTATATGATTTTGAGGGCTTTCCAGACTCATTCCACCCTTTGTGTCTTATTATCTTTTTATTTTTAGGAAATATCAGCATCTTTTATATGTTAGATACTTCATTGCTGAGAAAAAGTAAGCAGCCCCCACAAATAAAATTGCCTTACTGATGATTTTCAAAGAATCATCATTTAATCAAGAGTATTTCCAACTTCACAGATGTAACAGTTTTTAAATATTCTGGACTAGTTTTCTAGCTACCTAGAGCCTTAAATGCCCACATTTGCCAAACTATTTATGTGGCTATAAACAGGGTATAATAGACTACCTTTACCTTCCTTTATAATCCTATAGTTGCAAATGTACTGATGTTTTACTTAGAAGAAGAATTTCATATAGAAGAAATAGATAACATATTTTTGGCCAATGAGGTTTCTTTTTATATTTCTCCATTGACAAATTTTGTCCCGCAACTTTTTATTTTTTTGCCTTAATTCACTATTACTGTACTGGACACTTTTGGTATGGTGCATGGTAGAGAAGTAGGGGACATTCTAAAATACTCTCTTGGTCTTTAAGTGGGCTTGTTTCTTGGGAGCATGATCTTTACTGCTCCCTATTGTTTCTCATGGCCTTGTCATTCCCGACTTACTTAAGCATTCACTTCTGTTGACTATGGATTTTTCCTGTTAGGTGAGACTAGAATTGGAGGTCCTATTTGACCCAGATATTCCCCTGCTGAGTATCTTCCCAGAAGAATTAAAAGAATCGTACCACAGCGATATATGTGCACTCATGTTTATAGAAGCACAGTTTATAATAACTAAATCCTAGAAACAACCCAAATACCCATCAACTGAGGAATGGACAAAAAGGCTTTTATTTATATAATGGAGTACTACTCTGCCATAAAGGAGGATAAACTTGAGTCATTTCTAGGTAAATGGATGTACCTTGAGATCATACTCTTAAGTGAAATAAATAAAACATACGTGTAAGTATCACATTGTCTTTCTGGTATGAGGAACTGAAAATGTACATAAGGACCAAAATGTATAATAGATATTTGTGAAATAGGAAGAAATTTGCTCAAAATAATACCTAGTGTCAGATACTTTAATAATTAAAACGTTTTATGCAAAAAAGGTATAGTTTTCTTAGATGTGTTATCTGTAAACATATTTAACTGAAAATATATTAAGACCATGATACAGTGTATTTACTGGTTACTAGTTATTTTGTAATGAAATTTTATTTTTATTTATTTATTTTTTTTGGTACCGGGGATTGAACTCGGGTCCTTGTGCTTGCAAGGCAAGGAACAGAACCACTGAGCTAAATCCCTGGCCCTGAAATTTTATTTTCCATAAAAGTGTTTTTATTTTCTTTATTAATATCTACTTGTATTACATTAAAATTTTTAAAAGGCTGGAGTAAAGTTCCCTTTTACCAGCTGGGGTACAATTCATATTGCCCTCTGGGGAGGTCTTCCTACTGGACAGCAGTCTTGTATAAGGGAGGGTTTGGAAGGGTTTCACGTTTTTCTTTCTCCCCTTCTGTCAGGACTATGGGGATCCTTGGATTCTCCCATGAGAACCTGCTGACATTTCCGGAGGGAAAGGGAGTGTGTGTGTGTGTGTGTGTGTGTGTGTGTGTGTGTGTCTGTGTGTGTGTGTCCATCCTTGTCTCCCAAACCAGTGGCCTCCAAGAGTTTCATGTGAGTCCCCAGTCAACTTCCAAAGTCACGAGAATTACTGCCTACGTGTTCCTGTTGGTAGGTAGAATCCAGCAGCTTCTGCTCATATTTTCTCTCTGGATGTGCCTATCTCTCCAGATTTGGAGAAGCTGCTTGTTCTACTCTGGTTAAGTCCAAGAAGTCATTGATTTTTCTGCAGTTTTTCTTGTTGGAGGGATTGGAGTGGTAACCTTTTAAGTTCTTTACATATGAGACCTGAGTATAAATTTTCTCTTATTGGGAACACAGGACGTAGTAGTAACAGTGAGGTCAGCAATGTCTCCTTGTACTTGGGTTTGGGTGACTGAAATAAAATAAGAACTCCAGTATAAGCTACACTCACATGCACTAATTACTCTGCGAGGTATTTTAGCAGGATTTTGAGGAATCTCATGCTGATAAAGGTAGGACTCAAGAATTAGCCAAGAGAGGCACTGCTGGAGAGCTACCCAAAGGTTTAATTGGAGTGGAGGGACCCAAAATAATCAGTAATGTTAGGCTGTGGTCAGACTATAATGTTGGAACCAAAATGTTGTATTGTAGTCAGCATGGAGTCATTAGAAAACTTTGAAAAGATTAACAGCAAACATGAACCATTAACTCAGCAGTAGTATAGTGTAAACCGGAAGGACACTGGACTAGTAGGTTTGGTATCCAAATAAAAAGAATTTGAGAAAGTTGTTAACATGATAATAATGATAAAATTAGAAATTTGAGAGGTGGAAGCCAAGTCTCGCTTGTGACACAAACAGAGATGCAGCCAGAACTCACAGGAGTACTGGACTGGAGATTAGATTTGAGGGTCATCTGTGTGTTTACAGGAGACCTTGAATACACACGTGTCATTTGGAAAAAGTAAGAACTGGGGTGAGAATCTCTGGGGAATAACCTTAAGGGGTCAAAAGAAAATAAATTCAACAGTGGGAAAACCAGAAAGGCAACAGTAAAACCAGAACTGAATGTAAAGGAAATTAAGGTAGAAGATAGTTCTTTTATTTCCTCCAGTATGTCTGTCCTATAGGGACAGACTGGGAACAGTGCAAATCGACTCCTGACCAAGGAAAAGAACTTCTTGTATGGCCTGCTTCTTGTCAAAGTTGAACATGAATTCTTTTTCACTGCTGAGAGATGTAAATGTCCTGTAGGAAGTGGTTAAGTGCCTACATTTAGGAGACAGTGCCCCACTCTCGAAATCCAATCAGGTAGGCACTTTGTGTTGGCCATAAAATTGTGATGATGGCCAAATACAGTGCACAAAATTGCCATTTTCTCAGCGGTAACAGCAGAAGACTATCTCTGCCTCCTTCAAATCAGTCTCTAACCTTCAGAGTATGAGAGTTTATTTGGATATTCATGGATATGTACTATTCGTATACATATTTAAAATACAATCGGATGCTATACACTTTGGATCTAGTGGCTTGTCTCTCCCTAAGAATGGGTGGTTAGTGTTTAAAGAAAATAAAAGAAATCCTGGATAAATGTCTTCCATAGCAACAAGGCAGTTTTCATCAAGTTTATGAAATGTAATTTTATTAATGAACAGAAGTGCATGTCTTACAGACACACTGTCTCCAAATAAATAAAACCCCAGCATCATTGAAAGCACACAAATACACAGTTTACAGGGTACAATACAAAGTCAATTTTGATGATGTCTTATATTTACTAAAAATCTAAGAAAGACTATGATCATTATGATCTCTCTAAATAGTCATCTTGCTTAAAGCGAAAAGTAGAGCAGAATTATTTCATAGGTTTTGGAATGATAATTTCAGATTTTGCTTTGAAAAGATATTAAGATGTATCACAAATCAAATCACACCTTCTGCAACATTACACCATGGAACTGTACTTAGATCAAACATAAAACCAAAGTGCCCGAAGAAGGCTGTATTCTTTCTTTCACAACATCACATTTATTTCTATTTTTGGCATGAGTTATTAACCTTTTCCATGAGAAGGAAAATGTGCTCTGCAAACTCTCGGATGGCTCCACGGCCACCATTACATTTGCAAATATATCCCACGGCCTTCTGGGCCTCGGAACACGCGTCAGCAGGAACGCCATTTAGGCCCGCTCTTTTCAAGCACTCTTCATCAGACACTTCATTTCCTATTGTGCAAAAGAAAGGCCGAGGAACAGTCAGAGACCAAGAATGTCCTTGTGAAATAATACAGTAAGTAACTCTGGTAACCAAAGTTAAAGATCCAAAGCACTACATAAAAGAATACTAATGATCAGATGGAACAAAACAAAAACATTTTAAAGTATAACTGAGGCCTAAGGTTTTCCCTAAGGAATTAGATTCTTACCTGCTAGAGAGAAAGAATGCAGTGTATGTTGTACTTGCCATGCATGTTACGATTATCAGAAATTCTATGTATGGCTTACGAATTATTTCAACTTAAACTTAGAAAATTTCAAACATACAGAAGAATCCAAGTTCATAGTGAAAAATTATGAATGTTTTAGATTACTTATCAATATTTTTCTCTATTTCCTACACCCTAGTTTTCTTGGAGGAAGGATTCCCAGACACTGCATTTTATCTAAAAACTCTTTAGCATTATCTAAATAAATAATATTTTTAAAGTGGCACAGTATTATCAAACACAAAATTAATAATAACTTTTTAATATCTAATGACCTACCCAGATTATTTTATCAATGTCTATAATGCCCTATGACAATATGTATGTCAGCCTAGAGAGGAGGAAGAAGAACTGTCTTACCCAAACTGGCTGGTCAGTAGGGCATTCTGACTAGTTACATGCTGGTGATCTTTCTACCAGGCTACAGTTGCTGACTACTATCGCACTAACCTTTCTAGAAAGGCTGTCTTAGGGAAGAGTTCCTCTTCCTTACATCAAACCAATCTGAGGAATTTTCTTTCCTATTAATCTGTTCTTAAAATAAATAAATCTGGTCCATTTTAGAATGGCTGAATAAAATGGTGCCAACCTAGATATGCTACTTCTTTCCAGCACAGGCCCATTTCTTTCCTCCATTCATCTACAACTGCCAGCTTGTCTGAGACGCCAACTTCCATTTTGCAATCCAGCTTTAAGGAGGAGAGCGTCTGCTTGGAACAGGCCCTTTCAGAGATGAGCCTCACCTGCAGAAAAGGGAAAAATTAGAAAGGAAAGGAAACAGAAACCTTTCACAACAAAATTTCCCTTTGCCCTCCTGAAAGGTCAGTTAAATAAAACGGCACTTTAAGACAAAGCATACTTTATTTCTAATAGTTCAATAAAGATAAGACACATTTTTCTACAATGGAGAAGATTCTATCTGTAAGTAAAAAAACAGAACATGCATTGTCTGATACCAATCTAAGACTTTCCTAAATTTAATTTATCAGGAGGAGTTATACAGTCTCTTTCTTGTAATGCTCAGCAACATATACTTAAGATTTCTAGTAATTATATTAGCCTTCATTTAAAAAATAAACATTATTTTGAATTAGAATTTTCATTCATAAGAATATGCTACATTTTAAAAATCCAAAAATATTTGCCTTTTTCTAAATGCCAATGCCAATGCCAATGACCTCGGAAATATTTCTTGTTCCAAGATCAAGATGGGAAATACTAGATAGCTTCTATTTAAAAGTAATATGTTTTCACTTATTAAACAAACAAGAAATACTATTTGTAGATTTAAAAATTTCTAACTTTACTCATCTGAAAGCATGAGAATTTTCTGGGCACATGAAGGCTAAATTGCAGGTACTTTAACAGTTTTTTGGGTACCGGGGATTGAACTTGGGTCCTTGCGCTTGTGCAGCAAGTGGCGAAACCACTGAGCTAAAGCCCTGGTCCCTACTTTAACAGTTAATACTAAAATTTTAAATCATAGTTTCTCACATGTTTTCTGACCCTAAATCAAAATCTTCAAAATATTGCTATATTCAGGGAGCACATACCTCAATACCACTTTTCTTTAATAAACTTATCCCAATAGCATCTTTCACATCATAAGATATTATTTCTTTTTGGTCTCCTGACACATAGATGTGGCCATTGGTGAGACATCCATCAATGTTGCAAACCAACAGTTTTATCTCCTTAAGCTTCTCTTTGCCAAAATAGCCAAATCTAAAAGAAACCAAAATAGACCTTTGAATACAAGGGCAGTACCATTCATCCCCTCTCATCGGGACAGTATCAGTGAACTAAAAACCTCATTCTCTGTCCAAATATTCAAACATCACTCTTCAAACTTACTTCACAGGCACACTTCAACTTAGAGGGCCAGAACCACAAACCATAAATAGTGCGGTAGAGCCAGACTGTGTTTCTCAATTTACAGAACATGTCATGGAAAGGCATATTTTATACATATGTCTTTTCCACACAAGTGAACTAGTTATGAAGACCCTGAGAGTCTGGAGTGCCAAAGATCGGCATCTGGAAGTAAGATTAAATACATCTACTAAAACTAATGTTAGGTTCTAGTGCAAAGGCTAGCCTTTTTTTTTTTTTACCTTAATACTCTTTGCTCCGCAATAGGCCAATCGATATCCACGTCTATATCCACACTGTGCTCAGCTCGCATTTCGTAGTATGCCATTTTTCCACCCTAAAGATAGTATAAATGTTGTTAGTACTGTTTTTAACATTCACTCACACATATGAAAAACTTTTATTATAATATAGAACAATGGATTCATTTCTACCATACTGAAAAAATAAGCTAGTAAAATAAGTAATGTGCCACGAATGCTTTTTTTTAGAGGAAATCTACACAAAACAATTTTAAGTTTTCAAGTTCTTTCTATAAACTGCAAGCTCCCTATGTTTCTTTAAATGTATTTCTAAGATTGAAAAAAAGGCAGAAATAATACCCATCCTCCAGTATTCTGACCACAGGGACCGTATAAACATCCTATTTCCCTTTTTTCTGGCAGTCTTTCCCACAATCATCCAACAGCAGTGTAATGGATTTCAGACCTTGTTCCAGTCTGCAAGCAACAGGCAGGACGAGGGGATGAGGCCAGCCTCTCCGCACAGAGCCACCTGGGGTCCCTGAGCTCCAGGAGAGCGGCCAGCTAACTGGGGACACGCGGGCCAGGGAGGGGGAAGGAAGGGCCTTTCCTCTGATGGTAATTATTTGGATGGCCAGATCAATTATGAGAAAAATTCATTTTTCAGAATTGTCTCTTTTCAAATGTTACGATGATAAACATCCTTGTTCTCCGCACTTGAGGAAAGGGTAACACCAAAGTCCTCTTTAGAAAAGAGCTCAGGGAGGGGAGATCTCTGTGTATGAAATACAGTATTCCTGAACACTCAAGCTCAACCAAGAAATCAGTTTATAGTTTGCCTATATATTGGCCAGAATATAAGAAAAAAATGCTTTTCCCTCTTTTTCTCAGAGCATGAGTCCCATGAGAATTTCTGCTACAGAGTGTAGAGGTTTTTCTGTTTTGCGGCACTGGGGGCTGAAGCCAGGAACCTGCATATGCTAAACATGCACTCTTCTAGTGGGTTACACCCACAGCCCCTCTCTTTTTTTTTTTTTGGTACCAGGGATGGAACTCGACCTTGTGCTTACGAGGAGGTGCTGGAACCACTGAGCTAAATCCCCGCCCCACAGCCCCTCTTTTTTAAAGGCTATTTCCAGTGACATGTGGACCGGAATCTAAATCCTGACAGTACCACCGACTAGCTGTTTTTTGCCCTAATTATTTCCTTTCTCAGAGTTGCGTTCTCCTCTGTAAAACTGGGATAGGAATGTCCACTTCTTTCAGCTGCTATGTAGATTACATGAGACAGCCCAGGAAAAGTATTTCATATAGTCTTTGGTACATATAGGCACTGAATAAATAACAGCTATAACTAAAATGAACCAATTACAAATACATGACCCAACCATGTAGGCTCTGAAGATGAGAGAGACATTCAACTTCTTTATTTTAAAATGAGCAATGGGAATCTGAACAGGTAAAATGACACATTCAAGCTTATGCAGTTAGTCAGAACTAGATTCTTGTTTTCCTGATGCTCAGGTTGGTGCCCTTTCATCTCTATTACGTTTGTTATTTTTTCTTTTCAAAGTAATGGAAAGTATTCAACCATACAATCACAACCTAACTGTAAAACAGACACGGATTACAAACAATTTCAAATGGAATAATGTGAAAATACCAGGACATTTGTAAACTCAGTATCTGATCCACTTTTTATCTTGCTGTTATTTTGTATATTCACTGTGGGGTAAATGCCTCAGGTGATAAGCTTGCTAAATTATTGCTTCAGGGGGTAGATACTTTCTTGTATGAACTGTATCATGCTTCTTTGCTGGGAGTCAACACAAAAGGGTCTAAAAGGATTCTGCAAAATGAATATACTAACCTGTAAGTAACCCATCTCTATCAAATGTCTTTTAGCAAAATAAAATGAGCCATTTTCATATAATTCCCCATCCCAGTCTTGTCGACGAGGTCGTTTAGCTGGATTCAAGTTCAGAGGCTCAGTCACTTCATTCACTAAAAGCAAAATGTTATGGTTAAGTCCACACTGCTTTGAATGAAATGTTCACTTAGGAACTTAGAAAAAGAGAATAAAATGAATTCAAAATGTAGACTTATTTCCACATCCAGATAAATAAGAAAATGACTAAAGGAACAAAATCTCTAATAATTTGATGATATATCTTTGCTTTCCAATAAGTAGTAATAGTACATAAAAATATTTTATAAACAATTTTGGAATAATTATGGTTTAAAATATTTATATTAATGTAATGCTATGGGAGAACATCAAGGCAGCCTTAAAGTGGCATCAAAAGAATGGAACTTGTCATGTAATACCCACATTCAATATCTGAGTATGTTAATCTCTCATTATTTGCATCTATAGAAATTGCATTTCTACAAAAATATAATTTTTATGTGTTATTTATCTAATGCAGATAATTACTTTTGTAGATTATAGAAAATAGCATCTTCCTATCAAATTTTAAGTTTTTATACTGATGTAAATGTTTATTAGATATTTTTACTAGTAGTTAAAATTACATGAACTATAATAATGCTTATCATTATACTTGAGAATGAAGATTCAACAAGATCACCATTAATGATTAAATTTGATATAAAAAATAAAGCCTTTGGGATTGGTTTAGATTTTCACACTGTTATACTGATTTTTGCTAAATTTATATGTGTACATGTCCACACATGCACACAATTGTGTGTGTTTAATAGCTTGTAATTCTACAGAATCTTTCTTCCGTTTTGGCTGTCGCTTCTATGTGTAAAAACTTCTAGGAAAAACCTTTATTTATTTTCCTAACTAAAACAGCCACTGTTCCACTGTATCCTAGTATTTGATATAATCTAGGGAAAAACCCCTAGACATATTTTGAATATCTACAGGTAGCAGTAGCACAGTTTTACAGTGATGGATAGCCCATGAGATCTAGTGATGGTGACAGCCAAGGGACAACAATAACTAGTTAATTCAAGAAGGTCAAGTCTTTCCTACGATCAGTGGTTTCTTTCTCCCTGGGAACATGTGCTGAGTATGAGGAGAAGGTGAGAAAGAGATCAAGGAGAAACTAGAAGATTTTTTAGTGTGTGTGCTGGGGATCAAACCCAGAGCCTTGCAAGAAGAATTTTTAATGGCCCTGTGGACTTGGGTTGCAGACTGTCATCCAAACTCAAAGCCCCAATTGTTCTGTTTCCAGGATTTCTGCAATGAGTGTAGTACGGCATGGAGAAGCTGGGAATGGGCTGTGAAAGATATGGTAACACTTAGATCTCAAAGTCCTATTAGCAAAGGTCGGGGGGCGGTTAACAGTACTGTCAGGTAAGTCCTCTGATAAGGCACCTGCACGGAGGGGAGAACTGAAATTGTAGTTCAATCCAGCTCAACGCATAGCTGGAGCAACATAATTAGCCTCTCATCCTATCTGCCTGTCAAAAAGCTGATGTTCCCTCCATATCAAACACATAACTCCAGTCTCTTTGTCAGGCATAGATAAAATAAAGGACATATTAAAAAGCAGAAATAAGTGATTCATAATCAAGATGAAAGCAGTCATGGGGCAGATCTACAAAGGACTCAGATGTTGGAATCTCCAATAAGGAAGTTTCAAATACCTGTTATAAATATGTTAAAGAAATTAGAGGAAAATATTTAAATAACAGATATAAAGGTTGATTGTTTCAATAATAGTAAAAAAGGCAGGATATAAATACATGTATACCAGTGTGAGGTTCTTAATTATTTGTAAAGTTAAAAAATACTAGTTCTATGTAGACTACAAGAGCATAAAGTGTAAGCTCTAGAGCAGTGCTGTCATTAGAAATATGAGTCATGTATGTAATTTAAAATTTTCAAGTGGCTAGATTTTAAAAAGTAAAAGGAGACAAGATTAATTTTAACATTTTATTTAGCCCAATGCATCCAAAATATTATCTTTTCAACATGTAATAAATATAAAAATTACTGAGGTATTATAATACGTTTTCATCTTAAATCTCTGAAATGCAATATGGATTTTACATTTATGGTACATTACACTTTGGCACTATAAACATTTCAAGTGTTAATGTTAATGTAAGGTGCTAGTGGCACCTTACAGTTCTAGCATAGCAACTAAAAAGAAAAAAAAGGATATAAAATGCTATAGAATATAAATACTTTTTAAAGTATTTATCAAACCACTAGTACTTTTAGCAGTGATGATTTTATGCACAAGGAACCAAAAAGAATCCTAAGAAATGGCAGTCTGGTTTAGGTTAGAAATGCCACTTTAGTAACATTCTGTTTCAAAGCGGTTCCAAGGGAATAAACAGATCACATAAAAAGAGAAAGCTATTGGAGGCCGGGGATTTAGCTCAGTGGTTTCGCCGGCTGCTATACAAGCGCAAGGACCCGGGTTTGATCCCCGGTACCAAAAAAAAAAAAAAAAAAAAAAAGACAAAGCTACTGTGCCTAACATTAACTCTTGATGTTAAATGACATTTTTTACAAAGAATTTTAATTTCCTTAATAGATATTTACAGATCTGTTACTACAGATTTCTAGTCTTTAGATATTTGAGTTTATCTAACTTTATTCATACAGCATATTAACTTTAATATTTAGTTTAAATTTGAGTTTCCCTGATTTGCTTCAAAATTGTTTTCTTAAAATCTAATAGATCCTTCCTAGATCTTATTTCTGAGATTTAGTAAATAAATTTAGAAAATTATACATGTAGCCTAACAGAACTAAGCACATAGAAAATAATAAATGTTTACTGAATGAAATCAATGAATAAACATATTCATTGGTATATTTTACTGGTGTGCTGGCATGTATCCAGATGTCCCCATAGACCCTCACATGCTCATAGGTGAGGCTTTTCGGAGCTTGCTGGATCTAGGGTGTGTGATACTGGGATTAAGCGTTTGTGGTACTAAATTAGCCCACTGACTGGTTTAGCATAGTTCTGGGTGCAGATAATGATAACCTCACCCTAGGTGTGCTTGGCACTACCCAAAAGGCTTATAGCCTAGACGGGATAAAAGGGAAAGAAAGGCTTCCTTTACTGCTTGTTGCTTCCTGCCTGCCACACTATTGACTGTTTCTCCTCTGTGAAGACCTCTGCTATGCCACCCTGCCTTGGAGCCAGCCAACAATGGAATGAAACCTCTACAAACTGTGAGATGAAATAAACTTTCTTTCCTTTAACTTGTGGGTGTCGGGTATTCTGTCTCAGCAATGAAAAAAGACAACTAGATTTGACACTTTTCACACTCCGATAGTCATTATTTTCCATCCATCTTTATCCTATTTATTATCTTAAGGAATCTTTTTGTGTACCATCTCCAGTTTCATTGCATCTTCCTTATCTCCTTTAAAACATGAGATATAATCAAAATATATGGTGAATATTTAAAAAATTATTACAGTAAAAGACACATTGCGATTACTCTCCTTTAAAATATTCCCCCTCATTTCAAATACTTCATTCTTGTCACATTCTGGAAGTCCTCTTTTATGAGTGTCTTTATGAAATATGATCAAAAAATATAGTGAACATTGCTGCATAGGGCCATTTTATAGAAAAAGAGCCTGGTAAAAACATTACAGTGTGTTCTCATCCATCTTACTCACTGGATCTGATACTGAGGAACTTCTGGCTCTTCCTCAAAGTCAAAATGACCATGTATGGTAAAGTTTTTGAATGATTCAGGATATCAAGGCAGTCACGACAGCAAAACTAAAGACACTCATAAAAGAAGACTTCCAAAACTGCTTCAGAAAATGGCAAGAACATGGGATGTGTTCCAAACAAGAAAGGGTATTCTGAAGGGGATTAATGGCAATATGCCTTCTCCTGTAACACATTTTTAAAACTTAAACATTCATTGTATTTTTCAGTTACACCTTGCACATGATAGGCCAAAACATTCAACAAATGCCACTGAACCTAACAAATCACTTTTTTTCTTCCCCAAGTATGTTAATTTGTTAGTTTATCTAGCTAGAAATCAATCAAACTCCCACTAAACCCTATGAAACACTTCTTATATATGGAGTTACAAATTTGGGAAGGCTATTCCACAATTTTATTCTTTTTTTGGTACCGGGGATCGAACTCTGGTCCTTGCGCTTGTGAGGCAGGCAGCGGAACCACTGAGCTAAATCCCTGGCCCCACAATTTTATACTTGAAGCTCTTCAGAGTTCTTTGGTAGATACTTTTATTACTATATGATTTATATGGAACATATCAAACAAGTGTAGAACAGATATGAAAGTATTTGATTTAAAAAAAGAAGATGTCTAAAGGGAAAGAGGATTAGAATATCAAATCACAGACTAAAACAAAGATTTAGAAATAATTATAAATGTGATTACCTACTGCAGTTATGAATCTAATATGCTCTACTTTTTAGTCTCCTGAATCTGATTTTTAGTGAAATGAGCTAAAATAAAGACTGATAACAGATTACCTCCCTTCTGAATTTCACTCCATCGAAACTGATGGCGTCTCACAACAGAGAAAACAGAATCATATCCTTCTTCTCGAATCATTTCTGCAACTTTTTGAAGGTCAGTAGGATGTAAACATGGAGAAGTAGCTTGAATATTTCCTACAATGTCAACCTCTTAAGAAGACAAAAAAAAAAAGATGTCAAAATTGCTAACAAGCAAGCAATACTAAGATCTTTAATTCAAATGTTAAAACAAATCTTGTAAGATGATAAAGTTAGAAATTACATAAAACTCTAAAATGAGTAAACAAACTTGTACCATTGTGATAATTAAGAAATTCTATGATGGCATCTAGTGAGGTAGAGCTGTCTTTTGAAGCTTCAGAACTTCTTCGATGAACTTGTGCACCAAATTGTTTGGCCACATTCTCAATTTCATCATGGTCTGTTGAAACCCACACACTGTTCAGAAATTTAAAAAAAAAAAAAAATTAACTGGGAAAGTCACCAAAAGAAATCAGTAACAATAAAAAGGAGCTATACCCTAAAATACAACTTACATAACATTGGAATAGTTTGTATGCTCTCTAAATAATGTTAAAGGTTCAAAGTAATATAAAATGTTACAAAGTATAGCAAAACCTAGGATTGTGAATAACATCCTGAAGTGTGCTGCAAGACAAACAAATATTTCTGATAAATTTCAACTTCATAAATGTGTGATTCTTGCAATACAAGTACTACATGACACTGGCTCAGTATCACATGATCACAACTGAGCCAATGGTTCTCTCTCTCACTGTGGGATTTTGCATAATTGTGTACAACAGCAAGAGGTTATGGAGATCTCACCTTTAGAAAAGAGTAGAGAAATTCTTCGCTTCAAATGAGATTAAGGAGCTGTGTAAAATGTAGGAAACAGTGCAAAATTTTGTAGAAAAGCACCATCCAAATAAGGCTCTAGCAATCCAAGAGATGAATCTGTTTAACAATGCAAGGTCACATTTCTGCAAAATCCTCAAAAGGAGGCAAAAGCAAGTGTCCTTGAATAGGTTCCTTGTTAAAGTTGTACAAAAAGAAAAATATTCCATTGAGCCAATAGACTGCAGTGATTCTGTTAGTGATAGTTGTCCTACATGATGACTCTCCTCTCTCGTCTCCCTCATACCAGCCACAAAGATTTTCAAAGCTAAGTGCAGGTTAATTTTTATATATATTGTATTTTATTATTTTATATTACAGTATTATAATCATTTTATGAGTATTTTTGGGTTTAGAATGAATCACCCAAGTTTCTATTATTTCTTATGGGGCAATTCACTTTTGAGTGCTTAAATTACTAGGATGTTTCTAGAATGAATTATGCCCAAAAACCAAGGTTTTCTGTACTTTGTTTTTATGTAACTTCATTTTTATAACTATTAGCCCTAGAGTTTCTTAAAACTAGGAAAAATAATACTTGGGGTTTTTTTTGTTTTTGGCAGTACTCCCTTGCAATGAGTTACATCCCCAGTTCCCTTCCTCTGACCCCTACACACCTTTAAAATTCTGAGGCAGGGTCTTGCTAAGAACCCCGGGTTGGCCTCAAACTTGTGATCTTCCTGCCTCAGCCTCCTGAACAGCTAGGATTTCAGGTGTGTGACACTGTGCCTAGCCAATAGTTGGTATATTTAAGATTGCCAATATATCTGGCAAAACAGTGCCAGGAAATGAAAGACAATTCTGCTTCTCATTCTTCATCCAAATAGAAAATATTGTATGAAATATTTTAATATACTTGCTAAGGAAAAAAAAAAGGACTTGGCTTAGCCAAACCATGAAGCTCCAACAGTTTCAACTTAGAAGAAATAAATGCTAAGAATGATCAGATAATCCTTCTTTTTTTAAACAATGAACAATGGGTGTGTATATATTTGAATAGAGAGTCAATTACCATGGATTAGTTATAGCTGACAACAGGTTATGGGGACCATGAACTGATTGCCTCAGGAAAGTTTAACATTCTATTAATCATAGCTTACACAGCTGCCTGTTCAGATTATAAGATAAAGACTAAGCAAAATGCTCTTTTGGGAGGATAACACTGGTCTCTATTGAAGTTTTGTTTCCGGGCCCTTCATAAATTCCCACTGCTAACAGAAGATGTAAATATTACTCAAGCCACAACGTTTTAATAGTGATAGTACAGTTAGATACAACAGAGCTGAGGAAGTTACTTCCTTCTTCCTGAGTAGTAGGATATATTATATATAGGATCAATTAACAAAAACCAAGTAAATCTCTGGTGCTCTAGGAGACAGTACCTGCATATTGGAACTCCTAGCCTAGTCTTCAGTCACCTTTACTCTATGCCAACCTTATTAAGGTACATCTCATACATATAATTAAGTCAGTGAATTCTGGGACAGACGTGTTGAGTTCCTGAGATGACTCAATTCCCTGTCAATCACACCTAGAAATTCAAGGGAGGCATCTGGATTGAGGTTCCTTTCAATTCCTAAAGTCTGATTCATTTGGGAGTTGCTGCTGCTGCATGCTGTGTTCTCTGTGCAGTGCTTCTGCTTTCCTGTCACCCCAGCACCACTTTTCTGTTTTGCGCCATATCTTTTGGTGGCATGGACTTGCCCTGAGCACAATTTCCTGTGAACTTCAATAAATGTAGCTGCTTGCCAACTTGTTATGGGTGTGCATTTTGTAATTCTTTGCTCATTGTACACAAGAGCCTGGATTATACCTACTGAGTTGATATTATACAAAGATATTTTAATGATTTATAGTCATTTTTTTCCTTTTATCCCATTCATTCAACATTTACCAAGGAAAAGAGGACCTGCATGTTTCATTTGTTCATGCTTATTTGTTAAGAGTGAAAAGAAAGTGAGAAACTAAAGAACTTTTTCCAACATCTCTAGATTTCATTTATTAATTTCATTTCTTCTCTTTAATATTTATAGAAGAGGATTTAAATCAAAGGATGAAGTTAGTAATACCACCCCCCCCTTTTTTTTCCAAAAGAAACCTGGTAAACAAGACCAGTTATTAGCTAGGGTCAAAAGTCTCATATATCTATGTACATTATACAAAGTAGAGGAGTGCCTCCCCCCACCTTCCATTTTAAAATCTGAACTAGTTTTGGCTCAGATTTTTCACTAAAGAAATGTCACAGCCAAAGGTATATAACAAAGCACTAACGAAAACCTGGTGTATATGTATAATAGAGAAGGTGAAGGGAGAATGGTAGGATGACAGAACAGAATAATTAGATATTAGAATTAGGATGAGTGAAAGCAAGAGACAAGAGTCTTTTGGTGTATGATTTATATTAATTGAAGTAAATTATTGAAGATGTTGATTTCATTGTCCTAGTTTTTACTGCAATAAAAATTTAATACCAGAGGATTCGGTGATTTTTCTTAAATGTGTCAATGTTAGAAAAAAAATAGAGGTCTGAGAAGAGGTTTGTTTGCTTGGTTTTATTCCTTCCCTTTTTTCCCCATTCACTCATTCCTGCATTCCTAAATGTTTGCTGAGTGCCTATTCTGTCCTAGGCATGATTCTGGGCAGTGGGAATACTGACTAACAACTAATATAGCACAGTCAATTTTCTTGAGAGAGTCTTAGCCTCACAGCAGAGACAGAGTACACAATAATCTCATTCCCTTTGTATCATTAGGGAAGGAGCACCGAGGAGTCAATTAAATAACTATGCTCTCCGTAATGCTTTACTTTTCACAAGATCTTGGTAACAAGTCTCAACACGTATTTGTTGAATGAATGAAATAGTAAGTGGTTAAGAACATTAAGCACTCTTAATAAAGTGGAGGTGGTGATAATGATGGGTCCCTCACACGGTTGTTATGAGGTTTAAATATAAACTCCTTACCACAGAATAAACGGGTAATAAATTTAGCTATTCAAAATATTAAAACAGCAATAAAGGTACATTTACACTTTCTCATTTAAATCTCACACTGACTCTGCTAGAAGGAAAACTGGAGTTCTGCTTTGAGATTTTTCACAAGTCCATATGCTCAGTGTGCAGGTATCATGAACGGTACTATGAATATAACAGCAATCCATACGCATGTTTAAAACACAATGATCATCCTTATTAAAGAGATTAAGCGAACAGTTTTCTTTCGGTTTGGAGCATCAGATGAGACAGGCAGAGGGAAAGAATAAGCAAGTGAACAAACAGGCTTAATAAAATTTAAAATCAAGTAGAATAAATCAAATAGAATGTCAATGACTTAACCCTGAAATGCAGTCCTGCTACAGCCAACAAAATGAACAGCAAGTATCAACTGTGTGCCTGTGACTGTATTTTAAATTGTAAACTGCCATTTTAGAACTAACATAGCCCAGGCCTTTCGTTAATCATAAATCCACACCCTACAATAAAACTAAAATTTATGTTTATTTTTCACCAATATGTTAGGCAATACCTTAAAGATCAGTTTGTTCTTAGGTTTACTCACCCAGCATTGAACCACTGTTGAAAAGTCAAGCTTTTACAAAGTCTAGCAGTAACTGTTACTATAGCAATTTTTTACTAAATGAAAATTTTTATCTCAGCATTTTTCTTGAATACTAACTATCCTCCTTGGTATGCAATGTTTTGCAGCCCTAAAAAGTATTGTTAGCTTCAACTCTCAGCAGGCCAGACAACTCTGCCTCAATTAAGTCAGACTGTGATTTTGAACAAAATAATCTCCAAAGTATTGTCTAGCTCTGAAAAATACAGGTCAGGTAGCTGATAATTTTCTTCAATTTCTTCCTAAGGTGAATATTTGTTGAAAGAAGAAAGGAGAGGGTGGAGGCAGGAAGGGTGTTCCAAAGTTCTCCTGCAGCCATAGTTAAATCAATTAAATTCAAACCAACACATTTTAACTGAGGACCTAAAATATAAGCTACACTGGGTTGAGTGAAACAGTACCTGCTCACATGAACCTTTTCATACCTGGAGGGGAGGGGTCTCCCTAGACTAAACCTGGCTTACACCTCAGCCTGCATTTGTAACATTTTACTGGAACACAGCAACATTCATTCACTTATGTATTTTTATGCAACTTCACACCATAACCCAGAGCTGAGCAGTTTCAACAGAAACCATCTGGCCTTCAAAGCCGACAATATTTACTATGTATCAGGCCCTTTACAGAAAGTCTGCTGACATCTGAACAACAAAATAAAGATGTATTTTCACTAACTATTCAAAATCAAGAAATGTTACTACTATAAATAATTTTGAAGATCATTACTAATTTCCCATCCTGCCATCAAGGAAATTGTGGTTCACTGATGATGTGAGGACTATAAAAACCACCAACAAAAGGTAGAAATGTCAATTTTAGATCACATACTATGGGTCAGGCATTATTCTATGTACATACATGATGGTACCTAAACCCATCAGCAAACATATAGACCTTTTTACTGGTCCATTTTATTGGTGAGGAGACTGAGGCACACAGAGGTGAAGGTTAGATGGTTAACACATGCTGGAATTCAAACCCACACAGCAGGACTCCAGGGCCTATCATCTGACCACGTGCAGACTGCTGGAACTAAATGAGGGCACAACAGTGCCACTACAAAGGGGAAAACAAAGGCACAGTTACTCTTCGTGGAGGGGATCAGCAAAGACTTCATGGTGGAACCCTTTTATTACTTTTTTTTAACTCTGGTACTGAGGATTGAGCCTTTGTATTGAGCTACATACCCAGCCCTTTTAATATTTGAGACAGGGTCTAAGTCACTAAATTGCCCAGACTGGGTTCAAATTCCTACAGTCTCAGCCTCCAGGGGGATGGGATTACGGCGCTGCACCACCATGCCCAGCTCTATTATTTCCTGGGATAAAATTTCCAGGTCCTCAGAGAGGAGGCCACCTAGCAAGTAGCCATGAGAAATGAGTAGAGTAAAATCAATTACTACGTGGTATTATAAATTAGAGAAAGTAGAGTTAGAAATATACTCCTTTTACTAGTTAAGGGAAACATCAGTTTTACTTCTGCTAATTGCTACTTTTGGTATGGCATGGTGAAAGATACCCGAGATGGTGCAAAGAAGTATAAAATGCTACCCGTACAGCTAAAGGGTTGATGGTCTATAGGTATGAAGTAAAACTGATACAGAGAACGTTGGTATCTAAGTCAGTCTAATGGAATTTTGTACAAATTCATTTAAATAAAACGGAAACCAAAAAAATCATTTAATACACACGTATATTATCCAATCATTTCATAGCACAATCTCAAACGTCTGCTATAATGGCTCTGTGTTGGGTTTTGACCCTCAGAACCTATTCTCTTCACTTTGGGTAATCATACTCAAATTTTTCTCCTGATGAACCTGTCATGTGCTTCAGTGGGAGTTCCATCACTGGTTCCAGGATTGGAAGATGTAACTGAACTGTACCAATACAAGCACTGTATTCTACCCGCCACGGTGACCGTTAAGCAGGAGACCCAATGAGAATTCTGTTAAATCTCTGACAGCAGATCTAACTACACTTAAACATGGAAGGATACAAGAAGTGCTGTCAAGAATAAATAAGGCCTGGTACTAGTGAAGGAGTCAGTAGACTATCGCAATAAGAGTCCAACATGCCTGCCTCGCAAACACACCATCCCCAGTACCAAAAAAAACCCAAACTAACAAACAAAAGAGTCCAATGTGAACTGAACTCATTTTTCTGAAGACTTTTTTAAAGGCTGGGCACGCTAAGGAAAGGCTACTGAGAACCATTCAAGGGAGTTAGGCATCCTGGATTTATTAATTGGTGTTTATCTGAAGGAGAAACAAACTTCTACCTTTAGAAGGGGCAACAGTGCATGTTGAAGCAAGGCATTCACCAAAGTTAGGCCCTTATTTTCCCAAAGAAATTACAAAGGAGAGTAAGAGTTATCATCCAGCATGTCTTACATTTCAATGAGAGACAGGGAGGCAGTTTGGGGTGGTAGATTTACATCTCAAAGGGTTTGCCCCTTGAGTTTCTATAATTTAAAGCTTTCTCCAGTAACTTCTATAAGATGAGATTCAGGAGCCTATCAGGCTATTACCAGGTTTCCTGGGAACAAACACTGAGTCTTCTCAAACAGGCATCTTAAGAGGGACTGGGATGATCCCAGGGACGTGCCCTTAAGCTGCTAGAGGCCATAATAGAGTTCAGTAGTCTATTCGTGCAAAGATTTGGACAAATTCATTACGCGTGCAGTTTCGTTGTTCATAGCTCAAGTACCATCACTTTGACACCATAAATGGAAAGCCTATCTACAACCAAGAAATTGAGGGTCCTGGTAACAGTGTGCACCATCCTCTTACTACGCTTCATTTTTCTCAACATCACTGATCACGTGACACATTTTTTTGTATGTTTCCTATTCTTATTACAATACAAGCATCATGAAATGGATTAGCTCTTAGTCTGTTTTACTGGACTCCCCTAATAATTGGCCAATTTAAAAAAACCTTGCCTGAAAAGAATAAGGGGAAATATTAAAGAACAAGTCATACGACCTTCTAATCAGTAATCTTTCTGCAGGCATATAGCAACCGGAACTCCTGGAATGTCCAGTGACTTATGAACAACATCAAAACTATGTCAAAAGGATTGATGACAACTTTCTACAAGATTGACTATCCCAGTGCTTATCTGGCTATCACTAAAACTAGATTCCCCGAAACTCCACATAAGCTTTTTGCTTGTTACCATTGACAAGATGGAATTTGGGGGAAAGTCCTCCATTTTCTACCTGTCAGCTTGCTCCCAATAAAGCTTTCTTCAGTTACTCGCTCTTTTGAATTACAGGCTTCACTGGGCAGCAGAACCAGACCTTTCACATACATAGGGAAATCTGGTATAACATGCAGTTCAGGACACAGAACAGTTTCTGTCACATAATAGGTAGTGTCACATACTTTGCTGAGATCTTGTCCTTTAATCTAGTTATCATACCTGACATATGACCTACTCTTTTTCCTTAAGCCATTTCAAAGTGGTTTCCAAACATATGCAACCTAAGCATTGTAAAATGAGTTTTATTCTCAATCTACCATGAATGTGATTTCAGTCTTCAGTTCATTTCACAAAAATGAGATCTTTCTATAACACTGTAGCAGTGTGGATGTACCTTTTCTGTCAGCTTGTACCCTTTCCAAGAAGGTAAAAAATGTCCCAAAGTCTGTGAGCTTCACGAGGACAAGGACCACATTCCATTTACCTCGGTATTTATTGCCTTACTGTGTATGGCAGAAATTAGGCTCAGGGGGTGTTGACTGCATCGAACTCCTTCTCAACCCCAGTTCTTCCCTATCTGTCTTTAGCACATTTCCTATTACATTAGTGTTATTTTCTGAGTGCCAGCTCCTATTTGCCTGGCTCCACCCAGAGCTTCCTCTTGGTTAAAACATGTAAATTTATACTTCTAAAAACAAAACTGGTCACCTATGTAATAATATGGATAATTAATGTCATCAACTTAAAAAAAGAACTCATCTACTTAAAAAACAAAACATCGAGGGATTAATTTTCACAGTAATAACAAATTCAAATGTACTTAGGTTGCAGCTACTATATGTAAATTCATTCTTGGCAAAATATTTTATTCCTTTCTTTGATAAATGCCATCAGCTTGTAACTCCTGATCAATCTGCATATGGCAATGTCTCCAAATGATGCACAAATAAAACCGTCCTTAGAACTGACAAAGTTCAAGAGGTATGAAAAACCCATTTATAAGCATATTTAAAAACAGCAGCTGTGCATCTTGCCACTGTTTTTCACATCTCTACAAATGTAGGGATCTTTCTGCATTGTGCTGACTCACAAGCAGATAGCTAGATTATTTTTCAAAGGTTAGGGAAGGATCTCCAAGCTGAGCTTAAAACGGGAAAGCCCTGGCACCGGACTCCATTCAAGAACCTGAGGCCTTCGTCATCGATTAGCACCAAGCTGTCCCCAGAGGGTGAGCAACAGGGAAGCCCCAAGGACTTCTGTCCAAAAGAGTTAAAGTATCATGGGCTTTGCACACGGGTGGCCTCCTTTGCTTTTTGCTGTGGGGTCCACCTGGGCGGAGGTGACAGTTCGGGAAGGGGGATCTCCCCTTTTAAGGATGGCATTTTCAAGGGCGAGGCAGGAACTGTTTCAGGTCAGAGATTTTAGCAGACACGCAAGAAGGAAGGACCTGGAGCCCTCCCGCCCTAGCTCTCCGCCCGGCCCCAGACACCCCGGATCCTGCAGGCGCCAGGAGCAGCAATCGCCCCGTCCAGGACCGACGTCCCGGCCCGGCCCCAAGAACAGCCCGGCGCGCTAGCCCGACCCCAGCCCAGGCCGCGACGCCCACTCTCGCACATGCGCACCTCTGGAAGACCCCCGAATCCAGGGCCGCACGCAGGACCCAGCCAATGAGCGGGACCCCCGCCAGGTGCTTAATGTTCTTCAGGGGGATGCCTTTGCTGCCGCCCCGGGCCAAAATCAGGGCTGCCAGGTGCGGGGGCTTCTCCACGCCGCGGCCGTGGCCGCCGCGGGAGTTGCGCTGCAGCTTCGGCGGCCGACCTCGGGACGGCCGACCCCGAGGATTGGAGACGGTGGTGGCGGCCCCCTTCTCCACCGAGTCCATCTTCCTCCCACGCCTTCTCCCCAGCTTCTCCACATCCGGGAGCTAGTCCCCCGCCAACTCAGCCCGACGCCTCCCGCTATCCGCCCGGCCGCTCGCGCGGCGGCTGCTCCTCCCGCCGCCCCACCCCTCGGGCATGCCGGGAACTGTAGTGCGGCCTCACCACCCCTCGCGGGGCGCGCCGGGAACTGTAGTCCGTCCCCCAACATTAGGCGACTCCCAGGCAGAGGGGCTGCAACCCCCTGGATCCTAAGACAAGGATCGCGAACTGAAGCCAAGCAGAGGATGTTTGGAAGAGGTGCGGTTTCTGGGGTCCTTGATATTGTGTGGCGATTTCCGAAATATGCAAAATGCATTATTGATTAATTTTGTGCTAAAGTACTTCCC
This sequence comes from Heterocephalus glaber, assembly GCF_000247695.1. The sequence goes on from NW_004624752.1 coordinate 16,732,322, forward strand.
CACTTAAGAACTGGTAATGCACACCCTGATGTACCCTTATTCGAGTCAGTTTTATATTTTAAATAGTGTATTTTAAACGTGCATCTTTTCTCCTATGCTCCTGACGCATTTTTTCCAAGAGGTTACCTCATTCCTATATTCTACGCTTAGAGGCACCTTAAATTCAACATTTAAAAAGCCCTCCACGTGGGCTTGACTAAACCTCTGCTCTTTCTGTCAAAGTTACTGTCTACCTAGGGCCAGAACCTCAGAAGCTATTCCCCTCCGGTGTAGTGGATACTCACTCCTTTTTAAGAAAAAAATTTTTGTTTGCTAAAAATCTTTTCCTTTTAGCAATTGTTACCTTTCACCTAGTGTAGCTTAAACTCACCTTCTTTGCATTGTAGCAGTAGTTGTGACCCAAGCTGTTCTAGCTAAGTACCCCATCGTCCTGGACGCAGTTGTAGTCTAGGCACTGACATGGGACCGACTGACAGAGCCCGTTGGAGTCCTTTTCACAGACTATTGGAAAGGAAGGATCTTTCTCTTGCTGAACGTTTGGGTGTTGCTATGGACCTTGTAAACCTGAAGCTTCAGGGTAAGGAGATGGAAGGCTTAGCTGTTGTGAAAGGGCTGGGAGACTGACATTTTCATGAAAGCAAACCAAGACAAACGGGGAGAAGAGGAAGAACTGGCTGGCATCATTAAAATCTCTATATTCAGCCAAGAGGTTTAAACACATGTGTGCACGTACGCGCGCGCACACACCCACACCTTTAGCAGATGTTTTTAAAAAGGTTAACCTACCACACGTTTTGTCTTTCACCACTTTTGCAAGCCTGTATCTGGAAGCAGAGAGTTTCTAGAGGGAACGGAAGGTAGAGTGTAACCTTCTTAGAGGGTAAGATAACCTTCTCAGGTCTTGGCCTTGCTGAAAGGATCAGAATAAGCCTTTGCTGTTTGGGTTCTAGGAGAGGCATGACACACTTCCATCTCTGTCTGGCACTTCCTGGGACTGGTTCTGGGAGAAGGTGCTTCATGCAGTCAGGGAAGGATAGCTGTGAACAGACAAGACACCAGCACAATGTCTGGAGAAGGGAACAGACTCTGTGACCCATCCCAGCTCCCAGCCCTGCAAGCCAAGTGGGAAACCCACCTTCCACTCACCTATTTCATTAGCACCTTTGCTGTTGTGTTTCAGAGACATGGACACTGAGCTTTTGGTCATCATGTGAAGAGGATTATCTGCTGCTTCTTACACACCGGAAAAAATTCCCTCTTTTCCACCTTAATGACAGTCTTAGTTCCCTTCAGTCATTTAGTTGCATTCTCCACATTCCGTAGAGGCCCATCAATGCTTTTGATGCCTGAGTAGTTTGTCTCCTGGGGCACGGGGCATCTTCCAAGCTGGGGACAGAGCCAATGACACCATTGTTAACTTATCCAATGAGATTACAGCAATTTACATAAAGGACACAAGATTGTAGGCTCCTGGAGAGGGACTGATCTTTCTTAAAACTATAAAGATTTTCTAGAAAAATGCATGGGTCCTAGTATTTGCTCGGTAAATATTGTTGAATTTATCTTATGTTTCTTTTCCAGCCTCTGGCCATCAGAATTTCTTATATAGCTGTGATCTTATGATAGTAAAGCATTTTCTATTCTTTGTATTGTTAAAGTACAGTATTTGTTGTAATTGTTTTTTTAAGAAGTGGGAGATGCCAGATGTGGTGGTATATGCCTGTAATCCTAGCGAATGAGAGGCTGAGGCAGGAGTATCACCACGAGTTCAGGGCCAGCCTGGGCTGCACAGTGAACTCAAGGGCAGCCTGAATGACATGAGAGGACCTTGTGTCAAAAAAAAAAAAAAAAAAGTAGGAAAAAGAAATGGGAAATAAAACTATCTTTGCATGTTGAGAAAAATAGTCCAGCGGACAAGGGAACATTACCGATACAGAAGAGACAGGGAAGAATTACAGAAGTGATTTCCTTGATTTTATCACAGAGGATGTGATCTAATAGGTAGAAGGATTGGGATTGTCTACTAACAGAAGAGAAGGCGAACCTTATGGGCATGAAGCTATGGAACTGGACCCTTAAAAACTAAATTTGTGTGCAGGGGGTGTCTTTAAAATTTTTATTCCTTTCTTTTCCTTATTTAGTTTCCACATATTAGAGAGAAGAAGAGGAACTTGTTATTCTATATCTGACATATTTTGTTTAACACGATGGCCTTAAGTTCCACCCATCTTGCTGAACATAAGAAGATTTCACTCTTCTCAAAGACTAGATTGGAGCTATCCAAGGCCAGAGAAGGTTCAGCCTAGCACCAAGAAGAGAATGCATTTAGAACAAGAGCTTCCAATACAGTGAATTGAAAGTGCTTACCACTTTAGTGATGTTTCTGCAGAATGGCCATTTTCTGGGAAGATCTAATCATATCAGCACTTTATTCATTGAGAATTTGTATACCATTTAGGTGATGGAGTTCTTACGTGAGCTTTCTCTTTTCATCCCCACAGTAACCCTTAACCACTCAGCATCATCTCCCAAGTGCAGGAAGCCAAACCTTGTTTTGACATGTTTCACTCCCATCCAAGGTTGCACAGCTGGCAAGTGGCCAAGATGAGCTTCCCATGCACAAAAGAATGAGATTGGGATTCTAGAAGCTGTGTTCTCACCCCTAAAAACCAGTCTTGAATAGTTTAAGAGAAAAAGTCCAACATGATATGGGGAGAGGAAAACCCAGGATGCATCTGCCCAGACTAAGAATAGAGAGGATCTAGTAAGAGATGTCTCAATAACATATTTTTCCTTTCTTGCACAGGTGGAGTCTTTGGGGAAGATGGTGAAAATGTATGAAGACAGACTTTTTAAAGGTGAGGCCAAGCATGGAGCCAGTGCCGATAACATCAGGCAGTCTCCCAAACTACTTCCTGAAAAGAGATTCCCTGCACACCTTCCGTAGAGGCATTAAGGCTGGAACAGGGCAGGAAGGAATTGTTGCAATTGGAAATAGAGATGCAGGGGTATATCTCAAGATCAAAGAATGAAGAGGGAGACTACACCGACCAAATGTTTGTGCTCAGATGTTGCCGTGAGTGAAAGACAGTTCTAACCTTGGGTCACAGAGATTGAAGTCAACAGGGGCCAGCTTCATTCCAGAAGGAGTCCGTGTTGGGAACAGTGAGGTTATGGCAGAAGTGAGTTCCCAGAGGAGAAAACTCACAGTAGCCCAGCGTCTCACCTCACTTGCACTCTCCTGCTGTGTATAGAAGAGGGCCTGGATGACACTATTCCTTTCAGGCATGTAGGAGTCTGTGACCTTGGGAGAAAGCCAGCAATACTATGGTACCCCAGTTTACACAGTGTCCATTTCTTTGATGGCCACATTGTGATTGTGTGAGCAGAATGCTGGAGATCTTTGCACAGGACTGGAAGGTTCTGCAGGGAACACATTGTCTCTTATGCAGCCATTGTGCTCAGTAATCTATATATTCAGCCCTTTATTAGTTCATTGACCTTGGGAAAATTACTTATGTTCCATGAGTCTAAGTTTTCCATCTTCTCATAGATATGATAGTAATAATGACCACATCATAAGATTGTTTTGAGAACTAAATGACAATGCATAAAAAACCTTTAGTATAGTGAATAGAATATGATAAGGGTCCAGTAAATGAAGTTATTGAAATATTTATGTATCAGTAGAAAACAGTTTATGAGCGAGTGTGAGATATCCTATTTCACAAGATGATAACTGAGTTTGTATGCTTGTTTGTTTTTTAAAGCCTAAAACCTAAAGAGACTCATTGGGTAGAAAAGGTAAAGTTCATAGCCTAGATGAGTTGGAATTAGAACATTTTAGGATGTTTGCTATGCTATCCTGTGCTGCAGAGACTTCTTGTCTTCAGCCGTGTTAAGGGTCTGGATTAGGTGAGTGCAGACAGGGCTGTGTCTAGAATCCGTGAGAGAAGTTCAAAAGGGTCAGAATGCACATACCAGATACAGAGTGGGATTTTGAATGCTGCAAAAGCAAGAAACCAGAACTAGCAATGAGCAGGAGAAATGAAAACCTACCTCTCAAGAATACTTGCAGAATCTGGGAGAGATAAAGGGTATCTGACTATAGATAGTATGAGAGTTTGAGGAAATTTTATTTAAATCTTGAAATATAAGGTATCATAGTAGACTTTTAGGACTTTTAGGACTTATACCCAACTGATACTTAGGTTACAGTTAGTATCAGTTTATTCCAGACTTAATCATGTTGGTGAATTACTGACAAAAATAGTGATGGATTTTGAAGTACTGCTATTCTTCCTTCCTTTCTTCCTTCCTTCCTTCATGAAGGCATTTGGATTTTGCCAAAATACACTGCAATAGGCCAAGTATTGGCTCCCCACAAATGTCCAACTTTTAATCCCCAGAACGTGTGAATAGGTTATTTTACAGGGTATAAAGGGCTTTACAGAGATGGTTACTTTTGGGGTTTTGAGATGAAGAGATGATCCTGGATTATCCAGATGGGGCTGATCTAATCAGAAGGAGTCTTAGAAGAGGGAAACAGATGTGTCTGAAATAGAATGAGAAGGTGTAAAAGGAATGGAGAAGTCAGAGAAGGGAGAAAATGCTACACTCTGGCTTTGATGGGACAGGAAGGAATCATGAGCCAAGGAATGCACCCCTAGGCTCTGGGAAAGGCCAGAAAACAATTCTCCCTTGGAGCTTCAAGAAGGAACACACCTGCAGATGCCTTGATTTGAGCCCAGATACCTTGATTTGACCCCAGTGAACCTTATTTTGGACCCCTGACCTATGGAACTGTAAGGATTATTTTAAGCCACTAAAGTCACGGAACTTTGTTACAGCAGCAATAGGAAACCAATACAGAGAGGGAGTTTTGAGTATTTGGGCAAGAGTGGGAGAGAGGAAAGTACAGTGTCTCTTCTCTGAGAGGTCATATCAGCTGCCACCTGGCACCCGTGGGAGGAGGAGCGGGAGATGGAAGATGGAGCAACTTGTTCTGGAGAGTTTGAGGGACAAGGGTAGCCAATGCTTAAGGCTCAGAGTGAGAATTATGACATAAAGCAGAGAAATAAGGGAGCCAGCACTACCCTAGGCTAAGAGGTTTCTACTGGATTTGTTGGTGGCTGCTCAGGGCACAACTTAGAAGGCTCAGAGTCCATGATGCCTGGGATGGTGGTGAGGGTGGGGGAGATGGAGGAAGACCTGTTTCACACCGATAGGATAGGGCTTTATTGGAGAAATACCAGTTATCCCTAAAGGCTCCCTGGAAAACTTGAGGAACACTTGATGGTAGGGCAGGTTCCTGCATGGACGAGGAAAGTCAATTTGGTCGTCATTTCTGTTACTTTGTAGGGCCTGGAAAGGCTTGGATTACAAAGTGTTGTAATAAGAGTCTTGAGGACCCAGGTAGGCCAGCTGTGGGGACACATGCCTGTAAAGCTAGCACTTTGGGAGCCGGAGGATTGTGAGTTTCAGCCCAGTGTGGGGAATGTAACGACTTAGCAAAGCTCTGTCTTAAAATTACTTTCTCAAAAGGGCAGAGGATGTAGCTCAGTGCAAAGGCCCTGGATTCAGTCCTCTGTCTCACACACACATACACACACACTCTACTGATAAATACTGCCAAACAGCTTTCTAGGGTTTATTTTCAATGTTTCCAGAGAGGAATGAGAGCCAATTGCAGCAGCCCTTTTAAAGGTGAAATGTGCAAAGGGAATACAAGTTAAAAGGGTAAGTATAATCATTATGTACCGCAAACATGTACTAATACAAGTAAAAATGAAAACGTTGATGATGTAAATCTAACCATTAAGTGGCCCCATTTCTGTGGACTGGAAAATTTATTGATTTCTATACCCCAAAGGGTTTGAACACATCATTATGGGATTAAACTTTTTTTTTTTGGTACCGGAGATCGAACTCGGGTCCTTGTGCTTGCAAGGCAGGCGATGGAACCACTGAGCTAAATCTCCGGCCCTGAACACATCATTATGATTTGCCAGTGAGATAACGTTGGAACATGTAGGCTCTGGGTACTATTATTTATTTGTCTTATAGGATTATATTAATACAGGGCCTTCTTACAAGGAGGTGGTCACCTGTACAGTGAACGGAGCCTTTTTACAACGAGGTCAGACCCTGCTACCCAAGAGCTTGAGATGTGTAAGAGAAAATGAGAATGGCATTGAAATTCTTCATTTTCAAAGATTTGATTTCTTATTCTTTTGAGAAGGATGGAAGAGCTATATTTGTATATCACTTTATATGTCCTTGTCTACAATAGATTCATCCTTTTTCTATCTAGCAAACATTTACTGAGGACCTATTTTGAGAAAAATACATTTTCTCAGCATTTTTGCAGGTTATATGACTTTAAAACAATCTCCAATTGTAAAGAACCTTTAGATTTCATGAAGGAGAACCTATGTATAATTATTAAATGTGACATGACTTATGGAGATGTCCTTCAGTCTTCATGGATTCAACCAACATATATTCTTTATGTTCACATTGCGTACATTGGTATTTCCTTTCACCAACATTAATATTATTGTCCTAGGAACTCAAAATATGTTTCAGGTTCTAATGGCTGATAAATCATGAAATCTTTAAACGGCCATTTAAAAAGATTTAAATGCAAAAACAAAATATTAAATTTTAATGCATAATACAATATGCAAATACTATTGGTTCTTAATTCCCCATTATTTTTATTACTAATAAATCTTGACATTATTCTGATATCTAGTTCCACACAGTGTAACATGGCCATGATTGAGCTTGGAGGCTTTTGCAAGCAGCTTCTTTAGAATAGAAGAAAGTAGATGAAGAGATCGTCAGTCTGGACTTCTAGATGTCTTGTGTTAAGTATGATGTGTGGAATTCTGGAAGGTATTTTATGAGGGGAGGTAGAGAAAGAAGGCAAAACACCAAAAGTTACCAAGAGGAAACCAGAAAGAACTAGGGTATTTGATGGCACCACTTTAACCACTTCTGGAGTGACATGACCAGATACACTGAAAAAAGTTAATTCTGTATGGTGAGCAGTTCAGATGGACTTGGATAAGACAACCAAGAAGAATCCAGGTGTAGGATCCAGACTAGAATGTTAACAAGGGAAATAAGAACATGATGACAAGGCAAAATATATTTTGAATGTAAAATGGGAAAAAAGAGATATCAAATATGGCTCCAAGATTTTCAGCTATATTTGCTGGTAGAACTGTGATTCCATTGGCAGTTAACATACGATCATAGAGAAGAACAATAATATAATCAGAAGTATTTTAGGGATATCTATGTGAAGCTGACAACAGGCAAAAAGAAGAGAATAATCAATAGGAGAAATAAGGAAAAGAGAAGACTAAGAGTCACCCATTCAGATAAAACCAAGCGCAAAAAACTACAAAGAAAAAGAATGGCAAGTGAGAGAAAATGTAAAAAGCAAGGCAAGAATGTTCAAATTCAAATAAGAGAGATCTTATTTCAAAACAATGGCACAGAATTGGCATTTTTGACTTTTCCTGGAAATCATCCAAAAACATAAAGAAAAAAAGAGAAACAAAAACACTACAGCTATATTTGGTAAAAGCAGAAGACAGTTAAAGCCCAGATCATAAAGTAAATGAAAGGACTTTCCAAAGCAGTGAAGATCAAGCAGCAAATGCTCACAAAGAAGCAGAGGGGAAAGAAAAAACCAAAAAGCGCTGCAGCTATTTATCTCAGAAAGAGCCCGAACTGAAGTATATTTCATGATACAAAAGGTCACACTCTACTGTGTGGAATCTATGTCTCTGGGCTGTAGGAGCAGGAGAATGAGCCACGTGTTAACTTCAAGAAAGTTTGTTTCCAAATAGCAGGGCAGGAATACAAAGGGGTGTTTTAGTCGAAGCAGGCTTGCAGCATGGCTATGAAGGGAGTCTGCTCCTTGTAGAAACAAATACAACTTAGGTTGCCCATCTTGCTAAATATCTGAAAAAACTGAACTATTTCGGGATGAAGAATGAGCAGATCTATTCAGGATCCACATAAAGATACGAGGAAGAGAAAGAAAATGAGAATAAGACAGAGGAAAAGACACTTCCAAGAAAAATGCACAACCAGGTGCACAATGTGAAGTTTTTCCCACTGGGAGCGTTTACCTTCACCTGTGTCCTTCAGATAGAGATGGTTCCAGAGATGTCTGCTTTCAAGTCATGTCAGCAGTCACATGGAGCACCATCTGTAAATCAAGAGAAATGTTCTGTTCTTCTGTTAACTGTAGGGAAAACTCCATGAGGCCAGAATGCTGGCTGGAAGACAGAAGGCATGGTAATGGAAGTGGGACCATGGGCATTTGAGCCATTTCTTTATTTCTTCTTGCTTGTGCCTTCAGGGCCTTCTTGGGTCTAATCATGTTGATATCATTTCTATTTGATGATAGAATATTGCTGCTCATAGTCAACTTTGTGGCCTGGTGGGTTGGATAATACCCAATTCATGATGGGCAACTTGGTGACCCATAGTCAAACATTCAGGCCTACCAGGGCCAGTAGCAGGCTAAGAACTTTTTTTTGAGTGGCTATCTGCAGAAGATGAGGAGGTCTTACTTTAAAATCCTAAAAGCATATATTGTGATTCATCTTTAAGGGACTGCCAAGGCTCCAAGTAGCAATAGCTACAGATAGTCCAGCACCATTGTATCTGTTGGTTCATATGGTCCAGTGGCAGAGGAGCAGCTTGTACAGCAGCCTGAATATGTTGCAGAAATTTCTCTTCTATGTAGCTCAGGCTGGCCTCAAACTCTCAGCGATCCTCTTACTTCAGCCTCCCACGTATTAGGCATGTACCACCATGCCTGGCTCACTAGTTGCTTTTTGAGTTATTAGGTAAATGGGAGTAACATACCTAATGAATAATATGCTGTCTACAAAATTCAGAGACTCACTTGGCAATATGTCTCTTCCTTGGATGTAGAAGAGGACAGAAGGAACAACCTGTCCTTGACCTTAGAGAGGACACCTTGAGGTATCTCCCAGCACTGGACTCCTAGAAATTTTGGTGAGGTAGAAGGACACTTGAATTTTTGTCAGATTTATTTCCAAACCTCTGATATGCAAAAGTCTCCTCAATAAATCAAAAATAATTGTTGCTTCTTGCTTACCAAGTGTAATCAGCATGACATCAATATAATCACTAATGTGATTGATATCTTGTGGAAGGAGAAGATGATCAAGTTGCTTGCAAAGTAAATTATGAGATCAGACTAGAGAGTTGATGTGCCCCCGAGACAGGACAGAGAAGATGTATTGCTGGGCTTGTCATCTGAAAACAAATTGCCTCTGGTGGATCTTATGGAGAAGAAAGAAGAGAGGCCCCGGGAGTTAGCTCAGTGGCACCGCGCCTGCCTGGCAAGCGAAAGGTCCTGAGTTCGATCCCTAGTACCAAAAACAACAACAACAACAACAAAAACATGAAGAGGAAAAAGCCATTTGCCAGATACATAGCTGTATACCAGTTACCCCGGAATGTGTTAATTTGCTCAAGAAATGAAAACTGTGTCTGGTAACAGTAGTACAATTAAAGTCACCACCTGGTTAAGCTCATGGTAATCCACTGTCATTCTCCATGATCCATCTGTCTTTTACATAGGCCAAATAAAATTGCGTCTCCTAAATCTGGGGTGCCAGTAATCTCTGCAATCCTTCCAGGAATGCAGTGCCGCTTTTGATTTGCTATTTTCTTAGGTAAAGGAACTCTCAGTGACTCCCCTTTGGCCTTTACCACCATAATGGCTCTTCTTACATAGATTATGGGACCTATGTGGGGATTATGCCAGTTAACTATATCTGGTCCAAGTAAGGATTCAGGAACTGAGCAAATGAGCACAAGATATGTTCAGGGACCCCCAGTTTGATGAACTTACAAGCCCCTACCTCTAAGCCTCTGTAACATTTTTTTAGTTTTGTTTTTGTTTTTAGGTACCGGGTATTGAACTCAGGTCCTTGCGCTTGCACAGCAGGCGGCAAAACCACTGAGCTAAATCCCCAGCCCTAAGCCTCTGTAACATTTTGAGATTCCTGGAAATCAGCGCCAGTTCAGAACCAGTGTCCAGGAGTCTCCCAAGGTTCTGCTTATTTCCTTTCCCTCTGTGTACAGATACGCTGGTTAAAGACTGAAAGTCCCTTTTCGGGACGAGTGGGAAAAAACCTTGACAATATAAATGTTTCGTAGAGTAGTGAGGTCATTCAAAAGGTTCTGGTTCTGTCAACTAGCTCAAGTGTAGCAGTTGTTTGAAGGGCTGTGACTCTCTGTTATTATAATAGAGTTAGGCTTTAATTCACTTGACCTAGAACCTTTCTGCTTGTACAGATCAAGGAAGAATAATTCAGCAGGTGTCCTGTGTATTTTACTTCGGGGATCACCATGCTTAACAAGCCAACGCCTATGTTCTGCAGGAGTAGCACTATTCTGATTGCTGCTTTTGCTGTTATGGTAGCCACACCCACCTCGCTCCTGGCACTGAAGTTCCGGCAATTGTTCCCCGTCACTCCAGGATCCAATTACTCCTGTTGTGTTACGTTATCAGTTCCAACTGTTAAATTCTGGCCTATGGAGAAGAGTCATCGCAGAGCCCTGAAGGATGCTGGGGCTGTCTGCATACATTTATTTCTTACTGTGTTGGTGAAAGGTATGTCTTATGGACTCAGTGTGGGTGAGTAGGTCTTAAATCATAAAACTACTCCAATGTCCCAATCTCTATGCCTTTGCATCCCTTCTTCTACATTAAGCCACCATGTGTCCAGCATTTCTAATTCATCCGCAGTGGGCCATCTTTTAACCCATGTTTCAGCCAATCAATCAAACACCTGTTACAAATCCTTGAACTCCCTGAGCTACAGCGTTAAATGCACAGTCTCTACTTAGTGAGTCCTTATCCATAAATTCGTCCTGCTCTGACTTGAGGTTCTATTCGGACTCACAGTAGATTGACTGCTGCCCAGCTGCATTGGTGAGGGCTGATTTTCTTTACTCTGTTTTATTCAGTCTGTTTATTCAGATGCAAGTCTCTTCCAGAAACCTCCACAGCGATCTTGAAATCATATCATGTATTAGTTGTTTGCATATTTCTTAGTCCAGACAAGTTAACAGATAAAATTGACAATCACTCTCCCATTTTGCCTAAATTTATCACCTAAATCCTGGACTATTATTATAAGTTATGTTTAATAACCCTTTAATGAAAATTTAAAATCCTCACTGAAATGATTGACTACAAGTTTAGCTGCTGTAGTATAGAGGTGAGTCAACAGGATACCTATAAGGAGCACTTCCAGAGCTGCTTCAAAAAGTGGTAAGAAACATGGGATATGTGTGTTGGAAGAGAGGGGGAATATTTTGAGGGGGATTAATGGCAATTTGTCTTTTGAAAAATTTAAATATTTGGGCTGGGGTTTTAGCTCAGTGGTTCTGCCGCCTGCCTCACAAGCGGAAAGTCCCGAGTTCGATCCCCATACCCCCCCAAAAGAAAATTTAAATAATTCACTTTATATTTTGATCACTCCTTGTGGTGTGTATACACACACGTGCACACAGTTTTGAACTGAGAACACATATTCTTAGCTTTGTGATGAGAGTAGGTGGGAAACAAGCAGGTTTGATCTGTGTGAGTGACACGTGGTTGTAGGCAGACTAATTATGACTTTTCAAGGTTCAATCTGATCATATCGTATCGACTGCACTAGTAGGAGTAAGAGACAGCTTTTGTCTTCAGGGAATTACTGAGGGGTGTTACAAATTGAACAGAAGGTGGGTGTAGAAACTTGAGTGCCAGAGGTGAATAATGGAATTTGGGGTGTTTAAAAATGGGAAACAAGTTACAGTTGGCTCCCCGTCTCCTTGGGCTCCCCATACATGGGTTGAACCATCTGAGAATAGAAAATATTCAATTAAAAAATCGCACTGCTCTGAACATGTATAGAACTTTTACTGGAACAATATAGCATAACAGCCTTTCCCTTAGCGTTAATATTGTATAAGGTGAGCACACATTGATAATGTGTCAGAAATTGACATAGATTTTTTGATAATGAAGGGCCATCAAAAATACAGTGAATGATTAAATTTAAAAATGTATTACAGTAGAAGACACATTGCTATCAACCTCCCCAACATACTCAAAACATTCTCCCTTGCTGTGAACACATTTACATCATTGTTCTTGGCAATGTGCCTTTTACTGTAATTTTTTTTTTTTGGTACTGGGGATCGAACTCAGGACCTTGCACTTGTGAGGCAGGTGGCGGAACCACTGAGCTACATCCCTGGCCCACTGTAATGTATTTTTAAAAATTTAAACATGTATCACATCTTTGGCTCGCTCCTTAGATGCTATCAGAATGACAAATTTTGTAATTTCACTTCCATCATTACCTTTTCTCTCCCTGGTTCTCCTCCTCCAGGGTCTCTCTTTCTTTACCTACAAATAGGACACAGTGGAGTTTGAAAGGTCATTTTTCTTTGAGTACAATGGAATATTAAGGTCTATGGAAATATAACTGTTTGAAATAAAAATTAAATTCGAATCTATGAAGACCTTCTGTGTGCATAACTTTCCTGTTTCCTTGTTCTCATTCCTGGCCTTAGGATTCACACTTAATTTCATAAGGCCAAAGTTTGCTTACTGTTGCATATCCACAGCCTGCTCATGGCAGGATTTCCATAAATATTTGCCAAAAGATTGAACAAATGGAAATATAAGGAAGAGGAATGAATAAAAGAAAGTGTCATGATATTTGCATTTGTAATTTCATTTATTTTACTAATATATCTTTAAATTTTACCATTTATCATTCTATAAACTACTTGTAGAGTAATGAAAATGTTGACAAGTGAGATGACACTCAACTGTTACAGATCCAGGGTGCTTAAAACAAAAAAAACCCCTATAAAACAATGATCTTCTATTATGAAAACATAAGCACATATCCTAGTGGAGCCTGAAAAGTAAACTTATGAGATAAATAAAATATTTTTGTGTTGATTCCAAAGGGGACAAAAATAAGAGAGTAGGGAGAGGAAATATTGAGTATAAAATGTTGGTAAGTCTCACGAAGATTTATAAAGAGATGACAACGTGTGATTCAGATCATATCAACGCCTGAGTCCTCACTATTCGGTGTTTTCCTGTTCGAAGTGGCTGCTTTGTGTTCTCTAACGTCATAGGACACAGTTTTCCCTCATTACAGTGTTTTCCCACTGAATTTCTTATATCTGCTGTTTATGTTCCTAAACTCCATGCAGCTTTTAATTCTTCTCATCTTATTTATTAGAACTGCTTTTCTTATTTAATGGTGCATTATAATTATGTCGAACCTACTAAGGAAGATGTAGCTAAGGAAAATTTGCATCTCTTCCTTTTTCTTCTGCTCCAGGCTCTTCCCTGTTGGGATGTTACTTAACACACATTATGTATACTTACATATAATACATGCAATATACATATATATAATATACATGTTATATGTAAATATGTGATAGCCTCTCCCTTCCCTAGATAAATGATAGATTACATATAATTTTCCTACTTTTCCATTTAACAATATACCCTAGTTATAACTCTATATTATTATAGTAAATATGTGTTTAATAAAAATGTTTGGGAAATGGGTCTGAAGTTATATTCCCCCCAAATTGGAATCATTTGTAGACTCTTCTATAAAATATGTCAAAGACCATATGTTACTGCACACCAAATAGTTGTTTATTGAACAATCATATTAATGGGTAATAAGAACATAGTACTTTAAGCATTTATACTGTGACATATTTTTGCATTTATATACTTTAATGGGCTTTGTACATTTTATAAAAATGATAAAGATTTTGGGTTGATGAGTAATATGTTAGTTATACTTTTTTTCTTTAAAATAATGTGATATAAATAGTAATATCGCACAGAATGTCTGATTTCCTGAAAGAAATACTGGTAATGAGTAATACAGTATTGTACTCCTTGTCCTAATTCACCTGTAAGGACGCAATTTTACTAATAGCCAGTAGATGGCAGTATAAGTATGTGCTCATTAGAGGCCAATTTATAATTAACTCCAATACATAGATTATATTTACTACTTGAAGTCATTGTACTCACTGTTGTTTTAAAAAAGAACCTGGAGTATAAAATTATATTACTGATATATTCGGAATTCCTATTCAAAATTTACTTGAAATACTATCAGTTGTAATTGTGTGTATATATGATACTGATACCAATAAGAAATTCTCTGCTTTTACCTTTTAATTCTGTGGGACAAGTAGTGAGTTAATCACTCAGTGTTGGATTATTCACAATGCAGACAGAGTATGTTCTTTCGGGAGTGACAAATGGGCTGCCTCGTCATCTTTTTTTAAACACTTTGCTATTTTAAAAAATGAAATCTAAGTAGACTTAATTGGAATTTTTCTATTCTTTCTTTCATATTATGATTTTTTTACTTTGAATTTTAATTTTTAAAAAGTTGGCCAGTAATCTCCATTTGCTAAACACTTTCCAATTCTCGGGCTTCTTTTTGCTTGGCATAGCCTTTCACATTGCTGCTTACTCTTTTCTGCTAAAAGTATTTTTTTTCTTGGCTCTCAGGGCACCACTTCCTTCTGCCTCACTGGCTCTTCCTTCTCCATATTCTTTGTTTCTTCTACTTTGTCTCCATAATCTTCTTCTTTTCTTTTTTCTTTTCTTTTTTTTTGGCGGTACCGGGGATCAAACTCAGGACCTTGCGCTTGTGAGGCAGGCATAGTGCCACTGAACTAAATCTCCGGCTATCTCTGTAATCTTCTAATGTTGCAGTGCCCTAAGATGTTTTTAGTCAACTTCTTTTTCTTTTTTTCTTTCTTTTTTTGGTACCGGGGATCCAACTTGGGACCTTGCGCTTGTGAGGCAGGCGCTGGAACCACTGAGCTAAATCCCCGGCTCTAACTTCTTTTTCTTATCTATATTCATTTCTTTACTGATATCATCCAGATTCGTGGTTTAAATATAAGTAAAATTTTCATATTTTAAGCAGGGTCCTGAAGATTCAATTGTATTAAAAGAATGGCAGCATTAAGGATAAATTGATGCAGAAGAAGCGGATTGATTACTAATTAAATTATATCTAAATCTCACAGAATCATGGGGTGAATGTATTACTGTGAGTTCTGTGCACAATCTCTATGGTGACCGTGCCCAAGTTTATATCCGTAACCTAGACCTCTTCTTGCAATTCCACACAACTGCCCATCTGGCCAAGTGTACCTGGTTATCTAATTTAAAAAATCTCAAATTAGATGTGCCCAGATTTTTTCCTACCTCCCAGTCTCCTGCACCAGTCTTACTCATCTTAGGCCATTTCAACCCCATGGCCTTTCCATTGTTTGGGCTGCTTGTCAAAAGCTTTCTTGACTGCCTTATTTCAACCTGTCAGGAAGTCCTGGTGGCCACACTTCCGCTGTATACCCAGAATCTGACCCTCTATCCCCACCTCCACTCTTATTGCCCTCGAAGTCATTATGTCTCTCAGCACATCTCTCAGATTCCATCTTCACTGTCTTGCCATTTGTTTTCAGCGGCGCAGCTAGGGTAGTAGGTCAGTTCATGCTGTTCTTCAGCTCAAAACCCTGCAGAGTAGAAGTCAGGGTCCTTTCAGCACGCCCTGAGGTCTGACATGATCTGGCCCTCGTTGTCTCTCTGAGCTCATGTTACTCTGCTCTTCCCCCTTCCTGCACTCCAGCCGTGCTGGCTCTCACCTGTCCTCACACGCGGCAGGTGCTCTCCCACCGCAGGGCCTTTGATTAGCTCTTCTGTTTTAAAATCTCTTATTATTTACGTGACTTTCCCTCCCACCTCTCACATTAAGGAGCATGTTGAGGTTCCTTTTCACAATTTCCAACTTTACCAAGGACCCAGCATCCCATCTTACCCTATTCTCTCTCTTTTTTTTTTTTTGGTACCAGGAATCGAACTCAGGACCTTGCACTTGGGAGGCAGGCGGCAGCACCACTGAGCTAAATCCCCGGCTTCCTATTCTCTCTCTTTTTTTTTTGTCAAAGGACATGTCACTTTTGATATAATGTATATATCTGACATATAAAATTAAGATATTTACTATATGTGAAGAAATTATCTATGAGTGTTTTTCTATATTATATATAAATACTGAACTTATTTATAATATTTACTATTTCTTGCACTAAAATATAAGCTTAATATGAGCAGGGATTATGTCTTTTTGAATTATTTCTCTATCAGTGCTTAAAACGATGCCTGGTACACTTCATGAAATGAATAAATATTTGTTAAATAAATGCATAGTGGGGAGATAGTATACTATAAATCTTTTAGTATTGAAGGTCTCTCAAAATTACCTACTGTTTATTTAGAAACGATTCTGTTTTAAGGATGACTCTGTTATGATAGCTTTTTATTTCTTTTAAAGGGGACTGAACAAAAAGTAGACTCACTGGAATGGAATTTCAAAATATAAAGCTGGCCTATTTAAAATGCAGTGTAATGTGTAATGTAAGGTGTAATAGTTAGGTGTTTGCTATTTAATATATTGGATATCTAGTAGGGAAGGTAATAGATATTTGCCTAGTAGGGAAGGTAATAGACACTAAATGGGCTAGGCTACCGACTTACAGATGACGTTATACTATAGTCTTTGCTCATGTATGTTGTCTTTGGCTTTCTGCTTCTCTCTGATGTAAGCTCTGCGCTGATTTTGCCAACATGGAACTTTTGGCTTTAGAATATACAATTACTTGACCAACAACACATACTACTTCATAGCACAGCTAGGATTAAAACCCAGTTTTCATTCCTACACTCATGGTCTTTTCATAGTACTCATGATTTTGCCTCATATATTTTTAAGGGGGAAAGGTATTAAAATATTTAACAAATTCATTTGTTTTACACAGACCAAGTATTTGAAAAAATCAAGTAGTCCACTGATCTTAAAGTTTTGTAGCCTGGATGTGCTTAAGCTGCTGTTCTCACTTTCAAGCTCGGCTTTCCTCCAGGATCAATCTGAAGTCACTTAATCTCAATCTAGATTAAAAAGAAACACTGATGTTAGGATTCTACATGGCCTAGATCTGGAGAAATGAAGATAGAATATTTCAAGTACTGTTATACATTGCTATCATCCCTTCATAAAGAATGAAGCAATTAACCTAAAATCATCCTAACCAGGAGATAGTCAAACTGACCACGCTAATGACAAATTTAGATTTTTAAATGTTTTATTTCTACAGTGCTGAGGATCCAACCTAGAGCCTCAAACATTCTCTACCACTGAAATATGTTCCCAGACCTTTGATTTGTTCTTGATTGCCATTTAGACCGAAACTGGGATGGGGAAAAATAATAGCACAAAATACTTCTGTCTGAAGGAGATCTTTCCTGTCCCAAACTCTTGCTTATAATGCCTCAGAGGGATGAGCATAGACAAAGTGCGTGTGAAGCTCATATGTTGTTGTAAAATGAACTGAAGTTGCCTAACTGACACATCGGCCCCCACACCTGGATCTCTGGAGGTAGCAGATGGTAAGACCAGATCCCCCTCACACTTGTTCTGTTCTGCAGTAAACCCATTGGGGAAAGCGTTTGTCCCTTGGTACTTGAGTTGTAGCTCAGAGTTACAGAAAGTTCTTTCCTCTCTCATGCCCTGGTGTTAGTCGAGTGACTTTTTCGGCCTGGGGATGTTCCACATCACTTTTATTTTGGGATCACATGTTGTGAAACAGCTGGTGAGTGTTAGTGACCAGGACACAGTGCTCAGGTCCGCACGTCCATGCTCCCCACTGCAGAACAAGGGAAACATCCTGGGACGCGGTTCTCATAAAACAAAGGACACCAAAGCCTCAGAATAATCCTCAGTGGGGAAGCAGCTATTTTTTCAATTTGGCTCAGAGCCAAGTGCCAAAAAAACGTGCAACCATCGATTACGTATGACTTCTTTTGGCCAAAAAGTAGAAATTATACAAACATACAAGTCCAACTTATTATATTTTTCAAACATTCTTTCTTCTCCCCAGATATATTGTTTAAATTTGAGCAGTCCTACAAAAGATCCCACGGGAATGACTCTTCCCACATGAACAGCTTCCTTGCTGGTAAGAGATTCAATTCCATTCTGTCTCCTGATGGACCGATTTAAGATTACGTAATATAAGCCCACAAATCCTTATGGGTCATTCTGTGGGGGAAGGGAAGGAAGGGAATCATAAACCCTTACTCTCCATGAGTTGATAAAAGATTGTTTTCTGCAGCATTAGCATTAGCATTCTCATCATACCATCCCTTCCTGTGCCAATTCAAAGACATGGTGATAAGAGAGAAAAGATAAGAGGGAATATGGTGCATTATAGTTTGTGCTAAAACCGGATATTAAGATTTATGCTCTAGGATCTAAACTAGTTATTGAAGATTCAAAGAGAAGTTAAATTCATTTGCCATGAGCTTTGAAATCTAGCAGAAAAAAAAAATGGGCTAGAATTTACACCTGTCACTTCACAAACCAAAAGCAAGAATCATATCTAAAGTATGTAGCTATAATTAATCACCTTATAGTCCTTTTCAACATGATGATAATACTCTTATTAAACACTACCAATTATAGAAATGAAATGATTGAGCAGTTTCAGCCCAGGACTAATGGATTATCCAACACATTTCAGATAGGATAATAGTTTTTCTGGCACCAGGAGATAATTTATTTTGTTATGCAAGTTTGTTATCCTTCTATGGTTCTCAAACTTCATTTCCTTCTAAATAGTAGAAAATTTGGAGCATGGGTACAATTTTAAGGATTCAAAGAGGCTTTAATGTTTCTTTCTAAATTAAAAAAATCATATTATCAGAGCCCATAATGTTTCTCCAGCCCTTATAGTTCCAAGACTGGGGGAGAGTTGATTTTTTTTTTTTTTTACTATGAGGTCTTATGTTACAGCTCATAAAATCTCGATGGGTATCTTTTGAGCTATGGACTTCAACCTACAGCAAAATTATTTATTGAACATCACTATAATGCAGGTTCTATATTAAATTCCTTTCCATCTTTTTCTCTTTGTAACAACTTCTTATGAATATTATTTCTGTTATTCAGAGGAAGATGCTGTTAGAGGCTAATAAACTTGCCCAAGGTTATTCATCAAGTTAAGTAGTAGATCCAAAATTCAGAGCCACGGTGTTGTATGAAATAGCTAAATATGGTGAAATGAATCAATTGTGCTCAAATTTTTCAAATTCATCAAATATAATTTATTAGCAATTTTCATTTATACGAGACTACTGAGAATATCTTTGCATGTTCAAGAGTAGCTTTGCATTTTGTAAAGCTTCAATTTCCTGTTATTTTGTCTTGCATTTTGAAAAGCTTTAATTCTACTTGAAACAAAACAGTTTGTATCAATGTAAAGCCAAACAAGCAAATGATTTGGATAAGAAGGGTGGAAAGTAAAGAAAAATTTGTGTGCATATTTATTTTTATTATTCCTTTTCTGGCAGTCAACCAATGCTTTCTTGTTGACATAACTTCAGCCAAGACATTTAAAAGTACCATATATATAGAATATGTATGCACAATAGAACAAGAAAAAAAAGGTTCACTTTAAATTTTTTGGTTGGAAAAGAAAAAATTAGGTTTCAATATAGATTATATAATTCAATTTTAAGTCTGAAACATAATTTTTTGTTTGCATTATTCCCTTTCCAGTGCATAAATTTCTTTTGTACTGTGAAGAAATTTTTTTAGAAATACAGGTAAGAATTAATTTTTGGGGGGTACCAGGGATCGAACTCGGGACCTTGCGCTTGTGAGGCAGGCACTGGAACCACTGAGCTAAATCCTCAGCCCGAGAATTAATTTTTTATGCAGTAATCAAACCCTACAGAGCAAAAATTCATAAAACACATACCGTCACGCACACACACATATACAAACACACACACATTACATGTACATAAATCAGAGAATATCAACATCTAATCAAATCAGCTTTTTACCTGCCCTGTATTATCACCTTTTAAAATTTTGTAAACTGTACTCAGGGTTCAAACTAGCGTGCTAGACAAGTGTTATACCATTGTGCTATATCCCTAGCCTCTAGATTTCATCTTTTAAGGAAGCAAAAAAATTTTATAAAGGCTTTCTTTTATTCCTACCTCAAAAATTTCTCTTACTCTCTCTGTCTCTGTCTCTTGGTGCCTCTCTCTCTCTCTCCCCCGCGTATGTGTGCAAATCAGAGTTTTAAGTTATGAATCAGACTGTAATTCTATTCAGAAAAAACCCAACAAGCTAAGTTGCAAGTGTGTTGAATAATTTTCCTATGACTTTAAAGAAAAGAGCTAACGTTGACAACTGACAGTTTGTTCACTGCCTAAGCTCAGCTGTTGAAAGCTCATATTTTTATTTTCCTTTGTTTATATAATGTAGATTTGAATCACATGCACCAAAATATGTTCCTGAAGCGATGGGTGCTAACCATTCTAACATCTAGTCTTTCTAAGGGCCAGGAATTCAGCTCAGTGGTTCCACTGCCTGCCTCACAAGTGCAAGGTCCTGAGTTTGATGCCCGGTACCAGAAAATACCAAAAAACAAACCTAATCTTTCTATTGTTCCCCTCCTATGTAAAAAGCAATGATGGACAAGATTTAATTAGTAATCCTAGTTTGTCGTCTTACTCAAGAAGAAGAAAATCTATTTCGATAAATTATCTGTGGCTTGTAATTCTCCCTTTATCTCCCATTTAAGCCTCCATGCAAAGTTCCATTGAGATTTCTCACATGCAAAAAGCGAGCCAGTAACACCTTGCAAGTTAGAATAGCATCGTGATTAGTGGCCCAGAATCTCACTTCCCCAGTAAATAATAAAGTAGGCAAAAATAGTAATGATAAGCAGAGATAAGAATTTCACCAATAAAAGCTAATCAAGGAAAAGGGGAAAACATTGGAGAGTATATTTAATTTTTAAAATGTATTTAATTTTTTATCAGTACATGTTTCTAATAAATAATGATTACCTTCATTGTGAGGAGTTGGTACATGTGTATAAGACATCTTCAAGATTTTTATTTTTCAGTAATAAAATCAGGGATTCTGCTGTGACCAGTTTTTCCTCTGTCCAAGAGCTCTGCTGAAGATAAAGGGGAACTGACAAGATGCTGAGAAGTATTATCAACACCGTTCAGTGCGGAAAGAAGTTGGCACAGGAGGTGAAAAGGCAGTCTAGGAAAACAGTCTATGACTCTGTCAAGCAAAATCAAAACTGAAGTCTCAATAGGAACTCCATGACAGAGCTGACATGGGACAAATGAGTTGACAGTCCCAAGCCATCATATTCTGCCTGGGTAGACAGCTGACATTCTGGAGGGCAAAACAAACCCCAGGTCCTTAGCAAGTATTTTTTTTTCTAATTTTTTTTATTCATTAATTTTGTTGGTACATTTTAGGTATACAATACGATGACATTCATCATTGGGAATTTGTACCTTTGCATGATATATCTTGGTTCTTAGTATTTCTTCAGTTTCTTTTTGATTTCTCCTTCTTGTCTTCATAGTCAGACTACAGGAAGCAGACTCTCTGGTACTTCCATGGCAGATACAAGGGGAAGGTGGGGAGAGATAGTATGAGGTAACTGGGAAAAATGTTCCACTGTCTGTCCCCAGACAATTTTTAAAACCGATTGTTTAGGAAAATGTCTCCAGAGTATAGAAACCTTTGGAATTAGCTTACAAATCTGTTTCACATGGGTAAATAACCAAAGGAAGCATTTTGACATTAGTCCTCCAAGTGTGTCAATACGACATTGCTATATTTTTCTAACCCCAAAGATATTAACACTCTTTCCCACAGTCACATTGACTTTTTGGACATTTTATTCTAATCAAATTGTCATTAACATCTGTTTTAAGCAATGTGACATTCCCACGGTAGCAGAAACAATGATTTTTTTTTCCATATGGAGAATATAATGAGAACTCATGTAATGGAACACAAACCAACAATGTGAAAATTATTGTGATTACAGATTTAAAAATCTGTTCAGTTAACATAAGCCTTGTTTTGTAGAGCGGAGTATGAGAGGAAGAATATACTTTTCACAACTGCTTTTGCTGAGAGTAGCAATGAATAACTAAGAATATTGCAGTTATTCTGAAATGAGCCCCTCAACTTACTCTTCTAATTGTCTTTTCCCAGGATTTTTCCTAAGATGGAAGGAGCTTTTCATATTTAGTCTTTATTTTCATCAGTGAGTCTTTATTGCCATAAGAATTGTGGCAAAACAAACAACCTCTTCTCAATAGAGCTCGTAGAGGATACACCCAGTTATAACTAACGTCCCTCTCCTGTCCTTTGACATTGTTATCACCACCATTCATGGCCTAAAACTTTGGGAACTTCCATGATGACTGATGTAACATTTTAACCTTTCCAATCACCAAGAGACAACTGAAAAAAGGGAATCATCATAGATCCTTCCAGCTATGTGCTCTTTTTAGATTAGGTTCTTTATGACTTTCTACAAACAAGAGCCCTCCTCAGGCTCATCAAAATGTGCAAAGACTCAGGATCCTTTAAAAGCCACACTATGATGTTGCATTCAAAGTAAATGTGATCCACAAATGGCAAGGGAAGAATGGCTTAGCGTCTGAGGATGCTCTGAGATGTAGACTGACACTAAAAATTCCTTGTGGAATTAAAAGTAAGAAATTAGAACCACAGAACTGTAAAAACATCTCAGAGATACAAGTATCTGGCTCATCTCTTTATGGTCTATCCTTTATTTGACATGTAATTTTTCTTAATTACATTCCTTTGTTTAGCAGATATTTATTAGGAATCTAGTATTCTCTATTAAGCACTGGATATAGCCTGCAGCGTAAAACACATGGCCTCTGACTTCATGGAACTTTAAGTCTTGTGACAAAACCCAAACCAATTGTCATGCAAATAACTATTATTCACATTTAATAAGTTTCAATGACTCCTGTTGCATGGAATTTATTACTTTTATAGGAACCCACGAACACATTACCTTAAGTACAGTTTCTTCTAAATCTATTTCTTCCTCATGCAGTGTGGGCAGTCACTTTTCATATACTTTGAGGAAGCATCCTAGTATCAGACATACCACTCCCCTAGGTCTTTGCCAGGGTTTTAAGCTATGTATCTCAGGAGAGAATACTCTTGCTTTTTCAACATTGTGTTCTATCCCTCTCTATCCTTCACCCTCAGAATCCAGTTCCACTTGAATTCTCCCAGCTCCAGCCAGGAGGTGCTGAATAGATTCTATGGCTCCTTTTGGGTAGAGTCCCTTTCTCCTTTCTCAGGATATTACACCATATGCCAGCCGAGTCATTTTGTTCTAGTGCCCAGGAGGGAAAGTGTGGGCAGATCCTGGTTGTAACTCATACTCTACTGCAGGGGATGACCTTCAAGTAAGGAGGAGCTTACACTTTAACAGAAAGGAGAAGATGACTTCGGAGGCTCACCGGGTAGGGGAATCTGTGGACTTCAAAATTTTACATATCCCCATTCTGTATGTTGGGATCCATTCTTCCACACACAAGATCTGATCTCGACACAGCAGGCATAGTGTAGAACTTGGAGTTCCACAGATTTTATTAAGTGCTGGACTTCGTGCTCAGCTTTCCTCCCCCGAGACTATAGAGGATCGAACTTTCTGTACACTACAAAGGGGCTCCTCTGGCTCATAGGCCTAACTTGCATTTGCCAAGTACTCTCACCTCACCCTTTAATTTTTGTACAGAGTGTCAATTGAGTTTGACACCTTATTGCCGTGTCCTTACTGTTGTTACCTGTCCTGTATTTCTCGAGTGTTAGAAACATCACACATACCAGTGTATTTTCTCTTTGTGGGGGACAGTGCTGGGGATCGCTTCACCTCCATCTCCTCTGCAGTAACTCTCATGATGGCAAATGACATTTATTTCTGTCCTCTTAGAGCATCAAAAGGGAAACTTATTGACCTACTTAGGTTTATTAACTTCTCAAGCACAGTTTTAAAAATTTCAGCCCTGTTGGGTATAATTGCAAACATCTGTAATCCCAGCACTTTGGGGGTCTGAGCCAGGAGGGTCCCAAGTGTGAGCTGACCCTGGCTAACTTAGTGACTTAGAAAGACCCTGTCTCAAAGTAAAAAGTTAACAACAACAAAAAAAGGGCTGAAGTTATAGCTCAGTGCAAAGGCTCTGGGTTCAGTCTCCAGTAGCACCAAAAGCCAAAGCAAAGCATACCATAAAACTAAAAACTTCAATCTAGAATAAAGAAAGAATCCTTGAATCTGGCTTCTGACTTCTTTTCCTCCCCCAATTGCCTGTTCCTTTCTTGTCTTCCTTTCCAGTTTCTGGATTTCTTTATGCCATATCCTCTAAATATGCTTTGCTGTGAGCTGTAGTATAAATCCATTGTCAAAGTTCACCAGACTTGCCTTGGGATTGGTAAACAGCATTTTGGAATTTAAGAATCCATTTTATCTTTAGCAGATCTGGCTCTTAAAGTCAGGACTCTCTCTATAAAATAAAAGTAAAAAACTTATCTTTTCAATCAAGTTGATTAGGGACTTCATGTTCCCCTGATTCCCCAAATGCCGTTGTTTCAAAGCATGAGAAGCATAAACAATCACAGTTTAAATGAAATGAATAAGCTTATGCCTAAAGCTTATGCTTATGTATTGTTGCAATAATAGTAGTGTTCCAAATTTATGTATGTATGTGTATAAAGTTCTGTATCCATTATCATCTTCCATTCCAGTGGTAGAAATAACTTACTACATTCACAGGGTTTTATAAATACAACATACATGGAATAACTTCATAAAAATACAGAGCAAGATTTATAAATCTATAGCAGGAACAGTAGTCTTTAATACAAAGCTTTCATTTTCAAGAAGAACAAGTCTCCATGGAAAGAAAAAATGATACATTCTGATATAACTGTAACTGGAAGCAAATTTAAACAATGTAGGATATGACACTAAAGAGTAAGTTATATTATCCCCAGAAAAGGCATGCAAGCTTGACTAGATGGAAGAAGGACATGGAAGTGACATGATCATAGATTAAGTCAGTTTCTAAGGAAAAAAAAAACCTCCCCTAATTGCTCTCTGAGTGGGAGAATTGATGAGCTTGGAGGTATTGATGAGCAAGGTAAACATTTTCAGCAATTCTGGAAGTGCGATAGGAAACCAATAACCCTACCTGGAAGCTGCACATGAACCACTGTATCTTTGACAGGCTGGCAATGGGTGAGCTCGGTGACTACAACTGTGTATGAGTTGGCCCTGTAGTGTCCCAATCGGACATATGTTATCAATTCTCTCTAATTCTCAGATCTCCTTGGCCCCTGGACATATGAAGGGAGCATCTCCCAGCCTTCTTGCAATCGGCATACTGTGTCTCAACTTGGTTAATAAAATAAGATCGGAAGTATCTTAGTTCTGTTGTCATAATATTCTTGGAAATATGAGACTTGAATAAATGAAATTATATAAAGTTAAAGACTGTCTTTCAGCCTACTTTGAAATGTAACTGTGTTGGGGTGGGCAAGCATGAGGATGGAATGGGTTATTGTCAAAGTTCTAGCTTTTGTTTTGAGTGCTGGGTTTGCAAGTGGTGATTTTATTATTTAAAAAATTACTAAGTAAATAGAAGCAAGGTCATGCATGAAGAAAGAAGAGTGCGGCCTGAGCCAAGGTTTGTTTTCAATCCATTTTAAAAGATGGAAGTGAAATTTTGAAATCCTAATTTTTTTAAAATTTAAAAATGACTCTCAAATTCATATGGAAGAATAAATGGGTTGGAAAGGCAAGGGGAAAAATGAGAAAAGGAGAATAAAGGGAAAATTAGGCACTATCAGATTCTGAAAACTTCAGATATATCATTTTAATGAAACACTCTGCCTCTTGGAAGGAAGAGCCAGAGCCTAGCGTAAGCCCACGCTGCTGTAGATTCATGAGTGGCATCCTTTCGTATTACTGTGCTGAGGATGAAGGAAAGGTAGTCACTGTTCACCCTTCTGCACTGAGGAAAGATGAGTACAGTGCTTATCCTCCTGCCTTTGACCTGACTCATCCACGGATATGGATATATGTGTCTTTTCAGGCTGTGTCATCATCACCTTCTGCTACAGAGACCACAGAGTGTTTTGACCCAGTATCTATTCTTTCTTTCGGCCTTGATCATGTTGGGCATTGTCAAAGAAGTGGAAGTGTGTAAATTCTGGGAAATTTTCATAAAAGACAGCTGGTGTATGTCCTTTGGCCTTTCTGTCCCTTCCTTCTTCCTGGTGCTTAAAATAAAGAGGTAAGGCATTTGGAAGCATAGTGGGTGGGAAACCCTCGGACCTCTGTGGGGTGCTGGGCCTCTAGGGAGCCGCTGTCCTGGGTGTGGGCTGCATGCTCCAATACACTTGGGCATTTAAGCTTCTGTGTGAGGGTGAATATATGCAGTCGGATCCAATCCAAACTGACACGCGTTCCTCCTTTTGGCTGTGTCAAGCAATTTCAAAAATCAGAAGTCATAAACTGGCAGCAGAATTTTAAGCAGGACTCTAACGTAGTAGTGGGGAAGATTCTTTCTCCTGTGCTATGGAAACATTGAATTTCCTAAGACACACATCCATTACATTTTATGAAAGGATATTTGAAAAATTACCTCTTCCAAACCATATTCTTCCATCCCTAGAAGTTTAAAATTCCTTATACTAGTACTACACAGGGAAAACTTCATATTTAAAAATATAAAAGATGGAGCATTAATAAAAAAGGTCCTCGAGGATTAATTAATATAATTGTTAAAGCTGCAACCCTAAAGTGTGTTTGATGAGGTATAAACTGTTTAAATCACAGTGAGGCACAGAGAAGTAGGCCAATTTCTAAATATTTGCACCTCAGCTGTATTTTTGAAAATTGGTGTTACTTAAAGCATGAAATAATATCATCTAGTTCTTCTTTATAGATTACTACCCTGAAAGACAGATACCCTCATTATACTTAAATCTTGTCTTTTGCACACTGCTGTGAATAGACTGATAATAAAATTTCCTAACTCTAAACTAACTGCCTATGCACATTAATTGCTTCTGCTAATTCTGTGTCTTGCATATATTGAAGGAGTCTGCACATATTCAAGAGAAAGTTAAGAGTGAGCTATTTACTTCTGTGATCTAGAGAGGCTTCAAGAGTCTCTTTAAGCTTTATTTTAACCTGCAATGAATGGCAAGACCAGAAATTACATGAATGTAGGGAACAGGGAAAGGGGACGTTACTAGAACCTCTGCAGTGAGTCCTAGTCTCCTGCGAGCCACGGCAGCACAAGGCGAATTACAGGAAAGGTAGAAAAATGAGACTGAGAAGAAGCTGAGCTTTGGTCTGATCAGTGCTGCTCTGGCCGGCAAAGACGAAAGCCCCCAGCTTACCGCACCTTTTATTCAGTACATCGGGAGAAACAAATGTAACAAATGACTTGCAGAGAGTTCAGTACATCCTGCATAAATAAGATGAAACAATCCAAGAACAAGGAGGAACTAAGTAGATGTTTGTTCCTCCTAGGATGTTTTCAGCTCCCAGGATGTTTCTTGTCCTGGAGAATCACAGACAGCATCACCGGATCATTGAGGTCTCAGTTGTGACCGGAGGCCAAAGTGGAATTGTCTCGGAATTCCATAGCTGGGCTGTAGGCAGGAGAACTAAGCTAACCAAATGATTTTTTCCCTAAAATTATGTAGCATTGCTCCCGACACGAGAAGTGTTTTGTTCCTTCAAAGGCTTATGAGACTGGAATGCTTCTTCCCATTTTTCAATCTCCAATCCCATTACACACACACTTACATGGTGGATCAAAATATTTGAACATAAATCTATTCTTACCTTTTACTTTTGCTCACTTACAAGACACCGACTGCTAAAATTTCCTCTTCTTCACCCTCTGAGGATAGTTCTGGTTTTGGTACATAGATTTCTTAAATTTGTGGACTCAAGAAGGAAGAGATAGGAGCAGGACCAATACTATGAAAGACTATGGCATAGGTGAAAGGAGATGGAAAATAAGAGAGAGGCTATGAGTAAACTTCACAATGTGAAATAAGGGTAAAGACAATTATTTTGAGATTACTTTGTTGGTAGCTGGGTTGCATAATTTTGAATTGTTATTCTTAGAGTCTAATAAAGATATTATATTAAAGCCTCATAAGTCTTTAACAGGGTCTTCTAAATTAGACCCATATTTTTCTCAGTGATTGACAACCCACGAACAAACACAAAAGTTTCACGACTCTCCTACTTCCAGGACTCTAGCATGGTCTTGTAGGGTATAGGTGAAAATTAGGGAGGTATCCGTATTTTCCATGAGCAAAGGTGATTTTTGTGAAACTTCACTTTCTGTAAACTGTGTTATGAAATCAGTAAAATGATTTTTTTTAAAGCATATAGGCATAAAGCTGCAACCCCAGTACTCTGGCAGGCTGATGAAGGAAGATTGAAAGTTGAAGCCTTCGAAACCTTGTCTCAAAATAAAAAAGAAAGAGGGCTGGGGACATAGGTCACTGTGAAGGTTCTGGGTTCGAGCCCCAGTACCACAAAGAGCATAGAGTGTCTGATAATATATTGAACATATGACCTCTCATGCCAAGAGGTTGGGCCTCCCCTTCCTATCACTCTTACCTCAAGGGCAGAATGCTGCTCCCGGTCGGAAGGGAGGGCTGGCGGGGGGTGGGGGTGGGGTCGTCCCTGACACCCTGTGATCAGAGAACAGCACAGTCCACTCAAGGGCAGTGCTGCACAGACTTGGGGGACCCTGGGAGACAAGATGGGAGGCAGGTGGTTAACTCTTGAGAGGAGAGCTCAGGAGGACACTCGCTGGGGCGGTCTCATCGGTACCGAAGGTTTTGCTAGTAGCTATCGCCCACGCGAAAAGATTGTTCTATCTTTGGCATGCCGAAGAGTTCCTCAGAAGTACATGGGTATAACTTCCTAAGGTCAGCATTGCTGCTGAGTTGGAAACTGCTAAGCTGGTTCTTTCTATGTGCATTTGAATTACATACCTCCTCCTTTGGAAAAAATAAAATAGTTACTTCATTTTTTATGGCTAGTCAATGTTGCTTTGTGAGAAAATGTTTCTAAAGCCACTACAAAAGCATTTATTTACAACGGAGTAGTACTCTGCCATAAAGAGGAATAAACTTCAGTCAGTTGTAGGAAAATGGATGTACCTTGAGACCATAATGTTAAGTGAAATAAATCAGACAAAATGGCTTAAATATTGTATAATTTCTCTTATGAGCACAATGGTAAGTGAAATAAACCAGACAAACAGCTTAAATATTGTATAATTTCTCCTATGTGATAAACTCAAAATATAAATATAAGAGGAAAATAAAAGATAGAAGTAGGGAGACATCTTTTTTCAAATGGGAAGGGGATTAAGAGGTGGAAGGGGGCGCTGGCACCGAGGATTTAGCTCAGTGGCTCTGCCGCCTGCCTCGCAAGTGCAAGGTCCTGAGTTCGATCTCTGGTACCAAAAAAAAAAAAAAAAAAGAAAGAAAGATGGAGGGGGAAGGGAGGAGAGGTAAAGAGGATGAAAAAAGAATTGACATGCGTTATGTACATGTACCAACTCCTCACAAAGAATGTAATCATTATGTGCTACAACATGTACTAATAAGAAATAAAAACAAAAAAGATGGTCGAAAAAAAGCACATCTTAAATTTAAAAATTTAGTCTGAAAGATTTCTTTTTCCTTCTATATGTTCTCTCAGCAGTGAGGTTTAAAGAGTACTTATTAGGAGACAATGCTGTGCTTGCTGTTGGAGGTACAGTGTTGACTAGAAGCCTATGTGCAGAAATAACTTTAATATGCAAATATTATAATTATTTCACAATTTCTTTTTCTATTAGAAAAATTTTAACATTGTTTCATGAATATTCAGTGTCTTAACTCAGCACTAGAGGGAGCAACATTGTAGAATAAAACGCTATGAATTTGTGAGCTTTGTAACAGTTACAGAAATATTGAAAATTACAACATTTCAGAAAGAATGGCTATGTGGTGGGTAAGCTTGATTGCATCATCTTGATTGGCTTGGAAATCATCCGGGGTATTGGTGGTGCACATTTCTGGGTGGGTCATGGAGGCGTGGCCTTGAGTGTTATATCTGGTCTCTCTCACTTTCATCTAGGATGCTGCTCCCCTGTTTTGCTTCTCAGCCACCATGAACCAACCATCTTTGTTCTGCTACACCGTTCTGCCATGATGTTTCTGCCCTGGAGCCACTTGACCATGAACTGAATCCCCAGAACCTGTGAGCTGAATTAAACCTCTCCTCCTTCAAGTGTGGGTATTGGGTACTGTGTCCCAGCCATGAGAAAGCTAACTACCACAGGCTGACGGGCAGTAGGATGGCTAACAGCCAGCCAGTGATCACTCAGTATTGCACCTTCTCAGTAAGGTTGAGTGGTGAAAGTTGAGGATGCTGCTTTGGTCAGCTGAAGTCTTTCTGAGGAAATTTTTTCCAAGATTAAGACTTAAAGCGGTATCCAGGAAGCTATGGCAGAGTCACTCTCAAGTCTTCTTTGCTAAGTGTTGCTGATGATCTAGAATAAGGAAGAACAAGTTGGTAGAACAGTTCTTGGCCTCAAATTATACAATTTTGACCTGCTATCAAGAAGCAGATTCCTGAAAACAATATACTTTTGGAATGAATGATAATTATATAATGCAGAAAGCTTACTGTGTTATTTCCTGGTGAGAATATTTTTCTTTGACAATTTCAAGAAAGTCTGAATGGAACTTTTAGTGAAATTAATTTGAATGAAAGACAAAAAGTTGCAACACTGAGAAGAGATAATAACTGAGATGTACTACCTGACCTTAAGCTTTGAATATATTGTCATTCATACTTCACTATGACCCTAATAAGGTAGATGGTTCCATATTTCAAATCAAGAAATAGGCTCAGTGTGAACCAAGTGTTATACCAATAATCAACTGCTTGATCACCACACTATAATATATTTATATGTTAATAAGATCACATTTGATGTAAACCACGGTTGGTATGGTTTAGATTTGATTTGACTGTGACCCTCAAAGGTATGTCTGCTAGAAGCTTGGTTCCCAATATGGCACTGTTGAGATAGTATAAATAGTATGGCACTGTTGAGATAGTATAAACTTTCTAGAGTTTGGGCTGAGTGGAAGGTAGGTAGGCCATGGCGGGGGGCACTGGGTTTTTTTCATATTTAATTTTATTGATACATTTGGATATACATAATGATCACATTCATTATAGGGAATTTGTACCTTTACATGGTGTATCTTGATTCCTTTTTTTCCCCATTCCCTTTCTCTTTCTTCAACCCTCTTCCCCTTCCTTATTTACAAAAGCCCTGTTTCCATTATTTCCTTCTTTTCTCATTTTTTCTTTTTCCTTCCTTCCTTTCCCCCTCTCCCCTCTTTAGTTCACCCTTCCTATTGAATGATTTTTTCTTATTTCATATTGTCTATTATGCCTTTTGGTTCCTACTTACATTTTCAATTTCTTATACCAGAGAGACAATGCAATATTTACACATGTGTGTCTAATTTACTTCACTTAAGAGTATAGCTTCAAGGTGCATCCATTTAGCTATAAATGTCTCAAATTTATCTTTCTTTGTGGCTGAAAAGTACTCCATTGTATAGAAAAATATCTTTTTTTATCCATTCATTGGTTGATGGGCAATTGGGTTGCTTCCAATATTTAGCTTTTACAAACTGTGTCACTATAAACATGGGTGTGCATATATCATTATGGTATGATGATTTTAGTTCTTTTGGGAAGATACCCAGCAGGGGAATAGCTGCGTCAAAGGAGACTTCTAATCCTAGTTTTTTGAAGAATCTCCACACTGATTTTCACAATGATTGCACCAGTCTGCACTCCCACCAAAAGTGGAGCGGGGTTCTTTTTCCCCCATCCCTGCCTATATTTATTGTCATCTGTGACAAACCAACAGCCAACATCATACTAAATGTACAAAAACTAAAAGCTTTCTCTCTAAAATCAGGAACAAGACAAGGATGTCCACTGTCATCACTGTTATTCAATATAGTTCTGGAAATATTAGTCAGAGTAATTAGACAAGAGAAAAAATAAAAGGAATAAGGATAGGAAAGGAAGAAATTAAACTATCATTATTTGCAGATGACATAATATTCTGCATAGAAGACCCCAAAAACTCCACCAAAAGACTTGTAGATTTAATAACCAAATTTAGTAGTGTAGCTGGATATAACATCAACACTCAAAAATCAATAGCTTTCCTCTACATAAACAACAAACTTACTGAGAGAAATTAGGGAAACAAGACCTTTCACAATAACATTGGAAAAAATGAAATACCTAGGAATCACTCTAATGAAGGAAGTAACTAAATAACTACAGTACTCTGAAAAAGGAGATCAAAGAGGATATTAGAAAATGGAAAGACATCCCTTGCTCTTGGGTAGAAAGAACCAATGTAGTGGAAATGGCCATACTTCTAAAATTGTTAGGCAGATTTAATGCAATCCTGATCAAAATCCCAGGGGGACTGCTTTTTAGAAGGTATTAATGTAGCTCTCTTGGGTCCCAGTTAGTTGCTGCAAGAATGGGTTGTTATATAAAAAGCAATTGTGGTCCCTGAATCCCTCTGGATTCCTGTATCACCATGTGATCTCTTCCACACATATTTTATATTAGCTTTCTTATTTGGGGGAAAACAACCTGACATTCACAATTTAAATGAGGAGAGGTTTATGTGTCTCAGTTCCAGTGGATTCAGTCTATGGTCTGCTGGCTCCAAAGTATGAACATCATGGTAAAAGACATGGGGGAACAAAGCTGCTTAGTTCATGGCGGCAGAAGCGCAGCGGAGGAACAGTGCCAGAGAGGAAGGAGCCAGGCACCATATCTAGTACCCAATGTCAACGTCTCTGTGACCCACCCAGAAGTGTGCTCCACCAATCCCCTGGGCAACTCGTAAGCCAATCAAGTTGACAGTTAAGCTTAACCAGTATTGTGATCCCATCCATCATGAGGTCCTCAGTAAATGGCAAGAAGATAAAGCCACCTGATTTTGGACTTTTTTAGTTTCCAAAGCAGTGATCTATGTAAACTTCTTTTCTTTATACATTACCCATCCTCAGATACTTTGTTATAGCAAGAGAAAACAAACAAATATGAGAGTTAATTTTTAAAAAACTTTAATATAAACACCTAAAAGGGTATATTATCTAAGAAAATATAATTTTTGACTCTTGACACATGGTAGAAAAACATATAGTTCTTCAAAAGTAAATGATACATCTTCTTATAAATGAATAAATGCATAAAAGTTTAGATTGTATTATTTCTGGCTTTTAAAAGTGGTGGTTTTCATATACCTTTTGTGTTTAGTTAATAAAGGGAAGTACTTATTTTGGGAGGTCATTAAAACTCTATAAAGTTCTTGTACCTATTCGGGTGGTGTTGATGTTACTTTCTTCAGGTTGTTTCATAGCATGAATGTGTTGACATGGGCGGGAGAATGTGATGTTTCCCTTTTCAGGTAGTCAGCTACTCTGGTGTTACTGCCTGGTGCGCAGGACTGGCTAGACTCAGCTGAGAACAAAAGGCACTGTGAGTTCTCCTTTTAGGAACCAAGAATATGTCTTGTTCCCCACACCTATAGTATGGGACACCCTACCACCGGGTGTAGAAAGTGGTGGGTTTGCATAAAACCCTGAAGGGAAAGAAAGGTGCTCATCTTCTTGAAAGCACAGATTCTGAAGCATATATCTGCCCCTCACTCCTATACTGGAGGAGGCATCAGGTTTACATATTCTGCAATCTGAGGGTTCCAAAAATTGAAGAATGCCTTTGACTTTTTATCTGGAGATTTCTGAAGGTGAGAACCCTACTGATGAGGGGAACCAGTGAAGCAAGGTGGTAACAAGAAGCACACAGTGTTCAACGAGAAGACATTAGTGTGCCAGTGAAGGGTAGGCATGGTGGCTGTCCAGTCCCAGATCCTCCAGGGCATGAAGCTCATCCTTACGCACAGAGTTGACCAAAAGGACAGGAGCCTCTTAGATTGCTGCTCAACAGAACATACACACAGAAGAGTGTGTGTGCACTGATCATGAGGGACATGGACACTGGCTGAGAAATCCCATATGCCACCCACATGAAGAACCCCAACATCAGTGGGGATAACTGACAGCATACGATCTGGTTGAGAGCAGGGACTTCTTCTTCTTCTCCCTTTGAAAACAC
The DNA here is from genome assembly GCF_000247695.1 of Heterocephalus glaber. Next base: position 16,766,651 of record NW_004624752.1, read on the forward strand.
GTGACCTTGACTTTGACCAGGGCATCTGGTTCCAGAGGTCAGCCCAGGGGATGGTATCAGTGGCAGAAGCCTGTAGGAGAAACAGGATTGGAGGTGGGCAGAGAAAATCAGTGAGTTGGAGAAGGGCATTATGGGAAGAGGTCTTAGAGGTAGACAGTACTTGTTTCTATGTAATTAGGTGACAAGACTCGGTGAGTGGGACTGAATTCATCACGAAGGACTGATGCATCTTGGGTAGTGGTTAGGAGCACAGGCCGTGGGGTCAACCCACCGTGTTTGGTGCTGGATACTCCATTTCCTGGCTGTGTGACCCTGAACAATTAATAACAACAAGGGTTTTTGAAGCAGTTAAATGGGTTAGAACTGTATAAGAAATGTTCAATACGTGTCAAATGTGATGATAATTGTAATGATGACAAGTTTAATATCCAAGTACAAGTGAGCTTGACACCAATTATGGGAAATTAAAATTTATATATAACTGATTTCAATGCTTGATCTACACCCATTTCTTTCTTTCTGTCCCTCCATCCCTCTGTGCCTCCCGCCATCCCTCCTCTCTCTCTCTCTTTCTCTCTCTGCCTTTCCTTTGGATTGAATCCAGGGCCTTTTCAAGTAGCTAATTTAACCAGGCTGGACTCAAACTTGTGACCCTCTTACCTCAGCGTCCTAGAGTGCTGGGGTGACAGGCATGCACCACCATGCCTAGTTTGATCTATACCTTTTTCAAGGTTTATGTAAATCATGATATAAAAATGATTATTAATGAAATTTCATTTACCAAATGCAGCCTTAAAATGTTATATGTAGCTGGGCATGGTGGCACATGCCTGTCATCCCAGCACTCAGGAGGCTGAGGCAGGAGGATCGCCTCGAGTTTGAGGCCAGCCTGGGCTACATAGTGAGTTCTGGGCCAGCCTGAACTACAAAGGGAGACCTTGCCTCAAAAAACCAAAAAAAAAAAGTTATATGTTAACTAAAACCAAGCTCATAAAAGTAAGTAATTATAAACATAGAGTTGCTTTCAGACAAAACAATATTTGTAAGATGAAGTGATCGCTCTTTTGCATGGAAACAAGACTCTTCAGATTTGGTCCTTGTCTGATCATCTGACCTCTTATTCTTTCTCTTGCCTTTGTTCTACTGGACACACACACACACACACACACACACACACACACCCATACACTTGCTGCAGGGATTCATTCTTTCAACAAATATTTCCTGCTTAAAATGCTATTACATGCCCATGGCATAAAGCAACAAACAAGATAGACAATGATAAAAGTTACTGGGTACTAAAACATACTTTACAATAGGAGATAGTTTTGTCTGTTTGCTTTGCTCTCGTTTCCCTAGTGCCTAGGACATTGCCAGGAACATAACTGATGTTCAATAAACACTTCTTTTCCTGTACTGGTGACTAAATCCTGGGCCTTCTCACTGAGCTACCTCCCCAGCCCATTTTTAAATTGTTTATTTTGAGACAAGGTCTTGCTAAATTGCAAAGTTGTCCAGGGTGGGCTCCAACTTTTGATCCTCTTGCCCAAGGGTCCCAGAGTGCTAGGATGACAGCTGTGTGTTACCGTGGCCCCTTTCAATAAACACTGTTTTGATGCAAACATGAATGCCATGAAGATGCTTTTGGAATGCAAGGCAGAAGTCTTCTAGAGAGAAGAGCAAGTTCAAAGATGCTCTTGAGGTTCTTCATCTTAAGACTGGAGATCTGGGGGAACACAAAGAAAACCAAGAAAACAAGAAGGGTAGCGGGAAATGGGCTTAGTCAGGAGGACTTGGTAGATTCTTGCATGTAGGAGAGTAGGAAGCCATTGAAGTTAGAAGGAAATATGCACTTGCCTTGTTATAAATTATAATGTCTTATAATATCTTTATCTTATTAGTTATTTTTCCTATTTTTGTTACATTGTCCTGTTTGAATCCTACTTCACTCCTTTTTTTAATTCCTGATGTTGTTGCTTACTCATTTAAAATATTTTCGCATCTTTAATTATGAATATACACTATAAAATTCATTGAAGTGCTGCTTTAACTTTATCCTATAATATGTAATAATATGTAGTGCTATATATAACTATTTTTAAAAACATAAAATATATTTAAAAATTTTAAATCAGATTTCTTCTTTGACAATTTAATTTTTAAGGAGTGTGTTTTCAAATTCCCAAACATGTGGGCTGTTGGTTATCTTGTTTTAGTTTTCTTATGAGGGTCTATATCATGTCAATTTGGTGGTATTTGTTGAGCCTTACTGTGAAGCCTAGTGTGTTAGTCAGCTTTCTCATCACTGAGGCACAATACCCACCATGGATAACCTAAGGGAGGAGAGGTTTAATTTACTCAAGTTTAATTTGCTTAAGTTGGCTGGCACTCAGGCGGAGATATTGCGGCAGAAGTGCCTTGAGGAAGACCTAGATCATGGCTGCTGGGAAATAGAGCAGGGGAGAGGCCAGCACAAAGGGGTGAGGGACCAGCCACACACCCCAAGGCCACACCTCCGTGACGCACCCAGACACATCTAGAAGTCTGCTTCACCCATCCACAGGGTGAACTCCAAAGCCCATGAAATTGACACTTCACCTTAACCACCACACCTATGGTATGAGGTGATTTTTGCACATATTCCACGTGAACTTTGGAATAATGGTGCTTTTTCTTCTAATTATTAGGAGTAAGTCTCTGCATAATATATCAAGTATGTTGACTGTGTTGTTCAAATCACTTCCGTCTTTAGTGATTTGTCATCTGCTCTATCAGTTAAAGAACAAACAGTCCTGAAGTTTAGAATCACGGTTGTAGACTTCTCACTGTCTCCTAGTCGTCATGTCAGGTTTTGCTTTTGATATTATTGTAATTCATAGATATTGTTAGGGTGTAAACAAGTTCGGAATTAACAGATTTTCCTGACAAATCACTCCTTTTATCACCATATAACAACCCTTTGAAAATAAAACAGCGCTTCCTTCCACCAGATTGTACATTTTGTCTGTTACCATTATATTAACTGGCACTACCTACCTCATTCTGTTTTTCTGTATCTCATATTTTATTTTGTGTCCTTTCTTCTCTATTCTTATTGGATAAAACTTATTTTTCAAATCTCCTTTTACTCTCTTTTTCTTATGGTATGTGAGAATACCTTTGTTTTTTTTTGCTTTCAGTAGATAAATCTACAGTGTTCAGAATCGATCTCTGTGGTATCTTTCTTTTTAAACAATATCTAATAGACTGCATTATCTTCTCTGTTCTTTACCTGTCATCTTCTGAAACTCATCTTGCTTTTAAAGTTCCACATCCCCAAATTCAGCTCTTTTTTTTCAGTGTGGGGGATTGAAGCCTCAGACATGCTAAGCAAGTCCTCTACTGCCAAGGGAACCCCTCCACCTCAAATTAAGCATTTTTATTCTGGGGACCATTGGTTCTTTTTATTTTTATTTATTTTTTATTTTTTGCTTAAATTCTTTATTAGTACGTTTTAGGTATACAATACATTTACATTTATCATTGGGTGTTTGTACCTGTACATGATGTATCTTGGTTCTTATTTTTTCCCCGTTCCCTGTGCGCCCTTCACCCCCTCCACCCTTCCCTATTTACATAGACTTCGTTACCATTTTTTTTTCTTTTCTCCATTGGTTCTTTTTAGATGATGATAATTTATATGTTTGCCTATTTTTGTTGTTGTTGTTCCACATTGTTTCTTGCCTCTCGGGCCTTCTTTCTGAGGTCAATTTATTTCTTTAGTGAAAATTTATTATTGCATCATGAAATCTTGTAGTCATCAATTTTATTTTATCCTCTTTGAGTATACTTAGATTTTGGTGAATTATTTTCTACTTTCATGATATATTGCATCTCTTCTTGACTCTGTTATTGTTGTTGATAACATACTCCTGCTCATCTAATCCTTGTTTCTTTGTCAATCATCTGTCTTTTCTGTCTGGTTGCTTTTAAGATATCCTTTCCACTGTTTTGTGGTGCAACATCTTTTTCATATGTACTTAATGTTTATTTACCCAATACAGAAACTGTGCTACTTCCTGCCTTTTATAACTTCTTTAAACTACTTGGGCATATTGCTTTGAATATTCCCTCTCCTGGCTTTTCTACTCTTTTATCGGGACTCCTATTATACCTAAGTCAACCCTTATCATTGTATCCTGGAATCTCGAACTCTGTCATAGTTTCCATTTTTAGTTCTCTCCATCTGCATCCTTGATAGTTTCCTGGATAATTTATGTATTCTGTCAAGTTTAGGGGAAACTGACGAGGGAGGGGCTGGGGGGAGACAGAGAAGGGGGGCAAAAAAGCCAGGGTGTGATCTCAGGCATTTCTGCTGGTCCTGCAGGGGACCCTCAGAGTTAAAACTGAGGCAAGAGAGCTGATGAAAGGTAGGGTGATGTGTCTTGGAGGGCGGTTTTCTGAAAAAGGTGCCGACTGTTGGATGGAAAAGCAGATCCCAGGGGGAATCCACCCCCACTTCCAAAGAAAACAAACAAACAAACAAACAAAAAAGGTGAAAAAGGGTCCAGGGTAATTGAGTGACACATTGGACACTGACCTTACCATGACAACTTCTCCCCTTTTGCACTTGATTCTGCCACATGCTTAAGACTTTAACTGACTGAGTACCAATATTTATGTTTGTTACTGAACTTGAAGATTTTCTGACACCATGTGGGTTTTTATCTTAACCTGTGGAGAGTATAGACCAAAGGAGCCAAATGCTGTTTAACGCATCTTTTCACCCAAACTACAGGGCTGTTGAGCCTTTTTTTTTAACTTTCCATGAAGGGTGCATGTTATGGCTTAGATCTAAAATGTCCCCCAAAAGTCTCATTGTTTGGAAGGTGATTGGATAATGGAAGTACTGTGCTTGTCAGTAGATTGATTCACTGAATGTGCTGGTGTAGGACGGGTTGTACTCAGAGGAGGCAGGTCACCAGGTGTGGAATACACAAGGATATATTCTTGTTCCTGACTCCCCCGCCTTTAATCTCCGCCTCCCGGCTACCATGACAGAAGCAGCTTTCCTCTGCCATGACTTCCATCATGCTGTTTCTACCTTGCAGACAGCGACCATTGCCTGAGTCCTCTGAAACTGTGAGCCAAAGTAAACCCCTCTTCAAGATGCCAGTGCCTGCTATTCTGTCCCAGTGACAGGAAAGTGACTAGTACAGTGCAGATCTTCCCAGAAAGGACTTTAACCCAGGTGTCAGTTTCAAACCTTCAACCCTTGTCCCCTGAAAGGACTAAAATCCAATCCAGAAATTAGCTGCTTTAATTACCCCACAGCCCTCTCATACTGCCTCTTAAGTGCCTCAGTGTAAACTCTACACTTACAACTCTTTGATTTTAACATTTAGATCTTTTCCATGAACTCATGTATGCAATCAGTCTCTTTTGTTTGTTTTTAATTCACATTTTCTAGGAATTTGTATTGTGAAAGTTTTTCACAAAAGCTTTTCTGTCATCTTATAGAAACCAGAAGTCCCACGTAATTTTTATCTGTCCTTTTAATTATGACAGTATAAGTGCCTGTGAGTTTTATCCTTCACAAATTGGGCCTAGTAAATTATAAACAATTGAAAAATATTTGTCAAATAAATGGCTAAGTAAATATCTAATTTGAGAATGCAAATACTATTTAATAGTCCAAGTTAATAGTCCAAATTTGAAACCACAAAGATTTTAAAGGTATGCAGTACAATTACATATTAGTAACCATGGTATAGTTCCTTGTATAAAACACAGGTCACTAGTCACCAGTTTAACATTGAGTTGAAGATAAAATGTGTTTTGATACTTCACTACTTGCATTCATTAGTTAATACATTCACCTTTGTGCAAGCTCTTTGGTCATCAATACATTTTAAATAATCACATGGGATGACTGTATTTTTTTAAACCTTCCTTATTGTAGTAAATAGCTCAATTTCAAAAATTTCAGTCTAAAATTTGAAACAGTTTTTACTCCTTTTCCCTGTTATTTCACATCAGTTTGTTTCCAAGTCATGCTGAGTCTACTTCCAAGAGTCCTCTCCCTTCTATCACTCATCTCTATTCTTGTTGCCTCTACTCTGGTCCATGAGAACCAAGAACGAGTCCAGTGGCTGATAGATGTTTCTGCAGCTACCAAAACCTCTTTCCCTTCATTCAAAATGGAGATTCCTATGAGCTTACCATACTTAAAGCACAGTTTTGATCGTGTCATTTTCTTGTTTAGAAATCTTCATTTTTTATTTCCTAATAAAATAGTAAACTCCTTAGTCTGCTTTTAACATTTCCTTTGGTTTAGATCTAACACAAAAGCACACTTTTGTCTCTTCTCTCAGATGAGTTTTTTTTGTGTGTGTGTGTGGGGGGGTAGGGATTTAAAATTAATACTGGAAGTAAGATTCTTATTCTCTTAGACTTGATTTGGACACAGGCCATCTTGAGTGAACTTTAAATGGACTTAAATTTTGAGGTCAGTGATGCAGGAAAGCTGGAGAGAGAGTGTAGTAATCACTGGGAGATCAAAGAGTTCCAGGAACTAAAGTGGAGAAAAGTTGATATCCTCAAGAAGAATAAACAGGAAGAACATATCACCACCATAGCCAGGAGACAAAGTGAGAAGCCTTGTATGTTCTCTGACCTACCAATGTATTTTATTTCAGTAGCAAGGATGGAATTGGTAGGAAAACTCTCTCTTATGTACTCTTTTCTTCCTAAGAAATAATAAGTTTTCTAAAATAGCTGGAGAAGCAACTGAAATATGACTTTATTTTTATTTTATTCCAAAGAAACTGAAAAATCTCTATATGCTGAATGAATGACAGGAAATGAGACTAAATTCTTATATTTTCATTTTTGTCCAGTAGTACTAAATATTCCAATTCAATATTGCCCTTTTGAAATGGTTATTAATGAAAATTAACATTGTCCTATATGGTAAAAGTCCAATTAAAGCTGTGTGAGAAACATTTAGGATTCCAGCAAATACAGCTTTTTAAAAATAGTTCAAATGCTACTGTGGAACTGACATTGAATTTTTCAAGGAATAGCTCCAAAATATTAAGTATTATTTTGACTTTCTTAAATCCAAGTACCTAGGTTAAAAACATTCTAGGTTGCTATTAGTGTGGCACAATATGAACTAAAACAAAAAGTCCTTAATACTATTTATAAGGAGTCCCATATGCTGGTTCTATCTAGTTTGGGGAGCAGACTTGTAGCAATAATGGCCATGTGTGGTATAGTAAGTCAGCTTTTCGTTGCTATAACTAAATACCTGACATACATAACTTAAAGGAGGAAGGGTTTTAGTTCTAGTATCAGTTCATGGCCAGCTGGCTCCAATGCAGAAACAGCATGGTAGAAGGGCATAGTGGAGCAAAGCTCTCTCCTCATGGTAGCCAGGAACCAGAGGGAGAGGAAAAGAGCTGAAGAGCAGAGATGAAGAACTAGACATAGTCTCCAAGGACCTCCATGTCTCACTCCTTACAAAGAAGTTGCACTTTCTAAATCCATCACCTTCCACCAATGCCTTAAATTATGAGCTCAGCAATGGATTAATCCGCTGATCCAACTGAGTCCTTACGATCCAGTAGTCTCTAAAACTGTCCACAGATACACCAGAAATGTGCTTTACTGAGTTCCCATATGTTCTTCAAACTAATCACCTTGGCAATCCAGATCACGTGGGGCCCACCATTCTTCCAGGAAGACTTCTTTTACTCTTTCTAGTGATAGGAGAAGGACTTGTTGAGAATAATTCTATTCACACTGCACATATTAGTTGTATTCTGTTCCTTGGAGCGATAGTTAAACATGACCGAGCTATAAAAATGATCAGCTGTTCAGTTCATGTCCCATATTAATTTCCCATTCCTGGGAATTGAGGAAACTCTTAAGCAAATGCAGAAGGTATCTCAGCTTCATCTGTGTAAATCTGGAAGACTAGGGGATCTGTACAACAAAGATCTGTTTTCTCTCCAAGGAGGAAATAATTCTAAGGAAAGAGATAATAGAAGTAAGCCCCCAACTTACAAACATTGGAATTTCAGACTTTCACAGATAGCAATGGACAGATAGCATAATGTTCATTATGAACATTCCTAGATGTGAACAAATCATGGAAGTAGCTCATGTGTCTGCCAGTAAAAATAGTTTATTTACTGTATTTTTTGTGTGTGTGTATGTGTTTGGTTTTTTCTTTTATGCTTTACATTGTACATTTGTGTCAAAGGTGCAGACGGATAATCCAATAATGGGCATATGAAATGAACAGACATTTCTCAGACAAAGAAGTAAAAATGGCAGATAAACACATGAAAAAATGTTCAACATCACAGGTATTTCGAGAAATGCAGATGAAAACAACACTGAGATTCAACCTCACCCCAGAAAGAATGGCTGCTATCATGAAATCAACCAATAACAAATGCTGGCGGGGCTGTGGGGAAAGAGGAACCCTGCTCCACTGCTGGTGGGAGTGTAGACTGGTGCAACCACTGTGGAAATCAGTATGGAGATACCTCAAAGAACTAGAATTGGATGTCCATTTGACCCAGCTCTTCCCCTGCTGGTTATTTTCCCCAAAGAATTAAAAGAATCATACCACAGGGATATATGTGCACCACCCATGTTCATAGCAGCACAGTTTGTAGTAGCTAAAACTTGGAAGCAGCTCAAGTGCCCTTCAACTGGAAACTGGATAAAGAAAATGTGGTTTTGTTTTATAAAATGGAGTACTACTCAGCCATAAAGAATGAGAAATTAGAGACATTTATAGCTACATGGATGCACATTGAGGCAATACTCTTAAGTGAAGTAAATAGGACACACGTGTAAATACTGAATAGTTTCTCTGTTGTGAGAAACTGAAAGTATAAATAAGGACTAAAAGGTGTAATAGATAATGTGAAATAGGAAGAAAATGGGCAAAGGGGAAGGGAAAGTGGGAGGGGTAGGGAATGGAATTTATATGAGAAAATGAAAAAAAAATGGAAACAAAGTCTTTGTAAATAGGGAGGAATGGAGGGGTGGAAGAGAGAGCAGGGGAATGGGGAAAAAGTAAGAACCAAGAGAGATTATGTAAAGGTTAGTTAGAACCAACTGGATATTACATTTGTTTAGGAAGAACTTCTGGGGTTTCTATTTCTTGAGGAATCAGTACATATTGCTATGGTTTGAATGTTCCTACAGAAGCTCATACTGAAATTCAACCCCCACTGGTAGGTATGAAGAGGTCAGACACTTAATCTGACTAAGGTATCCAGGGAAAAGACCTCTGAGAAGTCATTACAGTTAAAGGAGGGCATAAGGCTGGAGCGCTAATCCAGTGAGATTAAAAAGAAAAGGAGATACCTGAACTGGGATGCTCAGTCCCTATCACCGTGTGATGCTTTCCACCACATCGTGACCAAGCAACATGAAGCTCACAAGATGCAGCCCCTTTCACCTTGCACTTCAGTAGCCTCTAAAATTTAACTACTCATTCTGTGGTATCCTGTGAGAAGCCACAAAACATGGGGTAGGAAAATCACTGACTCCCTCCTCTCCCTTAAAATTTGTTTCCACACCTTATTCCTAAATCCAAAATGCTCTGCTGTGACTTAGGAAATGTGGGATGTATACATTCAGAAGAGTGATCTCTGGGTGGCTTTCTTTTCTTGAGCTGTCCCGGCTGTGGTACTGTTCTGCAGCAGACAGTGAGATGAGCTCCTCATAGCCCAGGGCTGTGTGTGGAGTGAAACAGCCGAGTCTCCCTCAGTAGGCTCCCTTGGTTTCTGCCTCAGTTTTTGAGCAGAAGTCAAGTTCTTAGCATGCCCTGCTACTAAAGACTGAGCACAGGAGTGTTACAAGATGGTACAAGCAAGAGCTTAGCTTTGAATATTCCGTGCTCTGGAACTCCCTGCTGGGCTGGCACAAGCCTTGCCGGGTCAATGTCATGATTAAATAGCTTCTAAAACTACTTCCTCTTCTTTCCTTTTAATATTTCCCAAGAAACTGAACTCTAAACTCTTCCTGGCATCTGGTCCCTGAAGAGTCCCATGGGAAGGGTTTTGCCTACTGTTGTCATTCCACGCAGTTCTCTCTGTGCTATGATATTCTTCTGCCCTAGAACACTTGTTCCTATGACCTATGTGGACAGTCAAGCTAGCATTGTGAAGAGACCCAGTTTGGATTCAGATTGTTCTGAATCTCAATTCCGCCCTATATTAGCAGTATGAATTTGATCAATTTGTGGATTTCAAAATGAGCCGCAATTTTCTCACCCTTCCAGTTTGGGCCTGAGCTGCAAGGGATACACCACTGTATGGAAACATGGGTGTGTGCAATGGCTATGTACAACTTAGTGCCCTCTCTAGAAGTTCTAGCAACAGAGATCCCATTTCATGCTTATTGAAGAATGCAAGCGTTTAGTTATACATACTTTAAGTTTTTCGTTTCCTTTATAAGAGGAAGTTACCACAAAGGTGTGTAAAATAAATGAAATATTTTCCTCTTCCCATTAAAAAAATTTCCCTGCACCACTGAATTTGCATGTACATTTCCCCTTTCCCCCTCAGCACCTTGTACTGCACCATCCTTGCTCCTAGAGAGCCTGGACTTCTACTAAGCTAGCACCACTCTTGTCTCTGCCTGTGCCATCATGCTTATCTACCGGGGCTTCTCCGGCCATGATGTTTTCCAGTATTTACAAGACCAGCAAAATCACTGAAAAGCTATAAGGGAGATGGAAGAGAAGATGGTCAGTAGGAAAGAGAGAAGCATTAATGACTTCCTCATTGATGGCAATACCTCTGGTGACATTCTCAGGGGGGTAGGTACCAAAAATACAATAATCAATGGTGTGAATATGGTCACAAACTAACATGTAAAGGAAACCAACTTCACAAAAGAAGCTTGAAAACTGATCAGAAAGAATAGAGACCAGAAAGAGAAAAAAATCTTTTATTACAGGGACTAAAGAACATGGCTGCACATAATAGATCGCTAATTTGAAAACTATCAGATATTTACTGGTGAAAACATGAATCAAAATGGCATGGCGGCTCTCCCGGACTACTGTGAGGACAATGTAAGCCCATATATGATTTTCTTTAAAGATGGGTTAGAAATGGGAAACCTTAACATATTTAGCAATTACTCTGAATTTACCATCCGGTGCACAACTGGCTGCTGCTTGTTATCCACACAACACTAGAATTTAGGCAAACAAGACTGATGTCATGTTGAGCTCTTCTTGATTTATTTAGAGTGGAGGCAATTTTTAATGTCATGTTTGCCATCTAGAATCAAATGCATTTAAACTCATTGGAAAGAATGCCTCTTAGTTTAAAACATTAATTAAATCCATTTTCAAGCCAGCTAGAACTTGGTTGTAGACTACTACTAAAAAGCATTGGACTGGCTTCAGAAAACTTCTACAGTGCAAACTACTTCTGGGCCTAGATTATAAAATGAAAGTCTTAATATTGAGCTGAAGTCAAAGGAAAGACAATCTTCATAATAGTACCAACATTTGAAGTAAATCCTGGTACATTTCATTACTTACAGATACAAATAGTGAACTCCAGTAGAACAAACTGAAAGAGTAAAAAAAGACCAATACACTTGGAAAATAAGGTTTTATATATTTTTTCTGACCTTTGGCTAGGTGTTGCTTTGTCATTGTTTTTATTTTCCAAAGAATATTTGGTCTTGATTTTTATAATTAACAGGTCAGTTTCAGACTTGAATTCTGTCCACTGTGCTATTTACTGTTTCTCAAAAAAAAAAAAAATTCAATCCATCTAACTTCTCCTTTGTTTTTAAAAATAATTACTTCAAGTATTTTCCCTGGGGTTTTTTAAGAAAATGGGGAAGGGACAGGAAGAGAGGGAGAATTATGGAAAGTGTTTTAAATGAATTTAGTTCTTATGCCTTTCACTTTCCTGGCTAAGTTTAAACCCACAGTCTTGACTAGAGACTAAATATAGGAAAACATCAAACAAGTAGAACTACTTTATACATGGCCATACATTCTTATATTATGTTTTGAGAAGGGATCTTTTCAATGTAGTGTGTATAATAAATAAACACTAAATAAACTAATATCTTATGGCAATGTATAGTTTGCCAAAGGCTTTCATTTTATCCTATGTTAATCTTGTATAAAAATACCAAAACGGCTGAAATGTTCCTTTCAGAGTTTTCAGAGCCTTCTTTTCACAACACAATGAAGAAGATTGAAGGGGGGAGAAATGTAGAGGGATGTTAACATAAATCTTTCTTGAAATCTTATGACAGTTGGGCCTTGGGCCTGGGGGTGTAGCTCAGTGGTATAGTGCTTGCCTAGCATGCACAAGGCCCAGGGTTCCATCCCTAGCACCCTCCAAAAAAACACCTGCGGATTATAGATCCCAAAGATATCAGACATACATGGGGCTTGTCCTCTCCTACTTTCCGGATGGATAGGAGACTCCAGAGCAGTCACAAACATGGTTGAGTAAACAGTGGATGGGAATGGAGCTACAGTACCTCTCAAACTTTACCTCTTTGCCTAGCCTGTCATCCTTCAAATTTATCAAGCACGCCAGTATTTATGCATTTTGTCCCTTCAGCTTCAAGAGACACATATCAAGCTCATCAACTGGTCTCCTTGAATCACTTTTCTCATAACATAAGATTAACAGGAAACTTTTTCAACTTTTTCCCTTTGGAAGGACTCTATTTCTTCAAAACTCCTCTTCTGAAATCATCTTATATTCACTAATTCCTGACTCTTTTCTGACTTTGTAGGCCAGGAGACTTTGAGAATTATCTAACTGTTTTTTCCACCTTGTTTTTGCAAATCCGACTGGGTGTTCTAGCTCACTTGGGTATCTGCTAACTGTTGGTCTGAGTCAAAACTTCTATTTTAATAGCCTGTTACAAAATGTTTTGAGGCAACAGGGGCACACGTGCTTTTTTTACACAGGTCAGTATGTGCTGTGAGAGCTGATCTTCTACCCAAATTATTGGGCCACACTTCGAAATTCATCCCTAATATTTCTTCTCATGAGATCATCACTGAAGATTTTTGAGTATCAATTTATATTATATTAACTAATATATTATATATTAACTAATTAGTATATTAACTAATGTATTATATATATTATATTAACTAATAAGATAAAATTCAGCAAACATTCACTTAAGATCTAATGGCAAGTCCAGACAAAGCAAAAATATTTGAAATAATTTCAAATGTTGGAAAAAAAATTTAAAAGTCATATTTGACAGTCATAAAAAATGGGACTAGGGCAACAGCGACACTTGAGGTCTTTTTTATACTTCTGGTCAGACTGCTAGCTGTTCCTTTGTCTATTTGGGCACACAGCTAGGTTATATTTTCTTGCCTCCTTTGCAGGTATATATGACTATATGGATCATTCTAACCAACGCAACGTCTGTCACTGTTGAGACAAGGCATTTAGGGTCACGTATGTCTTTTTCATATTCTGTCCCCAACATTATTTGGATCCCTTGCTCCCTCCCACTCCCAGACATTCTGGTTAAATTTATATGGTGTACAACTTTGATAGGAAGGGCTGGGGATGTAGCTCAGTGTGAAAGTCCTGAGTTCAATACTCAGCACCACAAAAGAAAAAGATTCAAGATCTTTATTATGACCAAGGTCTTTCCTTCTCTGTCTCCTCTCACCTTGCTCTTCTCTGCATTTCAGCTGCTGGCCTTTATTGGCGCCTCAAAGATGTGCAGCCTTTCCCACTGCAGGGCTTTTTCTCTTGGTTTAAAGGAGGATTATCATCCCTAAATCCTTTTCCTCTTCACCTGATGTATTCCCTCTCTTCCCCCAAGCCACAGCTTAAATGCCATTTCCAGAGGAAAACCTCTCTGATTATTCCAGTCTTGGCATAATACGCTCTTATTGCACTGTGTTCTTCCCCCTTATAAATCTTAATAGAACTATAATTTAAAGTGTTTGTTATTTATTTAGTGGTTTTCTTCTTTGTTAGACTTAACGCTGTATAATATAATAGATGTATCTATCTTGCCTAATGTTATTTTTTCCCACAACATGTAAGGGACATGGAACGCACTCAATAAATATCATGGAAAGAATAAATTGATCCAAGTCTCATTATTCTTTGTTTCAAGAAACAAATGCTTTATGAGGTTTGTGCCTCATGGAACCAACTCGTTGACTTTCACTATTTTCATCAAGATCTGATGAACTGTACTTTTTCTGGCTTATGACTGCTGTTTTTTCCCAATGAATCATTAAAGATGGAAATGTACTCTTTAACTGGTTCACATTTGCAATAGAATAAAAAAAATTGTTATTACGTGACTGAGCCAAAGTAATCTCTAGTGCTTATCTAAGCATATTAAATACCCTCAGGGTTTGTTTCCCAGATTAGCCTCTCTGCTCTGGAACAACATCATGACTTTTCTTTTTTAATTTTATGTTCTTTTATACTATTTCCTAAGGAAGTTCATCTCTATTCATATCTGAATAGGAGCTCTTGAGCACTTAGTGTTATATGCATGTATAGGAACCTTATTTCCAGATTTCCAAGATATATAATAATGAAGAAATAGAGCTTATGCTTTCTGTTTTGTATAAATATTATGCATCTCTTTCATTCCACAAACTGTCATTTTTGAGGAATCTGCTCTCAGTTTCTACTACTTGACTCACATAACCATTGATTCAGAACAAAGTTCATATATGTGTGTGTGTGTGTGTGTATGTATGTATGCTTGTGTGACTCAGAATCCTATTGGCTCACACCTCTCCAGGAACACAACTCATTGCTCATTGCTCTTCACCTCTACCATTCTTCCCACTTCAATATCTGCTCTTATTTTTAAAAAGATTCAGTGACAGAAGAATATTAAATTCTTCATGGAAATTGCTGTGGACCAGAGAGGACCAAGACATAGTTTATGACAGAGGACTGCTTGTTTGATTGGAACCCTTTGGTTTCTTTGTCCTCTGTGCTTTTTTACCTGAAAGGAGAAGGAACAGAAGCCACTAGACAGCTGCTTTCTAGGCTGTGCTGATTTGAGGTGTCTGCTGGCTGTAACTAGAGCACACTGGGGTGCTACAACTGCAGTTACTACACCAAGGGCTGTAGCATTAATTTAATAACACCATGCATGGCACATACCACTAGACCTGTGGTTTAGTGATGCATTGGAACAAAACAGAATTCAGAGAGGGAAAAGCAGAAAAGAGATCATTTAAGCAGCTGGATGAACTAAAGTAAGGATACTGAAGTGAATAGAACAGAATGGATCCGGGCTGCTAGTAGTAGTTTGCCTGGAAATTAAGGAGTTGGTGAGGATGAGGCGAGCTTTGTGAGGACTTTAAATAACACAGTGACAGCATTCGGTGAGTCATTAGAGGTTTGTGATTATGGTGGAGCTGTAATGGGAGATACATTTTTGGAAGATGAATTAAAAGGTTGACACAATTAGCTAGGAAGAGTCTGAGACAGAAGGCAGGCAGAGAGAAAGGCAAAGAGGTGGAGGCAAGCCAGAGCTGAGGGTGGCGTGACTGATTTAACTGTGTGAGGATGAAGAGGGAAAATTGTCAGAAAATGAGCGATGAGTTCAAGGCTTGAAGGCTGAGTTACCAGTGTAAATAAGTAGGGAAGTGGGAGGTGGAGCTGGTTTAGGAGTGAGAAAAGGCTCAGAGGGAAAAAGAAAGTATTTACCCAAGGTGCTTGTAGAACATCCACTTAGAGAAGTTAATCTTGACAGAAGAGTAGCAGTTATCTGTTGAGTGCTGTCATCATTGTAGATATTTTGCTGGAATATATCTTAGCCAGCACCTCAAGAATCCTCAGAGCTAGGGATTATTCCTGTTTTCAGATGAAGAAATTGAGCTTCAGAGAAGTCATACGACTTTGTCTGAGGACATATAGCAAATAATGCCGAAACTTTCAGGAAAGTCTGTATTGTTTACCATCACAACGGTATTGGCTAAATCCCTGCAGGGGAATAAGATCTCTCCTAGAATGTGTTTAAGGTGATAAGGAAAATAGCCTGGCTTCAAACTCAAGAGTTAGAGCATAAACACCAAAGGAGAAGTCACTGAAGGGACCAAGATGGGTACAGTATTACAGAGGAAGAGAAGGATGATGTGTTGACACCAAAGAAAACAAAACTCCCCGCAGAAAGACTTCATCGAGAGGATAAGTGGCAGAGAGAAGCCAGGGCAGAAAAGGCTGCATATTTTGGCAACTAAAGAACTGCCTGGTGTAGTTTTGTTTCTGTGACAATCTTCTGTCCCACAGTGACTGTGATAGCTTAGGCCCTCCCCTGCCTCACTGGGACTACTATAAAATCTTCCTGCAACCAATGCATCTTCCACATTTGTTGCAGAGTGATCTCTTAAAAGCAGAGAGATCTGATCATAGTATCTCATTCTTGCTTAGAAACCTTCGTTGTTTATCCTCAAATAAATGTCCATTATCTAGCAATCCTTCCAGCTCATGGTAGGCTCATTTATCACATTAAGCTAAAGTTCTGTAAGCATACAAGCCCCCTTCAGCTTCTACACTTCAGTACATATTGCTCTTCTTGCTTGAGAGACTTTCTTTTCTTTTTCTGTTTTGTTGTGCCAGGGATTAAACCCAGGGCCTCCATATTGAAGTATATCCCCATCCTCAGCCTTACTTATTTTTTTAAAAATTGAGAGAGGTTGTCACTAAGTGGTCCAGATGGCTTGAACTTGCTATCCTCCTGCCTTAGCCTTCCAAATTGCTGGGGGAATACAGTTGTGCCATCACACCTGGTTTGAGAGGCTTTTTTAGGCTTCTTCTTTCCCAGCCTCAGGGATGGAGTGGTACTCACTTGGCAGTGTATGTATGCCAAAACTAATGGAACTATAAAGCTATAAAGGGTAGTTTTATGGCTTGTATCTAGATGTTCCCTCAAAGCCTCACATATTCATAAGACAGGACTTTTGAGAGGTGGCTGGGTCAAGTGTATGTGACACTAGATTATGGATGTATTAATAGGACTAGCCCACTTATTGGTTTAGCATAGTTCTGGGACGTGAATGATGGGAAGGTCCACCCTGCGTGTGGGTGGCATCAACAAATAGGTTTTCTAGCCTGAATAAGATAAAAAATGGAAAGAGGAAGGTTTGCAGCTTTTTGCCTGCCCTGCCATGGACCATTTCTCCTCTGCAGTGTCCCTCTGCCATGCTGCCCTGCCTTGGAGCAGCCAACTATGTACTAAAACCTCACAAACTGTGAGCTGTAATAAACCTTTCCTCCTTTAGCCATGCCAAGTATTTTGTCCCAGCAGCAAAAAAGCAAGATGGGTCAATCTTACTGTATGTAAATTTTACCTAAATAAACCCTATTTTCAGGCCAGGGATACAGCTCAGTGGTAGAATACTTGCCTAGAGTGAGTGAGGTCTTGGGTTTAATCCCTAACACTAAAAGAAAAAAATCAGTAAACCTTATTTGCAAAAACTGTGCCTATTGACAAAGGAGCCAACCACCCTCATTGGAGGAAAGATAGCCTATTTAATAAATGGTGTTGAAGAAACTGGATTTCAACCTGCCAAAGATTAAAACTAGACCCATACCTATCACCATGCACTAAACTAAAACCAAAATGGATTAAAGATCTAAATATTAAGACAGAAACACTAAACTTGCTGGAAGATAAGTTAGGTAGAACTCTTGAAGACATTGGCATAGGAAAAGACTTCATGAACAAAACCTCAGTAACATGGGAACTAGCACAAAGAATCAACAACTGGGATCTCATCTTATTAAAAAGCTTCTGCACTGCAAGAGAAACCACCAAAAGAGCTAAGAGACAACCTACAATGTGGGAAAAATTTTTTAGCAGCAGTACCTCAGACAAAGGACTACTATCTAGAATATACAAAGAACTATAAAAAATCAGACCCCTCAAATTTAAAGATCCAATTCAAAAATGGGCATCTGAAATGAACAGACATTTCTCAGACAAAGAAGTAAAAGCAGCAAATAAACACATGAAAAAATGTTCAACATCACTGGTCATTCGAGAGATGCAGATGTAAATAATACTGAGATTCCACCTCACCCCAGAAAAACTGGCTTCTATCAAGAAATTAATCAATAACAAATGGTGGCGGGGGTGTGGGGAGAAAGGAACCCTTCTCCAATTGTTGGTGGGAGTACAGACTGGTTCAACCACTGTGGAAATCAGCATGGAGATACCTCAGAGAATTAGAACTAGAGGTCCCATTTGACCCAGCTATTCCCCTGCTGGGTATCTTCCCCAAAGAATTAAAAGAATCATATCACAGCGATACATGTACACCCATGTTTATGGCAGCACAGTTTGTAATAGCTAAAGCTTGGAAACAGCCCAAGTGCCCATCAACTAGAAACTGGATAAAGAAGATGTGGTTCTTTTATAAAATGGAGTACTACTCAACCATAAAGAATGAGAAACTAGAGACATTTATAGCTAAATGCATATTGAGGCCATACTCTTAAGTGAAATAAATAGGACACACATGGATAAATACCAAATAGTTTCTCTAGTGTGAGAAACTGAAAGTGTAAATAAGAATTAAAATGATTAAAATGAATAATTGATAATTTGAATTAGGAAGAAAAGGTTCAAAGGTGTAGGGGTGTTGGGAGGGGAAGGGGAAAGGAAAGAAGGGAAAGGAAAAATTATGAGAAAAGAAAAAAAATGGAAATGAAGTCTATGTAACTAGGGAAGGGTGGAGGGGGTGAAAAGTGCACAGGTAATGGGGAAAAAATAAGAACCAAGATACATCATGTACAGGTACAAGCACCCAATGATAAATGTAAACATATTGTACACCTAAAATGTACCAATAAAGAATTTAAGGGACAAAAATGTGCCTAGATGATCTCCAAATATTTGGCAAGTAAATATTTCTAAATAATTAATGAGACAAGAAGAAATTTCAAAGAGCATTATAGAATATAAAGTTGATGGAACCAAAATTATTTTTAAGCTAAATAATGTTGACAAATCTCATAAAGTAATAAGTACAAAATAAGGAAGAAAATGTGGATCACCAATATCAATATTGAAAGAGTGTTATCATCAATAAAAACCCATAAGTATCAAAAGTATACTAAGGAAATACAAACAGTTTTATGCCTAGGTGTTCAATAAATTAGAACAAATTACAAATTCATTAAAAATCACAGATTATAAAAAATTAACACAAGAACAAGCAAAAAAATCTGAGATCCAACATATCTAGTAAGAAAAAAACCAAACCAATCTACAAGGATAACTCTGGGTACATATAACTTCTTCTTTGAATTCTACTAAAAATTTAAGAAAGAAAAATATTTTACAGACTTTTCTTCAGAAAACAAAGAAAAATGAATACTTCAAATTCATTTTATGAGGCCAGCAAAGTCCTTATATCAAAACTGAAGACATTGCCAGGACAAACAAAACAACCAATCAAAACCACCACAAAAATCTAAAAAAAGAAACTATAGATGAATATTCCTCACTAAGATAAATTCAAAAATTCTAAGGCAGATATTATTATATTATTCTTGGAATACATAAAAAAGATGTATTATTATGACTAGGAGAAATTTATCCCTGGAATGCAAGGTTGGTTTAATATAATATGAAATAACAAACCATAATTTGGGCTTATTAATAGATTAAATAAAAAAAACTATAAGAAGAAATGTCCTCCTGCAAAGAAAGGTGAGCTATAGAAATCTCATAAATAATATTGAACATAATAATGAAAGAATAAGTCCTTTCTTCATTCACACTGAGAACAAGCTCATGATGTTAACTTTCATTATTCCTACCCAGTATCATACTGGAGGTCCTCACAGTATGATTAGGTGAGAAAAAAGAAACAGGATACAGTTAAGGAAGAAAGAAGTAAAGTTGTCATTATTTGCAGTTGACGCGATCATGACCATAGAAAATATCCTCAATACAAATATATCTGCAAATGACATACCCAGCATATTTCATGGAAAATTGCAATTCAATAATAAAAGTACAGTATAAGCAACCCAATTAAAATAAAATGGGAAGAAGTTGAACAGACACTTCAGGAAAGAAATGCATTTGTTTTCCATTGCAGTGTGACATACTGCCACAAGTGCAAGTGGCCTGTAACAACATCCAGTGATGCCCTCACAGTTCTGTAAGTCAGAAGTCCAGATGAGCTTGCTTAGTTTCTAGCCTTACTCAAGGTACCTACAAGCCTTAATCGAATGTTACTGGAAGAATTGCAGGGAGAACTCAGTTTCTGTTTCCTTGTTGGTCATTGGCTGGGACAGTGCTTAGTGGGGCCACTTTCAGTTCTCTGACCCTTCTTGACCTTCATCTGAGCAACAAAGAGCCTCCCTCATATTAAGCCTTCTCATTCTCCAGGCCTGTCTGATTCTTTCCTCTACCTCCAGCCTGAAAACACTCTCTGCTTTCAAAGAGCTCATGTGATTTAATTAGTTCTTTCAATCTAAGAATAATCTATTGAGTTTACTTCTGAGGTTTATTGAGATATAATTGACAAATAAAATGATATGTATTTAAAGAGTTCATTATGATTATTTAATATATATTTTGTGAAATGATTACTACCATTAAGTTACTTAACATATCTATCACCTCTCACTTTTTAAAAACCTGAGAATTCTTAAGCTCTATGGTTTAGCAAATTTCAAGAATATAATAAAGGATCATTATTTATAACCATCACCATATATACTACACAACAGACCCTCAGAACTTGTTCACTTATAACTGAAAGTTTGTAGGCTTTGACAAACATCTCCCTTTTCCTTCACTTGCCCACCCTTGGTAAACACCTTTCTCCCCCAGTTTCTGTGTGTTTGACTTTCTTTTGAAAGATTCCACATAGACAAGACACCATCCAGTATTTGTCCTCTCTGTCGGGCTAATTACATTTATCATCACACTATCCAATTTCATTCATGTTGTTCCAAATGGCAGGATTTCCTTTTTTTTTTCAAGAAATATTTTTATTAAATTGGAATAGACGGTCTTTACTTCAACCTGATAAAAGCCATCTATGAAAAACTAACAGCCAATATCATATTAAATGGTCAAAAACTGAAATCCTTCATACTAAAATCAGGAACAAAACAAGGATGTCCACTATCACCACTCCTGTTCAATATTGTTTTGGAAACATTAGCCACACCTGTTAGACAAGAAAAAGAAATACAAGGAATAAAGATAGGAAATGAAGAAGTAAATTGTCATTATTTGCAGACTACATGATACTCTACATAGGAGGCCCTAAGAACTCCACCAAAAGTCTTCTAGAGTTAATAATCAAATTCAGTAAAGTATCTGGATAAAAGGTCAACACACAAAAATCAATAGCTTTCCTGTACATGAACAACAACTCATGAGAGAGGAACTGGAGAAACAATTCCTTTCACAATAGCATCCAAAAAAATGAAATAACTTGGAATCAACCTAACAGAAAGAAATCAAAGACCTCTTCTCTGAAAACTATAGCATTCTGAAAAGAGATATTGAAGACGATATCAGAAAATGGAAAGACATCCCTTGCTCCTGAGTAGGAAGAACCAATATAGTGAAAATGGCCATACTTCCAAAATTGTTATATAGGTTCAGTGCAATCTCAATTGAAATTCCAGCAGCATACTTTGCAGAGCTTGAGAAAACATTCCAAAACTTAATTTGGAACAAGAAGAGACCTAGAATAGCAAAAGCAATTCTAGGCAACAAAGACAAGGTAGGGGGTATCACAATCCCCAACTTGAAACTATACTACAAAGCTACTGTGATAAACACAGCATGGTACTGGCAAAGAAACAGAACCGAGGATCAGTGCAACAGATTAGAAGATGCAGAACCAACTGCAGACATACTCAGCCATCTCATCTTCAATAAAAGAGCCAAACACCCTCACTGGAGGAAAGATACCCTCTTTAATAAATGGTGCTGGAAAAATTGGGTTCCAACTTGCCAAAGATTAAAACTAGACCTGTATCTTTCACCAGGTACTAACTAAAATCAAAATGGATCAGAGATCTAAATATTAAAATAGAAACGCTAAACTGGCTGGAAGAGAGGTTAGGTAGAACTCTTGAAGACATTGGCGTAGGAAAAGATTTCATGAACAAAAACCTCAGTTGCATATGAACTAGGACAAAGAATCAACAACTAGGATCTCATCTTATTAAAAAGCTTCTGCACAGCAAGAGAAACCACCAACAGAGTGAAGAGACAACCCATAATGTGGGAAAAATTTTTTACCAGCAGTTCCTCAAAGGTCTACTATCTAGAATATATAAAGAACTTTAAAAAGTCAGACTCCTCAAATTTAAAGACCCAATCCAAAAAGGGGCATCTGAAATGAACAGACATTTCTCAGACAAAGAAGTAGAAACAGCAAATAAACATAAGAAAAAATATTTAACATCACTGGTCATTTGAAAGATGCAAATGAAAACAATGCTGAGATTCCACCTCACTCCAGAAAGAATGGCTGCTATCAAGCAATCAACCAATAACAAATGCTGGAGGGATTGTGGAGAAAAAGGAACCCTGCTCCACTGCTGGTGGGAGTGTAGACTGGTGTGCCCACTGTGGAAATCAGTATGGAGATACCTCAAAAAACTAGGATTAGAGGTCCCATTTGACCCAGCTCTTCCCCTGCTGGGTATTTTCCCAAAAGAATTAAAAGAATTATACCACAGTGATATATGTGTACCCATGTTTATAGCAGTGCAGTTTGTAATAGCTAAAACTTGGAAACAGCCCAATTGCCCATCAACTGGAGATGGGATAAATATTTTTATTTTATAAAGTAGAGTACTACTCAGCCATTAAGAATGAGAAATTAGAGACATTTATAGCTACATGGATGCACATTGAGGCCATACTCTTAAATGAAATAGATAGGACACGCATGTGTAAATACTGAATAATTTCTCTGGTGTGAGAAACTGAAAGTGTAAATAAGGATCAAAATGTAGAATAGGTAATGGGAAATAGGAAGAAAAGGTCCAAAGGGTAAGGGAAGTTGGAGGGGTAGGGGAAAGGAAAGAAGAGAAACAAACATGAGAAAAGCAAAAAGTGGAAACAAAATCTTTGGAGGGGTTGAAGGGAGGGGAGGGGAATGGGGAAAAAAACAAGAACCAAGAGAGATTATGTAAAGGTGCAAATTCCCAATGATGAATGTCATCATTTTGTACACCTAAAATGAGTAAAAATCTATAATAATGGAATCAGTTTGATCACGGTAAAGTAAAAATATTGAAAAAATACATCATGAGACTGTAACCAGAGAATAAGTAGCAGAGAATAAGTAGTTTAGAAACAGATATTATTATAAAATACTTAAATGTGTATGATAAAGTTGCTATTATACATCAAGGGAAGAATAGACAAATTTCTCAGTAACAGGAGTAATGAATAAAATAGTAAATTAAATTCTCACCACATTGTATATGCCAAAATAAATTCCAGGATCAAGTTTTTAAAAATACCCTTGACAAATAAAAATGGAGGTTAATGTTTACTAACTAAAGCTTTGGAGTACATTGCAATAGGAACAAAAAACCTGTGGAAATTAACTTTCCTCAAAAGTGTCTTGAAGGCACAAACGCTGGCGCTCCAATGTGTAAGTGCCTGCTGTACAGGTCACACTTGAGTGTGAGTCAGCTGTGATAAATCTTTGTAGAATACATGGGAACCATCTGTTACTTTTTTAAAGACAGCATCACTATCATTCTTTCCAAGTGATAAATTGGAAAAATATTATATATATGAAGCAGGATTAATGGACTTGTCTTATTAAAAACAATCAAATGATAAGAAACATCATTAGGCACAATTAGATGGACAAATATGTGAACAAACAGGACCCAATCGGGATACAAAGATTGAATATTTTTATATGATTCTTTTTTTTTTTTTTTGGTACCGGGGATCAAACTCGAGAACTTGCACTTGCGAGGCAGACAGCAGAACCACTGAGCTAAATCCCCAGTCCCAAGATTGAATATTTTTAATGGATTATTAATCATAAAGAATTGTTTATCTGTGAAGTTATAAATTTTTTTAAACGAAAATATCCAATGCTGGTTTGGGGAGTGTAATATGTCATCTCGCACAGCTGGGAGAAGTTAATGCACTGTTCTTGAATTTAGTTGAGTTTAGTTGAATATTTTATAAAAATGATTTTGCATTCTATATCCATAAATACTACTTTGGACTCTTCTGAGACTGTATCTTAAAGAAATTACCTGCTAGAAAGAATTAAAATTCTTTAACTTCAAAGTTTATCATAACAAAAAGTTCATCATAGGTAACAAATACTAGAGAAAAGCTGGAGCCCTATTTCCAACAATAGAAAATGGATTTTAAATTGTGGGATGGCCACACGGTGGAATAACATGCAGCCATTTAAATTATTTCTATAAGATTTTAAAACACCATTGGAAAAGAATTATTTTAAGAGATACTGGGAGGAGACAAATTATGCCAATAAAAATGCAAAGAAAAATGACAACATCCTCATTCATGCTTACTGAAGGGGCAAGGACTCTTTCTCCTATCTTCGTATCAGTCCCTTGAGGCAAGTACCTCTACTGGTCCCACTGAACAAAATAGGAAACTGATACACCGGATTGTCCAGTCTCTGAGGATCTGACATCCGGTTGGCGGGCTCCCTCATCCATGTGCTTTTTAATCAATATATTATATTTCCTGTGGTTGTTAAAATATAAAAAAATGATTTCAGTAGTTTCATGGGCTTGGGGTGGGGGTGGCTCATTGGTTTCCCTTATTTTCCCTATCTCCTCCAAGTTTCCCTAATAAGCATACTGTACTTTCTTACTATTCTAAATGACCTCAACAGTGGTGGTATGTTTAAAAAAAAAACAACCCTCGACTTCCCCTGGGTGGTCACACTCAGAGCCTGTGTTTTAGGATTGTCTGCATCTCTGATTTCTAGCTCCCTCTCTGGAACTATGTGTGTAGGCTCTGGTCCTCCTTCTGATTAGCTCAGGGCCCTCCTGGGATTTCACCCTTGTTGCTGGGACCCCTGGATGGACCAGAGGCCTCACACTGAGCTACCTTCCCAGATCTTTTTTGAAATATGGTCTTGCTAAGTGGCTAAATTACCCAGGCTGGCCTGGAACTTGGCAGTCCTCCTGCCTCAGCCTCCCAGAGGGCTGCGATCACAGGCAGAATCCCGGTTCTTGACTCCTGCTCTTCCTGCTGCTGAGTTGCAGCAAACCGCCTGGGGCACAGTTGCTGGGCCTTCCCAGACCCCAGCTCGGCCTTCGGGACGCTCCCAGCGCCTCCGTCCCTTAGCGGCTCAGGCTCTGGTTCCCGACTCTGGCCAAGGCCGGCACTGGCCCGGAACGCGGGGGCTTACAGGGCTGGGGTCGACCTCTGCCCACGAAGTCCGGGTGTCGGGTTCGAGTCCCGGCCAGTGCCCCTTGGGGCTCGCGCGGAGCGTCCGAGGCAGCAGCCCGCCCAGCTGCCCAGCTCGCATCAGACCGCGACAGTAGCTGAAAAGAGCGTTAGTCCGAGCCGACTCAGAAGCAGCGAGCAGGAGTCGGGCTCAAGCGCCCCCGCCCGCGTCCTGGGGGGTTGTGACCGCCTAGTGAGCGTCTCTGGAACAGGTTAGCTCCAGAGCTAATCAGGTTCTGGGGCGGGAGCAGGAGAGAAGGGGAGCAGTCTTTGCAGTCCGGGGACACCAAGCTCATTTTCGGGGAGTTTGAGGCGCCCGGGCTGGAGGAGCAACCTAGTTTTCCAGGTCGCTGGGGGCCACACTCACGCACACAGCCAGGCCGCGGGGTTCCTGCCCCAGAAAGGGCCCTTCTCATCCCAGGTCCGCGGAGGGGGAAAGGGTGGGACCCCCAAATCCGCCTTCTTACGTGGCCAATAAAAGGGTGATTGCAGAGCTGGCGGGGGGGGGGCACCTTGCGTGCCTTGACATTTGAAAATCGCAGTCCAGGGAGGCATCGAACGTGTGTTGCATTCTCGCAGCGTCTAACGCACTTGGGGATTTGTACGATCTGGGAGGCCTGCGCCCCAAATTGGGCGCCCCCCCCCCCCGGGTGGGGAGGGTCTCGGGTCACAGCACGGGGCTTCTGCCCAGTTTCCTGCCTCGGAGTCCGTGTCCGCCCCGGCCCCGAGCAGTTTGTGCAATTTAGAAACTCGATAGGAGGCAGCAGCTGATCTCCTACCAGCCTAAAAATAATTCACTCCGGCGGCGCACACTGCGTGCTTCGACCAGGGGAAGAAAACTCTGTCATCCGAGTGAGTCCTTGACTTTTGCTTAACTATCATTCAAAAAATTTAAGAGTAAGGGCAAACTGTTGTTTTTGATCTAATATTTCGGCAACGTTAGGGCGCCCGCGCGCTCCGGATTCTCTCCTTTTAGGATGAAGCCACGGGGCCCGGCTAGGGCAGAGAGGGGGTTGGGGATCAGGTTTCCAGTTTTGCTTCCAGAACTCTGCCGGCTCTCACTGAAACTAACGGGAAACGGGGAAAGGTGCTAGTAATTTTCTTTTTCCTCTTAGACATTTCCTGTATAATTCACGAAATAGCTTTCCATCCTCTTACTGTTTGTTACTCCTTGCTTTTTAGGAGCTATGTGTCCTGGTTTGAGATTTACATCCTAAGACAGTGTAGAAATTCGTGTTTCGAAGGTAGCACAACTAACTGTACCCGTAGGGGTTTGAAGCATCGTGGAGCCCAAGGTATTTATTTGTTGATGTTTGCTTTATTTGTTCGGTTTTCATTGCAGTGTCTAAGAAATCTTTTCTGCTGAGTAGTTCTAGCATTTCCTTTGATATGCAAGAGAACTGCTCAGCCTTTGGAAGATCAATGGGTAGATCCAGAACAGGCAGTAAATCAAGACAGCCGTCATTTTTGCTAGTAAATTCGATCTTTATTTGTCTACCCAGCTAGCCAGATAGATAGCTAGACAGCTAGAGAGCTAGGTAGATAGACATCTAGTCCTTGTTTTAGGAAACATCCAATGAATAACTTCAAAGAATTTACTGTAGCATTTATTTTTGCAAGTGATCTTCACCTTGAAAATTCTCTACATTGTTTAATGTCATGTTTCTCTAATAATTCAGTTACTCTCCAAGTAACTAGAGAATGAATTGTTTGACATGTGAGAACCCATGCTTTCCTCTGGTGTATAACATGCCTTTTTTCCAGGTGTTTCTAGCATTTGAAGTTGTCTGGAATTGAAACTCTGTCACAACTGACATTTTGTTTTAGGTGGAGAGGAAAGAATGCTAGCTTTTATTTAGAATCTGTTTTCAAAGGATGGATCTGGCAAAAATAAATGGTGTAGTCAATATGGTTTAATGCTTTAACATTTTTTAGAATTAAATCAGACAACGGTTCTCTTAGAACTAAAAGAGCTGATGGGTCAGTTACTATATTCATCAACTAAATGCAAACTTTTCAGTCCTAGGGGCTGTGGAATGTTATATAATTCATTTCAAGGAATAAGAATACCAATGTTACAATTCTTACCTTTGAATCCTAAGTTGATTCATCAAGATATATTTTTATTTTTACATTTTCTGTCCTACAGACCATTCCCATCATCAAAGTTTCACTTTTGATATTTCTCTTTAAAATTTATCCAATTTCTCCAACCCTGTCCACTGTCATACACACTTGATCGCCTTTCAGAGGGTTTGTGCTTATGGGGAAGAAATGCTTTTCTCCATCTGACACCTCTTCCTTCTCCCTCCGTAATGCGTGGGCCTCTGTCCGCCTTAGGCAGTTCCCCAGGGGTCTGTCCTGGAGAATGTCAGCTGACCGAGCTCCTCCCGCTGGAGCAGTGGCTTCTGTCTCCCCTAAGCATCCCTAAGCTTACCTGGGCTCCGAAGGGTAAACCTGGACGCAGCTGGAAATCTAAGAATCAGACAGCTTAATTGAATAAAATGTCTTTGATAAACATGGTAATTATCAATATTATCTGTAATAAGTTTACTCTTTCCTTTTGTCCACATTGGCTCCCTATGTGTGTTGACTGTTAGAATGTGCCACACACACAGGGGGTTGTGGATAAAGGGGTCAAGGGTCAAGGGGAGAGAGGGGGTGGCCAAAAAATGTCAAAAAAAAAAGGCCTGTGGTAAGAGGTAGAGGACAGGCTGGGAGCAGGGTGGGGAGATTGGGAGTTACAGATTATGGCAAAAGGAAGAAACTATTCTAAATCAAGAGTGGACTAAAGTTTCTGTTCATCATTTCTAGTAAATGAACTTGTGTTAAAATTTCGTTACTAGAGGTTACTTTTTAGTTTCTGATTTCTTTCACCTTTACCAGAAAAACCTAGATCTAACATGCACATATGAATCAATAGCTTACATTTTAGTGATACTTAAAAATCTCAAGTGCCTTTAATTTTTTTATCCCACTTACAAGTTAATAACTGGCAATGATTTACCGACTATATAACTGCATCTTGAGTTTTTAAAAAATAGAACTTTTTAAAGATAAGAAAAGGTCTCAACTACCGAGCATATCAATAATGTATCAAAAAGGTTTATCAAAAATATTGTGTGAGTGCGATTACATAGAAGCATTTTGGATTGGAAAAACACTGGCTTTTAGTTGGTGTACTCCTGTGCTGCTTTATAAAACCTTTGATTGTAATTTGATTTCCCCCAAAATGTATCTATTTTTGCCATTGTTTTCTGTGTAATACTCTTTGTTTTTTCCTAAGAAAAATATTGTTCATGCCCATTGCCAAGTCAATTATCAATGAAAAGAGAGAGAGAAAAAGTATTATGGCAGTTAATCGAATTTGGGCTAGCTGTTAAAACTCTAGCTCAGAATCCAGTGTGATATAAATATGGAAAAGAAGCAGAGTCCGGTGCCATTCAAATCTTAAACTGCTGCTTGTTTCAATAAGAACAGAGAAGATCATTTCTTTACAAAAGCAAGCTGGAGCTGCATGATGCAGTGGAAAGAACATAATTTATAAATCAGACCCATGGGTGTGGATCCTGGATTTTCTACTGGTTGGCAAGTTACTGCATCCATCTGAACCTTGGTGTCTTCTGTGTAAACTGCGATAGCCACAGCCCTTACAAGGCTGTTC
This sequence comes from Heterocephalus glaber, assembly GCF_000247695.1. The sequence continues at coordinate 16,795,773 of NW_004624752.1, forward strand.
TGAGGACTTAAGAGATTGGATGCCAAGTGCCCACAATTGAGTAGGTACTGCATGAGTAGGAAGTGCTATGAGAGAGGTTTTTGAAGTGCTGAAATTTGCTGGAATTTCACAGCAGTGCTTTAATAGGATAGACCCTTGCTCTTCTACCATGTGTTTGAGCACAGTAAGGAAAGGGGTCCTTTTAAAGCAGGGGATGTCACGCCTTGGCTCACAAACCCACTCCCACCCCAGTGGCTCCAGTCCATTTTAGAGTAGAAGCCGAGGTCCTGAGAAGGACCTACAACAAACCCTGTGTGATGTTATCCACCTTTGCTCCCTTAACTCCATCTACTTCTACTCTGATGGAATACAGATTTCCAACTTAAAGCTCTCCTTTGTTTCACACTGCACTAGAATGTCTTTCATTGGAAAATATTTCTGATGCTGGGACCTGGGTGGTTTCATTAACGTGTCACTTGAGTTCCACTTAATTTGTTGGAAGCATTTGAGGTTAATATTCTTCAGAGATAGGCTGATTGGCAGCCATGCTGGTCTCTTTGTTTTGCTATTTCTGCCCAGGTGAAATTGTTTAATTGCATTATTTTCAGGGAAAGAACATGAGAAATGATTTTATATTGTACCTTTTTGAATTTTCACTCATTGGTTTTGTTTTTATACTTCCCTTTTCTGGAGTCACCATTTTTGTTCTGATATCTTTTTGACATGTCATCATTTTGATCTTCGACATCATTTTAGTCAGACTGGCACTCTTTTGAGAGGTCATTGTAGGTAAATATTATTATACATCTTTCAAATTAAAATATTTGTTTCTTTAAAAAGGCTATGTAAAAGAAGACATTATAGAAGGTATAAAGTCTTTATAAAAAACCCTCAAGTTACTTTGGCATAGTTTTCTCTTTTCTCAACTGCAAAAAAGTGGGGGATTAATTTTATGACATAATTCCCTATTTAAAGCCATAATTTTATGGAGGAGGGTTTAACAGTAAAAGATTCTTTTATTACTTTTTCTTTCTGTTTTAGAATAAATTATATAAGAAAAAATGAGTCTCTCATTTTGTGGTAACAACATCTCTTCATACAATATCTACGGTGGTGTGTTACAAAATCCTTGCTTTGTGGATGCCCTCAACTTGGTACCTCATGTCTTCCTGTTGTTTATCACTTTTCCCATATTGTTTATTGGTAAGTAATCTAATGTCCTACATTCTTTTACCTACTATTTTATGTCTTGTTAATGGCTAAGATTTAGAGTAATATTGCATTAGTTTCTCCAACATAAAAGCTAATGTGTATGTCTATGAGAAAAGCATAAACACATACTTTGTGAGCACTATTTCAATTATATATTTTTGGCATATGAAATTCCATAGGCTAACTACCAGTCACATTGCCAGCTGAGCAGTAAGCTGGGTTAGAGGGAACCCTTGAAGATATTAGTGTAGGAAAAGACTATGAACAAAACCTTAGTCACACAGAATCTATCACAAAGAATCAACAACTGGAATCTCATCTTATTAAAAAGCTACTGCTGGGTCAAATAGGACCTCTGGCCCTAGTTCTTTGAGGAATCTCTGATTTCCACAGTGGGCGCACCAGTCTACACTTCCACCAACAGTGGAGCAGGGTTCCTTTTTCTCCACAATCCCTCCAGCATTTGTTATTGGTTGATTGCTTGATAGCAGCCATTCTTTCTGGAGTGAGGTGGAATCTCAGCATTGTTTTCATTTGCATCTCTCAAATGACCAGTGATGTTGCGCATTTTTTCATATGTTTATTTGCTGTTTCTACTTCTTTGTCTGAGAAATGTCTGTTCATTTCAGATGCCCATTTTTGGATTGGGTCTTTAAATTTGGGAGGTCTGATTTTTTTAAGTTCTTTATATATTCTAGATAGTAGACCTGTGTCTGAGGAACAGCAGGTGAAGATTTTTTCCCACATTGTGGGCTGTTTCTTCACTCTGTTGATGGTTTCTCTTGCTAAGCAGAAGCTTTTTAATAAGAAGAGATCTCATGTGTTGATTCTTTGTGCTAGTTCATATGCAATTAAGGTTTTGTTCATGAAATCTTTTCCCTCACCAATGTCTTCAAGAGTTATACCTAACCTCTCTTCCAGCCGGTTTAGTGTTTCTGTTTTAATATTTAGATCTTTGATCCATTTCTATTTTAGTTTAGTGCATGGTGAGAGATACAGGTCTAGTTTTAATCTTTGGCAAGGTGAAAAACCCAATTTTTCCAGCACTATTTATTAAAGAGGCTATCTTTCCTCTAGTGAGGGTGGTTGGCTCCTTTGCCAAAGATGAGGTGGCTGAGTGTGTCTGGAGTTGTTTCTGCACCTTCTAACAGGTTCTACTGATCCTGCTGGGTATCTTCCCAAAAGAATTAAAAGAATCATACCACAGCAATATATCTGCACCCATGTTCATAGCAGCACAGTTTGTAATAGGTAAAACTTGGAAACAGCCCAATTGCCCATCAACTGGAGACTGGATAAAAGAAAATGTGGGTTTAAAAAAATAATAAAATGGAGTACTACTCAGCTGTGAAGAATGAAAAACTAGAAACATTTATAGCTAAATGGATGCACATACTTGAGGCCATACTTTTAAGTGAAATAAATAGGACACACATGTAAATATTGAATACTTTCTCTGGTGTGAGAAACTGCAAGTGTAAATAAGGATCAAAATGTATAATAGATAATGTGAAATAGGAATAAAAGGTCCAAAGGGGAAGTGGTAGGGATAGGGGAAAGAAAAGAAGAGAAAGGAATAAATATGAGAAAAGGAACAAATGGAAACAAAGTCTTTGTAAATAGGAATGGGTGGGGGGGTTGAAGGGAGAGCAGGGGAATGGGGGGCGGGGAGAACCAAGATGTATTACGTAAAGGTACAAATTCCCAATAATGAATGTCAGCATATTGTATACCTAAAATGTACCAATAGAAAAAAAAAGGCTTTTGCATAGCAAGAGAAACCACCAACAGAGTGAAAAGACAATGTACAATGTGGAAAAAAAATTTTTACCAGCTGTTCTTCAGACAAAGACTACCGTCTAGAATATATAAAGAACTCAAAAAAAATCAGACCTTCCAAATTTAAAGACCTATTCCAAAAATGAGCATTTGAAATAAATAGACAATTCTCAGACGAAGAAGCAGAAACAGCAAATAAACATATGAAAAAAATGTTCAGCATCACTGGTAGTTTGTGAGAATCAAATGAAAACAACACTGAGATTCTATGTCACCCCAGAAAGAATGGCTGCTATCAAGAAATCAATGCTGGCGGGGCTGTGGGGGAAAAAAACGAACCCTTCTCCATTGTTGGTGGGAGTGTAACCATTGTGGAAATCAGTGTGGGGATTCCTCAAAAACTAAAACTAGAGGTTCCAGTTGACCCAGCTATCCCCCTTCTTGGTATCTTCCCAAAGGAATTAAAAGAATCATACCACAGTGATATATGTACACCCATGTTTTAGCAGCACAGTTTGTAATAGCTAAAGCTTGGAAACAGCCCAAATGCCCATCAACTGGTGATTGGATAAAAAAGATGTGATTATTTTATAAAATGGAATACTACTCAGCCGTAAAGAAAGGTAAACTAGAGTCATTTATAGCTAAATGGATACACCATGAGACCATACTCTTGAGTGAAATAAATAGCACACACATGTGTAAATACTGAATTGTTTCTCTGGTGTGAGAAACAAAGTGTAAATGAGGACTAAAATAGACATTGTGAAATAGGAAGAAAATGTTCAAAGAGGAAGGGGAACTAAGGCGAGAGGCGGGGGAAAGGAAAGGCGGGAAAGAAAAAAGTAAGAAAAGAAGGAAATAATGGAAACAAAGCTTCTGTAAATAGGGAGGGGTGGAGGGGTGGAAGGGGGAAATTATAAGAACCAAGATATATCATATACAGGTACAAATTCCCTAAAATGATTGTGATCATATGTTCACCTAAATTGTACCAGTGAACTCAATGAATTAAAAAGATAGAGGAGACAGTTCTATGAGATAGATCTACAGCATTTATTGAACACTTGCCTTATGCTAGGAGAGGGGAATGGAAACTGGGTAAAACCAAGTACTGTACTTGTCTCTCAGGACTAGTCTAGAGAAGCAGATATGTCAAGAGAAATGAGGATATCCCATGATCAGCCCATTTGGAGATTCAGGAGCAAGTTGCCTTGGGCATTAACCTGAGGAAACAGCTAACTCTCCTTGAGGCTGATGAGAAGCATTGAATAGAGTGACATATTTGGGGATAGAAACAGAGTAGGCAAGTTAAAGCAGGAGTGATGGACCATGGTTTAGGTAGGAAGAATACACGTGAAAACTATTTGGAAAGGAATTAGAAACAGACTCTTCTATTATTTAACCATTTACATATGTACAAAATCCTATTATTTGGGGTCATTATGTATAATTTATGGAATTTCCTCCAAACAACCAAACAGACTCTTTAACTTTTTAAAAATAGTGAAACATTTTTGCTGTAGAAAATGATTCAAATTAGCTGTAGTAAACACCCATTTAACCTACTACCAGCACTCATCTGAAGGAATACAATAGTAAGAATAAAAAAGACTCCTCTGTGTAGTATTTTCTGGTCCTGGTCTTCTCACATCTCTTGTTTTTATGTCTTCGCAAGAGGTAACTACTGTTTTCAATTATTTCATGTTTAATGTTACCGTGAATGATTTTGGTAATGACAAAAAGCAGAAAAGTTACTGGACTGGTTTTCTTAAAAAAGCTAGAATCAGGCCGGGGATTTTGCTCAGTGGTGCCGCTGCTTGCCTTGCAAGCGCCAGGTCCTGAGTTCAAGCCCCAGTACCACAAAAAAAAAAAAAAAAAAAAAAAGCTAGCATCATTTTAATAATCATATAACAATCAATTGAGAGGATACCATGTGTTTGATATTCTAACACAGATCAAAGAATTTCGGTCATATGGTACATTCAGAGGCCAACATAACTCTTGGTACATTGTTATTTCTGTTAAACAAATATATAAGCAATAAATGTATGGGGACTTGAGTGCCATATGTAGAAACACTAGTCATTATTTATACAGTAGTATTTGTAAAGTGTTAAGAAATCTTTTTATAAAATCAGAAGTAGAAAATGAGTATTTTATTATTAATTGAAATTCTAAAATTAATAATTCATTTTCATATATTTCATGAACTTCTTGAGAGCCAGGACTATGACATTCCGTTTGTAGTCTAACACAGAGTCTGGCAGTGAGAATATTTGAATAGAGAGGAATTGGAGTGGGCATACAGAAAAAACACAGGCTGTCATTTAAGGCATTGACTTTTGAGTCAGGGAGGGATTATACATAAATCTCAAAGAAGTATGGGGTACTAGGAAAACTACAGTGTTGTAAAACAGACACAGAACTTGCCTGCAAGAGTTTATAGCATAAATTCTAGTAGAATATATTCAATATGACTAACCTTCCAGTGATTAAGTACATTTGGAAACGACTAAGTCAGGAATCACTTTTCTTTACAAAGAATGCTCAGGAGTCCCTTTTGCCTACACGGAAATTCTTTCCTGCAATATTTCAAGTACAACCTCCCATCATTCCTTTTTTTTTTTTGGTACCAGGGATGAAACTCGGGTCCTTGTGCTTGCGAGGCAGGTGGCAGAACCACTGAACTAGATCCCCTGGCCCTTCCATCATTCATTTTTAAAGTATGTAGGGCTTTTCTAGCATCAGAAAATAGGAAAAAAAAAAAAAGATAAGAGCAGGATTCTTTCCTAGTATATTACAGATGAAGAGATGTTATTCTACCTATAGTTTTGGGAATAAACCATCAAACTTTGATTAATGTGTAATCTTAAATTTTTTCTTCTATGAAGAGTTAAGGGCTAAGCTAAAATGTTCTTGGATCTGCTTTGAAGCCCTTTAATAAACAAGATCTTAGCTTTCTTGGAGAAAAGTACCCATATACTTGTCAAATAATGCTGGCCAGTCATCGGCAATCATTTTTCTCGTAAGATAGGTGTATGATTCAGATTGACTCAATTAATGAGGCCTATATTTCATCACCACATACTGTATGTGTTTTTATTAGTCCTCCCACAGATCCCATGTCTTAAAAGATGATACACACCAAGTTTCTTTTGTTATTATAATTATTGGTTTCCTCTTGAATGAATCAGAAAGCTGTCAGTAAGAGCTTCCGATTAGCAGAAGATAGGACCATGCCCCTCAGAGTTGTGTCACTTTTGAGCAGTGCACCAAATGTTAACATATTAGCCTAGCCAGTGCTGTAAAAATTAATTAAAAATGTTATTTTTTAGCAGAATGCAATTAGAAAAGACTTTCCATCACTACCCTGGCAATCACCAAGGTCTCAAGAACCTGCCTTAAATTTACAATAATATAAATTATACCCTTGATTAAATTTGATCCTTTTGTTTAATCTGTTTCTTACTCTTTTTTTTTTTTTCCCAGGGTGGGGGAGCCAAAGCTCAAAAGTGCAAATTCATCACAATACCTGGCTTCATTTTCCTGGACATAACCTGAGATGGATTCTTACCTTTGCTCTCCTGTTTGTGCATGTTTGTGAAATAGCGGAAGGCATTGTCTCAGATTCGTAAGTGACTTGATTTACATAATATTGTTGCCAGTGGGTATATGAAGTGGATAGGAGTGAAGAGCATGCCAATTGAGGCTTAATTGTTGGAGCATAAATAATTAGGAACAATGAGATCACTCGTTTTATATGATAATTATCTTTTTTTTGTATTTTTTGTTCCCGTATAATTTCTCTGATAAAACAAGTTCATATCTCTATGACGTCTGTCCACTCAGGTACTTTATATTTCTCTGTTCCCTGCTCCAGTTAGCCCTTGCAGAGTCTGTCTTTTTCAACATTTTGATTTTATTTTATCTTTTAAAATTGGTATAAATGGAAAATGTGTCTATATTGATATATAGTTCTAGTGGCTGTATATTTATTTATATATAAATCAGGTGTTTCGGTTTATTTTGTGAAGAAGCAAAGGTAGAAGTGGCAGACACTAAAGAAGTCTGAAAATTAGCAAAGCATCAAATTACTTTAAAATCAGAATTTGTCACATAAAAAAACATGGTCTCAAAAGAATTTTGTACTGCTTATAAAAGAAGTTTGTATTAGGTAGTTAGAATATAATAACTTGTACTAATAAACTTGAGTATAAGGTAAGGAAAGTATTTTTCTCACAGAGTAAAAGAAAATACATTCGAGTAATAGGAAAAATTTGATTTTAAAATTGTGCTAAATAATTGATATGAGAAGGCCTTTAACGTTTTTAGAAAGAAAGCTCCAAAAATCATTTTTTTCTCTTATCTAATATAACCTCCCCTGACATCTGTTTATGTTTTTCTGTTGCAATTAGCAAGGAATGAAACTTCTAAGCTTTGTCATGGAGCCAACTATTTTGTAATGTATTATGATGGTTCTTTGCAGATATAAAAAGACAAACCAGAGATTCTAGTACATGCCACCACTTCAAGCATTTAGATGCTTAATGGGCTTCTAATTGATAGCTGTTTAAAACACTTTGGTTTGTTTGTATTAACAGAGCCACGTCTAGTCTTGATTTCTTTAACTTCCTTAACAAGCTTTCCATGTGTTTCTAAGAGTATGTATAAAGATCAGTGTAATATTCCTTAAAACCTTGGCATTATGTAGATTCAGGGACAGAAAATACAAGCTGAACTAATAATGGTCATGACATATGCTAAGAGCAGAAACTTGTTTTGTAGTGGTTGTGATACAAGAGGCCCATCCAAAAAACAAATAGGCAAAAATACCACCTTGATCTTGTGCTGCCCCCTTCTACTCTTTAGTTACAGGGTTCTTCTTGCTCTTTTCATGCAGGGTTCTCAAAAAGTCATCTGTCAGTGATTTCTAAACTCAAACATTTGGTTTGTTCTTTTGTTCTCTGTCCTACCTTGGATATTACTTCTATGAGAAAGCCAGAGAGCATGAGTATAATACCCTAAGGATACCTTTTGTCCTCCTCATAATTGTTGTCTTTGGCACTGCTGTTCATGGCTCCTTTCTGCCTTTTTTAAACAAAGTGTCTCTGAACTATTCTTTACTTAAAATACTTGTCTGACAAAGCTCCCTATAATTACTGAAGCAATGCAAAGGCTTTTCTCATTGAATATTTGATTTTTTTAACTAACATAACCTGTATATCCATTTACCTGTTAGATTATTTTCTTTGTGTTTAGTAGACATTTTCACAATGTACACATCCTGGCTGAAAGTAGCTTCTTTCTCCATCCCATTTGTCCTCTTACAAACTTACTTGGTTACAGGATCATCCACTCAAACACCTTAGTTTTATTTTCAAACTTTCCATAGCCATCGCCCTAATACACTAACACTATTAAAATCCTGTCCACTTCAACAATTAACCTTTGCCATATATATTATTTCCTCCATGTTACTGCTGTCATAGCATGAATTAGGCTTGTCTAGTGTGTTGCCTGACCTATATCCATGCTATCTTAAGTTCTCTTCCTTTGTCCACTTCTTTTTTCCTGCCACCACCCACGTATGACCTGTCAACTCCATCGTGTGCATTAGTTCAGAGTGAGCTGTTTAAAACACAAATCTGGTCATATCACTCATCTATTAACATATTACAGTTCTCTGCACTGTTTCCAGCCCTTTGCCATAGATCCAAAGCCTCTCATGATACATTCTATCTTAGACTTTCTATTCCAAGAATATTAAGTCACTTAGGATTTTGAACACTACTTCATGGTTCTACGTATTTGCACATTGTTTTAAAAATGCCTTTCCACTAATTTCCTGATTAGGGCATTTCATTTTATGTTTCATACCTCTTTCAAATGATTTCCTCAGATGTTTCCTTGCCCCTCACTCTTGCACTAGCTGCTCTGTTCTTTGTACCATTTAGTTACTAACGTATTTAAGTAATTTGAGAAGTTAAGTGTTCTGCTCTGTGGCATTCTTAATGCAGGTGGAGTGCAGGTAAGAGCTGTCTACCAGGCACATCCACCTAGGGCTCTGTAGCACCCTCAGAATGAAGCGCCCATGTCTTGCAGTTACTGTATCCTGAATTGCTTGCATTACCGTTAGATCACATCTGGATCCTCTGCCTGAAGTAGTCTTTCTCCTTTCTGCCATTGGATAATCCTCATTCTTAGTGTTTTAGTTCACAAGTCATTTCCTCCACTAATTTTTCTCTGTCCCTGGCTCCAGCCTTGTGTGCTCATTGTCTCTTCACCTGTATTATAATTTCCTGTTTGTTGTTTATTTTTTCAGTGCTGGGAATAGAGCCCAAGGGTACTGTGCCACTGAGCCCTTTTTATTTTTTGAGACAGGCTCTTGCTAAGTTACCCAGGCTGGTCAAACTTGAGATCCTCCTTCCTGAGCCTCCTGAGTAGCTGAGATGACAGGTCTGCGCCACCACACCTGGCTCCTTTGGTACCAATACTTTCAAAAGATTCATGACTTTGTGACCACAGATGTGATATCTTATCTTGTTTATTGTTGCTTCCCAGAACCTAATAGTGTCAAGACTAGCAAACATGCATGTGTGGAATGAACTAATACGAATGGAAAAATCTCTGAAGATCACAACAATTAGGAAGGAATAAACATAATATTCACGTTCTTCAGAGTTTAGATTAATTTGGTTATTTTTACTTGGTTTAATCATTAAATTATTTAACCATCTGTTTCTCTAAATAACAGGGCTCACATATTTATTTTGGTTGCAAGCATTTTAAAACAGTACTTGGTGTGCTTTTCTACACCTCTTGTGAAGAAAAATTCTTTCAGCAGAGTTATGTCACATAAAATAGTCTTCTCTTACGTGTTCACTTACCAACTACAACTCATTCTTGGTTTTAAACATAGTTCAAAGTGAGTTTTAATGAAAAAAAGATTGGGAACAAATAGTTGGGAAATTTCTGGAACCACAGCTAAGACCTTGACCCTGCTCTCCACAGACGGCGGGAATCCAGGCATCTACACCTCTTCATGCCGGCTGTCATGGGGTTTGTTGCCACTACTACATCCATAGTATATTATCATAACATTGAAACATCAAATTTCCCTAAATTACTCTTAGGTAAGTATGCTAAAGCTTGTTTTTTACCTTTCCAAAGGAGCTATTTGTTTTTCTTTTTCCGCATAGCAACGTACCATAAAAGTGTGTTGATAGTGGGAGGCATAGGAAAAAATGACAATAATTAATTCTCTAGTCGCCCAATAAATGTGGGGTTGAAGATAAACTGAGATGTCTATAGCAGTACCATATTCACTTTTTGATTGTTGTGTCTTTCTGAAAAACAGATCTTTTTATCATTACTAAAAGCATTTTTTATTTCTGATAATATTACTTGCCATGAAACCGACTTTGATTGATACTAGTGTATCAGGTTTCTTACGCTCCAGGTTTCTTATGCTTATTGTTTTCATTTAAAATCTTTTTTTCATCAGTTACTGTTAATCTACTGTTCCTAATACTTAGTTTGTCTCTTTAGGTAGCATATTATTTGGTGTGTTTTTTCTACATTCATTGTGACCATTCCTACCTTTTAAGCTAAAATGAGATATATATGTAAGTTCATATGCCAGTGTTCAATTATGTTTCACTAAGGAAGTTGTGACTACCCTTAATCTTTCTGGCTTTGATAAGAGTTCCCCAAAATGGATTGTCTTATATGTGTTTTAGAGTTCTTCCTTATCCCATATTCATTTGCGTGGGTTTTTATTTAAAGTTCAAAGTAGACAGAATCCTTGCCAACAAGTTTCTAGGAATATGTCTCCTTCCAACTCATGTTTGTTGTAAGTTGCTGGCAGTGGTTGTGAGACAGTGTAGATTCCTGCCTTTCTGGCTCAACTGTCTGAGGTCTGTGTTTGCTCTATGGGATTATTGTGCTTTTCTGGGCTCTGCAGATGAGTGTGGGGTTTATAACTATTTGGTTGAGAAGAGTCATTTATTATTTGAATGCCTGTGTGTAAAGCAGAAACTCTATTACATAACTACATTAATTCCACCATAATTCCAGGGTTATAGTGTTAGACCCCTGGGAACTACATGTTTATCTTTTGGATAAGTTTCACAGATACCAACTTGTGAATTCTTCATATAATCGAGGGTCTTAAAAAACAAGACCAGAGATAAAAGCACTTTTAAAATCTACAGGATTACACATAAATTCTGAGGAGTGAGGATAATACCTTTTACATGACTCTGTATAGCTTCTCAGATATCACATAGAATCAGAGTAGAGGCATTCCACATTTTTGAGCTATTATCATGCCTTCATGGATTGGAAGAATTAATACCATCAAAATGTAATTTACTGATTCATTGCGATGTTCATCAAAATACCAATGGCCTTCTTCACAGAATTATTTAAAATTCATATGGAAGCACAAAAGATGTGGAAGAAGCAAAGCAATCATGAGCAAAAAGAACAAAGTAGGAAGCATTGCATTACAGACTTACACAAGTACAAAGCTAAAAACTGCATGGTATTAGAATAAAAACTGACACACAGACCAATGCTACTGAATAGTGAGGCCAGAAATAACTCTGTGCACTTAAAGTAACTGACTCATGACAAAGGTATCAAAAGTATCTGTTGGAAAATGAACAGCCTCTTCCATAAATGATGCTGGAAAACTGAAAATCACAGGCAGAAAATTAAAACTTGACCCTTATCTCTTACGCCATATTATAACATTCACTTCAAAACTCCAGAAGCACACTAAAACATATCTTTTGTTTTCTTATCGAATAAATTTATGTACAAAATATTTAAATTGCCTTTGTTATTAAAAAGCATTATATTTATATTGAAATATTAGTGAAGTTTTAAAGAATATCGGGGAAGATTGCATCTTTTTCTCTTTTCTTCTATTTTTACAGCTTTATTCCTATATTGGGTAATGGCCTTTATAACAAAAACAATAAAACTGGTCAAATACTGGCAGTTGGGATTGGACATATCAAACCTGCGTTTCTGCATCACAGGCATGATGGTGATCTTGAACGGGCTCCTGATGGCTGTGGAGATCAATGTCATTCGAGTCAGAGTAAGTGGTAGTAGATATTGCTATCCAGGACCTCAACATTAAAGATTACAATCAGCCAGAAATTATTAATACTTGAGGTGATGAACCAATTGTAATATTCACAAGACTCATGTTTTGTCTATAATTACAAATCTACTATACTTTCTACCATGAAATGCTGCCAGTTATGTTATATGAGATGCTATTCAATATTTTCAGTATTCATTTTCTATCAGAGAACTTTCAGCTTGCTCTAAGACTGGAAAGATAACACACTGCAATGAATGTGGAGAACAGGAAATGAACATCGGTCAAACTACAAATCAACAGTGACTCAACGATAATGTTGATAACACATTTTGAAATCTCAATAATATAAAAATCTTCTTGGTGACCTTACTACATAATGAGAAACATATTCTTTTAAAAGGCTAGTTGACCTTAGGCAGAAAGTAAATCAGAAGACAGAGATAATTTCTGAAGTGAATCATTTTGACAATGACAAAAGTTGGTGTTGCTCAGAAGAGGGTGACTTGCTCTGCCTCCAAAAGGAGAAAGAAATCCTCCCTGGAGACCCGAAAGACTTGAGTGAGTTTCAGACCCCTGCTCTGCCCACCCAGGACAGCGGAAAGCCATGCAATGATGCGACTCAGAATGCCTCAAGGGTGAGGAAGCAGGTCCGTGGTGTGCTGCTTGTAAGAGTGATTCCTAGAGAAAGAGGTTATCAAAATACAGAAATAATTTCAGAGCTCCCCCACCCTTGGGTGAGCAGAGGCAGGCCTGCACACCCTAGAAAAAGATAACTTGTTTCTTTAACCCAGAAGGATGAAGAAACCATTTGTGCAAACCCAGAAGTCTCGTGCAGTTTCAGTTGATCTTCCCACCAAAGATCACAGAAATTTATGTGACTATGAGGCCCAGAAAAGCTGTGTCACCAGTATGCAGTTCCCTCAGCAAAACAAATCAAAACCAAATAAGCTTAAGCAGAAAGTAAATCGGAAGACAGAAATAATTTCTAAAGTGATCCAGATACATGAGGATATTGATAATGATGTACATGGCCGAAAAAGCTACTCAGAAGATCTTGATTTTAAAAATCAATAAATCTAAACCAAGACCCAATCACCAAGGCCTCATCAGGGAATACTATATGGAGAGCAATGGTACTGAGAAGGAAAATTATGACCAAAGTCCAAATTCCTCTAAACTAGTTAAAAAGCGTAGGAAAATATCATCAGGCAAGGCAAGGAGCATTCTGACAAGCGATCAGAGAAAGCTGGCCTGGCCGTCCTGGGCAGATTCTCCTCAGACACCCGCCTCCTCGGAGTCTGGCCTAACGCAAATCGGCAGTGGGCCAGGCCCGGCTGCTAGAAGGCTGTACTCCGCAACTGCAACTCCAGATGCAAAAGGCGATGCTCCCTAAGTGGAAGCGAGAAGGCCTGGCAGTGCCAGGCCACAGAGGTGACCGTGAGGACATCCAGAGCAAGGCTCCCCGGAAGCTGTGGCAGTGCTGCCCCTAGCCTGGCACAGGAGGCCTGCTGGCTCTGAGCACACCGACCAGGAAAACCGCGGGGAGAGCAGGACGACTGACAGCGCTGAGCCAGACTTTCACACGGAGCTGTTTCGGCCTTTTTCTCAGAGGTATCCATCTGATACACGGGGTCCTTCCTCTGATGGTGTCCCTGAGGGTTCGATGCCCAGGAGTGCTTCTTCTGGTAAAATCCTGATCCTCAAAGACCATTCTGCCCCTGAGCGCTCACCCCTCCTTCGAGCCAGTGGCGGTGGCGGGAGAGCACAGAAGCCAGAGACAGGTAACAGAACACTGCAGGAGCTGACAAACACCAGTTTCTTTTCAAGTAAAACTGCGAAGTCTGAGAGTGAGTGGAGTGGAGCCTCTGAGGCACCAAGCAGAAAGCAGAGGTGCACGCCGCTCAGTCTGCAGGAACCCAGCCTCAAAAGAAAGATGAGAAGATTAAGTAAAGATGGGCTCTAGTTTTTCTGAATTCTCAAGGAACCAGAAGTCAGAACAAAAATATACCTAGGATCACAAAGGTAGAACACTTGAGGAAAAGTCTTTTTTCCCCCTTTTTGGGCTTTTTCTTAAGAGTGCCGATTTGTTCATTCTTATATTTAGATGTATGTGCATAAAGTAGCTAGTTTTGTAATATTAAATTTCTAAAATAATTGTCGTCATACAACTTATTTTCCTTGTCATACAAGTTTCTTTCTACCTAACATCCTTTAACCAAACAACAGCTATCAGCCTTTAACTGCACAAATGTATGAATAAATACTTTTGCATTGGTTAAAAAAAAAAAAAAGGCTAGTTGACTTTTTAGAATTGGCCCCAAGCAGTTTCAATAATATAAGTTTGGCATCATTTAATTAATCTAGTGAAAACAAAAGGAAAATATTTCAAAGAATGTTTCAGAAAGGTTTGGAAGGAAGCATTAAAATATAAATTTTGCCCACCTGACATGAAACTATAGAAAAGGTTGGAATTGTCTTTTTAATATGTGGAGAACGAATAGGGCTAGTTGTAACACTGTGGAATTTTTGTGTCACAGAGATATGTATTCTTCATGAATCCTCAAAAAGTAAAGCCTCCTGAAGACCTCCAGGATCTGGGTGTGAGATTCCTTCAACCATTTGTGAATTTACTGTCAAAAGCAACGTACTGGTGGATGAACACACTCATCATTTCCGCTCATAGGAAGCCTATTGATCTGAAGGCAATTGGAAAATTGCCCATAGCAATGAGGGCGGTAACAAATTATGTTTGCCTGAAAGATGCATATGAAGAACAAAAGGTAATTTAGCATCTGTCTTCCATGTCTATATTTGTAGAGAATGAGCTTATTTAAATTTAAAAGTACAAAGTTTAAATAGTATCTATGATCAAAGAAGAAGAGTTTTTCTCTGTTTTTCCTAACTGGTGTTTTAAGTCACTTTGTCTGATCATGGGGAAAAGGCTGGAAGCGACAATGACTATTGTCACATTGCATTAGTTGTCCAGTCACCACATGGCCAGGGGAACCCCCTGTCTTACTTCTGGGACAAATGACCAAATGGAAACTAAAAGCAAAGACCAAGGATCCTATATAATTAACCCATATTACCATCTAATATTAATAATTCAGGGAATTTTTATTGTCTTTTTTTCAAGTAGCTTGTGAATAATTTTTTTACATAGAGGTAAAATAGATCATATTCACCAGTAACCACTTTTACGAAGTTAAAATTCTTAGACTAATTAACCAAAATTGGCACCTGAGTGAGTAAATTAAAAGGGTGCCATCTCCCTACTCCATGCATTATCCTATATGTCTTCTAAAATCAGTTTCTTCTGGTACTTTCCTTGAATATCAATAATTGTTTTAGAAATTTTGAAAGATGAGAGTAGTTGGATGTTTTCAGTTTGTTTTCATTCTGAAGTCATGCATGCTATCCACAATGGTAGATATGTTTTATATTGCAATCATCTACAAATATCAGGGTCACTTAAAATATTGATATTCACAATAATACTGGAAGAGAGTAAGGTATGGTGAATCAGTTAAAGAGATTTTGGCTATTCTAAATCAAGATCAACAAAGCATTGATGGTAAATGATGAAAATGACCTTTTGTTTCAGAAATTTGTGTTATGAAATTACTATTGCAGGAAATGGTTACTACAAATGAACCTGAGTCATTTCTCTGGTTTTACCCCTGGGAAAAGTATTGCATAAAACTTTTAACTTTTCTGCTCAAGTAAAGATTTACAATATAGAGTAAAAATAGCTTAAGTTCTCTGAGTGTTCTTTACAACATAGACTAACTTGAGTTTCATATGTTAATGTCCTATCAATAAACTTTAGAAAAATAATCTGATTGTTCATTCTAATTGGGATTTGAATGTGGAACACAACTGAAGTCCATTCCATTGAGTTGGCTACTTTGCCACAATGAGAAACTTGTATCCACTTTGTGTTCAAGATATATTTATGATGAGTGTTCAGGTTGTAAAATCTTTATTACCAAGAAATGTAAATAGGTAAAGTAATGAACTGATTAATCATGTATTCCATTCTTCATTTTGCATTTCTTCAAGGAATTCTTAGCAAATACAGGCTTACTATAATTTTTTTAAAGTACTGACTACTTTTCACGGAGACAGAGAACTATGGGGGCGATGCAACTAGAAACAATTTGAGATTAAGACAATCTGTTTTAGTGTATAGTAATTGATAGGTAAATGTCTCCTGTCCTGCTAATTCCACATATTTTGAGCAATTTATCAATAATCTCCATCTTTGTACCTTACTGTCTTCTCTTACATAAAATGTTGTTTAGAAATATTCATGATGATATGTATCTTCCAAATCAAAGGTAATTAATTAATTTGGCCTTAAGAATTTCTTATCATCCTTTGACAACTAATAATAAAGCAGTCTAAGAAAATCTGGCCTGTATACTTTTCATTCTATTTTTTAAAAAAATGCATCCAATAGCTACTATTTGCATAAATGCGAGGATACAAAATTACTCATGTTGTATTTTATATATATTCATGCTATATTATTATATGTGGTCTATAAATTTATATATCTACTTTTCAGCCTTTAAAAGTCAGAACAATCAGAAGGAATTCGTGGTTGTATAGATTAATTGCTGTTCTGGCCAGTTTTATTTTGGTGTGTCTGGTTTTTCTTTCAGAAAAAAGCAGCCGATCACCCTAATAGGACTCCATCTATATGGCTTGCGATGTACAGAGCTTTTGGGAGACCTATCTTACTGAGCAGCACATTTCGTTACTTAGCCGACTTGCTGGGTTTTGCTGGACCTCTCTGTATTTCTGGAATAGTTCAACGTGTGAATGAAACGCAGAACGGGGCAAATAAAACAACAGGAGTAAGTTCATGGTGCTTTTGAAAAGAAATACATTATTGGCAGATGTCTTTGTAATCATCACTTTTTAGTAACATAGTTTTATGAGTAATTTGAACAGGCTTATTTACAGAAGATTGAATTTCTTTTTTAAAAAATAAAAGTAACATTTTTTTGTGGAAAAGTTTATGTTTGTATATTCATTGAATTATCTGGCTAACAAAATGATTTCTCAGATTCAGAGCCTATAAATATTTAATAAGCATCTATTTTGTGCCAGAAACTACATGTGTAAATTTCACATGGATTCCTTTGTTTGAACTTTATAGTAATTTCCACGCATGAGTACACCAGGGGTGGCTGAGTCACTTTTTTTAAAGGCCTGTGACCAATAATATTAGTAATGTGCTTTGTAGTATTACACATTTTTCCGATGTGATAAGAGCCATCCCTCTGTTTCACAATGCTCGGAGGGAATCTTGGGAAACTTTACTAGATATTATGTTATTATGTGGAGGGATAGGTAATAAAAAATACTATACATTTGCTATTATAAATACAGAATGTTTTCATTTTCTGTTCTTAAGGAAGTCTGCAGTGTGCACTTTCTAGGTTTTCTTTTTCCCTCGGATGACTTGATTTCCCTAGTTTCAGAAATAGAGTCTATCCAGGTGAATCAACTTTCCTTTTCTGTTTTCTCACTCTGATTTCTGGTCCTTTTTTCTGCACCTATTAAAATTTTATACACTATCAAAGCCTACATTAAATGCTGCCTCACCATTGAAGCTTTTTGTGGTCATTCTAGCTGGAGCCTAACTCCTCTGGATATTCTCCTAATGCTTTCTTTACTTCATCTTGGCATTTTCTGTTTCTGGTTTTCACAGTGAAGCATATGAAGTGTGATCGAAAAATATGGTGAATGTTTACATTAAAAAAATTATTACAATAAAAGACACGTTGTCATTAATCTCATTCAAAAAACCTCACCTCCCTTCAAACACACTCATCTCATTGTTCTTGCCACTTTCAGAGCCACTTCTGGAAGTCCTCTTTTGTGAGTGTCATTAGTTGTACTGTCCTGTTGATGTGTAGAATCCACTAAAAGTGGTCATTTTGACTTTGGTGAAGGGCCTGAAGTTGCATGGTGAATAAGGTGGCAGAGGGGACGCTGTAATGTTTTACCAACCTGGCTTTCTGTAAGACGGCACGTGGCTTCAACGTTCACTGTATTTTTTATCACACCTTGTAAAGACTCTAAAGATGACTTTCAGAACTGCTTCAGTAAATGGCAAGAACAATGAAATGAGTGTGTTTGAAGTCAGGGGGTAGTATTTTGAGGGACAATGTGTCTTTTACTATATTTATTAAAATTTAAACATTCACTGTATATTTCTATCATACCTTGTGTTACTTATAGATACACTTACCTTTCTCAGTTGTAATCTCTGTAAAGAGAATAACTGAGCTGTTCAACTTTCATTCCCACAATATTTACCCTGACTGTTTGCATACATTAGCATTTAATTATTATTAAAGTAAATCATAGGTTTTCATCACTGGATATAATTTTGTGATGTTTTGTTCCTACTCATCTAATACATGCAAATATCTAAATTTCACAGAGTGCTTCTACCACCCTCATCCCTTACATATATTAAGCATGTGATTTTCTGAGATGGAACAGGACTTATAGATTTGTATAAGGACAGATGAGGAAGGAGCCACAAATAGAATTTCACCAGATCTGTCACTAAAAACAAAGTGTCCCCATTGCTACAGTGAACTTAATCAAGTGTTGTCCTTTCCTTTTTTCTAACAAGCAGGTTACCATATGCTATCGTTACAAATAAAATTCAATAACTTGTGTGTATTCTTACCATAAATTAAGTTATATTTCTACTAGAACAATTTTTCTCTTGAATTTTTTATTTTTTATTGGTACATGTTTGCAGTACATGATACTTAAAATATTCATTGTGGAGAGTTGGTACACGTATATAACACGTTTTATTTTTACTTCCCTTTACCCTCTTCTCCACCCCCCGCGTCTCTAAGTCCCTTTACCATTTACAAAAGCTCTCTCCCTCCCCGCTGCTGACTTTAATTACCCATCCTTTAGTTTGCTCTTTAAATTATTTATTCTTTGTTTTTCATGAAACAATGAGATACTTAAGCTTGTGTACCTGATTTATTTCATTTAACACTGGTCTCAGGCATATCTGTTTTTCTACAATTAACTCAACTCTGTTCTTCTTATGGCAGAGTAGTATATGCCATAGTGTATGTATATCACATTTTCTTTATCTATTCATCTGTTCATGAATCTATAGGCCTTTTCCAAGATTTAGCCACTATGAGTTGTGCACCTATAAACTTGAGTATGCATATATCACTGTGATATGATGTCTTTGATTCTTTAGGGAAGATACTTAGAAGGGAAATAGCTGGGTTGAAGGGAATTTCTAGTTTTAGTTTTTTGAGAAATCTCCTTACTGATTTCCATAGTGGCTGTACTAGTTTACATTCCCACCAGCAATGTAGAAGGGTTCTCTTTTTCTCCCCCACAGCTTTGCCAGAATTTGTTATTATTTGATTTCTTGGTGGCCATTCTTTCTGGGTTAAGATGGAATTTCCATATTTAAACTTGCATTTCTCTAGTGGCCAGAGATATTGAACATTTTTTAATGTATTTATTGATCATTTGTACTTCTTTTGAGACGTACTTATTCATTTCAATTGTCCATCTTTTAATTTGGTATTTATTTGGGGGGAGGTCTAATTTTTTTGTTCATTACATATTTTAGGTATTAGTCCTTTGTTTGAGGGGTAGCTAAAAAAACTTTTTCCAATTCTATAATTTGTCTTTCTTTCCTGTGTAGAAGCTTTTTAATTTGATATAGTCATATTTGTTGATTCTTAATGTTATTTCTTGTGCAATTGGGGTTTCTGTTCAAAAAGTCTTTACCTATGCCAATGTCTTCTATTTTATCTAATGATCTTCTGGTAGATCATTTCTATTTTAATATCCAAGTCTTTTACTAATTTTGATTTTATTTTAGCACACGGTGTTGTTTATGGGTCTAGATTCAATTTTCTGTGTATGTAAAAGCAGTTGTTTACCCAGCACCATTTGTTGAAGAAGTTGCCTTTCCTCCAGTGTATGTTTTTGGTTCTTTTGACAAAGATCAAATGACTGAAGTTGTTTCTGCACCCTCTTCTTTTTATTGTTCCATACAATGCTGAATTTGTCATTGTGGCTTTGTAATATAATTTGAAACCTGGGATTATGATGTTTCCTGGTTTGCTCTTGTTGCCCTGGATTGCTTTAACTTTTCCGGGTCTCTTTTGCTTCCACATAAGTTGTATATAAATATTTTTCTATTTCCATGAAGAATGTTGCTGGAATTTTCATTGGGATTACATTAAGTCTATGTATCAGTTTTGGTTGTATGGTCATTTTTGACAATATTGGTCTGCCTGACCAAGAACAAGGAATATCTTTCCATTTTCTGATATCCGCTTTGATCTCCTCTTTCAGAGGACTGTAGTTTTTGTTGGAGAGGTCTTTCATGTCCTTGGCCAGGTTAATTCCTAAGTATTTAATTTTTCTTGAGGCTGTCGTGAATGATTTTTTTCACAAATTTTTTCTCAGTGCATTTATTATTGATGTAGAGGAACATCATTGATTTTTGTTTGTTGATTTTATATCATGGTATATAGCTAAATTTGGGTATTAGTTTTAGCAGTCTTTTGATGGAATTTTTGGATCTCCTCTGTAAAGGATCAAGTCATCTGTAAATAATAGTAGTTTGACTTCCAGAACAATTTTTTATAAACTGTATTTTTCCCTCTGTAAATGTCACATGCATGGGTAAATCAGTAGTCAAATTGCCTATTTATAATACATAATTTCATTACTATAAAGAAATTTGAAAAAAATCACTGAATTATTTGAAAGTAATGGTGTTACAGAAATGAGATTTTATCCCATTGGTCTGGCTGACCAGGTATGTATTTTGTGGTTTCTAGTTTTAAATTAAAATCTAAACTAATTTTTCTCCCCCCCCCATTTCCTATTTAAGGTAGAATGGATCTTTGCAGGAAACACACCCAGATTTTTAAAAATTAATGGCTACCCCCCTACAGTTAGACGTACATAGCAAGCATAATCATCAATTAGGGACTTTATGCATTGGGCTGCTTTGCATCTGCAGTTGTGGGAATAATGGAGGAAAGCTATTGTTGCCTTACTGTGCCCCATTCCACAGCTGGCCACTGAGGTTTTATATTTAAGAATCATATCTGCTTTAAGAAATGCAAACTGTATATGTGGAGATGAAATGAGTAGTTTAAATTTGTATGTGTGTGTGTGTGTTTTTTTGTACAAGATTTCAGAAACCCTCTCGTCAAAAGAATTTCTGGAAAATGCTTATGTTCTAGCCGTTCTTCTCTTCCTCGCCCTTATTCTACAAAGGACATTTTTGCAGGCTTCCTACTATGTAACCATAGAGACTGGCATTAACCTCCGCGGAGCTCTTCTGGTACGTGCCGTCCAGTACCTTCCAGTGGTAGGACTAATGGTACCTTCATTTATTTTTCTTATTTTGGATTTCATTTTCACTTTGATAGTACAGCATCATTTTTAAGATGTATTTAGCAAAAGGAACACAGAACTCATTTATAAACTCATTGAGTTAAAAATGACTTAAAATCGCATATTTAGAAAAATATTTAGAAGTCTTGGAATTACTTATCCCTATTCTTTTTGTTCTTGAACTTATGTCCAAAGTTGAATATATAGATTACATTACTAGAAAAAATAACTTTGCATTTAATTGAGGACAAAGAATAACTGCTAAAATAAGAATGGTGGTTGATTTAAGATGTCCATGAAAAGTTTTCCTCACTTTTTCAAAAAATTTTAAGATAATTATTATTTTTTTCATCGAAAGTCAATAATTATAGTATGGTTAAATTTAGAGCTTTATGTGTATTTTTTTCTTCTTATAGGCCATGATATACAATAAAATCCTTAGGCTCTCTACATCTAACTTATCAATGGGTGAGATGACCCTGGGACAGATCAACAACTTGGTCGCCATTGAAACCAATCAACTCATGTGGTTCTTATTCCTGTGTCCCAATCTGTGGGCTATGCCTGTTCAGGTAGATCATTATAAGTAAGGCTCTCTCTGGTAAAGGAAATAAAGCAAAAAGAACACTAGATATTTAACTGGGAATCATTTTTGAATATACTGATGTTATTAGACCATTTCTGTAGACAAGGAAGCTGAGAACAGAAATGTTACAGCCTGGGTTAAGGAAGCGAGATTTGGAATTGTACTCCTTGGGTTCAAATGTCTGCTCTACCCATTGTTTGTACAAGTACTTAACCCCTCACAGCATTACTTTCCTTCACTGTACAATGGGAATCATAAGAGAGAATTGGCTCATAGAGTTGTGAGACTGTCAAAGGCAGCATGTGCAAGCATTTAGCAAGTCCCTAGTATTTCATGGCCACTGAGTAATTGCTATTGTGTACTATTGCCTAAATTTGTGCAAGTCACAAAGCTAAGATTTGACTCCTTTCATTTTGACACTCTTTTGTAGCATTCCTAAACTACATCAATTTCTTTAATCCATCCCATGATTTCAACAGCTTGTATATTACAAAATATCAAACTTTATAAGGTGGTAAGAACACAGACAAGCCGAAGGGCCGTTTGACTATCCTAGCATTTCAGTAAGGATGCATGATTTTTCAGCCAATTGGATAAAAATGGCAAAAGAGATATATTTGCTTTTTCTTCACTGTCATATTGTATATTTTCTGTTTTCTCAAGTTTTGCATCCTGTAGATGGAGCTTAAACTGTAGATCTCATTTGATGCAGTCTATTACATTTCCTTGTGTACTGCATTTGTTACAGTGCATAAAATGATAAAAATATAGCTTGCTTTTAAATTTACTATTTTTATTTTTATTTTTTAGTGGAGCACCAAGTCAAATTAAAATGTTTTATCATACCTAGTGCACAGCATAAAAATAAAGGTATTGGGCTGGGGCTTTAGCTCAGTGGTTTCGCCCCCTGCTGCTCAAGTGCAAGGACCTGAGTTCAATTCCCGGTACCAAAAAAAAAAAAAGTATAATTTGTCTCATTTTATCAAAACATCTTATATATAGTATCTCAATCAGGTAGCTGCCTATGTAGTATGATTTGTTGCACTGAATGACGGCATCATAGGTGACCATAAGGAATGTTTTATTTTGATTGGAATTCCTCAAATACTTAATTGGTTGGGAGTACACATGTCATCTCCACGGGAAAGCTGTTATCATTGGCATATAGGCATACATTTTATGGCTGAATCGCATGGATGTGGTGCATTACATGACATTTGGAGCTACGATAAATTGAGCTCCTGGAGAAAAATCAGGGAGAGATGATAATGAAGTTAAATCTTAAAAATTTAAAGGAGGAAGAAGAAAGTGGCAAACCAGAGAGAAGTTAAACATAAATAGTTCAGCACCGAGTTTGGGAAACATTTAAAAAAACGTAAGTGAGGTAAACTGGTACTCCAGTACCAACTTTGGTTTATTAACAGTTTTAATTAGTCCTACTTGTCATGACATAGGGAACTTTGGGAGTCATTGAGCTGCTGAGGAACTTTGGTCCATAAACAATGATCCTATACTCACCCATAATGCTGCCCTCTACTTTCCATTCCCATAGCTTTGAAAAGCCAGTGCAATTCCAAGAGAATGTGAAATGTTAAATTCGTGGTAGGTGAGACTATTTTCAAAAAAAAAAATTTGTGTTCTTTTAAAATTTTAAGATTGCTTTATAAGGTCAGAAGTGTTATGGGACCATTCTGTAACTTCATGCAATAAATTGGTTTGACACCAGTTGTACAAATCATTATGCTAAAAATAAATTCCTAGTACTTAGCCGTCCCCAAGTAAATCACATTAAAACTCAACTGTCACAGCTGAGTTGATTTCCAAATAAACTTAATGTAATAATTAAATTACTGGATTTTCACTAAAAATATTTGCTTTCATGCAGTGGCTCCTACAGCCCCATTTATTTCTCTTTTTCCATATGTTTTCCTTCCCAGATCATCATGGGGGTGATTCTGCTCTATAATTTACTTGGATCAAGTGCATTGGTTGGTGCAGCTGTCATTGTGCTGCTCGCGCCAATTCAATACTTCATCGCTACAAAGTTGGCAGAAGCTCAAAAGAGCACTCTTGTAAGTAGCATCTTTTGGAAAATTTATTAGGAAAATCCTGCTCTGCTGTTTTATTTTTATAATATAGGAAGTTCATACATGCCACTCGGGATAATTTTGAAATCATTATATTTCATTGCAATTCTTAGACAGCAAATGTGTGTTTTCTGTGTTGCAAGAACACAGAAACCTTTGGTACTAGGGATTGAACTAGTACACGCCAGACACGCTAGCTACATCCTCAGCCCATTTTAGTGATTTTTTTAAAAAAATTTTAAGGTTCTTACTAAGTTATGCAGGCTAGGTTTGAACTTGCAATCATTATTTTCTTTTTCCTGTTACTGGGAATCAAACTCAGGACCTTGCGGTTGCCAGGTATGCATGGCACCACTGAGCTAAATCCCTGGCCCCTACATTGAAATCCCCTTGCCTCAGCCTCTCAAGCAGCTAGGATTACAGGTATAGAACACCATGCCCAGCTGCTAAAAATTTTTACAAGTGGAATAAAAATTTAATACTTGATTATCTTACATTTGAAATACCAGAATCATGGTTCTTGATGTTTTTAAGTGCCAAGATGTGAAGAGGCTTTGGATCTTCCTCTTTGGTCTTTTATCCAGAGAATACTCTTTAGTGTACTTTGAGACAATTGGGTGGCAGTTATTGATGTGGAAGACATGGATCAAGGGACAAGTGAAGGGTCAGGTTTGGTAGCTCTGAAATTAAATTTTCCTCTTGTAGACTTACCAGGTGATGGGGCATGGAGTTACATGGAAATGCTTCAATGGCAGCTGCTCTGGCTGAATATGTTCATGGTCAACTTGGCAAACAAGGAGGAAAGCCCAATTGTTGACCTTTTTTGGCTTCAATTTGCCATGAAATCATTTTAGTTGAGCAAGAATTGGCTGCTTTAAAAAATATTTGCAAATAATAAAGGATGTTGAGAAATAGTTTGACTGAATATGAACTAGACCTCCTGTAAGTCAGGCGTAAAATGTAGGGATGCTGGCATTGATGGATGCTTCTCATCTTGGTGTTTCTACCATGACATGCACGTTGTGTGTCACGCGACTGGTTTTGTATCACTTGTTTTTCTGATCCTTCTGGTGAAGTTTATTCCATATTTCTGTCCGAGCCATCTACCCTTTTTACTCCACCACACAAATACATAAAGGGGTGGAAGAGGGACATAAATGGAATTATGACTACCCTCACATCTGTCTTTCGTTTAGCTGTTCATACCACATCCATTCACTCATTAAACAATCATTTGATAGGCCCTGAAGACCCTGAAGAGTCAAAAAGATGAACAAAATACAGTCCATTGGCTACTTTTGCTTTTTCCTATCTACACTTTGGCCACTCCACTGTCCCTTTTAATAGTTAACAGGTCCTACTGTACCTTGCTAATAATTCTAGTACATTGTTTGGTGGTGGAGGAAGATAAACAGCTGATTAGATGTAGGCATGTGTATCTGCTCCAGATCTTTCGATAATTAATCCAAGTTGTTAGTATCCAGTAAATGTACATTAGACATTAAAAAAAAAAGAGCTGAGAAAGAAGTATATAGAAATCTCATGAAATTAAACATACTGTTTAGTTTCAATAGCTGTATTGTAAAAACACAATGTGAATGCATACAATATTGTAGCCTAATAAGAAACAAATTTTTCTTAAAGTCATTATTTTTTTTCTTCTAAATATGAGTGATAGTGCTGAGAATTAAATAATTTAGGTGTTAGGAGCCATTGTAAGTCTCTGTCATTTCTTAAGATTCATGTCCGTATTATCTGCAGATATTATTCCAGAGAATCATGTGAAACGGAAGAAACTATTTTTATATAAACCCAAGTAACAAATACATATAATTTTTTCAGCAGAAAGATGTTTTGAGGCCACATCTTTAAATTCTTCATTTTAAAATCGAGGAGTCAAAGCACAGCGAGTTTAACTGTGTCTCAGAATTTGACAGCCTGACTAGTGGCAGAAATCAGAAATCGAGATCTTCTCAATGCCTGTCTATTCCTTCATCCTACCTTTTGGATTCAAATGGATGCACCTTGTACTATATTGTATTCTTTTGTTTTATAGGATTATTCTACTGAGAGACTGAAGAAAACAAATGAAATATTGAAAGGCATCAAACTTCTAAAGTTATATGCCTGGGAACATATTTTCTGCAAAAGTGTGGAAGAAACGAGAATGAAAGAATTATCGAGTCTCAAGACCTTTGCACTTTATACCTCACTCTCCAGTAAGTTGGTGTTCCTCTCAGGACAGGTGATGTAAAGAGTGAGCCACTAACACAATCTATCCAGTTTGGATTATGATCTATGAAATGCTGTAGTCAGCAGAGGAAGCTGTTTATTTTCTACATGAGTGCAGTGTGGTAGCCACAAGCCACAGGAAGCTATTTACATTTAAATTACAGACCAGGATAGGCACAGGTTTAGAGTCCAATAGACTGAATTTGACTCCTTGCAAGTTATGTGACCTTGGCTATGTTTTTTGTTTGTTTGTTTGTTTGTTTTTTGCGGTACCTGGCACCAAACTCAGGACCTTGCCCGTGCCAGAAAGGTGCGGCACCACTGAGCTACATTCTCAGCCCTTCAGGCCATGTTATTTTACAAAGTGAAATCCTTACTTTCTTTATCCGTAGCATGAAGGTGGTGATAGTATTAGTAACTTTAACTGAAATCTTTTACCAGTTACTACTGGCGTGGTTTAATTGGTTTCCTTCCTTTATATAAACCCAAGTAATAAATATATATAATTTTTTCAGCAGAGAGAAATTTTGAGACCATATCTTTGAATTCTTTTTCCTTCCTTCCTTCCTTCCTTCTGTCTGTCCATCTGCCCTTCCTTCCATCCTTTCTTTTGTGATACATGGCCTTCACACTCAGCCACATCTCAGATCTCTTTTTATTTTTATATTTTTTTCAGATCTCTTTTAAAATTATTTTTAATTTTGAGACAGGGTCTTGCTAAGTGGTTAAATTGCCCAAGCTGGACTCAAACTTGGAATCCTCCTGCCCCAGCCTCCCAGATTGCTGGGATTACAGGTGTGCACCACCAAACCCAGCTAAAATTTGTTTTTGGTAAAAATTCATTTCTTTAAGTTGATCTGACTATGTTACTATCAATCTTTTTATCTCCAAATATTTAAAAAATTATATATAGCTATATTTGTTTTGTCTATCTTCTTTAGAACTTATATTTTCATGAAGACTGTATTTGAAATGCCATTTTCAAAAACTGGGGAGAAAGTAAAATCATTTTCAAGTAAAAAAAAGCCAAATGGTAGTCACATAAAACTCTCTTTTCCAGAACATTTAAAATTTTTATCCTCAAAATATGGCTTATTGCTCTCAAGAATGATGGATCCATATTAGTGCAGTTCACAAAAACTTAACCAAACTATACCTCCACTAATATTTGCTTTGGTTGATTTCTGTGTTAGTTCTACTCATCTCTGTTGGCCCCGAAGTTTACAGCTTAAAGTTTTATAAGCTTATGTACTGTTTTCTGTTGAATTATAAATGACTTTAAATCTTAGTGATGATAATAATTCTTCCGTGAAATACACTTAGAGAAAATATTGAATGTGCACTCTATTCTGGACACAATGTCCAGTGTATCACACTGATGTCATATAAAGCAGGTGGCAAGTCTCTAGTGCTCACTAACCCCTGTCCTCAGTTTCTGCAAATAAAAATTGGTGTAGTGGTAATACCAGCATTACAGCTATGTTGTGAGAATTTTTTTTTAAAGGCCATAAATGCGATACTGTCAGTAAAAGTTAAAATATTTGACGAGTAGTACTTGTAGAACACACTGCAAAGACTATAAAATGAGAAAAAGAAAGAAAGCAATGACATAGGACAGCGGATACTTCTGGGTCTTAGGACCTGTAATCAATTCCTGGCACATCAACTTGTCAGCTGTACAACCTTGGTCAGCTGTTTGCTGAAGTCTCAGTTTCCTCACTAGCAAGCTGGGAACTGTTAATCCCACCTTGGGGAAGGAAGTGAGGCTATGTATGTGAAGTGTTTAGAAATGGTTTCTGCTATGTTAAAAAGCAAAGTGAGAACAAATACCAGCAGAACCAAAGATCCAGTTCTACTTTTTATACTCCATGATCTTGCCACTTGAGACACCACTTGAGAGCTAAGAGACCCTGGAAAACAGTTTCCTAGTCTCTGTTGCCAAGTGGTCATGTGCTGCGTATGGGGTTAATTCATTGGTGAAGGCAAAGAAGACATTATCTTATTTTTCACTCTTCACTTTGGTAACGTTTTGTATGGAGAAGTAGAAAGATCCTGAAACTTTTGGAACTGAAATATCTGGGCTTTAATCCAAAGTCTCCTAGTCTGGGATTTTGCATGTAACCTAAGATGTTTCCTCTTTATGGTTTAGGGCTATTGTAATCATTAGATATGAGAATGGGTGTGAAATGCTCGCCTCATACTTCAGTCATGTTGAATTGAGGATTAGCAGAACAAACTGGTGCCACAGACAGAGCAGCTAAGCCGCATAGGTTTGGATGCCAGCTACGCAGCAGTGAGCTTTTCCTTCCCATCTTTATAGTGAGATAGTGAGATACTCAGGACCCAAATGTGGGGTGGACTCTGATAGAAATGGTTTTCATTAAAATGGTAGTAGTTCTCATTCTTACTCACCTAGAGGAAATTAGTTAGAACTACAGAATACAAGAGAAGTGTAAAACATGAGGGAGGTAAAAGAAAGACTAGACTACTAGAAGTAAGGGGAGAGTAGCCAGCCAGAGAAAGAAGGCCGAGGCAGGAATGTGGCTCCTCTCTGTCCCGTTCAAGGTTTGGTTCCTCAGAATTGCACAGATTTTGTATTTGATAACCAAGTCACTTCTGGACCTGCAAAAGTGCAGTCTGATTCTGTTCTGTCTACCCTAGTAGGGAGAGTTTGTAACCCGAACCCTCTGCTCTCTAGAAAACTTACTAGAAACTCTCACTATGCCATTGCCTAGACCTGTGACAATTCACTATATCTTTTGGGCCCTTGGTCTCTAAAATTCTGTAGTTTATGAACAGTATAATTATAAATTATCAGCTTGGCTTTTTGCTTTTACTATGACTTTCTAACAATAGCATTTTAAAGGAAAATATTGATTTTCCTTGTTTCAGATGCATATATAATACTCATCAAGTGATAGTGAACTATATTCTCAGAGATATATTTAAATAAGCAGAAGGGCGAAGTTAAGAAGTTTTTAGTGACTAAAAGGTTTGGAAGTGAACGTTGATATCACTGCTGGAAAATGATCTTGAACTAATGTCAAATTCCTTTTTTCTTTTTTTGCTGCTGTGTATCAACTTTTTTTTTTTATTCATTAAGTTTATTGGTACATTTTAGGTATATGGTATGATGACGTTCATCATTGGGAATTTGTGCCTTTACATGATACAAAGTCTCATTTTTAACTTGTGTAGTGACCTGATTTTATATATTTAAATTAGTTTGGTGGACCAAACAAAATATAGATTGTAAGCCAAATAGAAGAGAATTAAATAGAGAGTAGGGAGAAGTTCAAATGCTTCCCCATATTATATGTTCTCTTGTTTTAAAAGTATTTCAATATATATGCTAATTTGTTTTATTTATACGATAGTTGACATTAGTTTGTTGAGAAAAAAGTTTGTGCTGTTTGTTTAATTTTTGTAAGAATCTTTGGGTTTATGTCTTGTACTGAGTAACTACTTTAAAGATAATAATATACAATGTAATAATCATTGTTTTTATCTTATTGTTTGATTATGAACATTTGTTTTATTTTTTCATAAATTAAGAAAACATTAAAAATGAACACGTATTAAATTTTATGATTTGCATAAAAAGGATTTTCTCCAAATTGTCTTGTTTGTAAGATTTCCTTTAAAAACCCTGTAATTCTTCAATAAAGAGAAAGCGTTTCTGCTTCAGACTAATATGTGGGAGCTCATATAACCACAGACGTGGGGATACCAACTGGGAAATACATGTGGACTCCAGGAAAAAACACTATTTAATGCACTTTGTCCTTCCTGTCTCCAAGGAAAGTTAAAGTAATAATAGATGATTAATTAAAATTACTGAAAACTTCTTCATAGTTCAAGGAAACTAATAAATTCTATTTCTTTCCACAGTCTTCATGAATGCAGCAATTCCCATAGCAGCTGTTCTTGCTGTAAGATGCTCTTTTTTTGCTTTTAGAAATGGAAGCAAGTCAGTATGTATAAATGATTTATGAAAAAGAACATGTGGGTGGTAATATATATTGTTTCATTTCTGTTGTTCCTTCTTGGCAGTTTCCATTGCAATTTCTCTAGACCAGCATTTCTCATTCGTGACACTATGAACACCTTGGCCAGATCATTTTTTATCATCACGGGGTGTCCTAGCATTAGGATATTTTCCAGCCTTCATGGCCTCTACCTACTCCAAGTCATGACAATGAAAAATGTCCTCAAACACTGGCAAATGCACCCTGGGAGAAAGACTAAGAATAGTTGAGAATTAACTGTTTTAATCTCAATGACCTGTTTCCCATACATTTTTACAGCATGGTGTTAGATCAACAACTAGAAAATGGTAAATAATTAGGTTGTATTCTGCACTAAAATGACAAGCCCAGCCACTGCCATTATTTTTAGAAATGTGAATAAGTCTTCATATTTCTGCGTGCAGGTTAGTAATCTACACTAGGGACACTTAAATAACAGAACATTCTCTTTTCTCTTACAATATTAAAATATTGTTGATTGCAAAGGCCTGACTGGCTGTTAAGAACTGTGAGCTCTCCATCTAGTTATTTCCCCACTTAGTAATTTGACAGAAGTCAGTTTCTTATTCGGTATATAGAGTTTGTCCTCACTTTCTTATCAGTTTACTACTAGGAAGACTTGTCCAGCATTAAGAATGCACCAATAGTAAGCATTGCTTTAGGTAAGGAATTTTGGATAAAAGAGTTGTTTCCATGGTTGCAATGCACCTGTTGGCACAAAGGAAGGTGCTAGGTTAAGTTTGTGAAAATGAATGTAGAGATTTTCTCTGGCTTTCTCTAAAGCAGTCTTTTCTCCCCACAGACATTTGTGACCCATGCTTATGCCAGCGGCCACCACCTCAAGCCTGCAGAGGCCTTTGCCTCCCTGTCTCTGTTCCACATCCTTGTCACCCCACTGTTCCTGCTCTCCACAGTGGTCAGGTTTGCGGTCAAAGCCATCGTAAGGTATGCACTGAAACCTCTGGGGTGCTTTCTTACTGATGGTAGAAATAATACGTGTGTCCTAAAGGTACATTTGAAAAAGTATAAAAAAGAGCATTCAAATCACTATCCAGAGCTGACCATTGTTAAAATTTTGGTATATGAACTTTCAGACCTTTATTTCATATAAAGATAACTACTGTAAAATAAAAATGTTGAATTTATGTAGTTTTTGACTCTTTATTTCACTTCTTGTTTTCATTATTTTCTCCTCATTTCTAGCAATGTGGTAGTCCATTGTTTGGAATATATTAATTTATATTGGCCTTTTTATTGGACATTCAGAATGTTTCTGCTTAATATATGTAACAATGAAGTAAATATCTTTGTTTATCTTGCTCTTTTCTCTGATGGTTACCTTAAGTCCAATTGCTAGAAGTTATGATACTAGTTTTAGCAGTACACACTCCTTTAAGGTCCTTGAAGAATATAGCGATGTTACTTTCCATTGAAATGGTACAAAGTCAAACAGTACCTATATATTTGAGATTATTTATGATATGGACATAATGGTTTCTGTTGAAACCTTGCCAATTTATATGTGCATCATCAGTGACAGAAAATCTTTATACCAATGCATAAATTCTGTTTTAAATTTAGTTTAACATGGAATAAAAGAAATAATATTTAAACTTATAGTCTCTGAAAATGGAAAGGCTTGCAAAAAATTTCTAGTATTTTGCACATTTAAATGTGCTTTCATAGTGTTTCCAATCAGTGTAGACTTTGTTTCATTTAAAATTCTGCGTATTATACAGCTATGTAATAGATGTGGTGTTATAATGGCCCCTTTGTCATCATTTTTATTTGTATTATATAAATATGTTACCAAACCACATCTACTACATTGTGTGTACCCTGGTCTACCAGTGTCTTAGAATCTATTGAAAACAAAGAGGCCTTAAAGTACTATTTTGCTTTTGGCCATAGGATCTTTACAAACCTTATAAAACCTCAGTATGTTTCCTGAACATTCATCATCATTTATATCTGACCTTTTAAAGAAATGCCTAAATATTGCAGCACCAAAGGAAAATCGGAGAACCCATGCCTTAAATATGTGAAATATGATGTTGCTATTGACAGCAATCTAGAATCTCTGTAGTAATGTCTTAATTAAAATGACATAATTTTTCCAGTATCTATTCATTAACACAAAAACCAGTATTTAATGCTCAAAACACCAGACTCTCCAGTTTTAGTTAACAGTTCACATTGACTGACCAATGGCTCAATGCCAGCTAAAATTAAAATGCATAAACGCTATCCTGTTGTGAATGAAGCTCTGCTAGGCTTTGTTGGTGTCATAACATAGCTTCCATCCTGTTCTCTCAGTGAGCTCATTAGTAGCATTTCGGAAGCTTGTTTCAGTTGAAAGCCCAGGCCCTCTGGCCTCATCTGCCCTGTTTTCTTTTCTTATTGTTCTGCCTTCTGAAGCCCTTGCACTGATCATGGACTGCACTGTGTAGCACCATTTCCAAATTAGGCAGTGCTCTGGAAGGGACGATACTTCAAACAATAAACGTGATAAATGGCCAGAGTCTGCTATTTTGGTCCTTATTTTCATTTTCCCCATTTAACAGCTATCCCTTTCATGGTTGCGCTATTAATCGGAATGTGATTTTGCACTGCAAATGGAGATAAAAAGCAGTTGATAGCTTTTAACAAATAATTCCTCTGAAACCAGGAGGTTACCACACATCAAAAGAACTTTCAGTGGGTTTGGAAAAAGATACAATCTAGGGGTTTCCCCGAATCCATAGGACATGGTTCTGCTGTAGTGAATCCTAGTGTAGCTGTGTGTTTCTGCACAGCGCTCTCCCTGCTGTGCATTTCAGGGAAAAGGTATTTCCCAGTTTGATAAAGACCAGTCTGTTCTTAGGGCTCAGTTCCAGGTTTTCCAAGCCATAGACCAAGTGGAATCTGCTTATAAAAGCTTGCTTCTCCAAAATGAATTGCAGCGGTTGATTTGCGGGTCCTACAGAGATGGCTGATGAACAGAGAAAGCCAATCATTTTCCCCACTGTGTGCCGGTTCTGGGAACCCAAGTAAGCATTTTCCCAGCCTAACTGGGCTGGACATTTTCTTTCGTGCCTGGGAAGCTGTGACCAGTCTTTGGTGCCAGTTGGCCCACAGTGAGTCAAGTGGCTTGTTTATAATCGGAGGCTTTGGTCAGCTGATTTTGAGATCTCCTTTTCAAGACTGTGGAAGTCTTAAGTTCTTCACTGCATTCTTAAAGGCGTTCAGGAATTTAGTGGGTTAGATTGGGCTGAAGCATATTCCCAAATGTGTGTCATGCATGCGTCTAGGGAACTTGGAATGTTCCCTTCTGGAGGAAACCTCTGTGCCATGTAAAATCCTCTGCTCCAGGAAAATGCTATGCTTTCTTTAGAAAAGGTTCAGATTGTTATCTAAAGTTGTCTTCGTGGCATTCATTGGATGGGACATATGTATGTATATGTGTGTATATACATGGTATGTATGTACAATATGTCACGTGTAGTATATAATGTATAATATATGTAGTATCTCTCATATATAATATATTGCATGTAATACATAAAATGTAATATATAATAAAATATACACAAGATATTAAATAATAAAGACATATAAAACAATATATTGAATACGAATATAGAAAAATAAATATATAAAAATAATAAACACCTATTTAAAATATCCCCTGTATATTTTGTTATATATTCCTATTCAGTGAATGCCACAAAGAACCTGAGTCATCTTTGCTCTGTCTTCCAAACCTGAATTATACTGGATTCTTATCTCCTCATGATCCATGGCTCCCCACACCATTTGAACTTTCTGGCCATTGTATGATGAAGTATTGTTGTCCATATTTGCAAGAAAGAGAGAAGAAAATTCACTGTTAAAAATTTAAGTACTTGAATAAGAGTTGGTTTTTTTTAAGGATTATTACCTTCTCCACTTTGCTTTATTAGGAAATAATTTATCTGTTTTGCTTTCCTGGAAGAAAAGATATTGTATTTCTTATAAATAATTTGAGTATAGGTATCTGGTATTTGGTGTATAATGTAGTATCTGTGTCCAAAGAAGTTATTTGTCAAAGGAAAAAAAAATAAATCCTTCATTTTGTTGGGAAATAACCTTGTGTCCTTGCTCTCACGTAACTCCCAAGAGATCTGTGTTTGTCTAACCTGCTGCATTACCTTCAGGAGATACATTGTTACTGAAACATCACACAGCATACTTACATTTTGGTCTGGTCTCTGTATTTTAGTCTACAAAATTCATAATTCTTATATATATAATATATATTATATATATATTATATATATATACAATTGCAGCCTAGACTACATTGTGAGACCTTGTCTCTCTAACAACAAAATCAGTGATTCCCAATTAATACAGCACTTGTTCTATGTACTCACACACGTGGAGTGTGTTAAATGCACAGTAAAATTTAACAAGTCAGAAAGTGGCATGTATAAATACTGAAATCTTTGATAATAATCTAAACAAATGAGAAATTAGTAAAATACTGAACGGTACAGGGGATGGAGGCAGGATAGCAAATTGACTAGTGTCGAATACACCTGTTGGCAAATTCCGGCCATAGGGTAATCATGGTTCAACCTCAAGCATGTTTTTGGGGTCTCAGCATCTTCACTTATCAAGTGAGCCCAATCATAGCACTTGCTAATGGCGGTTGAGAAAATTGAACAAGAAAATACATAAAAGTATCCAGAATATTACCTAGATATTTTAGGTATTTTACAAATTTCTATTTTGCTAATTTACAAGCCTTTTGCTCACTTCCATTCCATTCTTTTGAGCATCTTCTGTGGGTCTTTCTTTTTCTTTTTCTTTTTTTGTTGGTACTGGGGATCAAACTGGGGACCTTGTACTTTGAAGGCAGGTGGCGGAACCACTGAGCTAAATCCCCAGCCCCTCTGTGTTCATTTCTATTGCTTCAGATACATTACTAGGCACTAGTAATGGAAAAGATGAGAGATCGAAATGCGTAAAGAGCCCACAGTCTTGTTGAAGAGACCAGGAAAGGCAGCTAGTTCCAATATGTTGTTATAAAGCTATATAATAGGCCGGCTGAGCATAGTGATGCATCCCTGAAATCCCGGCACTCAAGTCTGAGGCAAGAGGATCACCATGAATTCGAGGGCAGCCTGGGCTACATAGTGAGATAGTGTCTCAAACCAACCAACCAATCAACAAACAAAAGATATAAAGCTATACAACAGAATGCCATGGGCCCATATATATGAAGGTAAAGGAGGTGGTCGCTCTTTCCTAGACTTGCAAAGAATAAGTAAGACTGGGTCAGTTGGAGGGAAAAGGAAAAACATATTTTATCAGAGAGAGCAAAAAAGCAAGGGGAAGGGATGAGTAAGGTAAGGAGGTGAGAAGTCTTGGTATATTAAAGGGATTAAAAGTGGTTCCGTATCGGTGAGAAAAAAAGATTATGAAATGGAAAGTACTAGGGAATAAAGTTGGAATGTAAAATACCGGTCAGCTTTTAGATGATAAAAGATGCTGAAAGGCAAAGATGCTATTTGTTATTTTAAGAACAAGATTGTTCCATGAATATATTTGCATTTTAAAATTGTAACCTTGGCAAAGTGGTGGAAATTATTGCACCCGTGGTCAGGATTTGTGGATTTTCCATAATTGCTTTGCCTCTGTGATTCCTGAAAGGAGCTCATATGAACAGGAAATGCTTTTTGTATTACCCAGTTATTCACTCATCAGACATTTCTAGAGGAATTACTATGCTTTAGATATTGGACTAGATTCTGAAAACGAAAATCTTTGCTCTTGAGTTCATAGTGTAACGTAAAAGATAGTATCTAACAGTTAACAAAGCAATGACAACATAGGAGTGTGAAGGAATCTTTAGCCAATGAGTCTTAGGAAGAGGAGAGGAGAGGTTTAGAAAAGGGCTGATATTGGAGGTCCGTTTGTATTCATCGTAACTGAAGTTCCAAAAGGGGTGTTACCTTTTAGCTACTTTTGGGGTAGCTCTCTCTACTCTCAGTTAACCTGGAGGATCATTGCTTTCTGATGTTTGGCAAGATTGGCTCTCATTTATTCCATAAAAACTTCAGTAAGAGATGTGTGTGTACTAGGACAGTGAAATGAAGAATTTAATCAACCAACTTTAATGTCTGAATCATTAGTTTATTTCTTTGATTCATTAAACAAGCATTCACAGGGCAGCCTGTGCCTGGCGCTGAGGGACTTGAAGCTGCAAAGGCAGATGAGGTTGGTCACAGTATGTGCCATGGCCTAGTGCGAGGTTGTTAAAAGGTATGCCTTTCATTGACAAAGCTGTGCTCCTTGAAACCACAACCCCTCAAAACGTAAGAACAGAATAAGCAGTATGGTCTGTGAAAATAAAAAAGGAGTATCTGCTCTTTAAGGCCAATAAAATGGCATTTCATAAGGCACTTCTATTGCTGTGTCTTTGAAATCTTTATGGTCAGACTTAGCTGACAAAGACTAACAGAGCTCTTCTACAAATCAAAGCTCCTCTTAAACAATTCCCTCCTTTAGCTGCCTGGAAGAGCACTTTAGAAGCTAATTGTTAGACTGCTCCAGTGCGTGTTATCTACCTTTGTGTTCTGATGGCCCACAGAGCCAAAGCTCTAAAGATCCTGAGCAACAGATTGAATTAAATTTATTTTATTAGCATGTTACCACTATACCATCCTGCTTAAGCACTATACATTGCACACATTTTCTGAACTTGGAAACGAGAGGATTTCTAGACTCTTGTTACTAAAAGTATTGGCTAAAGTCCAGCCCCAGGAGCACCTGCAAGCTTATTAGAAAAAGAGAAGTTCAAACCACACTAGGACCTATAAATAAAAATACGCATTTTAACAATATTCAGAAGTGCTTCATGAACATGTGATAGTTTCTAAGGCTCTACTCTGGAAGAATGGTTTGTAAACATTCTTTACTATGGTCTCCTTGGGCCAGGCCAAGACTCTGGCCCATTTCTCTCAACCTAATTTTCTCAAACAGTTACCATAGGATGAGGAGCAAAAATAAGTGTAAAAAAAAAAAAATCAATAATATGGTCATCCTCCTATCAGTAAAATCATACACTAAAAACAATTTTTTAGAAAAACCTCAGGAAAACCACAACAGTGATCATCCTAAACTCAGTGTAAATTCCTTTGCATTTTTTTGCAATTATATTCCTTGTCAAAGATGGCAGAGTTGGAGAAAAGCTTAGAATAGAATGGTTATAAATAATACCAATGAGAGATATTTTTATAATTTTTTAGAGGGGAATTGAAGTGTAGGTAAATAATATGTCTAAAATAATTTTATCATGGAAGATATATAGATAAGGAACTCTCAGAAGCAGCCTGCTCACCATGATACCTAGTGGGGGGAAGGTTTGCTTGTATAAGTAGAATTTTTGTTGGTGGCAATTCTATTGCGGATCCTTATTCTGTATTTGTGTCTTTGTGTTGTGCAGCGTTCAAAAGCTGAATGAGTTTCTCCTGAGTGACGAGATAGGTGATGACAGCTGGCGGACTGGTGACGGTTCTCTTCCTTTCGAGTCATGTAAGAAACACTCAGGAGTTGTAAGTGAATTTCTTGCTATGAAATCTGGAAGGGGTCAGTCTCAACAGGATGGGTGACTTGATATGGCCACAATCAGAAGAAATCATCAGCTTTATCTTTTAATCTATTCAAGGAGAAATTGTCACCTGCTCCTATAAAAGTCTAAGACCAACAAACAAATATATAAGACTTGTTTTTATAAATCATGAAAGAATTAGCCCCAAAGGGACAATACATATTTAATTTAAAAGGTGATTCAGAGTTTATATACTCCAAGCTTTTTATAAAAATACTGTAAGTCCACTACTACTGTACCATGCTCTTATGTCTTTTATATTATGCCTTTTTTAGTTTAAAGCATGTTTTCTAATGGATTATGTATTTTGATCCATTTAATATAATACTTTGTTCTTATTTTCAGCTGAACATGTTGAGTTTGCTGCTTGAGCAGCTTGAACAAAGTTGTAAGATCAGTAAGGGGCAAAGCCAGAATTAAAACCCACCTGGTAACTTGTAGACCAGTCAGTTCATTCACCCCGACACAAATATTTCCTCAGTATCTACATGAAGTCGGGAAAGAATCAATATTATATTGACATGTTATATAAATATACCCGATGTTTCAGGCTTATTGTATTTTGTGCCACAACCTAGGGATAGAGCTATGGACAAGGCACATGAAAATTTTCATGTCACAGACTACATGAAGTCGGGAAAGAATCAATATTATATTGACATGTTATATAAATATACCCGATGTTTCAGGCTTATTGTATTTTGTGCCACAACCTAGGGATAGAGCTATGGACAAGGCACATGAAAATTTTCATGTCACAGACTACTTTCTTGAGGCAGGAGTCAAGTGATACACAAAAGAATAAGATAATTCCACTGTGTGAAAAAAAATAAGGAGGATATTAGAGAGGGAATGTGACACTCGAAGCAGGGTAGATATTTGCAAGAAGACCCCTCTGGACAGCCAGCATTTAGCTGAGACCTGAATGAAGACTAGATGTTTGCCCTGGAAAGGTACAATGTGAATAAGAAAAAGCATTCTTGTCAGGAGGGTTAGCAAATGCAGAGAACTTGAAGTAGGAATTAATTTGGTTTACTCAAGGAACAAAAGGGGCAGAATTGTGAAGAAAGGAAACAGGAGACAAGGTAATAACAATGATTCAGGGGCTTGAAGACCATGGAAAGAGTTCGAATTATATTGACATGCGAAAAGAAGTCATTGGAGTGTTACAGTGGTATAATTTTGTTAATTTTTTAAAAAGATCACAGTGGTTACTGTATGGAGAGATGAATGGGGACAAAGAGTGGGACAGGTAGGTCGGTGAAGAAGTTATTATAATAACATGGGGCAAGAGATGATGATGGTTAGAGTTAGATTTTTGTTGTGCGCTGGACATTGTGAAGAAGCGATCAGATTCAATGTATTATGTTGAGCTAAGAAAGACTCGCTGAAATATTGGTTGGAGGAGGAAATGAGGAAGGGAGAGGACTCAAGGATGGACCCTAGGATATTGGCTTGACTGCTGGTAGACAGCGGAGCCATTAATTGAAGTAATTGAAGTTGGTGTTGAAGTGGAATCAAAAGGTATATTTTGCCTATGATGATTTTTGAGATACTTATGAAGAGATGTTAGCATTGGAATGTAAATTTATGAGTCATCAGCCTTTAGGTAATATTTAAGTCAATGGGACTCAATATACCACTTTTTAAAAGGGTGTATCTGAGGGAAATTTTGAAAAGTAATATGTATTTCATAACAGTAAAGTAGAAATATGCTAATCCAACATGAATCCAAGAAGTTATTATTAGTTATTCATGTAAGGATTGGAAAATTTTGAGCATATTTGCCCTGTAAGTGACCCAATAAAAGTGCTCATGCCATCTTCTGACAGAGTTCAGCAGAACTTGGAGAGCTTTGGCAAGGAAGTCAATATATAATAAATTTTTCTTCACATTATGGTTAAAGCTTCTAAAAATAGTTCAGATGAACACTTGGCTATATTTAGAGTTACCATTTTCTTTTGCTTTTCTGGAGTTTTTTTAAAAAAACTTTCTTTTAAATTGTTTCATTGATCAGCTGTGCTTCGTCTGAGAAGGTGCTACCATCTGTTTGTCTACACCACGGTTAACCATGCCTCAGAATGCTTGCTTGCACTGTATGGGCACAGACATAGTACAGAAATGAATGCTTAAAACATGTCTACACTTTTAGGCAGTGGGAAGTCAAATCTTTTAATTAGAAGTGCCCTCAAATGTTTTGCTTGATCTTAGTCTACCAAAGAGCTCACTAGATCATCTTTCAGAGGTATGAGGGTGAGCGGAGAGGGATGACCTCCAGGAAGAAGAGTTAGGGGAATCTGAATGACTTTTTGTATGAGGTGAGGGATAGAAGAAATACTGAACTGAGAAAAGGCTTTTGGAAGAAAAGAGAATCCCCTTCAGAGGCATCCAATATCTTCAGGGTTATTGAAACCAGACTGGACTTCTGATGTCTTTCGGGGTCATTCATCACTGCTGATGGGCCAAACCACAAATGACAAGCTTTTTTAAAATGGAGTGAAAAAAGCTGTGTGTTTGAAAATAGCACTAATGGAAACTGTTTCTTGAGAGTGCGTAAGATGCTATGTATTCTGTAAAAGCTTAG
Organism: Heterocephalus glaber; assembly: GCF_000247695.1. The sequence continues at coordinate 16,836,449 of NW_004624752.1, forward strand.
AGTTAAGTGGTTTTGGCTGTAGAATCTCCATGGAGAATTAGTGACATCCTAGACCCAAAGTCTCTTCAAATTACATCTGTGCAACTCAACTCAAATCTCTGTCAACACATCTCCTCTTCCCACCCTCTCCTCAGTTTTGTGATGAGCATGAAGTCATTCCTTTTGGACCTCTGGGGGCAATACTATTATAACATTAAAGGCTCTAAGAAGACAGTGAAGCTATATAGGTGTAGGCTTGTTTGGGGTGGGAAATATGGTAAAGAATATTCTTAAATATACTCATCCTGACTAACAGTGGCTTTCTGCAACATCTCATGCAGTACACTTCTGGGGCTATCTGTCAGGCCTACAGGAATAAAAAGCAAAACTAAAATAAAAATTTGAACACGCACTCACATTCTCTCTCTTTTTTCAGTTAAAATGTTCTTAGTATTTTCTGTGTGACATAACCATTGATAGAGCTTTTGATTTTCTCAGTGGCTTTTTAATCTGTGTTATTTATCCGCATGAAGCCCAGAATTGTACCATTTGATAGTTTGATGTTCTGCTGAGACAACAATTGATGGAAATTGGAAAAACAATATCTTGTTTGGATTAAATTACTGATTATTTGAAGACATTCCTAATTCCCATAGTAGAACTCAGTGGATTTTTCTAAAAGTTTAAACCTGCAATTCTTGGCCAGAAAATTTTTTTTTAAAGTTTCACAATTCTAGAGTCTTTTGCTCTTCTAGGTAATTTAACATTATTGAAGTATTACAATTTAGCTTTAATAACCTCTATAAGATATTTAAATAAGGCAGATAATTATTTATGTTGAAATATTTGCTTGCTAGGTTCCTGGAACAAATTTTCAACTTTCAGATTCTTCCAAATGGGAAATTTACAGGGCTAAATTTTCTATCTTCTCTTTAGAATTCTTTCTCTCTATATATAAGAAATTAAACTCAAAATTAGAGAATGACAATTTTCTACTTATGACCAAATTTAAGTTTACTAAATTATAGGAAGACTGTCTCAGCATAGCTGGCTTCATCTATCTAATAGATGCTTTAGTCAGTTAATTAGGAATAGCACTGTAACATTTGAGATAGCCTAGATCATCCTATAGTATTTTATGGATCTCCTTATGAAACACTATACATCTTTGTTCAAAAATCCAAACCGTTTGCCAATCCACAGTAGATCCTTGGGGGATGCATAGCTCAGTCTGATTTTATATAAGTATATCAGATTCAAAATCCTCATGATTCCAAGGATGATCAATAATATACTGGTGGAATGTATATAAGCCCGGTGGATCTGACAAATGGAATTAATTTAATTGAGTTAGTCTGATCACTCTTTGATAGGACACAGCATTTTATATTCCCTAGATATATTCATCCATATAGCTGGAGAAAAATATATAATACCTAGTTTGGAACCCAGTACTTGAACTTCCATCATTTGCAAGTATTACATATTCATGTTTTCATTTTTCCATAAGAGGCTGGTAAATTAGGTTCAAAATTAGAACTCAGGATTTTTTTATTATTTGCTTTATTGGAAAAGCCATTGAAAATATTGAAATATGACATTCACTTTACTTCTTTTTCTTTGAATTTAAGTGAAGTAGCAATGTGAGTTAATGTTTAGTATAATCTTAAAGTTTTTTTCATAAAGCTTCAACTTGTGTTGTTTTCCATTTGGAATGCTGCAGCCAAAAACTATAAACAGGAAACAGCCTGGAAGATACCACCTGGACAGCTATGAACAATCAACACGACGTCTTCGTCCCACAGAGACAGAAGATATTGCAATAAAGGTTATTTTATTTTCTAGATTCTTACATGAATAGAAACACATCACTCTTTGTACCAGTGAGCTATCTCATTGCTGGGAAAAAGTACCTGATGTCCACAAGTTAAAGGAGGAGAAGTTCGGTTCATGGTTACAGAGGGTCCTGTCCATGGTGAACTAGCTCCAGAGCAAACTCATCATGGCAGAAGGGTCTGGTAGAGCAAAGCTGCTCACTCCATGGCTTTGGGAAGCCAAGCACAGGGGACGTGTGTCAGAAAGGAAGGGGCCGGGAGCCACATACAGTACCCAAGGTCATGTCCCATGACCCACCAGGACACACCCCAAAATATGCTTTACTAATTCCCTAGGCATATCTCAAGCCAATTAAGTTAACAATCATGATTAACAATCATACTGCAAGTGTCTAAATTGTGTTTTAAAAGTCTCCTTACAGTGGTCATAATCTTCACAGCATTTAACAAATATTCTGATGAAGTCATCATTCCCAATCCCTCCCCACCTTTCGATCGCCAGTACATTATTCTAATTAGAGAAGAAGCCTTTCTTTTAAACCCTTGTTAGAAGCTAGTATCCAAGCTGCTTCCTCTTATTACTCTTGTGTAAATGGATTAATAGAGAACTCCAATATTACAAATCCAATTTTTAAGGAAGAAAATTAGATAGAATTTTTTGCCAACCGGAAAGGCTGAGGCCAATGTTGTATTTTCCAGGCAGCTTCCCAGTTCTCCACACTGCCTTTGTTCTTATCTCACACTTGACCTTTTGTGTCCCCAGGCTTTTGTGCTTAGGTAGAACTTGGGTAGAACAAGCACCCACAGGAACATAGCTGGGGACTGATGGTTGCGACCCTGAGCCGTGGTTTGCCCACCTTCACATGCCATTTAAAGATGGTTGTTTTGAGGATAAAATGATATCTCACATGCAAATCTTACCGAGAGTTCTTGTGATTCTCAGCTCCAGCCACCCATGAGAGTTGCCCAGAAAGCTTTTAAAATATAGGTAGGAGACCTGGGCATCATTTAAAAAATGTGTGTGGCTCTTTCCTAGGCAGTTATAATGTTCAGGCAGGATGTGAGTTTCTGGGCTACGAAAAGGTTAAGAATGAGATTCTAGAAAGAAGCCACTATACTGTTGTCCCCAAAACACACCAGGATAACAACTAAATAGTAGGGACTGGGCAAAAGGGCTAGTTTTGTTGTTGTTTTTTTTTATACTGGGTATCGAACTCAGGACCTTGTGCTTGTGAGGCAGGCAGCAGCACCACTGAGCTAAATCCGCAGCCTGAAAAGGGCTACTTTTTAAAAATTTTTACTTGTAATTTTTGGTTTAATACAATGTGAATCTAAAAGCATGTTTCTTTTCCACATGTCTTTTTGTTTTTATTTTGAAGATTAAAAAAAAGAGCCTGTGGTGGTTTTTAATTTTTTCAAAATTGACCCTTTTACACACCAAAAAAGAAAAACAAGTCTGAAAATAAAAACCTGTTTACCTATGCCCCAGAAGTTACTATGCCTCTGAATAGCGACCGTCATTTCAGGCTCACCTGCAAGCCTGAATATTTTATTTATGCTGAAAGTTCTCAAGGTAGTAAGAACTTACTATCTTTTAAAAATATGTTTTATTGTGAAATACAGAATACAGGAGAAAAGTACATATTTATATTGCCAGCTTCCCCAGAAATCCCCAGAACATACAGCTTCTCTTGCCTCTTTCTGGACATGTATTTGCCACCTTGACTTCTATATTTTCTTGATTATCTTTGTTATGCATGCCTCCCTTCCCACCAAAAAAACCCATCATATTTTTTAGTTTTTTTGTAAAGTTTGAATAGGTGTGCATGTGTACATTTTGCTCTTTGGGGCCAACTATTACACGTGTCTAATTCATCTGTGTTGCTGTAGGAGCCTGTAATTCATTGATTTGCACTGCTGCATGATGTCCCATTTTATAAATATACCAGAATTTAGTCATCTACTCTACTCTTCATGGTGTTGGGGTATTTTTCAGTTTGGATCCATTGTAAATAGTTACTGAGTTGTAGGGTACAGACATCCCCAGCTTTCCTGGAGAAGGGAAAACTATTTTCCAAAGTGATAAAGCCAGTTTATACCTCTGCCACTAGTGATTTTCCCTGTATCCCTGATCCTCATTTGTGTCTACGCCCCCCTGTCCCCTCCTGCCCTCCCAGCCTTTATGGCACCAGCTCTTTCATGCATAAGATATATGTTTAAACACGCTTATGTCCTTGTAAGCTTTCAATTTTATTAAATGTTTCTCTGCTGGTTTGTTCCTTGTAACTGAACCACTGAGTTGTGTACTATGCATCACTGCATTTTACTTATCGCTGTTGATGGACACCCCTGCCTGGGGTTGAGGGTTTTTAAAATTGTCATTAGTCTATGTTTGCAGTGCCTAATGATTGTATTCATCGCGGGGAGTTAGTACCTGTGCATGACACATCTTGATTCTTGTCATGTCCCATTCCCATCTCCCGTCTTCCCCCTCCCTCGGAGAGCTGGAACTGAGCTCTAAACTTACTTCTGTCTTCCCTCTGTCACCAGTTATTGTGATGGTGATTATTGTGCCATCCTTATATGAACCTGTGAAAAGATTTATTTATATATTAGCTGGGTTCCCAACATCAAAAAAAGTAGTCATGAAGCCAAGTAGTCACGGACCCCTGCTGGTGGAAAATGATTGTATTTTGTATAAGGCAGAGGGAATGGAAGTGGAAATTGTAGAAGATATTTATGTTAGTCTTCTTCCTCTTTTTGGAGTGGAGATTTTTTCCCTCTTTCACTTCTGTCTGGCACCAGCTCATGAAGTAACACCACATTCTTCTAGTTCTTTCCTGCTGCTTTCAGATCATATCTTTCTCATAGTCTGGTGAAGCTGTGGCATTTCTACATCTTCTCACATCTATGATCAGAGGACCCATGAAGCGAAGAGTTAGTATCTGTTTGCTAGTCCATCCTGCCTTTGCATGTGACACACATTGATGTGATTTAAATTGCCAAGTTCACAGTCTGTCTTATGTTTCAGCCCAGAGTTCCTTGATCTAGTCTCACTACATTTGCACAACCTCTTGGATGTCCACACTTGGTCACCACCTGGAACTGTGCCCCTCCGAAATCATACTCTCTTATCCCAATCAGTCACTGACAGAAGCCCAACCCCCAAGCTTTCTTGGGCATTCACCTTCTTGGCTATTATTTTATAACCTCATTGAAACCTCCAGTATCTCCAGCTCCTTCCCCCCACCCCGAGTTCTTTAGTACCTTTCTGTAGCAAATGAACCTCATGCCTTCAACATGCCAACACCCAGGCTGCCGAGTACTACGTAGTATGGTGCGGCCACAGATTGACTGTCTTGGACTTCGCTGACCCTTAGGAGTCCTTAGCGATCCTTTCACATGCCTCTCATCAGAGTGACCTTCCAAGCCTAGAGTAGACACTCAGCTGTCACCACTGTCCTCCCACCTCCTGATATCTCTTTCTGAGCTGCCTCTTTCTGCAGTTGACTTTAGCTTGCAATTCACCAAAGACATTAGCAGAGTCATGCAGGGCCCCTGTCAGCTTCCTGCTGGCTCTGCCAAACCCAGCTAGTTTTGCACCTCTCTTAGTCTCCTTGCCTTCTCTGAGAGAAGAAGGGATCCTCCATCTCAGAGGCTGTATACTTTCTTTGAGTGCCATTTGTCATTTAGCCACAGTATCTTCAACTCCTGCCCCAGCTGGCTCTCTTTCTTATTTCACACAACACATTTCACAGATTTCTGATCTTGGACCTATTCTCACTGTAGTTCTTTACCCAGAAATGCACTTACTTGTTGACATTCAGTATGTTTTCCAAAACTATCTAAAAGGCCTCTTCTTCCAGAAAGGTTTTGACTCATCTCAGACATATCTGATTTTCTTTTTTTTCCTGAACTGCTGTTAGTACTTGGCCCATGCTGTCTTTTATTTACCAGTCATGTGCCACTTAATGACAAGATAAGTTCTGAGACGTGCAGGCATTTGCCCTGACTACATCCCCAGTTCTTTCTTTTATTTTTAATTTTGAGACAGATTCGTGTTGAGTTGCTAAGTTGCCCAGGTTGAGCTTGAACTTGTAATACTCCTGCCCCAGACTCTCAAAGTTCTGGGATTACATACATACAGCGTCACACCTGGCTTAGGCAATGTAATCTTAAGGGACTGCCATCGTACCTGCAGCCTGTCATTAATAGAAACATTATGCAGAACATACTTTTTTTTGCGGTTTATTTACTTGACTGATTGCAAGTTCCATGGTGTCAGCGATGGCTCATAATAACTTCTTGGTAAGCTACCCCAGTCCAAACGAACACAGTGCTTCACCCAGTGCAGGTGCTTAGTCAGTAGTTGTAAAGCGATCAATAATTTTGCCTTTTCATGCCGTCCTCCCTCCCTGACTAATTTCGTGCAAAACTATGTGATGGATATTAAATGCTCTGGCTTACATTTCACAAGCTAGAGAAAACCTACAGGGAGAAACCCAATGTAGCCTTTTCAAGCGGAGGTTTTTACTCTTAAATTGGCTCATTCAGAGCTTTCTAGGGCTGTGTTTAGTTACAGTTTAGGTGATTCCAGTTCATTTTGTGAAATTGCTCAGTGATAATGTCCTCAAATATCTCATCGTCTGTGGCTTTGAAATAAAATACTGACTTAGGAGAGAGGTGTAGCTACAGTGTCCTCTGTTTTCTCAGGCACTGTCTTCTCCCTGATCTACTTCGTCCTCCTAATTCTTGGATGTGGGTATACCTCCTTTGATTTTACATTTTTGTAACTGTAAAATTCCTAAGTCCACTTGAAACTTGTTAAAACAAATAACCTGCTGGGGAGGAATACAGGGCTTTGTGATCATTGCTGATTGCTGACATTTATACCACCAAGGAAAGTTGCCTCATTTCTATGTTTATTTCCATTCTCCTTCACTCTTTCCTTTAACTTCAGAAAAATAGCCCTAAATCTACACAGTTCAGGAAACTCATTCATTATGGACCCTCCCTCAGCTAATAAAATCATTTTGTTGTAAGAATTTGTGATTATTTCTGTTCTTCATTTTGGTATTGCTAGGATTTCTGGGGATTGTCTACTAGTGAAAAAAATCAATGTAGAGACTTCTTTGGAAAATATTTGGAATGGTTACTTTTTAAAAATGCACACATGTACATGATCCAGTAATCCCAAATTTTCAAAGAAAATTGCTGTGATTTTTAGCATTCTTCATAATATCATTAATTGAAAGACTTCCCTTTTACCTCCTTTTTAGTTTTTAATTACCACTAAAAGTTCTAACTCAAAGTTAGAATTTTATTACTGCATATTCTACCTTGTCTTAAAAGTTTCAGTCTTTTAAAAAGAAAGTTTATTTTATTTGAGATTATTCTGTAGTACATATATAATTTAATTTCTGTATTCTTATTTTTTAGGTCACAAATGGATACTTTTCATGGGGCAGTGGTTTAGCTACACTATCCAATATCGACATCCGAATTCCTACAGGTAAGGGTTATTTGTTAAGCATTTTTATAATTGTTAATTATAACAACCACAGTTTTCCAAGACAACCAAGCTTAATTAAAAGAGAAAAACTTTTTAAAGGGATACCAATTAGTTATTATTATATATTTGCACCACTCTGCTAATGAGTGAATGTATCACTGTGATAATAATAAAACCTGTCCTTCAAACCAGGGTCTATACTTTTGGACAGGTTATGTTTTCTTGCTGAGTTTGGGCCATGTAAACAATAGAGTAATTGCTTTCTCATTTTGTTTGAGAAAAACTAAAGAAAGAGTGCATGAGAAAATGATCCTCTATGTCTGAAGAGAGTTGGTGAGGTTTTCAAGTTATTTAAGGCTCAGCTATCGAATAATTTTATCTATGCATCTATTTACATATTTATTTTTAAGTTTTTTTGAGACACAATGATCTACAAAATTGCATGCATTTAATGTTTGCATTTTGAAGAGTATAGACACATACATATGTTCATGATACTATCATCGCAACCAAGGAAATAAATACGTAGTAATGTCCAAAAATGTCTCTGGGCTCTGCTTTTTTTCTGGGAAGAACACTCAAAATCTGTTCCATTAAATTATCTTAAAGCCCATTCTACTGTATTAGTAATGATGGGTATTATGTTGAACAGCAGATGCCCAGAACTCTTTCATCTTACATAACTGAAATTTCATCCTCACTGAGCAATAATTGCTCTTTTCTCTGTTCTGTCCACACTGGCAACTGTTACTCTATTTTCTGCTTCTATGACTTTGACTATTTTCATACCTCATGTAAGTGGAAGCATGCAGTACTTGTCTTTCTGTTACTGGTGTATTTCACTTGGCACAATGTTCTCCAGGTCTATTTATGTTGTTGGAAATGGTAGGACTTTCTTTGTTTGAAAGTTGTATAATATTCCATTGCATGTGTTTTCCATATTGCATGCTTTCTTCAACCATTGGTGAATAGAAAAAGTTAATTTGCATCTTGGATGCTGTGTATAACACTACAATGAAATGGGACTGCAGATACATCCTTAAGATTGTAATTTTAATTATTTTCTATGGACATTCAGAAATGAGATTCTGGATCATGTGGTAGTTCTATTTTTAATTTTTCTGAAGAACCTGAATACATACTGTTTTCCATAGTGACTGCACAATTCTACATACCCAACAGTAGTGTATAACATTTCAGTTTATCCATATCCTTGCCAAAATTTTGTTATTTTTAAAAAAAATAATTACTATCTTAACAAATGTGAGGTGCTTTATCATTGTGGTTTTCATCAGCATTTCTCTGATAATTACCTTTGGTGAACACCGTTTTATACACCTGGTGACAATTTCTATGTCTTCTTTGAAGAAATAGCTATTTGGCTACTTTGTTCATTTTTCATTGGGTTATTTGTGGTTTATTTTGCTATTGGGTTGTAGAAGATTCTTATATATTTTTGATCCTAGCCTCTTATCAGATAGTTTGCAAATATCTTCTCCTATTCTGCCAGTTGCATTTTCCCTCTGTTGGTTGTTCTGTTTAATGTGCAGAAGGTTTCTATTTTGATGAGGTCATGCTTCTCTATTTTTTGTTTTGTTGCCTGTACTTTTGATATCAAATCCAAGAAATCATTGCTAAATTTGATATCAGGAGGTTTTCCCGCTATGCTTTCTATGAAGATTTTTATAGTTTCAAGTTTAACAATGAAGTCTTTAGTCTATTTTGAATTTATTTTGTGTATGACAAGATATAGCAGTCCAAATTCATTTCTTTGCATGTGGATACTCAGTTTCCCCCATATCATTTGTTCAAGAAACTCTTCTTCACTGTGTGATGCTGACAACCTTGTTGAAGATCAGTTGCCTGTGTAACAGTGGATTTACTTCTGTGCTCTCTATCTGTTCCATTGAGGGTGTGTGTTTTTGTGTGTGTGTGTGTGTACCTTTATGGTAGTACCAGAGTGTTTTGATTACCATAGCTTTGTAATATATTTTGGAGTCAAGAAGTGTGATGCCTCCAGATGTGTTCTCCCAAAATTGATTTGGCTATTTGAGGTCTATTTTGGTTCCATTTGAATTTAAAATTTTTTCAAATTTCTGTAAAATATGTCATTTAAACATAGATTGAGGTTACATTGAACCTGTAGATTGCTTTGGGACACATTAACAATATTATTTCTTCAAATCCATGAATGTGGGATTTCTTTACATTTATTTGTGTTTTCTTCAATTTCTTTCATCAGTGTTTTAATTTTTAGTGTATAAGTCTTTCTCTGCCTTAGTTAAATTTATTCCTGAATATTTATGTACTAACATCAAAGTATCCACATATGAAAATAAGAGAATAGTACCATTTATAATAACATTTAAAAGATTAAATTACTTAGGAATAAACCCAATGCCTGGCATGGTGGCACATGCCTTTAATTTTAGCACTCAGTAGGCTGAAGCAGGAGGATTGCTGCATGTTTGAGACCAGTCTGGCTCCATAGTAAACTCAAGGGTGGCCTAAACTATATGTCTAGACCCTTTCTCAAAAAAAAAAAAAAAAAAAAAGGTCAGTAGGTTAGGATTTTTCTGTTATATATACACATTAAAGTGAGAAATTACAGTGGGTGTCTTGATGACTTGGCCCAAATTTCTTTCAACTAAATTATCAATTTTAGCCAAAACTGTCTTTCTCCTGAGTGAAATGAATAATAAATTTAAAATTAATCTAGATGATTTATGAATTTATTTAATTATTCTCTTTAGTTCTCAGTTTTACAAATAATAAACTAAGACCTACATATTTTAATTTTTCTTTATTTTTTCAAAAGGACATGCATATCAAGGAAAGAAGGTATTTAGATTGGTTTATTGCTGGAAGCCAAACCAGGCCATCAATTGTAAAACATTAGCCTTTTCTAAATGTGTTTTAATTTTATTTTGCTAAGAAAATTCCTTCTCATCTTCTTGTTCCCTTTTGTCTTCCTTCTGTAGGTCAGCTAACCATGATCGTGGGTCAGGTAGGATGTGGGAAATCCTCCCTTCTCCTTGCCATCCTTGGTGAGATGCAGACACTGGAAGGAAAAGTTCACTGGAGCAAGTATGTGTCTTTTTAATTGGTTTCTGTTCTCTGTCATACACTGATAATCTTCTAAGGAAGGGACTTAGAACAGTAGATTCATATGTTGAGTCTGAGGACCCTTCAAAAAATGAGCACAGATTTAAAAAAAAATTAGTGGCAATCATAAAACAATTTATTATAGAGATTTATAATAGTATAAACTAGTATGTTGCTGAGATAAAAGTAAGGTTTGGATTAGAAAAACAAATTTTTAAAAATAAATGAATAATACTCAAGAATAACTTAATAATTTAATCTATAATGGAAGAAGTTATGGAAAACTTGCCTTATTTATAAAGCTTAAATACAAACAGCATTACTGATCAAAGTTTGGAGAAGAAATAGAAAATGACCTTTTCCAAAATCTTCCTTAAAAAAGGAAAATAACTGATTTCTTTTTACACTTAATGTAAACTAGACACTAGAAGTATCTAGCTAGAGATGATTAGGCTAGACTAGAGTGTTGTACAACTCTAAAAATGTGGAAAAGGAGGTATCTAGTGTGGTATTTTTTCTAAATATTGGAATGATGTTTTTAAAATACCTTGTGGTAATAAGTAAGTTAGGAAAATAATTACATAACATTAAGTAATAAAGAGTAAACCCTATTTAATTTGGTCTACTTAGTAGATTTCCAGTAAGCAGTTTATGAATAAAGTAGCTGTAGTTTCTGTAAGAAATTAGACTGTTATCTAGTAGTTTTCAATGTCATGTGCTCTTGGCCCTAGGAAATATTGAGCAAGGTCTGGAGACATTGGTAAATACTTAATGGCTGTTAAACTGGTGAAATGGGCTGCTACTGTTCTTTTTTAAAAAAATTCTTTTATTGGTACATTTTAGGTACACAGCACAATTACATTTCTCATTGGGAACTGTACCTTTACATAATGCATCTTGGTTCTTATTTTTTCCCCATTCCTAGCCCTCCCTTCACCCCCTCCATCCTTCCCTATTTACAA
>NW_004624752.1:16857008-16963322 GCF_000247695.1 Heterocephalus glaber
GGTGGGGGGGCTTTCTTCTGGGTGCTGGGACCGGCTGAGCTTCTCTGCCCTAGGAGCCTGGGATGGCAGTGGGGGAGCTTCCTTCCGGGTGCTGGGACCCGCTCAGCTTCTCTGCCCTAGGAGCCTGGGATGCAGGTGGGGAGCTTCCTTCCGGGTGCTGGGACCGGCTGAGCTTCTCTGCCCTAGGAGCCTGGGATGGCAGTGAGGGAGCTCAGTCCATGCACTCTTAACCTCCTTACCATCCCTTCACTCTAGTTGTTGCAATCAGGATCAAAGATTCCCACCAATAATGAGATAATGTGTAATGATGAGATTCCCAGTAATTTGTTGAAAATCCTACTTAACTTCTCCATAGGTTTTGAATTTTCCCTACTGGTGACTCCTTGAAACTGATCTGTTTCCTGGTTTCCTTGGCACTTTCAGTTATTTTATTAAAATATATATATTGCACACGTATTACATACAAATCATTGTATTAGTTGTGGGGGATAAATAAGTGAGCAAAGAAAGATAGGCCCCTATTTTCATAAAGCTCACTGGTTAGCAGGAGCATGGAAAATTAAAAAAAAACCCTATAATTAATTATTTGAATAATTTAAAAATAAATACTAGGAAGGAGAAGTACATATAAGAACAAATAATAGGGGGACTGAATGGAGTCTGAGGCCAACACAGGCTTTCTTTGAGGAAGTAAATAGATGAATGATAACTTGAACTTGCATTTTGGGTATAAACCAAAATTAAAAGGTCCATTGTCCTTAAAATCCAGCCAATCACTATCTCCGTTCTTCCAACTTTCTTAGACCTGCCTTTACATTTCTGTGTATCTTAATTTCCACTTGTTCTATTAGCTTCCTAATATTTCTGCACGCTGTTGGTACCCTTACTTTTGACATGGAAGTCTAACTGCTTCTCTCTTGCTTAGAATTTTTTATTGACTGACTGACAAAAGAATATGAGAAATATTCCAACGAATTTTGCACATGACATCAGAGCCTTTAATGATCTGGTCCCTGTCTAACTTTTTAAACTCCTATCCTGCCATTCCACCCATCTTTAATACTGTGCTCTGGGAGCACAGAACTTCTGAGAGAATAGCACTTACTTCTGGAATGCCCACTGGGGGCTTCATTTACTTCTAGTGACAAGTCAAATGTTGTCTCTTTAGTGTCTTCTTTCATTCTTCTGCACCTTCAGTGCATCCTTTCATCTGATCCTGCCGCTCTTGCTTCAGAACCCTAATGTGAATTGCTCTTAGACCATGACACTCTAAAGCCAAAGCTTACTGTCTTTTATTATCTGCTTCACACCTGGGTCGGTCCATGGCTTTTTTCCATTTGTTTGTAAATAAGCAGACTCTCCGGTCTGTCATCTGTCTGTCTGTCTGTCCGTCTATCGCTCTATCATCCATCAATCTGTCTATCATCTGTCTATTATCCATTCAATATTCTAATTTCAAACCATAGCCTCCTCCAACTACCCTCTGTCCCTTTCTTTTTGTGGATAAAACGATGTCTCCACTCATTATCTTCAATTCCTCATGTTCTGTTCTCACTACAGCCAACTGCAATCAGGAGTCTATCTCTACTGTTTGACTGAAACTCATCCTATGTGGCCATCAAAGCCCTCAGTTCCATTCTGGTTATTTTGTTCATTGGAAACTTTTTAGTTATTATTTTACTTGATCTCCTGACCACCAGGCTTTGTTACAGTACCTGTCGTCTTCAAATCATCTCCTTGGTTAGTTTCCAGTAAAAGTCATAATCTAGTTTACCTCTTAAAACTGTCCACTCCTCTTGCTTCCTTCTGTAGATTTCTCTTCCTTGGTTATTTTGTTAAATAGTGATGTTGTTCTGACTTCAGCTTCCTTGTTTTCTGCCTCTGTGCATATTCATGGGATAATCATACACCTGCCCATGTCTTTAATCTTCACTTCCTGCTCTTCATCTTCTGTTATCTTATGAAACAAGCTAGAAATGTTGAACTATTCATTGACTTTTTACTAATAAAGGGTAGACTTCAGAGTTCTGGTAGCTAACACATATATCATGAGAGAAAAATCACTCCAAAGTCTTTGTTTATTTCCCAGATTTTTCTCCTGAGCTTTAAATTCTGCATCCTGGCCACGATCACTTGGATATTTCTTAGGCACCTCAAAGTAAATGTGTCTGATGCTTAACTCACTCACTACCTTCCCCCAACATAGGCACTTCCTCTCCTGTACTCCTTATTTTTGACCCCTTCTCTTTCATCCCTTCTCTCTCATCAACCATACAATGTTAGGTATCTGAATATTTCAATTTCTCTTCACTCACTTAACATTGTCTTTTTTTTTTTTCCACTCCTGGAGATTATATCCAGGGATTCTGCATTGAGCTACACCCTTGGGTCTTTTTATTTTGAGACAAATCTTGTTAAGTCACTAAGTGGCCCAGGCTGGGCTCAAACTTTTGATCCTTCTGCCTCAACCTGCCAGAGTGCTGGGATTACAGATAGGAATGTGCTGCTGTACCCAGCTATGATGGCCCTAATTAAAAGAACTGCATTCTAATCTCTGTTACTTTGAAGCCTCCAACGATCTCTGTATCTCCTCCAGTCTTGTTCCCTCAATTCATTTGTTATAGTCTGTGATCAGAATAATGTTTCCAAACTGAACCTAGCTCTCTAGTACTCATGATTGAAACTTCTCCATAATTTTTGATTCTGTGAGAAACGATTCAAGTTCTGTACAGTGATTTGCAAACCTCCTCATTGTATGGCTGCACTTACTTTTTAAAGTTCATGTACTTTCCTTCACTGACTAGCTACAGCCACAGTTCAGCCATGCTGAATTTCCACCAGTTCCTTGACTGAGCAGGATACCCCATGGCCATCCAATATATACTTTCTCCAGCCTGAAGTGAAATGTTTCCCTTGCCTTTTTCTTCACCTGGATCACTTTTAATGATCCCTTTGACATGTACCACGGTGTTGAAGCTGGTTTGCCAAAAGTGACTTGGGTGTCCTTTATTTGCACTCCAAAATCAACCTTTACCCCACCCATATTAGTGGTTATTCCTGTGCGGTGTTCCTATAAAAGTGACACAGCATGAAAGAAAAATTAGATCCTAATTCACACTACCTTTAATATTTTAGGCACTAGGAGGTGATTCTAAACATTTTAATTGATATCGAGTGTAGTTGGAATTTAGTTCAGTATCAGATACATTGATAACTTCCACATCCATGTCTTTAGCATTGCCTGACATTTTCAAATGTCAAATGAGCATGTGCACCTGGATGGCAAATATGCAAATAGACCTATTAGCTTCTGTCAAATACCTTCTCTTGTACCTCTCTTCTCCAGAGTAACTAAAAACATTGAGGTCATCTTTTCACTATTAAAACACGAAGGGTACATTTCTTGTTCTCTAGAACATATTCTGTAGAAAGTACAAGGTGTGAAGGAAAAATACAGTGAATGTTTAAATTTTAAAAATTTATTATAGTAAAAAGCACATTGCCATTACTCTCACTCAAAATACTACCCCTTGCTTCATTCACACTTACTCATCATTCTTGGCACTCTTTGAAGTAGTTCTGGAGGTCCTCTTTCGTGTCTATAGTTGTACTGTCCTGGTTGCCACAGTGTCCTGAGTCCATTCAAAATGTGTACCTTTTATGACCATTTTAACTATAGGGAAGAGATGGAAGTCACATGGTGTCAGATTCAGTGAATAAGGTGGACAAAAACACACAGTAATCTTTTTATGAGCCTGCCCTTCCATTGGATGACATGCAGCAGCCACATTCACCATATTTTTGGTCACATCTCATAATGATATTCAGGAAAGAGGACTTGAAGAACTGCTTCAGAAAGTGGAAAAATGATGAGATAAGTGTCTTCCAAAAGAAGGAGAGGATTTTGAGGGAGATTAATGCTAATGGGTCTTTTAGTGTAAGAAAAAATTTAAAATGTAAACGTCCACTAAATATTTGTTTTTGATCATCCCTTGTATCACTTGGAAAACTGAGCAGTTCATCTCTTTATTTTTATGAATAACTTAAATGAAGGAATAATCACTATTGAGAGGATTTTTTTCTTCAAAGATGGCCTGTTCCTGCTTCTGTTAGCCATGTGGAATAGTGAACATAATCCTTAGTAATTCTACACCAGATATCACTAGGTAATGTAATTAAGCAAATTTTTCCAAAATAAAAGCATAAAACAATTTCCAAACTCCAATATGATCTACTTTTGGAGTTCCTATAGACTCAAATTATGTGTGTGTTTATTGAATTCAGGTCTTTCTTTCAAAATGATGAAATTCAACTCTACTTAACAATAAAATGAGCAGGTCTTAGGTATTTTTTCCTAGTATAGGTATAATTAAATGTAATTAGTCAAACCCCAGTTTTTACATAAACCTTACCCATCAATAACTGATTATATTCAAATGTGGTTTGATTTATTGTGTATATCTTTTTTTTTAAGCCCTTAAGGGTCAGCAGTGTGTTTTGCACTTTCCATGTTTTGAGTCCAAAAATGATGTCTTCTGCTCACCTCTTAGGGTAGTTACTCATTTAAATACATTACATTTAAATTATAAAAGTAGGGAGATGTTGGAAATATATAATCCTTAGGAAACTGTATTCTGGAGAGGTTATCCAAGTCCTCACTGCTAATTAGAGCAAAGTTGGAACTAGAATGCAGGTCACTGTGTGAACCAAAATTTTGTATGAAAGATAACAGTGCTGTCTATCTTTTGGAAGTTTATTAAATAATAATTCCATAGCTGAAGATGCTGTAAAAGGTGAATATTATCTATTTGGTTTGTCTTTGAAATTAATTTCAAAAGCCATTTGAGAAATGTAGCTGCTTAATACATCCACTGTTTATTTTATCTCCTGCCTGATATTGTATACATGTTCATTCTATATTTATACTTCATAATTAATGGACATTGTTTACCATCCTTGCAGTGTAAATGAATCTGAGCCTTCTTTTGAAGCAACCAGAAGGTATTATTTCTATTTTCACCTGAGTTTAATAAAAATAACTTCCTTCCTCAGTCTTTGCTTTAATTCCTTACTCCTAGCCATGTTGTTCATTCAGATGAAGTACGGTTATTTTTAAAAAGTGCTACATATTTCCAAAGCAGTAGTTTACAACCTTTGCAGACTGCCAAAAATACTGATTTGTCAACAAAAATGGGTTACTGTGTCACCTGTTTTTATCTCAGTCACATGTTTTGACTTTTGCTGAAGTTCAGGCTGTCCTTGTTAAACTAGATTTGAGATTCATAAAATTAAAATGTAAGAATTAATGCATATGTTGATTGTGATTCAAACAATGATGAAGTCTGATTTATAAGGCAGCGATCAAGAGGAAAGTGCTTTATCTACTTAAAACAAAAGCTACCCTTAGGGGTGGGGCTTTAGCTCACATGTGTAGTGTGTCTGACACCCTGGGATTCAGTGCCAGCACCAAACAACACAAAGAGCAAAAGCCCTCTTACAGGCCAGGGGAACGGGAGGCAGACACGTCAGAGTTTGGAACCACTGCTTTACTGCACATGTAGTTATCTAAATGATTACTAGCATCCTATACATTATCACGTCTTCTAAACTCCTAAGATGGAATGTTTCAAGATGATCTCTGACCATCTAATGTCTCTTTCCTAAACCAACTTTCCTTTAACCTTCGTTCCTTCTTCTGTACTTACAGATCATGGACTAACTATGGAAATCCAACTTTTAAGCTGATCTGTCCCCCATCCCAGTCCCATATTCTCTTTATCTTCAGCTCAGATGTATTTTCCTAATTATTGCAAATTAAAGTCTTAGATATATATCTATATAGATATATCTCTATATATCTGGTAGAATTTTCAAGCTAAAAAAATGGAAGGGGAGGGGAGGAGAATATCATTAAAAATAAAGTATACGAATATGTTTTGAAATGTGTAGTTTTAAGATGTGTAATTTCAATGTTGAAATGGACTTCTTAAGATATTTATGATACTCACTACCTTTAAAATATGACAGTGTAGGGCCGGGGATTTAGCTCAATGATGCCCCGCCTGCCTGGCAAGCTCAAAGTGCTGAGTTCAATTCCTGGTACCAAAAGAAAAAAACAAAAACAGATGACACTGTAATTAAGCCACAAGAAAATAGCATAATTATATTATCAATTCCTGTTTTTTAAAAAGATCTACATACAGAATTCACTGTTACACAAAGTGCTTTTAATATAAAATAAAATATCTGTGGATATTGGAGAAAGTGAATTTTTTATTAATTTTTAATTATTGCAAAAATTTATAGTCATTTCCGAAAAGAAAATTTAAATAGCAATTTATATCTTAAAACATTATATGACATTGTGATTAAATTTTAATCTCATTAATTTAGGTGACTTATTTAATCACTGTTGATTGTTTAAAATTTTCTTTTAGAAGTTTTCCATTTCTGTGTCTGAGATCTTTTATCAACTATCTTCCCCCTAGTTATAATAAAATACATACACAGTGCAGCACCCTTACATAATTCTGGTATTTTGTTTTTCTTTTTCATTTTCCAGTAGGAACAGGTATTCCGTGGCTTATGCAGCTCAAAAGCCTTGGCTACTAAATGCTACAGTAGAAGAAAATATTACCTTTGGAAGTCCTTTCAACAGACAAAGGTAATTTTGCACATATAAAATTTAGAACTGAAACAACAATTATTTCTGACCCATATTCTTGGTCTGTGGTTTCTGGAATCTTTGCCTAAGGGTCTTCCTTTCTTCCCTACTGGGCCCACTTCCACCCTCATCTCCACCATCTTTTGAATCAAGTTGTTTAAGAAAATCCTCATTGGAACGTTCCAGCCCATCGTGTAGACCAAGCCACAGAAACTGAGGTGTGCGTGTGTGTGGGAGTGAGGTTTACTTAGGTTATGGGTGATCAGATAAAAAGAGGGAAACTCAAGGAAGTTGAAGAAGGGGAGCTGTGGACCAAAGAATAATGTGAGATCTGAGAGGCTGAGTGACCTGGAGCCCCAGAAAATCCCCTGTTCTGGCCATCTTCCCCCAGAACATAGGAAAGTATGACCCTTCCCTTGACCCACCTTTATGGGGGTGAATCATCAGACCCTAAATGGGGCTTAAAGTTTGAGAATCAGGCAAGGGGAGCGGCATGAGGAAGGAGGAAGGAATCTGAAAGCAGATAGTGTGGGAGAAAGAACATAACTTTCCTGGGTCTGTCTGGGGTCTGGGAACAAGTCAGACAGAATGGGATTCAGAAGACTGAGATGAGGTCTTGAGGGGGCATATGTCAGGAGCAATGCTACGTAATTTCAGGGAAAAATCACTTGATTAGGCCTAGTTCTCCTGCCTACAGGCCAGCTATGGCATTTCGAGACATAATTCCACTTTGGCCTCTGGTCACAACTGAGACCTCAGTGATCCGGTGATGCTGTGATGCTCCAGGACAAGATTACACCAGCAGGAGACATCCTGGCAGGAACAAAATCTTCATCTACTCAGTTCCTCATTGTTCTTGGATTTCCGCTGCTCCCCAGTCATTTGTTACACTTTGTTTATCCGGATGTACTGAACTCTCTGGGAGTCATTTGTCACATTTGTTTCTCCCGATGTACTGAATGAAAGGTACTGAATAAAAGGTGCGGTAAACTGGGGGCTTTTATCTTTGCTGCCCAGAGCAGCACTGATCAGACCCAAAGCTAAGCCTCTTCTCAAAGTCTCATTTTTTCATATAATAAATTCATTTGCCTTGTGCTGGATTGGCTCGCAGGAGACTAGGACACACTGCAGAGGTTCTAGTAACGTCCCCTTTCCCTGGTCCCTA
The DNA here is from genome assembly GCF_000247695.1 of Heterocephalus glaber. Next base: position 16,864,838 of record NW_004624752.1, read on the forward strand.
CAGGCATAAATTTTGTGTATTCTGGGGAGGCACTGCAAGCTGTGGAAATGAGGAAAACACGGCAGATGTGATGTTTAATCTGGAAGTAAAATCTGACAGATTAGATATAGGTAGATATATAGAAACAGTCTGAACTGGGATCAAGGAGACATTTAGGATTCCTTTGAAATAATTACCCAGGCAGGCATTGAGTTACCTGCACTTGGAAGTGACAATAAAAGTGTAAAAAGCATGGATGATTGAAGAAAAGAAACAGATTCTGGAATAAGAATGGACAAACATGAGAGTAGAAGAGGGAACAAGCAAGAATTATTTGAATATTTTAAGACTACAAACTAAAAAAACAAAACCATTGAGGTTTATCCCAGCATCTCCAATACCCATGCTTCCCTCCAGCTTTCAAGACATTGAAGCTTGGTGGGGGCAGTGTATTAACAGTGAATTAAAATCCAAAATCATTTCTCCCAAAGGTACAAAGCTGTCACGGATGCCTGTTCTCTTCAGCCAGACATTGACCTGTTACCATTTGGAGACCAAACTGAAATTGGAGAGAGGGTGAGCTATGTGTAGTTGAATTAAACAATAGACAGAACCTAGATGTCTCTGGTTGTCTTTAATCCTTCATGGAACACAATGAACTCTGAGAGAGAAGAAGTTGAATGGTGTCCTCGTGACAAATTCCAAAATGTGACGACAAGTCTTCTGATGGCACTGTCCCTGAAGGATTTATCAAGTAACCACCCTTGGGAGTTCTCAGAGAAATAAAATGCAGTCCCTGGCTTTGACTAAATATGTTTTTACTGACTATGAGCTTGCTTTAATTGCTTTGGAACCTGAGGTTGCTTCCAACAGCTTCTTCCACTCTTGTCAACCTCTATTTATTTTTGTTAAAGTGTTCTATTTTCTTCACATAAACATGTTTTATGTTGACGTCATGCTATTCTGACCAGCTGAAAAATGTTTATACCTGAAGTCTTGTATAACATCAGTAGCTAAGTATGTTTAACCTCATAGGTATCAAGTACCAGCAAAAGCTTTATACATATTATCTACTTTGACAGCAAATCTGTGTTGTGGTTACTAATTGTTGTCTACATTTTATAGCTGAGAAAAACCAAGGCATAAGAACTTGCCCAAATGCAGTTAGTGGTGTACCAAAGATTATTCTGACTCTGTTACCTTTAGTTCTTAATGGTTTTATCACATCAAATGCTCTTTATTTCAGCATAGTATAGTACCTCCATATTGGAATTGCTATAAAAAAGAAATAAGAACTGTAAAGCCATTTAAACAAGCCTAGCACATACTAAGTGCTTAATTAATACTAGTTTTTAAAAAATTTTAATTAATACTTCCTTATGAAAGAATAGTGGTATATAATCCTGTTTAACATAACATGTAATATAAAATGTAAGAACTATGTGTTAAGTAATCTGCAGGAAACTAGAAAAATGTGGAATTGCTTGCAGTTTTTCGCATTCGCCAAGGGTTTTCATTATTAATGCTTCAGTAGAGCTGAGCTCTCTATCAGAGTGAAAAGATAAATGCCAATAGTGAAAAAGTATCTTGATGTAATTCAAGTGCTATTAGACCATTTTCATTTTTTCTTATCAGTGTTACCACAATTTAATTAATAAATTCGCACTAACTTTAAAACGTTTCAGCTTTTGTATTTTAGAGGCAATTTTGCCAACAGATGCTACACTAATGGGGAAAAATGGATGTTTCTGGCTATTTCTTCCCTAGGGCATCAACCTGAGCGGGGGACAAAGGCAGAGAATATGTGTGGCCCGGGCACTCTATCAAAACACCAACATTGTCTTCTTGGTAAGAATACTACGGCCTTTCCCTTATTTCTATCTCATTTTTCCCTCTAGGAAAATAAGCCTTTAAAGAGACAGGCCAAGTAACATAAGGAAAGGCGGCTTACCTTGGGAAACCATAGGGTGCCTATGAATCAATGCAAACCAGTAGAAGAGTGGCATGGAAAATGGAGAGCCAGGGGAACTGGTTCATGTCCAAGAGACTGTGATTCTCTAACAGGTGGTTTAGCTGAGTTTCCTCACCAGGAGGATCACTAATAAGGGAGTGTGGAGTGTTGGATCAACTGCAGAATCATGAGTCTTCTAATTTATATTTTATGGCAAAGAAAGAAAGACTAGGAAATATACCAACTCTCCATACAAGGAGTATGCAATTCAGGCTCCAATAAGGTTTGTGATGCTTCTTAAAACTATTGAAATCTTGGTCCTACTCTAGACCTATTGAATCATAATTTGAAAGAGTCTAGAGCTGTCTCTGAAAAGCTCCATAGATGATACTCATGTTTATATTGGAGCAAAAATGTATTCTACCCATGCAGTGACAAAATTTGATGTTTGCAATAATGACTTTGGTTTTCTAGGAGGTAATACGCAGTCAAAATAATGTAGCTTATAACTACACAGAGACCAGCAGGTTATGTAAATGTAGGCTTCCTTTGCCTTCTCTTTCTGTATAAATTGCTGAGCATTCATAAATCGGCTTCCTGGACCTGCTCACTTCATCTCATCTCTAGAACCTCTACAAAATGTCAGTGGGAGTTCACCAGTGAATCTGGATCCTCTATATATAGAAAAATTGGGACATACTGAAAATTCATTTCAAGTTATTACCTCTCACAATACCTGTCCCTACAGTTTAAAAAAAAAAGAAAGAAAAAACCCCATAAAAGCCATAGTATTATCTAGCAGTAACCTATGCAATTGTAAGTCCTTTTCACAGTGACTGGTCCTACCAATAAAAATGACTTCTTGAACCTTGGGATAATTAAAGTACCTGAAGATCATGTGACCTGAAAATCTGAAAGTTTCACCCTCCTCTAGGTGTGGCCTTCTATTACAGTTCCTTCCACTGCCTGTAATTTAGTGACCCTGACTTACTTCAATTGTGAATCATGGAATTCAAAGAAGTCACAGCTTTAACTTACTGTGGGTTCCCACTCGTTCTTTACAAAATCACTTGTAGCATCAGCTCTAACAACTTCTTGTTGGCTCTCTCTAAAGATACAGCTTACTTTTAAGGCATGCTTTACGTTGTTGGATTGTGTATGAGCTTCCTGTTGATGTATAACAAACTACCATCATAAATGACTTAACATAAAGTTATTATCTTACAATTTGGTATTTCAGAAGTCTGACAGAGTGTCGGCTAGGCTATGTTACCTTCTGGAGGTTCTGGGGCAGAATATATTTCCTTGACTTTTCCTAAGCTTCTAGAGGCTGCCTGTATTCCTTGTCTCTGGCTGCCCTCTTCCCTTCTCAAAATCAGCATCATTAACCCTTTCTGAGTGTTCTTACATGGCCACATCTGCTGTCTTCAGACCAGGAAATTTCTCTGCTGTAGGGATTGGGCAGTTATTTTGGGACCATCTGGATAATCTCCCCATCTTAAGGTCTTTCAACTTAATCGCATCTGCAGAGCCCCACTTGCCACGCAAAGTAGCATAGTCAAAGTTCTGGGATTTAGGACTTGGACATCTGTAGGGGCCCTTTTTCTGCCTACTCAGACAACTCTCATTCTTAAAAGGTTTGAATGCGATTGAAACCTGCATCTGTGCATTCTCCATTCCTTGACTCTCTTACTGCTTCTGCAGTAACAAATGTATTAGTTTTGTGCAGCCATAGTTCAACATTTTAATATTATTGCCATAGCTTGCCTTACATAGCTTGCCTTAATTCACATGACTCGAGGCTGAGCAAGCTTAGAATTTTCAGTTCTTCCACAAATGACAAAGTTTTTACGACTTTCTTTATCCTGGATCTAATCGTATTTGTCAGATTCCTTTTAAAATATGTGCTAGATGAAATCACATCAGCTTCAATAACTTTAAAGCTACTAGTTCTTTTTTTTAAAACTGTATATCCTTTTATTGGTACATTTTAGGTATACTGTATACTGACATTCATCACTGGAAACTTGCACCTTTACATACGCTCTTGGTTCTTATTGTTTCCCCCTTCCCCTGCCCTCCCTTCAACCCCTTCATCCCTCCCTATTTACAGAGACATTGTTTCCTTTTTTTCATTTTCTCATATTAATTCCATTCCCTTCTTTTCTTTCCCTTCCCCCTCCCCCTTCCCCTTCCCCTTTGATCCTTTTCTTCCTATTTCACATTATCTATTATACCTTTTAGTCCTTATTTACACTTTCAGTTTCTCACACTACAGAAACTATTCGGTATTTATACATGTGTGTCCTATTTATTTCACTTGAGAGTATGACCTCAATGTGCATCCATTTAGCAATAAATGTCTCTAATTTCTCATTTTTTATGGCTGAGTAGTACTCAATTTTATTTTTTTAAAACTCACTTTTTCAAATCCAGTCTCCAGTTGATGGGCAATTGGGCTGCTTCCAAGTTTTAGCTATTATAAACTGTGCTGCTGTGAACATGGATGCACATATATCACTGTGGTATGATTCTTTTAATTCTTTGGGGAAGATACCCAGCAGGGGAATAGCTGGGTCTAATGGGACTTCCAGTCCTATTTCTTTGAGGTATCTCCATACTGATTTCCACAGTGGTTGCACCAGTATGCACTCCCACCAGCAGTGGAGCAGGGTTCCTCTTTCCCCACAGCCCTGCCAGCATTTGTTATTGGTTGATTTCTTGATAGCAGCCATTCTTTCTGGGGTGAGGTGGAATCTCAGTGTTGTTTTCATCTGCATCTCTCAAATGACGAGTGATGTTGAACATTTTTTCATATGTTTATTTGCCATTTCTACTTCTTTGTCTGAGAAATGTCTGTTCATTTCAGATGCCCATGTTTGGATTGGGCCTTTAAATTTGGGAGGTCTGATTTTTTTAAAGTTCTTTATAGATTCGAGATAGTAGACCTTTGTCTGAGGGATCAATGGAGAAAATTTTTTCCTACATTGTGGGCTGTCTCTTCACACTGCTGGTGGTTTCTCTTGCTGTGCAGAAGCTTTTTAGAAGCTTTTAAGAAGAGATCCCACTTGTTGATTGTAATAGTTCATGGGCAACTGAGGTTTTGTTCATAAAATCTTTTCCTACACCAATGTCTTCAAGAGTTCTACCTAACCTCTGTTCCAACCAGTTCAGCATTTCTGTTTTAATATTTAGATCTTTAATCCATTTCGATTTTAGTTTAGTGCATGGTGAGACATATAGGTCTAGTTTTAATTTTTGACAAGTTGAAACCCAATTTCTCCAGCACCATTTATTAAAGAGGCTATCTTTCCTCCAGTGAGGGTGTTTGACTCCTTTGTCAAAGATGAGGTGGCTGAGTGTGTCTGGAGTTGTTTCTGCATCTTCTAATCTGTTCCACTGGTCCTCAGGTCTGTTTCTTTGCCAGGACCATGCTGTTTTTATCACAGTAGTTAAAGCTACTAGTTCTTATGATCCGAGCATTATATTTACTTTCTGGCAATTGAAAATCAAAGGACATGCTAAGCAGCAACTCAAAGCTATTGATATGTTTCTGAATTCCTCAAAAATGAAAATATTCTCTACCTCTTCTGTTTAAAAACTCACGAGGCACTCAGAACCACAGTGCTATAGCATTTGATTCTCAGGCCAATACTGAGAGGGTGGCTGGGAGGAGTCAGACACAGATGGCCTCACTGGAGGGAGGAGGAGAAGTGAGTGGTGGAGGCTGGGCCGGGACTGTGTTATCTTTTGAATTCCGTGTTTTCCATCGCTAAGATTCTCTAGTATTTTCTGAAAATATTTCTGCTAAGTTACTACCTGTGTTGTCTTTTTCTCTCCTTCCTTTTAACTTTTCTTATTTTCTCCCTCTTTTTTCCTTTTTTTTTTTCCTACCCACTGATAATGTCCTCAGTTCCATCTTCTGTATTGGGCAAAGGAAACAAAGAAGAGTACACATAATTTCTTTCATGGGTTTACATTTTTATCTAAATACTTTGTATCATGTTAGCCTTACCACAATATGGAAGCCAAATGCATACGCTTTAAGTATATATCCAGATTATTATTTTTGAAATTTTATGGATTCTGCAATGTGCTGTATCAGTGAATATATTATTTATAAAATATATGCATACAAAGAATATAATGCGTAATAACATACTATTTAATATGGCAGAATATATTTATGAAGACTATTTACTTTTGAAAAGATAACTGACCATGCCTTGAGTTGGTCAGTTGGAAAATTATCTTGCTTTTTTAAAAGGAAGTGTCTCCTGAAACTGTTAACATGGAAACTGAATCTAGATGCATGATGTTCAATCCATCAAGCCAGGGTTCTTGCTGAGTTTTCTAAAAGGTTACGCTTGATTATGGCACCCAGATGCCCAGAAATGCCCATGGCATGCGAATGATAGCTTCCGAGGACCTAGACTTGATTCTACATACTTTATATAAATTTCCTCACTCAATAACCTTATTAGATTTGGCACTGCTGTTCTTATTGTTCTTACTAATATTTATGGATGATAGAAATGCTTTTGTGGGGGACAATTTATCCAAGGTCACAGAGATAGTGATATGAAGTAGGGCTACAAATCGAGGAGGCTGGATTTCACAGTTTCTACTTTTAATCACCACATTCTTCCTTATTAAAGGATTCCTTGAAGACATTAAACTTCCAGAGAAATGCTTTAGAGAAATAAGCACAGTATAAATCCTCCACAGCTTTATTTATAAGAAAATAAACATAAAATGCTTTTAAATGATTTATAGAGACATTTACTATATTATTTTATTGGATTTTTGCAGTAATCTGATGCTCTTCCTGACAGGTCTCTTATCCTTATTTTACAAATAAAGTGAAATTTAAAACGCTGTCCCATTAGAGTGGTTGTAACCACAATTTGGCTTTCTTAATTTAGAAATAATAGACTTTCTGTTATATCTTGCTATGTTATGACATTCAAAGTCAGAACTTTGTAGAAAATTAAATTAGTATAAAAACTCATTTTCTGGTCATGTCTTATTTTTTCTATGTGAAAAATTCTTGGTTTAGTCTGCATAACAATGGATTCTTAGGTTTTTATTGGGATCAGAAGCAAAAGGTTGGCTCAAACCATTAACATTACCCCATGATGATTACCTGATTTTCTAAAACCAGTGACATGCTGGTAAATCTTGGTAATTAAATCCCTGCTGCATTATTGCTGATGGAAATGGAGACACCTTTGTCAGTGTAATACCGAAACAGTGATATTTTTTCCACCACGTGGAAACATTTGTTTTATCCTGCATTGCTTTATATTGTTAAAATAATTCGGAAGTTATATCATAATATCTGTGTTAAGGGAAGTTCCTAGATTAGCAGGTGGAATTTCTTATTCAAAAAGTAACAAAATTTAAATAAGAAAATTCATATAAGAATGTTTTTCTTGGTATCAAAGGGAGATAAGCAACAAACAAGGAGCTGGTGTCTGTGATAATTTAAAAAAGCAACTCACTGGGTAGTAGAAAAAAATTCAATCTTCTGTACGTACTACTTCTTGGAACATTTTGGAAATAAGTAATATGAAATGATCCAGAGGATCTGAAAGATTTTTTAAATGTCTTCCATGTCATTTAAAAGCATTTCAGGACAATCAAGATAATTATATCCTTAAATCAATTTTTTTTCATTCTCACATACAGAGTAAGATATTGTCGTAGTTACTTTTCTCTCATTACTGAGACAAAATATCTGACACCCAAAGTGAAAGAGAGAAAGGTTTATTTAGCTCACAGTTTGTAGAGTTTCAGTCCATAATTGGCTGGCTCCAAGGCAGGGTGGCCTGGCAGAGGGGGATTGGAGAAGAGAAATAGTTCATGGTGGGCAGAAGGTAGCAAAGTAACAAGGGCCACCACAGCTCTTTCTATGTCTTACCCAGGCTACTTAGGGTGGGCAGCACTCACACCCTTAATCCTAGTGCCCTTGAGCCTAGCACTGCTCCATGAATTAATCCTAGTATCACACACTGTAGATCCAGCCACCTCTGAAAAAGCCCCACCTATGACTGCATGAGGCTTTCAGGGAATATCTAGACACAAGACATAACAATATAAATATATATTTTTATATAAATGTACAGTGGACGTGCTTATTATGATAATTTATTCAACTATTACACTATCCAGAGCACATTATTTAAATGGCTTAAATAAATGAGATAACTGGAGTGATAGTGCTGTTGTTATAAGTATTTTTATAAAAGCCATTTGGAACATCAATTATATCACCCATTTAATCATGGCTATGATATCCAGTAGATGGATTTGTAAAAAGTTATTTTAATTTTGAATCATCTTTAAACTAAATACTTTATTAGTATTTCTTTTCTAAAACTTCTCCTAAGTGCTTTAATAAAGTCGTATTACTTACAGTTTCTGTTGACACAGGAAGCATTTTATGCTTCCTGTTGAAAAACTACTGTACCAATCATGTCATTGTCCATAATGAGCATATACATAGATCTATCCTAATCCAATCATCAGTTTCCAACTTGTTAGAAACTGCTTTTATTTTTGGTCATTCAGGTAATGAGCAATGCAATCTATCTGTATAGAGAATAGGATGATGCTAAATTATTTCCAGAATTTCCTAGGATTATAATTTCTAAATAGCTCAGTAGCCTATGTGTAGCAGAATGAGAATCCAGCTATTTCTTTCTTGGGCCTGTAAGACAAAGTAGAAATCTGTCTGGATATTGCTGAGAAATACATGTGATGAAGAAGACAAGATTCCAGTCATGCTTCCCAATTCTTTACCAGAAAGCTCTATCATTTTTATGGCTTTGTTCCTTCTGCAGTGCCTCAGTCCTTCATTTCCTGCCATTGTAGGACTCTGGTCATCCTGTGCCTGTTATATGTTATCCCTGCAGGTCATTTTGCTTTGCGGTTCACTGTTTGAGGGAACGTTCTAGCTCTCCTCAGCAGTTTATAGTTTTCTTCTTTTAAATATCCCAAAATATGAAACAATGCACTGTGATGCTCTACATAACATTATAGGAATAAAACAGATATTAAAATAAACCAATAGTTAACATCATCACTAAATCAATTAATATAATTTTCTAAATGCCTCAATCACTTTGTGCATGAAGATTTTCTTCCCAAGGCAACTGACATTAATTGAGTGTTAAGTATGTTATATTATACCAAATAATAATAATAATATTATTATTCATCTAGTATCTATTATGTACCTGGTGCCATACAAATCATTTAAGGGATATGACTTCATTGAATCATAAGCACATTCCCCTGAAGTAGGTGCTGCTGTGCTGAAATTAACAGTTTCTATGCTCTTTTTAATTATCTAGAACTCAACTTCTGCAATTATATTTTCATTGTTTGGTCTATTATAGGTTGCTGAGTAAAGGTAATTTTTGAACTTTAGGAATCTATAAGGATTCATGCCATTTATAATAGTGTTACTTGTTAAGAGTCTTAGGGTGGAAAACATGAAAGCTTAATTTAAATTACTTTTTCTGACTATTTAAATGCACACAGAGTCTGTTTCTCATAAGTTGGGTTTGGGGGATCATTTGTCCTTTGTTATTTTTATTTCTCCTCTCTGGAGGCATGGAGCTGCATAAACAGTATGGAAAATGTTCATCTTCCCACCACTTTATTTGGCTGCAGGATGACCCATTCTCTGCCCTGGACATCCACTTGAGTGATCATTTAATGCAGGAAGGGATTTTGAAATTTCTCCAAGATGACAAAAGGACACTTGTTCTCGTGACTCACAAGTTACAGTATCTGACACACGCTGACTGGGTGAGAGCTGTAATAGTTATATTATAGTCATATAATGTTAGGACATGCGTTCTGTGGGTAAAGGTAACTCATTTGGCCACTTAAGGCTTCTGTCACATACATGTGCTCTCCTCAGATCATAGCCATGAAAGATGGAAGTGTCCTAAGGGAAGGGACTTTGAAAGACATTCAAACCAAAGATGTTGAGCTGTACGAACACTGGAAAACACTTATGAATCGGCAAGATCAGGAATTAGAAAAGGTAAATACTCAATTCAGACGTGGAATTAATGTACTGTGGAGTTCCTAAGAATGCTTTTAAAGAAGTATCCCATTTAATACTTGCTAATACAATGGATCTCATCTCAAACCCAAAATAATTGTATTTTGCATATGATTAATGGACAGATTACTGTGCTTTGAACCTATGAAATTCTAATGGTGTTTTTCGGTGAAGTGCTATGAGATTTTTGGAGGATTTTCATTTACATCTGCAACTGTCTGTGTATGTAAAACTTAAACACACTCTTCACTGAAGCATAGCATTTCTTCATTTTGTCTTATTTTTCTTCATTTATATCTTTTTCATCTGTAACATGAAAATATTTTCACCCACTGCTTACCAGCTGAGGGTCCTGGGTGAGACAAAAGCCAAGGTGATGGTGAAGGAAGGGAAAAGCTGTGAGCTATTGGTGAATAGGACTGGAGGGCTGACGGCAGGTGATCAGAAGAGGGAATAATAAGATTTTTATGTTTATATAGTTTTTTAGAAACCACAAGACCTTTTTCATACAGTCTCACAAGCCCCTGAGAAATAAGTACAGAGAATATTATTTCACTTTTATAGTTGAGAAAAATGAGGCTCGGAGAGCTTATTACGTACTTGGCTCATGTTGTACAATAGGTATAGTAAGTGGTACCAATGGAAGTTAAACTCAGGCCCGTATCCAAGGTAATTGCGCTTTAGTGCTACAGCATTAGGTGATGTGATAACAGACTTGGAAAACAGATTGAGTACAACTTGTAGTTGAGAGAAGAAATTGTAAATTAAAGTTGCACATTTTTGAAATGTTTTGCTTTTGAGCTTGGATTAGGACCATGTCCAGAATTTGATGTTCTTGGATAGGAATGAGCATTTTAAAAATGAAATATTTGTATCAACAAATTTCTTTAAAATATCAGGAGAGTAAATGTATCATTTAAGAAGGGGAAAATCTATGTTTCTATGGAGAAGAAGACAAATCCTGACATTTCCCTATCTCCCGTGAGTTTTATGATGATCTCAAAACAAACCACATAAAGAAGAAAAAAAGCTAGGCATAGAAAAGGACAAATCAAGGTGCAAATTTCCAATGATGAAGGTCATTATATTGTATACCTAAAATGTACCAATGATTAGAATGAATAATTGATAATGTGAAATAGGAAGAAAAGGTCCAAAGGGGTAGGGGTAGTGGGAGGGGTAGGGGAAAGGAAAGAAGGGAAAGGAAAAATGCTGAGAAATGGAAAAAATGGAAATAAAGTCTTTGTAAATAGGGAAGGGTGGAGGGGGTGAAGGGAGGGCTAGGAATGGGGAAAAAATAAGAACCAAGATGCATTATGTACAGGTACAATTCCCAATGAGTAATGTAAATGTATTGTAAACCTAAAAGGTACCAATAAAAGAATTTAAGGGAAAAAAAGGACAAATCATAAAACCACGGACGTTAGAGTATTAGACAAAAAAATTACAAGATATAATCCACAAGTGTGCACTTAGGAATTGTGCTATGGAAAGCTTAATTATAAACATACTGGGGGTGGCTCCAAATGACCTTTTTTTTCAATGATCGGAATACCAGGAACAAAAGAACATGATGTAAGCTTAAGGAGTATAAGCTTGTGGTTTCCTTTGATAAGAACTTCAGGAAAAAAATAAGTGCTGTTGGCTTGATTTTCTAGTAATATTCTTAAGCAGGCCAAGAAGCATGTTCATTATGCTGTATTTAGAAATGAAATGATTACGTGAGATAGCATAGCTGTATAATTAAAGACAGCAGGGATTTAAACCAGCGGAGGGAGATAGGGAATACGACAGGGTCTGATGGGGTAAATCCATTTGTAAGATGGAATGGTGGCCAGGAGAAGCGAAGATAATGGAGCACCTGCCTAGAGTCCCCATCTGGGGATGGAGGGTGATCCGTCCTACAACGGAACGCAGGCACTTGAGTTCATCAGGAGTCATCAAGAATTCCATCATGGAGATCAAGACTACTGGATGACATTGGGATCATTTTTGCAGAAAAAACTTTCTGTTTTGTTTGGAAGGATGGTGTGCTTACCTACAAATCAGTGCCAGTTTTGCCTCCTGGGAGATTAGTAACATCTGGAGAACATTTTTGGTTGTTAAAACTGGGGCAGAAAGGTGGTACCAGGACCCAGCCAGTAGGAGACAGGGATGCTGCTTGGCATCCTGTAGGGGACAGGGCAGCCAGAACAACAAACACTCAAAGCAGCCCAGATGGTAATGGTGCCAAAAATGAGAAAGCCTGGCCCGATACACAATAAATGCAGCAAAAGAGAAGGGAAAGGAAACCAAGGGACACATGGAACCTTCTGCCATGAGGCTTTAGGGAGAACTTTCAGTTTAAGGGTTAAAGAGTGAATGGGATCGAAATGAATTTGTTCAAAAGATGGTCATGAGGACTACAAAGAAGGAGATAATGTTTTTAGCTGATTTTAAATGTTATTAAAAGTTGCGCAATGGGTAATATCAACCATTATCTTCATAATGTTATTAAGCAAAATAAAATTAGTACCATTTGATGCTTCCCATTTTCTCTGCCCATGACCTCACCTTAGCTTGGCCCAGTAAATATTTATTGGATAAATGAAACTAAATTTGTATTTACTTAACCCAAATATCAACACGATTCAAAATGTTTAACCTGTTATGAGCTTCATCAGAGCATTTTACTCCAAGAAAATTCTCTTTAAATTTGTTGTGATGTTTTTAAGCCTCCAAAATAAATCTTATGCTTAGATATAATGAGGAGTTGAACCAGAAGCAAATCTACTTGGTTCAGGTTTATTTTACTCCATTACATGATACACAAAAGTTGGGCATGGCTCTTCATTTTGTGTCTTATGTAGCCTTGTTTACAAATGTTGGTTTTCACATCAGGAGGCAAATTCAGAGGCTATCATGAAAATGTCTTGTAAAAATGCTATTAGGAGACATTTTGGTTTTTATTCTTTTAACCAAGAATTTGGAAGTAACAGAGTCTTTTAGAACAGTAAGTCTTTTAACTCACATGTTATATAAGTTATAAGTGCGGGAAATGACCAGATCACTTCTGATAACCTAAAGTTTATTGGTTTATTGGGGTAACAAACTGTATTTTTGCTTTTTTTTTATATTGGCACATACAAAGAGTCTGCAATTTACTATACATCCCCCAAATTTGTGGGTGAGTTGATTGGACCTTGTTGTGCATTTCCCTCCCAGAAGTAGGGTGATTAGTTTTCAAGTCTGGTGAGAAGAATCTGATCTAACCCACCATATACCTGAACTGCTGCTACTAACCCAGTTCTGAGAGCTGGGGAAGAGCGTTGAAGTGTTGGAAGCCAGGGCAGGGAGAAAGTCAAACCCTTCTTCCTTTTTTGAGTACAGGACAAGACTGCACCAACTCTTAAAAACCTGTTGTTGGCACCTTTCCCTTCTTTTTCTACATATTTCCCCCTCCTGGGCTTTCTGTAGCCACCTAAGGACCTTCCCTGCCTATTTGCTTCAAAATTGCCTGCCTTTGTTCATATTCTACCAAAGTCCTTCTGTATAGCTCCCTCAGTGAGATGCAAAAGAAATTCATTCTGAACTAATACTTCATCATAATAGTGGATGGCTGTTAGTTTTGCTAACTCAGAACTAATGTATTTTTAAGGACGATACTTAATAACATAAATGAATTCTTAGAAAAATTACAGTGTTTGAAATTGATGTAAAAATAAAATAAGTAGCAGTGGTGGAGGGATGCTTCAGAGTTAAGGGAGTTATTCTTCCTTCCCTGGGTGGGTTCCATCACTTTGTCATTACTTTTCTGGCTTCCCACTGCCTTCTACCTCTGAACAGTGAAACATTTCCTACAAACCTAAGACTGCTTATTACTGCTTTTGTGATAGGTTTGCTAGGTTTGAAGAGTGAGCAGAGAGCCCTTGAGGCTGATATAAAACCATTGGTGTGTGTGAGTAAGGGTAAGTCAAACCCTCCTTCCTGCTGGAGCTGATGAATGATAGCACAATGTTCACTGTAGGATATGGAAGCTGACCAAACAACCTTAGAGAGGAAAACTCTCCGAAGAGCCATGTATTCCAGAGAGGCCAAAGCCCAAATGGAAGATGAAGATGAAGGTAGATCTTTTCTTGTACCTGAACCATTCAAGTGGGGTAACAGAATATGAGGATTTTATCTTGTCAGTTGATATGTGAATGTCTTAGTGAGAAATAATAAGTCATTTTGCAGGGGAAAATGCTAAATCAATGCCTAACATGAAAATGAAAAGAATAGGAGGCCAGGAAAGGTATAAGTCATCCAATGGTGGGCATTAAGAGGGTCTCCACAAAGTGTGTCTTAGAACGTTTGTACCATGTGTGACACAAATTGAAAGAAAAAGGCTGGGTCTGTAAATGCAGCTAGACCTTTATTCAGAACACTTGGAAAGGCCTAGTGTAGTGATCAAATCAAGAGAGTAATGAAATGTCAGTCCTTCAGAGATAAACAATAAGGGGCAAATATGGGATTGTGCTCTGATTCATTCAGTAAGTTCTCATGAGGATTTCATGACAATAAAGCAACAAAGGATAAGAACATTGTGGTGCTATTTATCCATTTCCAGGATTTAATATTACCAGGAAAAAACACAATCAAAATTTGAAATAATGAGGTGAAAAATTACATTGCACTGACATTTATTGCCAAGAGAATGTAAGAAATATCACAACTTAATCCCATGGAGTAAATGCATTATATGTACTTTTGTTCCTATGTAGTCTTTATTTATGACTGCATTTCTATGAGCTAACTTACAAATATGATTTGAAGCTCCCTTACATGAGGCTTATCAAACACCAAAATGTTCCACCTTTCAGATAATAACTATTCAATGTTTCAGAGAATGATCAGAGAGTATATGAATGAATGAATCAATGAGTCGGTGAACAATAAGTTTTGCATTTCGTTTCTAAGATTGAAAAAGGGTTTAAAGAATTTTGGGTTCTATAAGTAGAAGCTTCTGGAATTCTAAACCAGTTATTTGTAATGTACTCTAAACATGGAGTTGCACCCAGTTCTTTTGTCCGGTGTTCCTGTGGGGAGTACATCGCTGGAGAGGCTGACTCTGCCCTGGACTTCCGTTTTCCCCAATGCAAAATAATAATACTTTTTTTACAGAGGCAAAGGAGATAATGTGTGTTAAAGAGCCCATTGCAGTACAGACTACCTAGTAGGCCGATGCTCCAGGGCCTATCACTATATCTGTTCAAGCCACCAGGAAGGGAGGAAGGAAAAGAACAGACACCTGCTTCCCCTTAAGGCATCTGAGGCTGCACATATTGTTTGTACTTACTATTAGCCAGTTCATTGCCTGAACAGGTTAGGAACTGGGAACATATGGAGAAATATTGCCTTTAGCTGTGCTGCCTTGGGCGACTTGATAGAGAAGCAGAGAATGGATACTGGGGAGACAGCTGCAGTCTTCAAGGGTTCTCCTTTTGGATTTTGCAAATTTCTATTCCTGTCCTCACACAGAGAACACCTTCCTACTAAAGGAGGAGTCATCCAAGACCTGGTAATTTAGTTCATCCATCCTTGGAAATGCTCAGCCTTCCATCCTGTCATATTTGCATCTCTCTTTTCTGATAATCTGTGAACGAAAGATAAGTTATCTGTCTTTTCATACCTGGTCCTACAGAGGAGTGTGTTCTACATGAGATAAATGTAATGGAAGCTGTCTTTGGAGAAGGAAAGGATGGGAAACATACCTCAGTCACTGGGGTGCACAAATGAGCAAGCTTTGTAAAGATTCCCTGCCCTAGCAGTGAGGACATGCTTAAGATCACCCATCTGGGAAGTGACAAGTGGCTTAAACACCAGAACTGCCTGCTCATTATCTGCTGTAGACCCTGGCTTTGCCCTCTGAAAAATTTCTCTTTGCCTCCTGTCTCCTGACTACATCTGAAATGGGCCATAGAAAGCATGGATTAGACTTTTGGGAATCTACACCCAAGTTCCAGAGACTTGTTTTTTCTTGGTGTAGTTTTATAACCTCAGAAATGTATAGGTCAAAAAATTGGAGATGTTCAGAGACCAGATACATAGTTTTATTCACAGTTCCTTCAGTGACTTAATAAATATGTTTCTGGTCTATACTTCCAGTCAGTTTGATCTGGGAGTCGACAAATGGTGTCAGCCAGACCCAGATTTTATGTTTGTTTAATCATTCAGTCAGTCATTCATTCTTTACCTGTTGTCAGATAAAACAAAACTATGAGGTTTGCTTTGCTAACAGCATTTAATGTAATAAATTACATTTCTATAAATTTGAGGGTGGCTTTTTGTATTTTTTTGAATGACAATAAAAATTATATCTTCCTCATGCCCATCTGAAGGTTAAACAGATTTTTGTTTGTTTGTTTGGTTGGTTGGTTGTTTTTGGCATGTGTGTAGAGGAAGAAGAAGAGGAAGATGAAGATGATGACATGTCAACTGTGATGAGGCTCAGGACTAAAATGCCGTGGAAAACCTGTTGGTGGTACCTTACTTCTGGAGGATTCTTCTTACTCTTCCTAATGATTTTCTCTAAGCTTTTGAAGCATTCAGTTATTGTAGCTATAGACTATTGGCTGGCTACATGGACATCTGAGTACAGTATAAACAATACTGGAAAAACTGATCAGGTACTGTGGGTTCAGTTCTGCTTTTAAGTCATCAAGGAATTATTGAGATGAACAATGATACCACCTTATGTAGTTAGGTACTAGAAGCTCAAATGTCAAAGGATGATGATTCAATGACTTGGCAATGAGTAGAGGACTTGAAATAGAATAAACTGTCAATAGCATAAAAAATAACATCTATTATTATTACTTGTATTTTTTAAAGATTATCATAAGAAAAATTTGAAAATGCTGTTTGGATTTAGATTCAAGAGAATTCTATACATAGCATTTTTAAATGTATAATATGTATACTCTACACATACGTACAAGCACTTTTTGGTTATTGTTTGATGGCATTTGATTTTTTTTTTTTTGGTACCGGGGATTGAACTTGGGATCTTGTGCTTGTGGGGCAGGTGGCGGAACCACTGAGCTAAATCCACGGCCCAGCATTTGATTTTTAACACCCCATTATGAGTGTATCAGCTGGTCATTCCGTGATTGGGAATGGAAAGACTGTGTTCCATAAGGTAGAAAACCAAGAATTTTCCCAAACCTTAAAGCAAGCTTTAATCCTTTGTCCTTCATCTCCTTGGCAAATCTTGAAAGGGAGAACAGGAAGTTGGCAGGGGTTGGCCTGGGGGATCACAATGAGGATTCTGCCGTGGGTCTCTGGATCCTGCATGCCTCCAGCTGTCTAAATGTACACAAGATAGGGAAGTCAATGATCTTGTCTTAGCATGCTGTTTGGTTTTCTAATTTAAAAAGCCTCAGTTGTTAATGACCTGTGAACTTTTCCTGTTGCTTGCTGTGTAGACCTTCTATGTGGCTGTATTTAGCATCCTTTGCGGAGCAGGTATTTTCCTTTGTCTCGTCACATCTCTCACTGTAGAATGGATGGGTCTCACAGCTGCCAAAAATCTTCACCATAATCTTCTCAAGAAGATCATTCTCGGACCAATAAGGTAAAAACAGTAGTTGTTTCTTTCTCCCACACACAAAACCCTAAAAACATGTACTTTAAAATCTAACTAAAATGTGAAAGTTTAAAGAGTTTCGTCAGTCCTTGAGCACATGAATAGGGAAGACTTCTTACTTTCATGACTCTAGATGTTCCTTAGCAGTGCTCAGATTGCAGATAGTTCAGTCTTATCATGCACTTCCATCTGTTCCTTGCTTAGGTTCTTTGATACTACACCCCTGGGACTAATTCTCAACCGCTTTTCAGCAGATACTAATATCATTGACCAGGTGAGTATCAGAGTTACTTCTCAGCGCAAAAATACACGCCTCAGTGAAAGCTAATCAGCATTTTAAGATAAAGCATGATTATTCTTCACAGTAGAGAATTGCCAAAATTTAAAATAAGGCCTATTTATATTCATATGAAAACATGCAAATAATTTCTAGAATAAAATAAAACCTTAGCTCAAACTAATTTGTGCATGTAGAAAGAGGATACTGAAGAATCAGCATGAGATAGAGAGAAACAGCAAAGCACAAACCAACACTGAGTTTTTTATATAGAGGTATGGTTTACATCAGTGGTGCACATCCATTCATGGTGTCAGGGAGGGACGCCAGGCCATCTCAGATGTTCTTTAATTTTTATAGACTGGCTTTTGAAACTTTAGATGGTCTGATATTTTAGGGAGTATCTTAAGAATGCCCAGTTTAGCAGTTTAGTATAAGTTGTTTGCATCTCCAGAAGTGTGTCCTAAGAATAAAAAACGTTAGACTCTTTTACATATTTTTTTTTTTGGTATCAGGAATCGAACTCGGGTCCTTGTGCTTGTGCAGCAGGCAGTGAAACCACTGAGCTAAATCCCTGGCCTAGACTCTTTTTTTAAAAAAAAGTTAATCATGGGGGCCAGGGATTTAGCTCAGTGGTTCCGCCGCCTGCCTCGCAAGCGAAAGGTCCTGAGTTCGGTCCCTGGTACCAGAAAGTAAATAAAAATTTTAAAAAGTTAATCATGGGCCGAGGATTTAGCTCAGTGGTTTCACCACCTGCTGTGCAAGCGCAAGGACCCGAATTCGATTCCCGGTACCAAAATAATAATAATAATAATAAAATTTAAAAAGTTAATCAGGGCCAGGGATTTAGCTCAATGGTTCCACTGCCTGCCTTGCAAGCACAAGGTCCTGAGTTCAATCCCTGGTACCAAAAAAAGTAAAATAAAAAAGTAAATCCCTTCAAGAGCTGAACCCTTACAATGATTGAGAAAGGAATCAATCAAGTCTAGCCCTTGCCTTTTGTGACACTCAAGAGCCACATTTGGAACACAAATTACCCTTGATTTAGACAGACTGCTCCATACATACAACAGACTAAAAAGTGTGCTGACAAGTTTGATGTTTTCATGGCACTGGTGTTAGGCCATTCTGCACCTAAAACACTTCATACAGAATACATGTTAGAAAAAGAGAGACAAAGCAGGCATCATTTAAAAGGTGATATGATTGTTTCCTAGAAAATTCAAAACAGTAAAATAAACAACTAGAAAGTGTAGAAGAGTGTCTGGATAAGATGTATTATAGGAAAATTGGTAACCATCTCTACACTGATTTAAAAACTTACCAAGAAACAAGTTTCATTTATATTAAAAAAGAAAAACTATAAAAACAGAAATAACCTAACATGAAGAAAGATGTCTAACAATGCCAGAAGTCATAAAAATTCCCTCTATATAGTAAGAATTTTTCATCCAAATATTTAAAAAATTATTTAAAATTATAATACTCCCTTTACCACAGAAAACAAATTGATCTAAAGAACAGAATGGAGAATTTTAAAACATTAGCATGTATAGAACTTTATCAAAGATGTAGCATCTCCAATCAGTAAGAAAAGGATTAAGTTTTGATAAGTGTTATTGGGACAATTAACCATTCACAAGATACACGACAAATACATATAGAATAAAGATGGCCATATAAAACTATGAAATTATAAAATATAGGTGAATAATTTTATACCCTTGGAGTGAAAAAGGTGTTTTTAAGCAAGATCAATAACTCAGAAACAATAAAGAGGCCAATGGAAATGACTACAAAAAGTTTTAAGATTTTATTGAACTAAAAGCACCAAAGGTAAGTTCAAAGTGTAAAAGATAACCAGTCAAATTAAACCATTCAAAGAATATAAAACAAGCAATTACAGAAAAATAATTTAAATGTCTTACAGTAGAGGGATAGCTAAATAATTTTTTAATGCTACACATCCATTAACAAATAGATGTATATACACAGACAAGGAAAGATTTACCATTCATATTATTTAATAAAGTAAATGGATAGCTAAGATTTATAGAATAAGGGCACTTATAAAATGCCAAGATAAATACGTATGTAAGTCATCGATGGTGTGTAAATGGATAATAGATATGCTAAACTACAGGGAGTGAGTGAAGAATTACAATGAATATTTTTGTCCACTACTTTTGTGACCAATGTTGCATTTGAGCTAAAATCTCTTTTCTTTCAAATACCTCTGGATAGCACATCCCTCCGACTCTGGAATCCCTAACCCGCTCCACGCTGCTCTGCCTGTCTGCCGTCGGGATGATCTCCTACGCCACTCCTGTGTTCCTGGTTGCTCTTGTGCCTCTTGGTGTTGCTTTTTATTTCATCCAGAAATACTTCCGAGTTGCCTCTAAGTAAGTCAAACAGCGGTCTTGTTGTATTTTCAGAAGCCTGTATACTTGATTTACTGTGAACTATTTTTGCAGTAGTGTTTTTTTAAGATAAGGTGTGGGATTTAGAAATGTAACCCATGCTTAAACCTATATCATCTTATGATTTATCTGGAGACCTACTGTAATTGTTTCGGCAATTGGTTATCTGGGCTTTACATGGCCCTCACCATACACTAGTGTATGGAGTAATCTACTGGGTTCTCAGTCCACAAATTGTGTCAAACTTTTCATTCCCTGGTTCTACTCCTGAACATGACATTGACATAACACAAAATCAAACCATCCTGATGGATAAGTGATTTCATGTTGTATTCCTAGTGGGGGGAAAGGTTAAAACATTAAATCCTTAAGATACATAGTGCAAAATAATAGAAGTAAAAAAAGGTTCAAGAGTTAAATCAATGATGACTTGAAAAGCAGATAATGTTGACGGTCTGAGAGGCTATAATTTTTAAAGACTGGAAAATTTCAGATTGGATCATTTGATACTCATTTAGGAATCCAGCCAAATAAATAAAGAGTAGCTATGAATTTTAGATTTTTCCATCAATTATAGGATTTATCATTTGCTGAAATATTGAGGAGCTAATGAAATACAGTATCCACTGTTTTAAATTTTCCAGTTTAACTTTGAAGCTGTGGTATCAATAATACAGTAAAGTTTGTTGTAGCAATCACTTTATTTCGAGAAACACTTGTTAAGCACTCTTGTGTTGCAAATAACGACCCATTTGGTAGAAATGAGGAGAGCGACATGACAAAAACCTATTCTCAAAGAAAGTTAGGCTCTTGTTAAAGTAAAGCATATAAATAATATGTGGATTAAGTGCTAAAATAAAAGGCAGATGTTGAGTTTATCCAGGAAAGGGAAAATGTGTAATATGACTTGAGCATAGAGAAGAGGAAGGAGGGCTGGGGATTTAGCTCAGTGGTTTGACCACCTGCCTCGCAAGTGCAAGGACCCGAGTTTGATCCCCAGTACCAAAAAAAAAAAAAAAAAAACAGAGAGAGGAGGAAGGAAGTTGGCAGCAGGTGAGAAGAAAAGGTAAGGGGCTATGGTTGGAAACCTGTGCAAGTACATAACATTTCATAACTTGAATAATAGTGCTGTTTCTCCCTCACAGTTACGGATCAGGGGCCACAAGCCTCAGGAATCCATGTGAAATCGAGAAAGTTTATCACCCCAGCCTCATCTTCTTCTGCTTCAGATTCAGACCAAAAGAGAAAAGCTAGCAATCAGACTCACACTTTCATTGCTTTGGATGTTTTTGCTGATGATGCCTGCATAGGGGCCAAGAAGTTCAGGCTTATTTCATGACTGTGGGCTGTTTTTTAATGTATCCTTGCTTTCTCACCACTAATATCAACCAATCCTGTCTAAATTCAACTGCAGACTCCTTTGGGCTTATTTTTGCCGTTAAAAAATTCATATTGATTGTAAAAGTTAGACAGATATTCCTAGTCTGCTACATTTATTCTGTTCATAATCAATGAGAATAATCTGTTTGCATCGAAAGTACAATAACAAGGGCATGATCACTGTTGAACAATTCATGTTGATAATGAATCAAACAACTATGCTTTTGTTCAATGGAGGAAGAGGGAAGGAAAGGGAGGAGAAAAGAGAGTACAAAGGATTAAGATTCAGTATGCATATGTACCAACTCCCTATCATGAATATATTTATTATCCATCTCAAACATGTACTGATAAAAAAAGATAATGAAGTCTTTGAAAGATAGAAAAACTGACCAAGAATCCTCACAGACAAGAGGATTCTTCTGGAAACGGAGGCTCTTCAGGATTCATCCCATGTGGAAATGTTTTAGTGGAGTGCTAGGGTGCTATGGGTCCTTTCCAGGCTGTTGTTGTCCGTAAAAGAATTAAACAGCAAATGGTGAAATGGTGTAGTGGAGTTTTGCATTTATTAAAGATATTAAAGGAAATAAAAGAAGGGAGACGAAGTGCTCTGCAGAGTGATTGCAGGCCCATTAAAGTAGGAAAGGAAATACGCTCTGCATGCAGAACGGGCCACTGAGAAAGGCAGTGGCCATGAGGCCAGTGCCTGCCATCTTTTATGCCCCAATTCTGAAGTCAGATCTCGATGCCCTATCAAACACTTGATTGATCTTATGCCGGAAGCCTTGAAGATAGCATTCTCTGGTTAGTAGCGGGCGCAGGTAAGCTGTTCTACACATGTGTCCTGAGTCTGCGTGATGGAAACATCATGCCTGCTTGCTCAGCCACTTGGCTATGTCTTAATCTCAGGCCTCAGAAAGGCTCAGCCAGTTGAACAGACTTTTCTTTTCTGATGGTGGTCCTGAGGCTCACACCCAAGACTATCTCACTGAATTATATCTTTACCACCACCCTGCCTTAAAAATGTTTATTTTGAGACAAGATCTCTCTAAATTGCCAAGGTGGAACTCAAATTTGGTATCCTCCTGCCGCAGCCTTCCAAATGCTGGGATTCCAGGTGTGTGCTGTGGCATCCTCCTAAAATACTCTCCCACGCCTCCTCTTTTTGTTCTTTTTGTGGTGCTGAGGATTGAACATGGGGCCTGTGAGCATGGTAGCTACATCCCATCCCTGAGCAGGCTATTTTTGTATACATCAAAGAGTTTAAGTAGGGAACTGAGCTGCAGGAAATGACATGCAGTTTTGAATATCTCCATTCCAAGGTCTAATGAGTGGTTAGCCCTGTGTTTGCTTCTTACAGGAATACAGGACCCAGCCCTTCTCTCTTAGGTTTCACAAAATACTGTTCCTTAGACAAAGTTGCTCCTTCCTAAGTTTTTTCTTCACAACCAGCCTTCATGTAGTAACCCTCCCTTTCATGTGTCAGATACCAACTGCCGCTTGGTTTTATCTTTAAAAATAAGAGACTATTCATGTTCCTTCATTTTTATTCTTCCCCTTTCCTGTCTTTCCCTCCCTCATTCACAGTTTTTGAAGTGAGTAAGTCTGCTTTAGAAACTCCAAACTGAAACCGGTCTGGTGATACAGGGCTGTTATCCCGGAACTCTGGGAGACTGAGACAGGAGGATAACTTCCTGCCTAACCCAGATGACTTAGTGAGACTCTGTCTCAAAGGAAAAAGTAAAAAATGATTTGGGAAAGTAGCTCAGTGCAAAAGCCATAGGTTCAATCCCAGTTTGAAAAAATAAATAAAAAACAAAAACTTCACACCGCAAAGCCTTTGCATTTGTTCGTGGGCCAAGAATGACAACTGATCGCTGAGGATTGCGGACCAGTATTTATCAGTTAACCTGACTCTTTCAGGTGAACGCTGATGTTCCTTCTCTAATTCCTCAACCCCAGAGACCTAGAAAAGAGCAGAAAAGTGATAGAAAAGGAAAAGAAGAAATGATTTGAAAAAAGTGGTCCCACTCCTGTCTTCTAAAAATGCTAGCTTGTAAGATTTAAAGAAAATTTATCATGATTCCAAATCATCATGAAAAGGGTCAGATTCAGGCATTTCCGCTCATTGAGTACTTTATATATATATATAAAGTATACATATATACATATGTGTGTGTTATGTGCATGCACACAAACACACGTATACAGGTATATATGTACATACGTATAGTTCTTTGGAGGGGTTGTGAATGGAAGTTCCATGAAGGCAGGGATTTAACTCATTGTGTCCAAAGCCAGTCTCATTATTGTTTCTCTCCTGACTATCTCCCTCTGTGTCCCCCACCCTGGTAAGTAGAACTATGATTTCTTTTTCTCCCTGCGGTGCTGAGGATTGAACCCAGGGCCACACATGTGCTAGGCAAGTGCTATGCCACTGACTTCCACTCTCAACTCAACACTTTAGTTTTTGAAAGTCTGTGAAACTGAAAACAGCTAAGCCATATTTGACTCCCCTTTTATTTACTCTTCTATAACTAATTGATCATTGCAGCTTATAGGCTACCCATAGTAGACTATCTCGAAATCCATACTCCTCCCTTATTTTAAATGTTATCACTAATTCAGAACTATAAACACATTCCTACATAGGCTATTATAACTATTCTCTACAACACCATTCTCTTTGATCCTATCTGTTGTCTCCCAAGTTATGTCAATGAAGCACAGCTTTGATTATTTTATTTCTAGTCTCCAGTGATTTTTTTCCCCAGCCCATTAAGAATACTCTACAGGCCAGTACCATGCTTAGAAAGACACATCTTTTATAGAAACATTTCCTGCCCCTACAGGATTCTGGATCCCTGCCCAGATTGAACTTGCCAAGTTCTTCAAACTGCTGTGCATTTTCCCTTCTTATTCCACTAGCTAAAATTCACTTCTGGTCTATTTCTTCGAAGTCCTCATCATGTTTATGGTTTGGCCTAAATTTCACCTGCCCAAATGCTACAAATTCCCTAGTATGAATTAACTGCCCAGTCCCTGTGTCCATGTAGCAATTTACCTTAGCGGATACACAAAGCTGAGAGTTTCATAAAACACTCTAGGTTCAGCCTACAGCTGTGTTCATTATGTACCCATCTTTTTCTTCCTCTTTAGAATATAAGCTGTTGAAGTTTTTGTTAATGGAGTACTAGGGGAAAATAGTTATGATAACAAATACAAATCCAATGTCCAAATAACCCTGATTTAGAGTGAACAGGGTGGTCTTTGAGCCTGGATGCATGGAAGCCTATTTTTGCCCTTCTCTCTGTACTAGGGACCTCCAGGAACTTGATGATAGTACCCAGCTCCCTCTGCTTTGCCATTTCTCAGAAACAGCTGAGGGACTCACCACCATCCGGGCCTTCAGGTGAGTGAACATGCTTTCATATTGCTGGTTAGGCCATTACATCATCAGCAAATGCTTATCAACAAACATTAGGTAATTGCTACCAGTATTTGGATGGCCACCATGTGCCTGACAGCGAACTAAAGCAGGACTAAGAAAAATGTGGTATAAATGATTGGAGCCAGAGTTTGATTTTTTGAAATTTTAAGAAGAATAAAGAAAGGAAGAAGAAACATATTGGAAAGGTATTAGCTGTGTGACTTGGACAAGGATTGTTAATTCCCTGGCCTGTTTCCTCATCTATGAAATGAGGAAATCAATGTTGGTTCAATCCAACAATCCAATAATTATTGGATTATTTATGCAGTGCATGTAAACCATTAACACCATTGACTATTGAAGAAGCATCCAATAAATAAAGCTAAACTCAATGTATAAATAAATTGTCATCATAATCCTAAAAATGCTGGTAAACAGAGCAATAATCTAAGCTTCTGATGAAGAATGTCTACTTTTCTCTCAAAATATTACCTAGCCCCATTGTCTGGTTCAAATTAGATCAGAGAAGAAGGTGGAATTACTCATTTGGTCTAGAAAATTGACATTTTAAAGTGCTGCATCTTTCTACAACACTAATTGGAAATATATATTGATTTCAGTGGGGGATTTTTTTTAACCTAAGAAATGTCTTTTAAAATGTAGAATTGGGTCACAGAGTAGAATACATAACTATCCACACTATGTATCAAGGAATTTCTACCTAAGTCTAGTAAATGTCATCATGCAGTGTTCCTACTTTCTCAGTGATGTATTTTCCCATTATGATGTGCAATGCTTTTTTTGAGAATGTAGAAACAATTTATTGCTATTGATATAGATTATTAACATAAGATTTATACTCAATTAGTAGCCAGCAATAATCCTTGTTAAATACATCATATTAAAGATTACTTTTTTGACAAACAAGTTCTTTCAAGTTAATTTATTTAAGTACTATTTATTTGAATATTAAACTTATGCCAAGTACTGCTCTTGCTGTAGAAAAAGGTTGACATGGCATGACCTTTCGTGCACTCTTTTCCACCACTGGCATGTCATCCTATTTATTTTCCTTGTGGTGTTTATCTGAAAATTATTTTTAAAATTGATTATATGGTTATTATCCACTCCTCTGACTAGAATGCAAGCTCGGTAAGAGCAAGCCTTCCCCTCCCAACGTAAGTAAAAAACCTGCACCTGCATAAGTGCTTAAGAAACTAATATGACTGACTAGTGAGCATGGGCACCGTCCTAAGGGGCTCACAGCCTAGTAGGAAAGAATGCCTAAGGGAAAAAAAGCAATACAGGAGATATGTAATCTACAGAAGATATGGAAGATGCATAATCTAATATGTCTCCCACAAGAAACAAGTCAGTCAGAGAGCACGACAGCACCTACTACAGCATAGGCATCTTAGACCTTATTCTTTCCATGTTGTGGGGTCACTGTCTCGTCACTTTCTCATCACTGGAACACAGTACCAGACACCCACAACTTAAAGGAGGACAGTGTTACTTTTTAAAAAGAGAATTCAGTCCATTGTCAGCTGGCTTCAAGGCATGAAGGACATGGTGGAAGGATCTAAATGAGGAAAGCTGCTAACCTTATGGAGAGAGTGGAGGGAGGAGCTGGGGAGGGAGATATAAACTTTCAGGTTATCCCACCAGCAGGCCACCTCTTCCAACCAGACCCCACCTCCTACCAGCACATTCAGCTCCGAACTCTTCAGTGGACTGGTCCACAGATGAATATAGCACCCGCACGATCCAGTTACTTTTCAGAAACCTCATCTTTGAACATAAAAGCCTTTTGGGGGATGTTCTAGATATAAACCATAACACACTGAAGGATTTTAACAGGAAGATGTTAGGGTTGTGTTTATTCAGTAACCCCGATTTACTATGAAGAATGAATTAGGAATGGTTTAGGGACAAAGGCAGGAAGATGCCAAGAAGCTATTGCAAGTAGTCCAGTGAGAGATGGCGAAGCTGCCTAAAGCAGGTACTCAGGATTTAGAAGGAAAGTGCAGGTTTTAGAAACAGAACTATCTGGGAAGTGGAACCAATGAGATTTAGGGACTGAGTGTGAGGTGTAAGGTTGAAGGGAAAATTGAAAATGATTCTGCCTAGATTTTCATGAGTAAGTAGTTTTCCAAGTTGCCAAATTGAAGGTATTGTGAAGGAGTGAGGAAGGAGAGGATGAATTTGGCTATGAGCAAGCAGGTGGGGCTGCGGATGTGACACACAGCTGGAAATTTTTGTGGTCAGTGGCATATGTAAATCTGGTGTTTAGGAGATATCTCAAGACAAAAGATAACAGGTTTGGGTATCATCTTCTTAACAGATATTATTTAAAGTTTTGGGTATGGATTTGATTGTCAGAGGAGTATGTGTTGACTAAGAAAAGCTCAATTAAAATCTTCAGACCACCAACACTTAAGGAACGGTGGACAAAAAGATCTCATGGAAAATACAGTCTGTCAAACAATTAATATGAGGCTGGCCCTCAGGTTCCTGCTTCAGAGTGAGGCAGACTTGACCTATTCCTCCCAAGCTCCTTTTATCTTTGGCTACCCAGTGCTTCTCTCATTGCTGGGATATCAGCCTGTAGTTATCATCTGCCATGGAAAGCCTTCCCTGGAATCAGAATGTATATTACATGCCTTCTTAGATCTCCATGGTACCTTATCACACTGTACCAAAGCATCTGTTTCTGTGTTTATATTGCTCTACATGATTGGGAGCTCCTTAAGAACTAGCAATATGTCTTTTATTTTTATCTTCAGACTATTACTATGAGATTCAGCACATAGTAGATGCTTAAATGTTATATGAATAAATTAAAGAGCACCATTACTTTCTGTTGATATCATCATGCCTCTTTACTTCAACTTCTCCCGTCCACTTCCAGCCCTCTTCGCTCAGGCTTGAACTTCCTTTTCTAGTCAACATCCTCAAGAAGGGAATGAGCCAGTCTCATCCCTTGTCATGGCTTCAGTTTTCCAACTACCTGTCCTTTTGCAAGCCTCCTGATCCTGGCCAACCCCGACACAGGCCAGGATGGTGCTGTCAAATCCCAACTAACACCTCTCTAAACCTTAGCAGCTCATCAGCTGCTGTAGGAGGCTCAGCCCTGAACAGAACAACTGTCCTTTGAGTGAGAAGTCAGTCCTGGTAAAGATCTAATTCACTGACTCTTCCTTTCATGTTCCTTATAGACCTAGATAGGAGAGGCCACCATCCAAGAACTTTGCCACCAGAGGCACTTAAGTGGTCGGCTGAAATATTTTTTAGCCCTTCGTCCAAATGACGCCTAATGAGCAAACATTCACCTCTAATAGCTCTGCCCAGGTCAAGGACAAATCTAGAAGGTCTGACTGTTGTGCTTATATTTGATCCATGTGTACCTGAGGTAACATTTTTGTAATGGACCTTAATGCAGACTTGTCTTCTTCACAAGACTACAGTGATATAATAGGACCAAGTGTTATCATTTAGCAACTTAGACTACATCGTTCTAGCAGGGGGAAGGAATCCAGATCCCTTAATAAAATAAGTCAACTAATAGTAGGTAAAGAATCAAGATAGTGGTAGGAGTTAGAGTTTAATCATCTGAAATTTGAGCAATAAAAAAGTTAAAAATATACTAATTGTGTGACTAATTGTGTTATTAATTGTGTCCTTAGACAAGGACAGAGTGCCAATGAAGTTAAACAAGGGAGTATTTTAAGAAGGAATTGAAAGGCCAATGGTGGTTAAAGGAGAAAAGAAGAATTAAAGGGAACTGAAAGGGCTTCTTGGATATGAAAACCGTAAAGTGATTGGTAGCCTTAACAAAAACCAAAAATGATAAAGTGGAAGAGGATTGAAGTCAGAATTCAGAGGTTTGAAGAATACATTGCGAATCAGAACATGAAGGTGGCAAGCAAGGGAAGGATACTCTTTCAAGAAGTATCACTGGGGTAGTAAGGGCCATTAAAGGAAGCTTTGACTGTCTTCGTACTTTTAATAAGGTAATGAGCTAGACATTTCTACAGGGGAAAGTGAAGAAGAGGAGAAAAAGGAGGGATGGGACAATTGATGGTGCAAATCTTCCGATCTGGCAGGCAGGCTTATGTCCAAGTGCCTAAGCGGAGGGACCAGCTCAACCTGAACAGGATGTGGTCCAGAGATTTTCTATGAAGATAAAGAGGAATATAAATGGGTTTCAGGCAAACATGGTGGAGCAGCAGGAAGTTGATGAGGTCAATCTGCAAGAGTCTTCATTTTTTTTCCTTGAGGGACAAAGTGAGGTCATCTGAGAGTGCTGTGGACAAAAATCAGTAAAGGCATCTTGAAGGAATTTTGGGAGATTTAGGATTAAAAAGAGAAATGACCAAGAGTCAAGGTTCAATTTGTACTAGACACACAAGCGGAATTTAGCATTACTATTGCTAATTTTACACTGAAAAAAATAGGTAGCTGTGAGAACAAAATCATATTAACCTTCCATGCTTGAACTACAGTTGAAAGAAACAAAGACAACCCAAGTTCTACCTAGAAGTATTCTGCTTATTTCTAGACCCAGATTCAGATCTTGTAGAGTTCATTTAAAAAGCAGATATTAAGTACCACAAAAACCACAAAGAGTCTTGAAAATGTGGGGATGGCCCTCCTGCCATAGAGACGATTCTAGAATCTAATTTTTTTGCTTAAATTCTTTTATTGGTACATTTTAGGTACACAATACATTTACATTTATCGTTGGGTGCTTGTACTTGTACACGATGTATCTTGGTTCTTATTTTTTCCCTATTCCCTGTCCTCCCTTTACCCCCTCCACCCTTCCCTATTAATAAAGACTTTGTTTCCATTTTTTCCTTTTCTCATAATTTTCCTTTCCCCTCCCCCTCCCACTTCCTCTACCTCTTTGGACCTTTTCTTCCTATTTCAAATTATCAATTATTCATTTTAATTATTTTAATTCTTATTTACACTTTCAGTTTCTCACACTGATTCTAGAATCTTTATGTTTAGTATTTGTAGGCAAGAATCAAACATACTTTTTTCCATCCATCTGTTCCTTTCTTTCCAGCTCTCCGGGTCCCCAGAGTCCAGAGCTCCTTTGGAAAGTTTATATTTACTGATTAGGCTGTTTTTCTTCCCCTGCTTTTAGGGTTCGTGGTGTACTCATATGAACAATGAACTCCCTCAAGTAGTTTACCACGAAAGTATCACAGTTAAATTAGACTGAGATTTCAGTGACCTTTCTTTCTTTCTTTCCTTTATTTTTGTCTGACAGAATAAATGTCCAAGAATGTTCAGAAGATGAGCTGGATGTGGATGAAAAGATACAGACTGAGTGTGTCAAACTTTCCATTAGGAAAACAGAAGGTTTCTTGCCAACTAGAAACACACAGAAAGAATGTTCATTTTACCCCTCCCCTCTCAGTGCTGCCTCAGATTGTCTCCAGCTCCATTTACAAGCCCTTTCAGAGCATATCTGAAAAAATACTGCACAGTTAAAGGGAAGGGAACAAGAGTCCCAGACAAAACACTGTCAAAATCAAGTGTTTGATACTCATCTCGAATGAGGTCCATAGGCTTTGCTCCAGTTGGCCACATCTTGTCTATCACCTCCATCCACTGGGGAGAGAAACTGTCTCAGTCTCCCTGAACATGCTCAGCTTTCTCATTTCCATGTGTTTGCTCCTGTTGTCCCTGCTACTTAGAATGCCATGTTCTCCTGACAAATTCAGCTTATCCCTACACTCAGATCATCTTTCCTGTCCTTTGAAAAACCTCGCTTAACCTTCCGCTCTCCTCTTCTTGCAGCCTATTTCTTATCATTCAGACCCTCTGATCAGTGCAAATCATCACCTTCCTGTGTGATTGAGTGGCATGTTGTGCACAAGGATCATTACACTATTTTATACCATACCCACTTGTTCATACTGGGTTTATATCCTGCACTAGATAATGGCCTCCTCCAGGAAAGAGAATTTGTCTTGTTCATGTGCATATCCTTAGCCAAGCATAATGATTCACTTACAGTTGATGTTTGCTAAGTGTTTCTGAATAAATGGACGAAAATCTACCTAGCACGTAGCTAACAGGTGCAGAAAGAATGAACCTATTTACAGTTCACGTCCACTATCACAGTAACTCCTAATCACAGTATGAAATCCCTTGCTTTTTCACTATATTTATCCCTAAAAGGCCCATCTAGAGGTTAAGTGTGTCCTCAGGATGGCTTAGTCATGCACCAGTGTGGTGTCCTTGAGCACAGGTCCTCCTGTGGATGGCTTTTAGGTCAAGGCTACGTAACTCAAAGTGAAGTCATTATTTGGCTCTGATTACTGAATCCTTTGATTATTATAGATTAGATGTTGCTGTCTGACTGAATTATCTATCTGGCTTGGCATATTGGAATAACCAGATTGATTGGAGAGATATCAAATATCTGCTTTATAGTGGCTTGTATGGATTGCTTCAGTAGGCCAAGTGAACACTCCACCCACAACTTCATTCTTTGATACAAATGATGGTTTATTAAAAAGCTTTGCAATTTTACTTGAACATGAGGGGAGGAGTGGGGTGCTCTTATCAGACAGGAATCATTACCCAGTTGTCACATGAAATTTGGCTCTTCCTTGCAAAATAAGCCATAGATGGGTTATACAAGACAAGCCATGATTCCAGTGAATGAGTAAACCACATTTGATTTGGCATTTTCCCAGCTTTCAAGTCAGTTACTTTCCAACTTTCCATTGTTTCTGTTATTCAGGGAAAAATAATTGCAAAAGAAAAGAGACTAATTTTGTAATTTAGAATAGTTTTTTTTTACAATGTAGCATGAGTTTCTGAGATAGTACCTCACATGTTCAAATAGGCAATTTCATTTATAAAATAGGATATACAGAATTTGGTATGATTATGTTGACTATCAAGAATGATACTCAACTTACGCTATCAGGGATCTATATCCAAACTGTGTGTCTCATGGATCCTCTTCAAAACCACAGACCAAGGTCATTTTTATAAAATGATCATCCTTACAAACAGCTCAAAATGTTGATATGTATATATCTTATCTAACAAGAACATTTACCATCTGCGAGGCTTCCTGGCCTCCTCTTCTTGCCACCCCATTTTCCTTCTTTGGTTCCCAGAAACACCAGGCCACACAGAATTTTTAAAGTATATATTTACCTATTACAAATGCATAGTTTACTATCTTCTTCTTACTCACCATTTCTCACTCAACTCTTTTTTTTGGGGGGGGGGGGATCGAACTCAGGACCTCACACTTGCCAAGCAGGCATTGTGCTGCTGAGCTGCATTCCTGGCCCTCACCCAACTCTTAATCATGTCATTTGGAAATGTAAAATAAATGTCCTTAAAAGAAAGTAAAATGTATTGCATTTCCCTACAACTCGCTGTGGTCTTTGTGGGACCCTTGCAACATAGGTCATGCTTTGTTTTCAAGGCCAAAATAATTAGGTGGAAATTTATGAAGCGGTCTTTAATAAAAATTTGTCATCAGAAGGACTCCTTTTCCTAGTAGGGGTGTGAAAGAGGAGCACACACCCGACCTCACCATGTTTATTAGCACTGCTTGGAGCACCAGCAGCTGGTCTTTATTTTTGAAGTAGGAGTCTAGTTACTGGTCATCCCACCTCATCACCTCGTCACTTTGTTGAGTAAATTGTGTAGTAGTAAGTGGGACTGGTTTTTATTACTTCTCCTGTTGTGTAGCTAACACCATAATATTTTTGTTTTCTGCAGGCATGAAACCAGATTTAAGCAACGTATGCTGGAACTGACAGACACAAACAACATTGCCTACTTATTTCTCTCAGCTGCCAACAGATGGCTAGAGGTCAGGACGGTACGTTCATTTCATGATTTCGAAATGGAAACCAAACAGAGAAGAGGCATGATGTAGAGGGAGACAGTTGTAAAAATTAGTCTTCCACTGAGGTCAGCCCTACCCTCCTCACGTTTTCTGAACTTTGAAATAGCTCAGGTTTGTTTATGTTACAGATGAATTTGTCATAATGTTTTAACTAATGGCAAGACAAATAGCCCCCAAAGCAAAAATTCATTCTGTGTTCATTATAGGCTCCAGACTACATAAGTTAATGGATTGGCAAATATTTATATAGCATCCATTTTTTTAAAGAGCAAATTTGACGAGTGACCAGCTGCACTCATTTCCTTCACTGAGCTGGGCGGGACTGGAAGACACAGGAACTTTCTATGTTTTAGGCCAGGGGAGCATCATGTTAACACACATGTAAAAACTGCAATTAATTGTTTATTGCTTTCTTTAGTCATGGATGATGTGAAAGAATAAGCATAAGCTCTGGAATTGCCCAGAGTTGCTCTAGCAAACTAATTTGAGTCCCAGATCCTCATCAATAGAATAAAAATAAGAATATATGCTTCATGGAGGTATTGGGATTAAAAAAATATATATAAATGTCCTACTATGCTGACTGGCAAATGCATTCAAATATGTCTTTCAAAAGGATGGATGAATGAATAAATGAATGGAAGTACTACCTGTCCTGGTAAGTGGTTTGTAAGCTAACCACCTGGAGTGTGAAATAAGAGAAAAATGTGATAGAAATTCTAGAAAGAAAAAAATAGATTTAGCACCATGGTCTGTAAGATCTGTAGCATGAATAAGCTACTCTGATGGTAATAATGAATTGACTGTAATTTTTTATATGGATGCCTGTCTGTTGTATACCATTGGAAGAACCTTGTTCAGACCATCATGTCCAGGGTTTCTTTTAAAATTCAACAACCCAAGGGCAGATGATAAAGGGAATTTGATGGGGTTGAAATGGAGGTGCTCAAGTTAAAATCTGAGTAGTTGATTGGTAGATATCAATTGACTTGGAATCTTGGACATCCTGGGCACTTTGGTTATCATGATTTCTCACAGGCTTATAAAGATTCCCCCGTTATATTAGTTGGTATGTAGAAATTATTCAGTGACATAACACAATTATATTTCACAAGTTTTTGAAAGAACCATTCATTGGTTATTGAAAAGAAACTCCTTCTATGCAACTCTGAGGGTTGAATGAGGCAGGGTAGAGTTTCTCAGGAACTACAGATAACATAAAGGCAAATGAAGTTTACTGAAGATTTATAACACAACTAAAACTTTTTTCCTAGACTCTATCCAGAGCACAGAGCCTTTATTTAAACTTCTGTTTATTGTTTGAGTCCTTTTAATATTGGTGTTTTTCTTTAAGGGAAAAATATGTGAATAATAGAATTAATGATGAGATAGTTTGATGAAAGACTGTTCTAGTATCACAAGAGAAATGGTGTAGATATCCCAGCATCTGGTTTACCTAAGCTTGAAGAACAAGAATATTTTTCAGGGGGCAAGTGCGTTTACTTTGGATATGAGGTGGGTGTCTCACCAGCACTCCTGTTTCTGTGCTTTAGCACTTCCTACAGTCAGGTTCATGGACAAGTGCTGAACCAGAATCTTCAAGCAAACCATATGTTCAGTTCTCATAGCCAAAAGATGAGATATTAGAGTCTGCCAAGAAAGGGAAGGTCCGGACAAGTGAAAAAGAAACAGCAGCCAAACTCAAAGCAGTTGAGGTTGAATAATGCTTTAATTCCCACATGAAAAAGCAGTTGAACCTACCTGAACATAAAAGAATTCTAGTTTCATCTGCAGAAAGCTAAAGACAAAACTGGCATTTTACACATGAAGGGCAGCATCTCTCATTCATTGCGTTACTTTATAACACATTTGTTACTATGTCTTCTCTTTGCTTGCAGTGTATTACAATCCTTCCAACGTTTGCTAAAGTAGTTTCATTACTAGAACTCTCCTTTAAAAACTAATACAAAAAATTAGGGATTGTTCATTCCCCAATTTGGACACCCCCCCCAAATTAAAGTATCTTTTCCTTCTGTTTCTGACAGTTAAAGGTAAATTTTGGTACAAAACTTTCATTGATTTATTGCAACATTCTAGACATATCTGCTGACAAGTCAAGTAAAGGTCTTTTGTGTATGATGTGCTGCCATTTATTGTGCTAACGTGTCAATAAGTTGATGTCAATATGTACACGGATCTACATACAGACACATATACCCCATTTGACAATCCCAGAATCTGAACATCAGACCGGTTGGGTTCACTCTCATTCTCTTCTGAGTACATTGAGAGTTTTCATTAGAACCAAGTATATTTACATATAAATGCTATAATCCAAGAACATGTGCCACCGTAAGAGTGTCAAATAAATTTAAGTAGATGATTTCTATTGGGAAATAATCTTTTCTCCCAATCACACACATACCCGTGACCTCATCACTGCCGTGCTTCTGTGGATATGTCTGCATCACTCGATACATGATTTCAGTTTAAAATAACTGGCTCTTGTGTCAGAAATATGCATGTTGAGATATAGGACCGTGGAGACTAGGGTGGGAACGATTTCTGAAACCCCACAACTGGACATACTTTGCTTTGTAAGTCATTTGAAAAAAATAATAATATAAACTGCCATTTCATCCCTTAACCCCTTCCTTTCCTTATTGTTTGCCATATTGAGTAAATTAAAATAAATACATGCTTATAGCAAGTATTCCTAGGTTCCCAGGACAGAAACACAATTAAAATGGTACAAGGAAGATCACTGTGTTAAGCATAAATTGGAAGAAATGAACAGGATTTGTTGGAGCAGATTTGGGGAGTTCAGAAAGTCTAGTTCAGGAACGCAGAGCCTTAATGGAAAAGGGAGAAAACTTGATTTTATAGCTTCCTGCGGTTATTTTCCCCTTTCTTTTCTCTTCATCCCCAGTTCTAGCTTTCTGAAGGAATGCCATTGCTGTTGACAGTAAATCCCAAGAGAAAGGAAGGCAGGGAAACCAGAGCAAAACCAGTCTGCTGAATTTGGGGTCTCTGGGCCCCATCCAGT
The DNA here is from genome assembly GCF_000247695.1 of Heterocephalus glaber. The sequence continues at coordinate 16,900,904 of NW_004624752.1, forward strand.
TTTTGTTGGTTATCATTTTTTGTTATTGTTTTACAACTACATACCTCTTGCTTCTTTTCCCATTCATGTCATGTAAGTGTCAAGACAATCACGGAGTATTCTTTCTCTGGGAAAAGAATTCTCCCCACGGAATTCAATCTTGCCTACAATATTCATTTCATATTCATTTTGAATTGGAAAAAATAAAGGCCATACCACACATTAGAAAAGGATAAGAGTCTAAAAGAATAAAATGGTTTGGCTGGTAGAAAGGATCTTGGCTGTGGCCACCCGGGTTGCTTTGGCAACAGAGGGGACTATTTTCCCTGTGGGTGCCAAGTGAAGTGGGCCATGATCATGTGCGATGTGTCCCTGCAGCCTAACCTTTGAGCGCTGCTTATGTTCTTCAGTTCGACTCAGCGCTCTCTCTTCATCCCTCTGCACTAAACAGTTCCAGTTCTTTGGCATCAGTGTTTCCATTTGCAAAAATTGTGTAACTCTATCTACAGACTGTCTTTCCAAGGCTTTGTCTCAGTGTGTGGTGAGAGGATAAAAGAAATTTCACATGGGGAAGCCAAAAGAAAAAGAATAAGAGAGAGGACAGAGGAGAGAGAGAGGGAGAGGGAGGGAGAGAAAGAGAGAGAGAGAGAGAGAGAGAGCAAGAGAGCTTTAGAGTCAACATGTTAATGTGAAAATAGTCTTCAGGATGAGTTTGCACAAGAGTCGGCTTTGTGAAACATCACAGAGTCTTTTTGTGTGTTCACAACTCCACCATAGACAGGTGGACAATGATCTTACCCTTAGGAGGCCCTGGTATAATATTTTTCCCAATACCCAGTTGGACTCTAGACAGGTACTCCTGAGGGAGACTTGGAGGGAGGGGATCATGTGTTTCTCAGTTGCTGTCAACTGTGTACAAATCTGTTTTATAGACATTTCACATTTTCATTGTAATCTCACATATAGATGTCATTGTATCTCTAGAAATCTTACAGGAAGCTTCTCTTTTTACACGGGAATTAAAGGCTTCTCTTTTTGGAAGGTGTTATGGCTGTGTCTGATGCCCCCCAAAGCCTCATGCAGACTTAGTTGGGGCTTTTCAGAGGTGGCTGGATCTAGAGTGTGTGATGCTAGAATTGATGCATGGTGCTGTGCTAGGCTCAAGGGCACTAGGATTGAAGGTGTGAGTGCTGCCCACCCTAAGTAGCCTGGGTAAGATAAAAGGGGCAGCCAGACACTGAAGGTCCCTGGTTGCTCTGCTGCCTTCTTTCTGCCACTCCACCCTGCCTTTAAGCCAGCCGATGACAGACTGAAACCTCTATGAACTGTGAGCTAAATAAACCTTTCCTTTGGGTGTCAAGTATTTTGTCAGCAATGAGAAAAGTAACTAAGAAAGGGGGAGTATTGGAGTCATAAAATCAATAGAAGTTGTAATTAAAACTAGTTGTTTTAAAGTTGTAATTAAAATGTCCTATGATTGGGCTCTCTTTTGAGGATGGATAATTAATATACTTAGGATTATTTTCCAAACTGAAACTTTCATTCCACTGTATCATTTTGACAGATGTTTGTTGCTGAATAGATCAGGTAGGATGATGTGTGAGGCCTTAGCAGCAGAAGTGCTTTTAGTGATCTGCCCTCAGTGTGCGTTATTCAGACCATCAGCTTATCCTTTCTTTATTTCCTTTAAGCCATGATTTCATATATTTCTAAAGAAATGGGAAGAGGTTGAAAAACCAAGTGGTCACTTTGGTGTTCATTAAATTTGTTAACTTTAACAGTAAAGGAAGCAGAAAATGGGGAGCTGATAAAAGCTTTTATAGTGTACTAGGAGCCCCTAAAACATTACTGGAAAACTCTGCAGTAGGATCCAGTCTATGACACAGGCCTGAGGGAAAAAAAACCCTAAAAGACAAAACTAAGAGAGACAAAAAGTGGGGCAATGGGATGACCAATGATGGTGCAACCGACAAAGGTGCTGGCCAGTCCAAGCCGCTGATTTTTATTGGTAATCAATTGGGGTAAAGGTGAGCTACATGCATGGGTGCACAGATGTGCTGTTTCTATGGAGATTAATGTAAGCAAGGCTCATAAAAGACAAGACAAAGCATTCTCAAATTAGGAACAGAACAGACAAAATATGTGGTTGTAATTAAAACATTGTCCTTCTAGTAAGAAGGTTTTAGTTGTGGGAATAGAATTTGGGTGCAAGTTACTCTGACCTCGGCATTATACTGCAGCCAGACTCACTTCTATAAACAAGCCAATTGTGGTGTTAACTCTTCATAGCCTATACTGCTTTGGGGATAATTAATATTGCAGTCTCCTGCAATAGTGTCTTTTTTTTTCTATACTACTGTATCTTTTAAAGAAAATTAATTGGAGTTTAGTGATTTCATTATGAAATTTCTTATTAAACATTGTGCACAAAGAACCTTTGTCCCTTATGCAGATCAAGATAAAATTCTGATCAAATGTCTCCTCAGATTTCCAAATCCTTAGAAAACACATTTTTGAACAGTGATAGTAACCCAGAAATGAGCCAGAAACTATCAAGTTAGTATATTAAAAGACAATGGGAATAGCACCTTCTAAAAGAACAGTACAAAAGACTATTGTTATAATAAATAACTTTGCTATAGACACTAACCTATAGATATATTGGCTTTCAAGCTACAATAGCTATTTGAATTTAGTAGATTGTAGATTTTGAAATTGGGCTCAAGTCTTAAAAATTTCACTGTCAAATATGCCTCAAAAACCTGTACCTCTTTCTGCTGAAGTCCCCAAAACATTATCTCCATAACATTATCTTTACATGTGAAATTTAGGCATGTGTTAATTACTGGACTAATAATACAGCCTAACAATCATATCAGAAATGTTATGAGTCATTTTGAAAATATTAGCCATATGAAAGAGGCTCAGGAAGTATATACTGACTACAATTCATTGATCAGCCTTCTCCCTCTATTTCCTCCGCTACTTTCTCTTCTCTTGCAGCTCTTTTACCAAGATAAGACTACGTGTTACTATGTTACTATGTGTTGAAATTGTCATTTTTAATTCAGTAAAAGAAACTTAAAATTGTCATCTAGTTGAATGTACTATTTAATTCTACGTAGTACATGAATCCAGGAGTCCAAGACAGAATGAGAAAGTTTCTGGAATAAAGTAAATGAGTGGGGGGGGGGGCTAAATGAATAATGTTTTATATTTCCTTTATTATATTTATATTAAGCCTACTGCTTAATTTTTATTTATTTAGACTCAATGATTATTTTGTTGCTTCAGTATCTCAGATATGGACTTATTCTATTCTAGATTTATTCTGACCTGCTCTTGTAAAGAACAGCAATTTCACTACTGTGAGATTTGTGTTATGAGCTCCTCCCCCACTGAATAGTAAATAAATAGTGAATAGTAAATAAATAGTAAAGTAAAAATATTAATTTGAAAATGGATAATGGAACTCATGGTTTATATCTTAGTTACTTTCCCATCACTAGGACAGAATATCCAACACCCACCACGTAAAGGAGGAAAGGTTTATTTTGGCTCACTGTGTGAGTCTGTGTTCAGCTGGCTGCAAGACAGAAACAGCGCGGCAGAGGGGCATAGTGGAGGAAAAATTGCTCAACCCATGGTGTCCCAGAAGGAGACGGAGGAGGAGCTAGGAGAGAGATGCACCCTTCCAGGTCATGCCCTAGTGACCTGTCACTTCAGACCAGCCTCCACCTCCTAACAGCACACTCAGCTACGGAACTCATCCACGGATGAAGTGGGTTTCACTCTTGACAAGCAGAAGACCAAGCCAGGGTTGTGGCTCAGTGGCTGGACTCTTACCTAGCATGTGCAAGGCAGTAGGGTTGATTTCTAGCTCTACAAAAGAACAAAAAGAGTGATCAAAGACCCCCTAATACTCATGCTTGGATAAAAGTTTGTAGGAGACTAATATCACAGTTCTAAGCAGTGAACAAAAAAGGTCATAAAACCTAGTATTAGAATTTTAACTTTATCAAATATGGTTCTTTGTAGTATCTTTCCATGTGTAACTTTTAAAATATGGAAAATAACTTGGTAGGGAATCAGAAATCTTAAAAGCAATGTCAGTTGAAATCCTAATTTAGAAGATATTTAACTCATAGAAAAACTTAGTTCATGTTTTATGAAGCAGTGAATTTATCCATTTATTCCTTAAAGAATTAGTGAACTTTTGCAATGCTCTTAGCATTATTCTTCTAGCTGGAGATGATAATGGCTAATATTTGTCCTTATGAAATTTAGGTACCATTGAAGATAAATAAGGAACATTTAAGCAAATAAGATAACTTCCTATATGTCTTTCTGTGCTTTCTGTGAGGGGGAAAAAAATCTCCAAAAACAAACAAAAAAACAAGACAATGGAATAGAGAACAGTTTCAGGGTTGGGGCTAGGGGCCACGAAAGGATAGCTTTTCTAAGGAGATGATATATGAGTTGACCCCTAACCCATGAGAAGGAGCTAGGTGTCAGAGAGCCAGGTGTGCACAAACATTTCAAGCAATCACTAGAGTTCCTCCTGAATAGAAAAGCAGCCAATGTGGTTGCAGCAGAATGAAGGAGTAGGAAAGGAATCTCAGATAAGGTCAGAATAGGCAGGGTGTAGAATTCACACTTTAAATCATATAAAGCCTTGAAATGCATCAGAGTTTGAATTTATTATGGGTGCAATAAGAAAGCATTGAGAATTCTAAACAGGGAAATTATATGCCTTGACCTAAACTTTTAAAAGAATGTGTGAATGAATGCATAAGGGATTTCTTCCCAAAGAAGTCAATAGGCAGGAACCAGAGAATAGAAGTTAATAAAAGAAGTGCCTTGTAAAACCTTTAATGTAGACAGTACCCTTAGAAATTTCTCAATAGGTGAATGAAACATTTTGTTCATATACTACCAGGAACACTTTGCTGGAAGTATCCTCCAGTAGTAATTTACTTTCTGCAACTTATTATCAAAACTCTTTATGAGCCTTTTGTAAAGAAAAGATAATATGGAAATAACAAATGTATAACATAATTTTGTAAGACCAATACCTAAGAAAGTTGGAAAATGAGAAAGGTAGAAGTTGTTAGGAAATAAACAGATGTACCGTGTCTTTCAATGGAGTCTAAATTGGCCTCTATAAGTTTTTAAAATTTTGCAAAAGAGTTTATCATTGGATCATGGAAAATTTAGATACTCAGTTACATGTGCATTCTTCTAATTTATGAATAAATGTAACCTTTATTCCCATTTATATGAAACCTACAGATCTGCTGTCCCACAGACTTTGAGCACAGATAGTTGACAAAAAGGCTAGATATAGATCCCAACAAATTAATCAGAGGCACATTTCTACAAGGGCCTTGTGATAGCACACAGGGAGCTGTCAAAATCCTGCCATAAGCTCACATGAAATCTATGTTAGAAAATCAGGTTCAAAAAGAATTGCATTCTTGGCAGCATAATGCGATATAAATTAAAAAGAAAAAAAAGAGTAAACCCAATATGTGATCCTGGTTGTGATACCAATTGCAGCTTAACTTCTGGTAAGGTATTTAACTTCTGAACCAGTATCTTCTTGTATAGTGTGAGAATATGGCATCACTTACATTCCAACTGTGATAACGTAAGTTATCTTCATTCCACATGTTAGGTATCCATCCTTCCTCTAAAGCTTAATAGAACACACAAGGAATGGTGTGTATTTGCTGAGTGATCACCCCTCTTAAGTTGGTTGAGATGTCTGGTTTAAGAACTTCGCAATAATCTTTTAACTCTTTCAGGATTATCTGGGAGCTTGCATCGTCCTCACCGCATCTATTGCCTCTATTAGTGGATCTTCCAATTCTGGATTGGTGGGTTTGGGGCTTCTGTATGCACTTACAGTAAGTATGGCTGAAAATTGCTTTGATGAATGTATTTGTTATGTACTGCACACATATATTAATAAAAATATTTAAAAAGAAAAAAAGAGAATTCCTCTCTTTCTATACAGTGTTGAAGAAATGCACTATCAACTCTTATGGGTACTAGAAAAGTTTGAATGCATAATAAGACAACATCTTGAGAATAGTAGATTCAGTCCCAAATCTCACATTTTAGGATAGTTTGGATTCATTTCTGACCTTGCAAGACAATTCTTAAAAACTTCCCAAATCCCACGGTTTAAAGCTGTCCCTGAGATCTCCAACCTGAGTCCTTCACAGTCCACTTATGGACAATAAAATAAGTGTGAATATCAATGAGTCCAAATAGAAGTACATATAACTATCCCAGAAATATCAGAGGAAAGTTCACAAAACCTTGGAGGAAGAATGGACGCCTCGGCCAATACAGCTCCTAACCTTCTCCCTGGTCTCCCAACAATCTGAAGCACCTGTGGGTTGTGGCACATGATGAATGCTAACTGTCCTATCCTCAGATATACAGAGATTAAGGAAATTGCTTCCTCTTATTTTAGACATGCTCCTTTTCTGTCCCCTCACACAGATAACCAACTATTTGAATTGGGTTGTGAGGAACTTGGCTGACCTGGAGGTCCAGATGGGCGCAGTGAAGAAGGTGAACAGTTTCTTGACCATGGAGTCTGAGAACTATGAAGGCACCATAGGTATTGTTATGAATATTCTTTTGTTTCACTTAGATATTTATTTTAAACAAATATTACTTGCATGTCAGGCACAATGTTGCTTTCAATTTTGTTTTCCACTTTAACATCCCTCTTATCCTTATTTTGCTTGATTATCAACACCCGAAAACATATGGCTATTGTAGGCCTGAAAAGTCTTGGACACAAGACTAGAGTCCAAGTAGACATTATTTGATAATATTTAAAGAGAGTTATAAAAGTATGCGGGCTTTATTATATTAATTGCCCACCTGAACTGTGCACTATTGTATTTTCTTTATCAAGACCTATTAACTTAGATTTCAAGAAACTTGGTTGTGACAGCCAAGAGTGGTGGCACATGCCAGTCATACCAGCCCGCTGGGAAGCGGAAGCAGGAAGATCATGTTAAAACCACGCTAGGCAACTTAGCAAGACCGTGTCTCAGAATAAAAAGAGAGCTTAGGATGTAGCGTGTGTGAAGGCCCAGGAGTCAATCCCCAATACTGCAAAAACAAAAACAAAAACAATACTTGGATTTTAAAATGTGAAACAAGATTCTCAATTCTACTTGAGTAAATCTGGCAGGACGTTCATTACTGAAGATAGAATAATCTTTATTAAATGCAAATCTCAAACTGAAAATGAATATCTTTGCCTAAATCCTACAACAGCTTTCTAGCTCCTCAAGGACAAAGTCCAAATAAAGTAGCTAAGACCAAGAGACCCTTCACTAGTGAACCCTTGCCCACCTACCTGGTCTCGATTTTCACCATCCACCTCCCCAACTCTTACTTTGACCACATGAAGATGCTATACCTTCTTTTCATCTTTGTTTTTCTCTTTGATGTATTTGAAACACATTTTCCCAGCTCTCATCCTTTGAGATTCATTTGAGTCACCACCTCTTTTGGGGACCCTCCTGGAACCCACAGGTTCTCAGGGCATCTTGGGCCGACCTCCACCCTGTGATGCTGTGGATGCTGACTCACTTGTACCTTCCCCAGGACACAGAAGGCACCTTGAGCCATGCCGTTGACCTCCATATCCCCAGCACACTGCACATTTTAAGCACTCAATGTTTGCTAATCAACTGACTGAACAAATAAATCAAATCACAAATGAACTATCTGTGCTCACCTTGAATAGAATTGAATGTGGACTACCAGAAGGACATGGTACTGGTTAATGCTGCAAAAACAAACACAGGAAAAAATGTTAAGTTCTTAATCAAGATGTGCTTACTTGGTGACTTAATCAAACAAACCACTTCCACAGAGATTGATTCAATATTACTTGATGTTTAGGGAAAATTTTACATATTAAAGTCATTATAAATTTATATATATTTATATCTATATAATTATATTATTGTTATAAATTTATATTTATATATTTCTTTCTACATATATCTCTCTACCTATTATCTATCTACCTGTCTATCTATCTGTCTATCTATCACCTATTATCTGTCTGCTTCTCAACTCCATCCCTCAGATCCTTCTCAGGTTCCAGAACATTGGCCACAGGAAGGAGAGATCAAGATTCATGATCTTTGTGTCCGATATGAGAACAATCTGAAGCCTGTTCTTAAACACGTCAAGGCTTACATAAAACCTGGGCAAAAGGTATGGCTTTACCACTCTTTGATTTGTTTTGTACATGAAAGCTCCACTGGAGCCTCACTGTCACCACCTAAAATCTTCGAACATCCAAGCCAAGTATATTCTCCTCACTAGGCTCACATAATATTCCCTACGCGACATAGTGAACAGTATCTGCATAAAAAAGAAAAGAGAGAGACATAATTATAGTACAGTACATGTTCTCTAATCATATTACCATTTATTAACCTCCCGTGCAAATCAGAAAAGTCAGTAACGGGTGTGTAGTTTAAAATTTCTGGCTTCAGGCTCATGACCGTGTCAGGCATTTCCTTGGGAACCTTTGCCTCCATTGTAGCTGTTGCCCCAGAGTGACTTTTTTTAGTTACTGTAAAAAGAAAAAGTGTGGATTAAAAAGTGAACCCCTTCTACTTTTTGTTCTAAATCCATCATAACTAAGATAAAATGGGATAGATGTTTGTCAGTCCAATAATTTACCAAATGCCAAAATCAAGCAATGAAGGAAAAACAACACAGTCAAACAGAATAGGATTCATTGATGATTTGGCTAAGATTTCATATTTTACTTTTAATGATGATAATTCATAAGATCTAAGCAGAACATGAAGTCCTAGTATAATCATTTAAATAGAATTTTGCTTTTTTCGTGATAGCTTGTCTAAGTTAAAAATGTTCTTGACCACTTTCTGTCCTTTTGCTGAGTCCTCTTCTCTCTGAGTGACAGTTGGTTTCTTAGGTGGGCATATGTGGACGCACTGGCAGTGGGAAGTCATCCTTATCTCTGGCTTTCTTCAGAATGGTCGATATATTTGATGGTGAGTTGTTAGCTAAATTTTCTAATTGGCTGCGTAGTGCTTTCCTTTCACAAATGTAATTAAAAACTCAACTTGCCTAATTCTGCAAAAATAAAAATCAAATATTTAGAAGGACTCTGTGTGCTGCACATGGCTCAAGGCAGGTATTACAAATAAACAGCCTAGAAATAAAGGACTTAGAACTGGGAACGGAAAGTAACTCTAGACTCAGGTCAGGAGATTTCTGCTAAAGAGTTCTAATAAACTGGTTTAAAGAACGAGGTCATCTGCTCTGAAGAGCAGTAGATGTAAGTGGCTTCTCGAGAGGAGGGAAGAAGGGAATGTTGGCTTGCTTCCCTCAGACTAAAAATATACCTTTTTCTATCAAAGGAAGAAATTTTGAGAAAATAACTAATACGTATTTTAAATGTTGGTCCGTGACGCTTACCATCATGTCCTTAATAACATGATTTAATGACACTGAATGCTTTGTGAGGAAGCAACATTTTCTGTTAAGTCTTAAGCACATGAACTGTGTGAAAAAATATTTATTCACCAGGGGTAGTGTTCATGGTCATAATCCCAGCACGCTGGGAGGTTAAGGCAAAAAGATAAACAAGTTGAAGCCCAGCTGGGCAACTTAGTGATTTAGTGAAATTCTGTTTCAAAACTTTAAAAGGAGGAGGGGCTAGGACATAGCTTGATGTGAAAGCCATGGGTTCAATTCCCATTAACACATACACAAATTATTAAGAATTCATTTACTCATAGTAAGAGCATAAAAATAATTTAATCTTTATTTTAGAAAAATATGTCACATTATTTAGTCTATTAACTGGCCTATAAATAGACCAGTACATAAGTAGTATTAAGTGGAAGGGATCCAGCAATGAACTTGACCTCTGGCTCAATGAAGGGCTTACTATTATTACCTATAATGATGATTATAATATTTTGCATGTTATTGTACTTAATGGTTTACATTATTAATTTAATCTATATGACAGTTTTGTGAGATAAAAAGGTCAGCTTATGAACAATGAAATTCAATTATAGTAATTTGGAGGAAGGTTTAAATTCAAAAATAGGAAAAGCATCCATCACTGGCTTAGCAGTCTGCTCTTTCCATGGCTGGTTATAATACACAGATACTTTGAGGACTTTCAGTGAGATTTGTGTCATAAGGCAATTACATGACCCAGAGACAACTGACTAGCCCTTTTCATCAAGAACTGTACCGATGACTGACTATAATAGGTTACCTGATCCTCATGTGTCTAGAAACAGAATTTGGGGCCCAATGGCAACAATCACAGACTTTTTTCCTTTTTAGTAGCATTAGGCTATTAATATTTTAATAGATAATATATTATCCCCACAGGACACAGTTTAGGCTAATCATCCTCGCTTGTTTTTAAATGTCAACCTATCAGGTAAGTAGGCTGCAGTTGCTATTGTGAGCCTGACATACACATTTTGCAGGGCAATCCCTCTGCATAAAAGGAGATGAAAAAAGTAATCTGTCAAGTTGAGGAAAGAGCATCAAGATTGCATTATTCTCTAAGTCTACACACAGTAGGGGGGAAATTTAGTAAAATTTGATGTCTATATCATAGAATTTGCCTTCCTATTTTTGATGCATTGTATTATTCAGTCAATAGAGAAGTGAATGACACAAAAAGCTTCATCTTCAAGATGCTTACATTCTATTGGAGGACAGACAATTAAAAACATAAGGAAATATATAAAGAAAGTAAGATTCTGATAAATCCCATGATGGAAAATAAAGCAAGGAAAGAGGATAAAGAAATAGCAGGAAAGGACCTCAAAAGAGATAAAAAAGTACTTTTATTTGTATGCCCACACAAACTGAATGAACTGAAAATTCCTTTATGAGAAATACATAAGAAATACAAAGTTACTAGCAAAAGGGTGTACTTTAAAAGAAACAAATAACAATGTTTTAAATATTTAAATTGAAAGCTTTATATCCTGTATTTCAACTCAGAAGTAGAAAAGGGTTTTTGTTTTGTTTTGTTTCATGGTGCTGGAGATCAAACCCAGAGCCTTAAGAAAAAAAAAATTTAAAGGGTAAACAAATTAAAATTTCACTTGTGACTTAACTCTATTTCTGTAATTTTCATTTTTCCTTAACAGGAAAGATTGTCATTGATGGAATAGACATTTCTAAACTACCACTGCACACACTCCGTTCTAGATTGTCAATCATTCTACAGGATCCAATTCTGTTCAGTGGTTCTATTAGGTAGGTGACATAGTCAGCATCACTGTGTCCCTCAGGATTTATCCTCTGGCTCATAGGAATACTTTGCTCAGAGAATTATTAACCAGGTAGGTGTGAAATACAGTATCAAGATGATAAAAGTAAATGCTGTCCAACAATTTGGATGAGAAATTGTAGAGATGGTAAATTAACCTACTGAAGCCAATCTCTTATATTCCCAAGAGCTCTTCTCTTTCAGTTTTCCAAATTAAAATCCACTTTGAACTCTGTACTTGGGAGCAGTGATTCTTGATAGACATTTCTGAGAAGGTCCTCCTACAGATATCCTGCCTAACTCTTGTGTCTGGCCTGTCCTCAGCAGATATTCTGAGCTTAGTTACTCTCCTTACCTATTTCCCCATTCCTTAACATTTTACTTTCAGCCCCATTTGCTTTGATGAAGCTGTTACAATCTCTATGCATGATTCCTAATTATCCACAAAAAGGAAATGGAGCTATCTACTATTTGCTGGTGCTTTAAATATATTGTCTGATTGAATTCTCAAAACATTGTTCCGGGGGTCGGGGATTTAGCTCAGTAGCACCACACCTGCCTTGCAAGCACAAGGTCCTGAGTTTGATCCCTGGTACCAAAAACAAAAAACAACAACATTGTTCTGGGAAACATACTATTGTTATTTCCATTTTACAAATGAGTGTTTTCAAGGAAGTTGTAAATTGCCCAGTTTCACATAACTATGAAGTGGTAGCACTGCAATTCCAGCCAGTTGATCTGATTCCAAAGTCTGCCTTAATTGCTCCACCAAATCATGCTTCTCATTTCATCCATCTTTTTCTCTCTTGCTCCTCTCCTCCATCCGTGTAATTGCAAAGAACTGTTTGCCACCTCCATTTAATAATTACTCTTTATCTTGAGAAAATGTATGTAAGATTGCTCAACATTACCTGTAAAATGACTTTAATTACAAGTTCTGGATGGGTCAAGTTATTTAGCAATCTTCTAGGCAATTTCTATCATCCCGTATATTTATTATGAATAGTACTATAGTGGTTGGTGTAGCACAGTTTATCTAAAATAACATAATACGTTCCCATACTGACTTATGTATTTAGCATCAGTTCTGCTGGAATATTTTGCTGGACACTATTCAGGTTATGCTGAGCACAGTATGGAGTGGAGGGATCCAGTTAACAAAACTGATATTTTATCATGTATACAAATTTACCTATGGTATCATCAAAAAAGCTTTTGGGTGACATTAAGGTCCTTCATTCACTCATGAAACATGAATTCAATGCTTGCTCTGTTATAGGTGCTGAATACAAAGCAGTAACCGAAATGAACAGAACCTAACATTTTAAAAAAAGAAGACCAATAAGCAAATATACATAAAAGCTCTCTATTTTTATTTCGTCGATTGTATTATTTTAATTTACAAAATAACTGATTTTTTCCCTGCAGATTTAATTTAGATCCAGAGTGCAAATGCACAGATGACAGACTCTGGGAAGCTCTAGAAATTGCCCAGCTGAAGAATATGGTCAAATCTCTAACTGGAGGTCTAGGTATTGTTGCTAAATAACACATTTATTTTGTTCATATGTAATTAATTCTACATATCTGTATGTATATCTTATGTTAGAATCACATAATTCTAGTGTTAGAAATACTCTATATTTATTTATTTTTAGTGCTAAGGATCAAACCCAAGGCCATATGCATACTAGGAACATGCTCTGCCACTGAGCTCTAAACTCTGGTCCAATGTTAGATCTTCTTATGATTAGTCTACAGAAGGTCATTAGGACATTGTAAAATCTTGTGACTTTTCCCTGGTACATAAGACAGTGGGCCTAATGATAAATTCCACTGCATGTGAGCACTCCAGAATATTCCACTTAATACATTTATCTCTTCATTCTTCTCACCGCTGTGGGCACAGGTCAGTTGAATCACTTGCTTCTTGTGGTCATGTCTATTCAGGTCACCTACAGTATCACTTAGCCTCAGAAAATAGGTAACACATTTTAGAGGCTGTTAGATTTCAAATTCCTGGCATGATTTAAGAGAAGGTCATTTCTCCACGTTGGTAGCCACTTTCTTCTTTTACTTACACAATATAATTTTCATCTTGTTTGAAGACATTATGTTGTATTGTTATTGTGTTGCAACATCAGTTTTGGCCATTTCTGTAAAGAATGAAACATATATTTAAACAATTACTGAAAAATTCAATCCAATTTCCGACTAATAAATGATGATGAAATGAAAGAATAGCATGTTAGTAAGACAAGAGTTCATATCTTCTTTAATTCATAAAAATGAACATCTACAGTCTTTGACTTTTGCTTCCTTAAAATCTGAACTCATTTAAGAAAACAGTAAAAATACCAGTAGCTTTTTTATATTCTAATTTGGGAGGTAAGTACCGGGATCGAACTCAGGACCTTGTGTTTGTGAGGCAGGCATGATGCTACTGAGCTAAATCCCCAGCCCCTATAGTCTAATTTTAATACACAATATCTAGTTGCCAAATTGATAGCGTCGTTTTGGCATCTCATTTTATAAAAAAACTCAACATACAAAACAAAACCATGTGTATTTGTTATTTTATTTGGAAAGGAGGGCCTACTCAAAAACAAGAGCTTTTATGATTTTAATTAAGTTCCAAGTAGAAGCAAACCACAAGCAAAAATCAAGACAGCCTGTCTTTAAGGGAAGTTTTATTGACCTTGCTAGTGTCAGTTGTGGGAGTAATTCCAGAACTCTGGATGAACTTTCCCGTAGTAATTTTTGTTATTTCCTGTGGAGAGCCCAGAAAGTCTATGTGAGACATTGATTCATGCTTACAGACCTTCTCTCTTGGCATTTAGAGACCCACCCCCACCACCATCATGAACAGCTGGAAAGATAAACAGTTATAGTACTCTTCCTTAACAAGAGGGCCCGTTCCAAACTATGGCCCTAGAGTTTGGCGCTTATGACATACATAGCTTAAACAATAAGGGATTGTCTTTACACTATGTAACTCACCAAACATTGTGTTCGCCATCTTAATAATGGTGACACCAATTTTCTTAACAAAGGTCTGGTTCAGGCCAAATCTGGTGAAGAACATTCAGCATCCTCCTTAGTTATTACATAAATTAAAATTGGGAAAAATAAATGCGCAGCTTCCAAGCATGAAAAGTTATAAAAATTTGATGCAGTGAGAGCCTAATTAATAGAAATTTCCCCCCAGGATTTGACTGAAAAGTATTTGAGTTCTAATTAAGGAAATTTTTGGAAACAGAATTCATCTGAAATTCACAATAGCAGTTTATATAGAGATTGAAATAAAAAATAAAACGTTAAGCATAATGAGGATATATCATTCATTTATCCATATCACAGTGTTGTGTTTAGTGTCCATGCGAGATACCATAGGATGAGAAATACATAGATAAACAAAAGCAAACCCAATCCTTGTCCACTGGTTCTTACAGTCTAGTGGGAGAGTGTAATGGAAAGAACTGGAATTAGAACAGGGAACATTTCTTATCAAGCTCTATTGTGTACTTGCTAAGTGTGACCTTGGAGAAGCCCCTTACGGAATTACAATAATTAATTTAAAAATTCCCAAGGTCTTCCAGTTTTCAAAATGTTTAACAATATTTTATGTCCTGTTATTAAGAGGTAATTCATCTAGCATCATCTTCATTTTCCCAGAGTTCAGTTCCACTTTGTCTTTCTATGGGAAATACTTGCTCTAGTGCAAAATGATCTCCTACATGCTGCTCTGCTATTGTATTTTTCAAAACTTTGCCCAAGGAGAATGTCAATCCCCTTTCTCTAGTGAAATCATTGCTTCTTTTCTGACTTAGATGCAGTTGTCACAGAAGGTGGGGAGAATTTTAGTGTTGGCCAGAGACAGCTGTTTTGCCTTGCCAGGGCCTTCGTGCGCAAGAGCAGTATTCTCATTATGGACGAAGCCACAGCTTCCATTGACATGGCCACGGTGAGTGCAGATCTTGAAACGTGCATGAAAATGACATTTGATATCATTCCTTATTGGGTTCTGAATCCTCAGTACCATTCTTTTGAATGATTTCCCAATCATCTCCCTGATCAGCCGATGATCACACTAAGAAATCCAGTAAGCAACACACCACATGTGCATTGAAGGAGTTTCTGTCACCAATAAACAGAAAATAAATTCTGCTTCACTCTTTTCCTTTTCTTAACATTTTTACTGTAACATAATTTTAGACTTCCAGAAATGTTGTATGGAAAGGACAAATCATTTTCAGATACCCTTTAGTCAGGTTCCCTATACATTTTGTTTTGAAATTTATTGATTGATTTTTTGATGCACACAATAATGTATATGTATATGTAATAATGTATAATGTATATGTATTGATCTATGTATATGTTACAGAAGAATTGTCAAACTAATTAGCATATCCATATCATTAGAAGTTTATCTGTTTTTATACTGAGAATGTTAAAAATCTATCTCAGCAACTTTGAAGTATATAATTTTGAAATATATATATATATATATATATTATTGACTGTGGCCGCCATCCAATGTAATAGATTACCACAACTTATTGCTGTTATCAAAAAGACAAGAGACAGCAGTTGTTGGTGAGGATGTGGAGAAAGAGGAACCCTTGCACACTGTTGGTTGGAAAAAGTATAGCGATTCCTTAAAACCCTAAAAATAGATCCACCATATGATCAATCTTACAATCCCACTGTTGTGCATATATCCAAAGGAATTGAGATCAGTGTGTTGAAGAGACATCTTCACTCTCATGTTCATTTTAGCCTTATTCACAATAGCCAAGATATGAACACAAGTTAACTTGCCCTCAACAGATGACTGGATTAAAAATGTTTTATATATATATATATAATATATTATATATAACATGTTATATATAATGTTATATATTGTATTATATATTTTTATACAGGGAGAGAGATAATGGAATACTATACAGACTTTCAAAAGAAGCAATACCTGTCATTTGTGACAATGTGTGGTCATTATGTTAATAAGCCAGTCACAAAAAAGATAAATACTGTAAGATTTTACTTATTTGTTCTATGTATTTGTAGAAAGGCTGTTACCAGAGGCTGGGGGAGAAAAACAGATAGAGAAATGGAGAATGTTAATCAAAGAGTGTAAATTTCTTAGATTCAAGATACAGGTCTTAGTGATCTATTGTACTGCACACTGCCATCACTTTTTGATAAGTTTTCAAAACAGTATAATTCCAAGGCTCAGTTGATAAAAGTACTACATTGTATTCAATAATCATGCCATAGAAGTTCTAAAGTATTTAAATCTTTAATAAATTATTGATAAGCAAGACCAATCATTTTCTAAAGGACTTTGAAGAGGGATTTGCTAGGATTAATGACAGCTATAGTTGACAATGGTCTTCTGCATGTGTTCGTGGCAAAAAGCCAGAGATGTTGCTTTTTGAAAGAAATTATTTTAAAGAGTCAACCAAAAAGAGATGTCTGGAAGCTTGTGATTGGTTAGGGATAATGTATTAAACCACAAACTATGTATGAGCAAGCCTTGACTTTTTTTAAGTTACCTTGATATCAAAAGTTTGACATCAGTTTGATCCCTGGTACCAAAAAAAAAAAAGTTGACATCAGAAAATTCAGACAAATTTTTTTTTAAATACACAGTTTCACGTTATTTTCTTGCTGCATATTTTACACATGGTAAAACTACCCGAAGAAGTGAAATAGTTTCAAGATTGTTAAGAGCCAATTATAAACCAGGCTTGCTGGCACCCACCTATAATCCCAGCACTCTGGGAGGCTAAGGCAGGAGGATCAGAATTTCAAGCTCAGCCTAGGCAACTAGTAACTCAGGGACCAGAAAAGATAAATAAAGAGCTGGAGTGTAGCTCGGTGTGAAAGCCCCAGGTTCAATCTCCAGTAGGACACACATACAAAAAGCCAGTTACCTATGGAGATGCTAATTTCACATAATTTTTTCTATGGAGTGAGGTTAATCATTGCAACTATTCAAAATTACATAATCTCAAAGTGAATGTAATTGAAAGCAATAAAGTAATGTCCCATCAAGTCTTTTTACTGAGTATAAATACATCAAAATGACCAAGGTTAGTCAATACTGAGGATTATTATAAGGATGATACTGCCTCATCACACAGGAGAAAGAGAAAGGGAGAAAATATGAATTCAGCAGTAA
This sequence comes from Heterocephalus glaber, assembly GCF_000247695.1. Next base: position 16,918,405 of record NW_004624752.1, read on the forward strand.
GCCACTTGGTTGGAAGAAAGAACTCCTCTGCATTAAAATTTAGGTAATCAAAATTTCCTCTAGCAAAGTAGTAAAAGTTTACCCAGAACATTTTTCAAAATACGATAATAGCAGTTTGTTTTGGGGATAAAAATAATTCCTCCCTAGAAGGTGGTCAAAAATCCACCCTTTGGCATGGATTTCAGCTTTCCCTTTTCTGAATCAAAGGTCAATACCATTTTAGGGCTTGGTTTATTTTGAATATACGTGCTGCTTATGGTATAACACAAATGAAAATTTTGATACTCTTGTGGTTGGATTTTCTTCTTTGGATTTCTGGTCAGCAAATCCATCAGTCACTCCGGTTTGATCACTGACTTTTATTTACACGTTGAGGATACTTCCAGAATCCACTGTAAACTGCTTAGGGCATTGCTATCTCTCAACGCCCACTGGTGACTATGGTGACAGTGCTCACAAAGGGCAGGGTATGGTGGGATAATGTTCTCGGAGACAGCTATTGTGCCCAGAGAAAACAGTCCCAAGAAGATTTACACTTTATTTTTATTTTTTGGCAGGAAAACATCTTGCAGAAAGTGGTAATGACAGCCTTTGCAGATCGCACCGTTGTGACCATAGCTGTGAGTATGGGACATGGGGTTGACTGGCTCCTCCTGCGTTTTTGTACTAGGATTCTACGATCTTTAAATTTTAGCGATTAAAATGTACTTATTTGAGTTGTGTTTTTCCATCATAATCTTTCTGCATCTGTACAAAAATAGCGAAAGGGGCTGAGGATTTAGCTCAGTGGTTACAGTGCCTGCCTCGCAAGCACAAGGTCCCGAGTTCCATCCCCGGTACCAAAAAATAAAAAATAAATAGCGAAAAAAATACAGTTAGACTTCAAAAGTATTGTTCTTTTCCAAACTCTCTGCTCTACGTAATGCCCCTAAACTGCAATGACAGCACCTCCTCAATCTAAGGATTCCAGCAGGCCATGTACTAATTCTCTTAATTAATTTTCTTTTCCATAGTCTGATGATCTGATGAGGAATTTTGGAAGCAAAATTCCTAAACGTCATTGCCAATTGTGCTAATATTGTTACTTGATTTCTATACATCTGTCTTCTTTTAAAAAGAAGAAAATGAGATAGCTCATAGCAGGGGCAGGTAATTTCTCTATTTTAGATAGTACCAAACAAATAGAAGAATTGCTTAAGTCTTTCTAATTCATGTTACGGCATATTTAAAATAGGTCATGGTATTCTGTCTCTTCCGCTTTACAGATGGGTGGGTTTTGCTACAGTTAGTCTTACCACTTAACAAAATCTATTTTTTAACGAGTCACTTGAACGTTTTTCCTCCTGCTGATCTTTCTCTTCTTTCCATTTTTCTCTCTAGCACCGTGTCTCCTCTATTACAGATGCAGATCTTGTTTTAGTCTTTTCTGAGGGTATTTTAGTGGAGTGTGATACGGGTCCAAACTTGCTCACCCACAAGAATGGCCTCTTTTCTACTTTGGTGATGACCCACAAGTAGACCATCAGATCTCCTCTGTGAAGTATCTGCTCTCTGGTAGTTATCTTAGTGGTGTCCTCTCAGTAAGGCAAGGCTAATGGTGTGATTAGGGTTGGAGGGAGGCTGGTGGAGGGAACTGACTGCAGCATATTATTATACTACTTAGCTTGAACAGGTGTTTCTGTTATGTGCAGTATTGAATAAGATGCATGCACATGTTTTCACACACAGGCAAGCAAGTATTTATGAAACTGGAGACCCAGATTCATCTCCATCCTAAGGCCCAGTTTTAATATTCCTTGAGCATATTTTGTAGTCATCCTTAAAACCATTCCATGACCCTCACCTGCTCTGAAGCATGCATTGTTCAATTTAAATGATCACTTAAATTTAACCTCTGAGAAGTGGAAGTTGTATATAGAATGCTTGCTATGCTTCTATTTTTGTGAATGACACATAGGAGAAAGAGCATGAATTCTAGCTTTTTCAGGATGCCAGGAAATGATGCCCTGTTCAACCCAGGTAAAGAAAAACTGACTTTTTCTCATTTTCCCAGTGAACTCTGGGGTTCCTCTTCCCTGGAGCAGAGTCATCTGATAACTCATTCACATGAAGGTGTAAATTATTTAAGAGATGTGACAATCTGGTAACTTGAAAAATAGTTCTCAAATACTTTCAAGAATTTTCACACTGGAGAAAGTAGAGAGACAGTTTGGGAACAAAAGAACTTCCAATGCCCCTACATGCATAGGGTTGGAGGGAAAGCTGACCTTTGCTTACTTAAAAGACTAGTTTTTCTTTACTCCGCATGAAGCATGTTGTTGTTATGTAGTTCCAGTGAGTATATATCTGGAAGATTATTTGAGCAGTTTATATTTTTAACCAAAAAATATATATATTCTTTTACCTGATTTCTGTTCCATATCCACTGAGTACTTTTCTGTAGACAAGTACCCTGCGTTCATTCTTCGAGACCACTAGTGTGAGGGTGGCCATGAGGATGCCTTGAATTCTCCCACACACAGAGAGGACCAACACCTCATAACAGGCTCATAAAAAAGAAAGAGACCAGCTCACTTGTGCAGCCTCATGTGGAAGGGTCCTCAGCTCTGTTAGGGTTATTTTTCCTCTCTGCCTGAAAGTTTCTGTTACTTTGGTTAACTGCCATTAAGAATTATGTAGTATCTTAAAAAGATAACGTTTTCCAGCTTCTACAAAGAAACCCAAACACCCCAAATAGCCCATGGTATTTATTTATGAAAATGATTTATAGTCTTTACCCTTGATTAGATTAACTTCTCTGGAGCATTTTGAAAATTTCATCAACACTCTTCCTATTGACACCACACTTTGTCAACAAGTAATAATTTGGATTTAATGGAATAAACAGCAGCTATATTAATTTCTGCTGGCTAGCAATATTTCAATGTTTTTAATTTTTTAGTAAACATTATTTTAGAATATCAAGACAATATTTAGGAGACTGTTGTATGAATTTGGAAGCCAAATTCTTTTTAAAACATCTTTGATGTGGTTTTTGAAGAAATAATATTTTTCTAGAGTAAAAATGCACAGCAGATAACAAACAGTTAATTAAGATTATGGGTTTTTTTTGACTGCATAGGTGTGCAGATGGTTCTGGTTCAAAGATAAATAGATACTGTCCTCTAAGTTTTGATAATTCCTAAATGTATATTATTTAGTGAATGATAGCCTTGTCTATGGATGTTAAAAATATTGGGGTGTCTTAGTGAATTTTTCATGTTGCTGAGGCAAAATACTCAACACCCGAAGTTAAAGGAGAAAATGTTTATTTGGCTCACAGTTTATAGAGGTTTCAGTTCATAGTCAGCTGGCTTCAAGTTAGGGTGGCATGGCAGAGGAGCATCGCAGAGGAGAAACAGTCCAGGGCAGGCAGGCAAGAGAGAGCACGTTAGCCCTCTTCCTGTCCCTTATATTTTATGCAGGCTATCCACCCTAGGGCAGTGTAGCATTCACACCCTTAATCCTGGATAGGACTATGCCAAACCAATCAGTGGACTGGTTTAGTAATCACACACTCTTGATCCCAGCACCACACACTCTAGATCCAGCCACCTAAGAAAAGCACCCCTCACCCATGACTGCATGAGGCTTTGGGGGGACATCTAGATACAAGCCATAACATTGTGCATGTCCTAAGCTGGCATCATTATCACACTCTGTGTATGTATTTTTATGCCTCTGTGATTGTGAGTCACAACTATGCTTGCTTTTCTGACGGCATAAACATTGAAACTACCCGAGCTTTGTGGCCCAAGGTGTAATATAGACCTTTGTCCCTCGGGATGGCTTTAAACTGGACTTGGGATTGTTAGGAGAAGGGCACTTTGGAAGACTGTGCATCTGCTAAGTAGATGATCTTTCTAGATTTAGAACTCTGGCAGGAATTTCCATCAGCACACTCTCCAGGTCCAGCATGGTAGCCCCTAGCCACAGGTGGCTACTGAGCACTTGAAATGTAGATAGCATGATTTGAGAATTGCTATAAATGCAAAACACAGAATATATTTCAAAGACATAGAGCTAACAGAAGAATGTAAGAAATCTCATGAGTAATTTTACATTGGCTATGGGTCAAAATGAAAACATTTTAGGGCTGGGGATTTAGCTCAGTGTCACTGAGCCTGCCTGGCAAGCACAAAGTCCTCAGTTTGATCTCCGGTACCCCCTCCCCCAAAATGATAACATTTTGGATAAATTGGGTTAACATATATTATTAAAATAGCTTTCACCTGTTTATTTCTACTTTTAAAATGTAGCTCCTAGGAAATTTAAAACTACATGTGGCTCACATTATATGCTTATTGGACAGTGCTAACCTCAGCAACAGTAAAGCTTCACCCCCTGATCTTGCCCTTCTAAATTATAAAATTAATAAATAGTAGTAGCTGACATGTATTATTTGCTTGTATACACCAGATAAGGTGCTGAATTTTTTACACTGATTATCTTATTTGATGCTCACCATCATTCTCCAAGACAAGTGGTTTTATTACGGTCATTTTACAGACATGAACCTGGAGGCATACAAAGGTAGTAGGTTGCTTTAAAGAACAGGGAGTGACGCTAGTGTGAGTCCAGGCTAACTTCACAGCCTGCACTGTTCACCGTGAGACAGGTAAACATTCCTCAGTGGTACTAGGGACTTCCTGTGCAGCAGCTGGACAGCAGAGTGGAAATACCTCACACTCGGAAGTCAGCAAACCTGCTTTTGATTCTGATTCTATTTATCTATTCATTTTTCTTGATTTCTGTGAGCCCCTACGTTCTTCCCTATAAAATGGAGAGGGAATACCCATAGCTCGGAGATACTCAGGTGATTTACAACTATGTGTGTAGAATAGTTACTGTACGGCTCATGCTCAATAAGTGGCAGCTTTTATTAATTACTAGCACTAAATCCTCTCTCCAAGGCTTTAGTGGAAAGAGAGAATGAATGAGAGGTAGTGACCCCCAAAATTGAGAGAACACATGTCTCAAATCCTGGATAACTTATTCTAATACTGCATGTCCGAATGGACTTTCTCATATTGTCTTCCTAGAATTCATTGCTTTCCGGGGTTCTTCTAATTGTATTAGTTCATGGCATCAGTTGACTCACACAAGAAATTATTGTAAAATATAACACAGCTGGTCCACAGTGGCTCCTCATAGTATTTAATTGTTTGACAAACATTTATCAGCCTACTTCAGGTTCCAGGGAAATGATGGTGCTAATATATTAGCTACATTAAAGTTAATACAATCCAAATAAAATCCAGCCATATTAGCCAGTATTTTAAAATATATAAATAAATGATATTCTAACTAAGAAAAAAGGGGGGATGTGTTTTCTGCATCTTCTGGTATGTCAAGGTAAATAAGTGTCCTTGAATAATCTGTCAAAAGTATACATACTTCATTTTCTTGGATTGTGCCCAGAAATTTGTAGCAAATACACATATTCTTTTCATTCACAGCATCGAGTTCACACCATTCTGACTGCAGACCTGGTTATTGTGATGAAACGAGGAAATATTTTAGAGTATGACACTCCAGAAAGCCTGCTGGCCCAAGAAGATGGGGTCTTTGCTTCTTTCGTTCGCGCAGACATGTGAAGGAGTGTCTCAAAATGATACATGTATTTTAAATAATGCAGCCATAATCCACTTAATGGATCATCATCAGACCTTTATAGGGTGGCATCTTAAACTTCTGCAAATTTTTTTACAAGTTAACATTTCTTTTTCCTGCTTTAGTTTAACTGTTTTCCAAGGCAGAACTGCTCAATGTGTTCATTGCTGATGGTTTCCTAATGATCAAGTCACTTTACCTTTAAGAACAGCAGGTCATATTAAAACACGGGAGCTACTTTAAGTGGTAAATCAACAGCGTATGTTTTCATGTCTCTAAGTCTAGTAAGTACCTCTCACGTATGGAAGTTGCAGTAAGTCGTCAGTATTATTACACTCCTATTTGTAAGAATAAATTTTCCTTATTAGAGTCTCCAAATGTCATTGGAAGAGAATAAAAAAAGAACATGTTTTCTCATGAAACACTTAAATTCAATATCTACTTTATGAGAATGGTCTCTGTATTTGTTTAACAACAGTAATAATGACTTTCTTAGCTGTCTCTTTTTCTCCCCTCTAAATTGTTTCCTGTCACCGAGAAGTTAGCACATTTAGAAGTTCTACAATGCCAACGCCTTAACTAGAAAGATCATGAAAAGAGTTGGATATTTGAAAAATTATACTGCTTTCCATTTTTTTCTCTGTTCAGTAAGGAGAAAGTTCATAAGATATCAGGTATCATGTGCCTTTTCCCAATTGAAATAATTTTGAAAGAGTGATTAGCTTTGATCCTTCAGTGGTAGGCCAATTAACATTTCCATAGTTTAGTCCTCACTAGCTGTAGTTATGATTCTAAATTCTAAATGTCACATTATTTAGGACTCAAAAAAATAGGCAAATGGCCTTATTTAACTGTAGACAATCATGGCAGGTAACCATTTCTCCAAAGTACTAGACACTCCCTCTGAAATAGCTCTATGTAAAGGTGGAAATATCTCACACTTTGATACATATACATATAGTGCCTATTTGTAGGTGGAAGAGTTTACTTCCATTTATTCCTGCTCTAATATTAATATGTATATAAAAAGTACATAAAAATTGGTAGGATATTACTGTTGTATTTTTCTTAAATGTGAATTAATAAATTTTAAATTACCAAAGGTAAAAAAATTACCAAAGATTACCTTTTATTGTCATGCTAGCAACCATAGCTGCTACAAATCTATGCCTATTCAGTATTAATCTTATTGATTTTCATATGAAGATCTCTATGTTATAAGATCTTGAAGACTTATCATTGATGGGAAAAGAGAAATAATGTTCCCATTCCATAGTTCTTGTGTTCAGTTTATTGTGTTGTCTATTCACTCTCCAAATTTATTATACTTGTGTATCAGAATATATCAGTATGCCTTCACTTGAGTATAAAACACTAATGTTATAAAAATAAGTTCCACAAGGATGGACAAAAATGATCTATGTTATTTAGCCCTTGTTGTATATATAAATTACCACCCTTTGTTGCATATTAAAAAAACACTGGAAAAAATAATACTGTTTTTTCTGAAAGCAAAGCAGAATAGAATTGGTACCCATAAATTCAATCTTTAAAAATATTTTCTAAAATTTCAACTGGTCTAAAATATTGCTAGTGTGAAAATGTTTTGTAGGGCTGTGTATACATGATGCTTATTACCAAGTTATACCTTATTCTTTCAGAGAAATAGTTTTTTTAACTCATAGAAATAATCCCTTATTATATTTCCACATTGTACTGCTATATAACCAGTGTCAGTAGTGGCTAACCTAATTACATCAAATCAAAAATCATAGTTCCCCAACTGGCTATTGGACCCCTCATAACTTTTAATACTTAAGTTGAGTAAATATTTGATTATTTTCAAAATTAAATTGACGAATAAGTCAGGGATTGTGCCTTTAATCAATTAATCATTTATTTTATATGTATTATCCATTGACTATTGAAATGACTTGTCTTAAAATAACATTCTACTATATAGGTACATATCTATAAAACACTAGCTTAACCATATCAAATTTTACATTTACTCATTTTACATGTAACTAACCAAATGAATTTTAGAAATTTTAATTCATTAATATTTGTAAAAAGCAATAAATGCATCAAGCTTTATGTTAAAATCACAAGGTGACTATTGTCGTTGAGAAAGAAAATGTGTTTTTCTTAAAGTATTATGCACCTTCCAGTTTTGTATTGTTCCTCATGATCCATTTAGCTCTAGAAGACTCTTCTAAGTAGCTGGTACTTGAGATCTGGGACCATGTCTTGTTTGCTTTTATGCCTTTGGGACTGAGTACAAGTGCCTAGCCCACAGGTAGGCTCTAATAAATATAGTTGACTGATCCATTGATATACCATATACATATAACTATGGGTATTCACTTCACTTTTCTGTGTTGTATTTATTCTGCTATTTATTCTCTATGATATATAAAACATGCTTATTTTCTAAAATATATGAAAACTTATTGCCTTGCATTACATAATAAATTACTCCTTTTGTTAACTCGACTAAAGAGGGTGATTTTTCTTTCACTTATAGATCCATTGAGTATCAACCAGGGTTAATCAATAGATTAAATCAACACCACTTTCAAGACAATAACTGGCCCTACTTTAGTGATTTTGTTAACATATGCCAGTCATGCATTCCATTACTATTATAAATAGACTCCAGGAATGGTTCATTAAGCGGAACAGCTGTATTAATAATTTTTATATCCTTAATTAAATAGATTGACTATAGACTCTCCCCCCAAAGTTTATTGATCAAATTCCTATGGTCATCTTCCAATATATCTTTTATTGCTTCTTTTTTAACACATTCTTTGGAGCTCCGTAATTTATAGAACTGTGATAATTCCCTTATTGACCTATTACCCAACATTAACTGCAATCTTCTAATCTTAGTCTTTAGTATAAGAAACAATAGTATGTGGCATTTGACCTATAACTTATGTTTAATTTTTCCTTGAGTAACTGTATACCATTTACATTGCATTTGCTCAAGCATTAATAGGATTCACCTGGATCAAACTTGGCAAGGTAAGAGCTTCTAGCTGTATTCCTAGCAAGTGACTTCAAGTGAGATTTGTGATTAACCAACTTTGGGAATCATTGATCTACCCCAGTATTACATTCATTTTTCTTTATTATGCATAACATGCAGCCATGAAGCACTGAAAGTGATTTCCACATGCTTCCTACTTTGCTGACATACTTTATCCTGAATTGCTAAACTGCTTTAGTTCTGAATAAAGAAAATCTCATTTAATGGATTTAATCTTAGCTGAGGAGCTATCAATAGGAATTCAAAACACTGTTTTCTTCTGATTTGCCATTTAATCAGCAGTAAGGATGAAAGTATTTCCCAAAGTTGTGAAGTGTTTCTTTTTTTCACATCTGAGCTGGCTGTTGACTCATTTGCATATCACTCTGCTGACTTAAGAGTTCATACTTCCACATGTTAATAGCATGAAAATGTGACCTGTTAAGGGAAGATTTTAGCTATTGATGTTGCACAATGTGGAAGGAAGGGGACGTGATGATTATTCTCAGAGATGATTATTCGCCTTTCTGTTTTCACTTTTTTTTCTGCAGGTGTCATCATTGCTAATTATGAAGGATGATATATTTATTCTCCATGTCTAGTACATAGATTTAAATTATACCCTTTTCTATGAGTAATAGCAAATTATCATTAGTCATTTACACTATGATCACCAATGCCCTGTTTCTAAAATGCAGTAGATCAAGGGGGACATATCTGCACTAGAATCTACAAAAATCAGATTAAAAGGTGAGAATTGAGCCAGAATGGGGATCTGTCTGGGGAGAGTCCACTCTTTCAGTTCCACTTTTCTGTCTCTAGTTTCTCACTTTTCTTCTGGCCCATTCCTGAGTATACTTACTTCATTTTCATCTTGCACATCATTTATTTGTATGAGTCCCACCTGTTATGCCTTGTATCTAGATCCCCCCAAAGACTCCTGTGCTCATAGGTGGGGCATTTTGGAGGTGGCTGGATCTAGGATGTGTGAATGTGAATTAATGGTCTGATACTGCGATTAAGGGTGTGTGGATTAGCCTGCTGACTGTTTTAGCATAGATCTTCCTGTGGATGATGGAACTCTTACCTTCAGTGTGGGTGGCACCAATCAGTAGGTTTACAGCCTGCATGGAATATAAAGGGAAAGAGAGGAGGCAGGCTTGGTGCTTGCTGGCTTACTGCTGCTGCCTTCTGCCTGCCACACCATGAACTGTTTCTCTTCTGTGTTGTCCCTCTACCATGCCACACCCTGCCTTGGAGCCAGCCAGCTATGGAATGAAATCTCTACAGATGGTAAACCAAAATAAACCTTCCCTCCTTTAAACTTGTGAGTGTTGGGTATTTTATCCCAGCAATGAGACAAGTAACCAAGACACCATCTCTGAGGTTAAATCTTCTAGTTTCCATGCCTACAACGATCTCCCCTTCTCAGACTGTTTCAAAATACGAAGTACGTTATCTACCTTGTTCAGTGGATCTTCTTAAATGTGATATAAGACAACTTTCATTATATCACTTTGGGTCAAGGACTTACCTCTAACCTAAAAAGCTGTGGAAAGGTATATGCCAAATAGAACTAGTTTCTTATGTTGAAAAGAACCTAACGCAGGCTAGAAAGAGATATGAAAGCAAAAACCCTCAACCCAGAGCTTCACATAAAAAGTGTTGAGACTGGGTTGGCTACTGATTACTTTCCTTCAGACAAAGAAGATTGAAGGGGGAAAATGGAAAATCCTTCCCCTATCATGTAAGCACAAAAATGAATGGGTGCACTAGGAGCCTTGACCATTATGTTCCCCCAGCTTCACTCCAGAGAGAGGGAAAGTCCAAAGAAAGATGTGATTTTTCGTTCAGAACAAAATTTCTTGTCTCAAATAATTACCTCCTAATATTGACATTTTAAGCCCAAGTTTGATTTCTCTATGGAAACGGCTGCATTGCCCACAGCCTAAGAGACATTTCCTCACAGCCACCCATTCAAAACGAGCAGTAACACCCACCTGGAATTGCCCTAACCCGCCCATTTTAGGATCCTGGACACATACAACTTCAAATGCGTACTTCATTTCTCCTAAATGACCTTCAACTTCAAAGTGCCAAGCCATGGACTCATGCACTGCATCCCCTATATCCTTGGCAAACAGGAAAGAGAAGACAGTGAGAGGCAGTGATTAGGCATGATACATTTTCATCTGGAAATAGGAGCTTCTCTTCTTTGTTCCCACTTGACTGGACTTCTACTATGTATTCAGTGCAATTAAATATTATATTGGAAACACAAGGCATCTAGGCCTTTGGCCAAAAATGTAAGGAAAAAATTAGCAAGCCTGATATTTCATGGGAAATTCTTGGCTTAAATAATATTTTTAATAAAGCAGAGGTACCTGTGCCAACAAAGCATAGAGATGACAAAATGATTTATGATTTATGATTTAAATATCATATAATCTCTGAAATGTCTAATACCATCTTGTATCAAACAGCATGAGAGAAGTAAAATCACTGGGGAAGAGAACAACAAAATTAGTTCAGATATTAATAGAATACATGACATAAACCATCTCATTAAAAATTGCTGTAAAGATAATAGTAGCTAATAAATTTGGGGCACATATGATATGAATCTTTCAAGTATATTCTCATGTAATCTTTAAAAAATTCTGTAAAATACAACATATCATCCCCATTCTGTAACTGAGGTTCAAAGAAACTAATTTGCCCAAGGTTTGATGTATCTGAGATGTAAATTCAGGTCTTCTGACTTGTAAACGCACATTCTCGGCCATGTTTTACATTAAAGATTAAATTGATCAGTTGGTTAGCTTCTCGAGAATAAATGGCTTATCTGATATGTAATACATAACAAAAATAATTATATGAATCTATACAGAATATAACTGATAAGGGCACTGGACCAGGAATTAGAAAACGTGAGGTTTAGTCTTGGTTCTAGAACATACTGGATATATAGCCTAGGGTTTATCAAAATCCAAGTCACAGTTCCAATACTAGCAAAAAGGAAAATTAAAAGGCATGAAACAACCACCCTGTTGGCCTCATTGAGTCTTTATCAATATAATATGATGGCAAAAGGATTATGTGATCTAAGAATCTCATTTCAGTATGAAATATTAGTATTGAGAACTCACTCCATATAATACATTTTAGTGCATACTATGTTTTTATCACAAAATATTTTCCGTCTAAAAACAATGTTCCAGTTTTGCAATGGTGAGATCATATACTCGAGGAATTATATAAAAATGGTTCCAGAGTATTGATGATCCTAAAATTCTGGAAAGGGATAATGCAAAGTCAAGTATTGAGGTAACACTTAGATTTTCTAGGGAGGAAAAAAAACACAATAAAAAACAATAAAATTATCACTTTTATTTATAATACATAAAACAGTAATTGTATTAATATTAAATAATTTACTATTATTAAGTAATAATTATTGCATAAAACATATAGTAAATAATAATTAAAATAAGCTCAAGGTTATTAGCACAAGAAATAGAAATTATAACAGCCTCAGAGGTTTTAATGTATGCTTGCTAATAAAGATGTGAAAATGTGCTTGACATCTTTCTTCATTGGAAATGCAAATAGAAGCAACTAGCTACCCACCAGGATGGCTAAAACAACAAGGGTTGACAGTACTCAGTGCAAAGAGGGTAGAACTGTCATATACTGTGAAGGTGTGAGAGGCTCACCCAGCACAGGAAACTGGCCATTTTTATCAATGTTAAATAAGTGCCTACATCAGAACTCACAATTTCGTTCCTGGGCATGTGTCCAAGAAGTGAATTCATGCATCTTAGAAATGAAAAATGAATGTCCATGTCCACAAAGGAACTTGTACAGAAATGTTCACAGCAGCTTTGTTCATAGTAGTCAAATAAATAAAGCAGTCTGCATGCTCACACTAGGAAGATAGATAAATAAATGGTATTACACAGTGAAATACTATGATTGGCATATAAAACAGCCTGACCAGGTCTCACGGGCTGTACGTTGAGTGAATGAAAGCAGACATCGAAGAGTATAGGATGCAAAGCTCAACAACGAGGGGGAAAAACTGATGATGAAATAAGATATACTAGGGGCAGCCTGGCAAGGAGTGGTTAGTCTAGGAAGGAGAAGGAGGGAATTTTCTAGGCTGGTAGACATGTTTTTAATAAGATGACCTGCAGTCTGTGTGGTAGTTGCATAGTTTTATGTACAGCTTTCTAAGAAAGTAGTTTAAAAGAGCAAATTAATTTAAAACAACCAAATAGACAATAAATAAATAAACAAGCAAATAGAATTTCTAGAAAAATAGCATTAACACTATAATTGAAAATCCAACAGGCAAATTAAGCAGCAATTAGGGGGAGATGATGTTGTCTAATTCTTTTTATCAGAATCAGATCTAGAATACAACATAGAGCAAGCAGATACAAAATACGCAAGAAGAATCAGAAGACATGGAGAATAAAAAGAAAAGGCCTGAAAAAGAGGGCCAACGGGGGCCATGGTGAGGAGTGTTCAAAGAGCCAAGAGCTATTTCTAAAAATTTCAGACTCAAATATGATAAATCTTGTTGCAAACTCTCAAGGAATAGCTAATCCATTTTCTATTTAAACTATTCTAATTCACAAAGAAAGAATGCATATCAATCTTTTTACAGAGATTCATAATATTTTTTCAAAACAAAGCAGAGAGTGCCAGAAAGAATAATACAGAACAATCCAACTTATAAATATGTATACAGAGTATTCTAAAGTGATTGTTTAGCAAAAACAATCCAACATTATATTAAAATAACAGATCACCATGACCAAATGGAGTTTATCTCAGGAATGTAAAAATAGTTCAACATTTTCTAAATCTAGTGGTTTAATTCGCCATATTAATTGGGGAAAAAATTAAAAATAAACAGGTACAGGTACAAAAAAGGCATTCTGTATAATTTATTAATCACTGTTAGAAAAGTAGAAAAAGCACATAACCTCAGAATGACAAAGATGTAAATCATTTATTCTGGAAACGTTTTATTAAAGTCACTCAGAAGGAAAACATACCTATTAGCACCATTATCATTTATTATTGATCTAATAACAAATGCAGGCTAAGAAAAAAATTAAAAGGGCCAGGGATTTAGTTCGGTGCTTCTGCCAACTGCCTCGCAAGCGCAAGGTCCCAAGTTCGATCCTTGGTACCAAAAAAAAAAAAAAAAAAAAAAAATCATTGAAAAAAATTAAAATAATGAGTATAAACTAATTAAATATTGAGTTAAGTAAGCTTTGTCAGAGTTATAATTATTTTAGAAAACGTCATGTTTTAGATGTGTTGGGCATGTGATATATACCCTTCACCTATTCATTTAATCTACTCTGCAACTCTGAGAGGCAGATGCTATTGTCTTCATTTTCATAAAGAGAAAATTGAGGCTGAGAGAGATTAAATATGTTGTTCAAAGCCTCCAGCCAAGTACATTGCAGAGCTAGTATTTGACCCCAAATCTTTCTGACTATAAATCACTGAATTTAAGCAGAACACTAGAGTGCATCTCATATAGTTTTTCCTCAGTTTTTTTTTAAAAGATTAACTTTCAAATACATAATAAATTTCTGTAGGTTTCTGCAGAGGTCGTTTTATTGCCACATTTATTCTGACAATAAGTAAGGTAATTTGACATTTTAAATTAGCAACAAATCTCGAATACTTAATTCCAATGTGAACCTGTTGAGAAGAAAAAAATGACCCAGTGAAAGCTTTTTTGGCACAGAGAATTTTTACCCAGAGGAAAATCCAGACCGTCAACAGCAGGAAGAAAATTACCGACTCTCCTAAGCCTAAGACTAAGTGTCACTTTAAAATTTTCCACCTCTATGGTCCCTTCTGCTGCAGCTGGCATTTTTAAAAGGTGGCGGTAGGGAGCCACACTACAGAGAGTTCTGGAAAATGTCAGGTTTCTCTTTCCAAGCACTGCATGAGTCACTGATTTTGCGAAACATTGAGACATAAAAGCATAGCAGTGGATTAGCACATCTTTGGGAACTGCTCTTTCCCTACAAGCTAAGAGTTTCTACAGCAGAACAGATACTGGGCTCATGCAAACTTGCTTTTCTTTGGCATTAACACATCAAGGCACTGAAAGAATGAAAAGTGGTGAATACTATTTCACATCTTCTCTTGGGAGGGGCCCTACCAGCTTTATTATTAATTAGTGTTTTATAGCTCATGGTCAGAAAAAATAATGACCTTGGGCACTCTCTGTTTGACTAAAGAAACCATTTTTTTTTTTTTGGAGACACGATTACAGTAAAATAGATGTGTTAGTTTCTGGATCCTTGTTCATTACCACTAACTTGGTTGGCTCCCTCTCTGGCCCAGGTGTTTGATTAAATTTAACAGTTGAAGAGATGCCAGTACAAGAATTGATTAGTTACAGTCTGAAGATGGTAAGATCTCACAAATAATAACCATCCATAAAACGGTAGTATCATTTTATTTCCTCAGTTTTAGATTAGGAGAGAGTTAAATGATAGAGGAATCTGTGGGCTACACACCCCCCTTCTACCTCTACCATCTGTGCTGAGATCTTCTTGACCGTCACCAAACCCAAACCTCATATATGAATAAGAGTTGACATTAAAAAGTACTTATCACAGGGCGGGCACGATCTTAAGCATTTTATATAGATTGTCTCATCTTGCTCTCTGTATTAGTCTGATCTTTATTGTTATAACAAAATACATGAGGCTAGGTACTTTATAAAGAAAAGAGGTTTAGTTAACTCACAGTTTTGGAAGCTGAAAATCTAAAATCGAGTGACTCTATCTCTGCTCTCAGAGGTTTGGAATGACTCCATGGTGAGAATATGTACAAGAGGAAAAGATCACATGGTAAAGAAGAAGCCAGAAAGATTCAGGCATTAACTTTGCTCTTTTAAAACCACCTACTCTTGGAAACTATCAGGGTTAATCTCTTCCGAGGACTATACCTTCATAGCCTAACTAACTACCTTCCATTAGGCCTCCACCCCTGAAAAGATACCACCATTCTCCACACTGCCTCACTGGGGTCCAAGTTTCTAGCACATGAAGCAGTGAAGAACACACTCAAGCCATGTCCAAACCAGAGCACCCTCATCATCATCCTAGGAGGCTTTCCCAGGAAGGTGGGCAAGAGAATCTCTTGAGTTACGTGATTTTTAAATTGAAAGTAATAATTTCTCATGAAAGATAATTTTAATTTCTGGGCCAGTGATTTTATATGTTATTCTATTTTTGGAAAACAGAAGACTACTGGAGAAGTATAACATAATCTTACTGGGTATTTTTCATAAAGCTGGATCATGGATGAACATTAGAAATATGATCCCAGTGGGGAAAGCATAGGACGTGAAGTCAGATGTTCTGTGTTTGTCATAGCTTTCCACCTACTAGGTAGGGGGTTGTGGAGTCATTTTGCTCCACTGTAATTGATTTTAAAATGAAGACAATAATCTTATTTTTATGCAGCTGCCTCAGGGACTGGACCAGTGATTTTCATAGCCTAAGTGCCTGGCAAGCTCCCAGTCATTATTTATTAGGTAAATAAAGGGATGGGTGGATTAGTGACTACTTCTCCCATTTTTCCTTTCTTCTTATGTCCTTCCTCTTCTCCATTCACTGCATGGATCTTGTTAATGTTCTTCAAACACAGCAAGCTACTTCCTGCTTCAGAACCTATACATGTGCTCTCGGGCTGCCTAAACCACACATTGCCCAGTTGCTGACCTGATTGATTCTTCACGAATCCTAACACTATTAACAGTTATAGAATGTATTACCTGATTGTAAACCGCTTCCTTCTCAAGACTTTGTTTGTTCACCTGGATGCAAATTAAAGGCTAGTTATTGTTATTAGTGCCCCTCTTGCTGGTCTTACTGATTCACACCTTTGAGTTTGTTTAAATTTGAATTGAACACACAAGCTGGATGGGGATCTTTTTCATTTATAGTTCTGATAGATATCTTTGAAGAAACGGGGTGACCTAATTTAAAGGAGGGAGATGATTTTTCTTTGCAAGTAAATGTATATCTCAAAAAGAAATGTTCTCTAAATTCATTGGAACAGATAACCAAGAAGAGTTAAATTGTCATTCCCAATTCATGATAACTCAAAAAAAGTGAGTTTATAACATGTTGTTTTGATTACTAGTTTATGTAACAGTTTTATTGAACTGATTCCAAAGCAATATGTTCCAAAGTAGTTTATATGAGGACACTAATAAAGCAGCATACCAAGCAAACAGACCAACCAATATCTGGGCTGCTAACATAAACCATTTCCATCGTCATCTTGAAGACTTTTCGAATTCTGAAGTCTAATATGACTCAGGAAATCCAAGAGTTCAAAATTCACAAGTTAAGTCCAAGGCAAGGTCATTCAATGCAAGGACTTCACCCTTTATCTCAAGAGCAATTTCAAGGACCACAATGATGTGCATTTCATAATTAAAGCAGCAGACAGTTGAAAAAGAGCCATCCGCTTAATACTTAGTACTCTACTCATCTGAAAGCAACTGACAAGCTCTGGTTCTGAGGAGAAAGGATTTCCAAAACCTTTGTATTCCCAAGTAAAATGCTGATAGGTTCTAAAATGAACCTGACTCACACTGACTTGCAAGTGAACAGATATCCTTGAATTGCTTTCTGGCTGCATAAATTCCTTTGGTTTGCAACATGAACAGTTTCCAACAGGATTCCTGAAGAGTCAGAAAATCATAATATTTAAACAAAGTTAGCTCTGTTCTAAACTTATTACTGATTTTTTTTTTAATTTTTTTAGGCGTCATGCACAAATTAGTTCTTACTTCTCAGAGAACAATTCAGGAAGATCATTGAATACTGAAGAAAACACATGTAGCTGTTAGGAACCAACAGAAAAATAAAACAAACCTATGTAGTATATGTGCTCTTGAAAAATTAATTGATTTCCTTTGCCAACTTCTCACCAAGGGTAAATTTAAATGTTTTCTATTTGGACCATATATGAAAAAAAAAAAGATCAGAAAGGGCGTCTAGAAATGAACTAATAGTAATATTTATTTATTCATTGTGGTGCTGAAGACTGAACTCAAGGCCTTTGTACTGAACTGTATCCCCAGGCCTTTTTTTAAATTTTGAGACAAGAGTCTCGAGAAGTTATTCAATTTCCCAGGTGGAGCTCAAAATTGTGGTCCTTCTGCCTCGGTCTCCCAGTATGCTGAGATTACAGGCATGACCGCTATACCTGGCAATAATAAACATTTATTATAGCTATTGTATGTCCCAGAAGACATTTAGTTATATGTAAGAAGATGCCTAGCAAGCAAATGCCAAGCAAGCTTAATTTTTGCTGACTTGGCATTGTTGGGGAAGTGGCTGACAGAGGGAAGAAGGGTTTGTTCGAACTGAGAGGAATGATAAGAGATGGGAAAGTTGACAACTCAGGAGCCTTACAGTCAGGTACAGCCATAAATCTCAAAAACAGCAAACTTCAAATTATCCATATGGATTCCAATAAATGGTTGTGAAACCAAAAAGAAAGGGAGGGGGTGAAAAAGTAAATGCAAGAAAGAGAGACATGCCATGTTTCCAGCACTGTTTCTTCTTTCCTTCATTCAGCAAGTATTACTAAGTCCCATTAAGAGGAGCTAGGAGTAGTTCCAGCTCTTCGTTATGTGGTGGTAACGACATGCAATGTGCCCTCCTGTTCTTGCTGCCCAATGCAGAAAATCTAATTAAAGGAAAAAAACATGTTACGTAGGGAAACGTCAGTGGAGAATGAAAAAAGAAAAGGGAATTTGTAATATTTATATATTTTACAGTACATATTTTTCGCTTTTGTTTCCCTTAACTGGCCTCTTTTCGTTAGGCACATGATTGTCAAAAATTAACTGGTAAAAATCTGACCTTTACTTCTTGCCTTTATTTTGAATTCAGCAATCTAAATTATTGACTAATAAAAAGTATGACATAGCTTGTCACTTCAGAACATGTTGAAACTTGACTTAAAATTGAATATTTAGAAGCATATACCTCACTAGAAAAATACCGAGCCAAAAATCTATGTTACAGGAGAACAGAATTTTCATGGGATTCAGGTATGGATTTATTTGTTGTCAATCTCATAAATTCTCTTCAACAATTTACTTTCTATTCTTTTTTTTTTTTTTTACTATTTGTCACCAGCCTCTGACTCTTCCGGCTATTGTTGACTCTAGATATTTGTGCATTGGCTCCGGACATTACCTATCAGCTCCAAGCTTCATTCCTTTCCTAATTAATGCAATAGATCCCAGTTTCCCCTTCTGTCAATCATAGAATTTTGGAGCCTCAAGGAACTACTTAGAAATCCAACCCTTAAGGCAATCAAGCCTTCCTCCTTGATCATTCCTCCTAAACAGGCTCTTAGTGTCATCAAATCTTCCCCAGATTTCCTGAATTATCACTCCCCACTGAAGACTGTTCAGCCTTTGTTGAGTGTTTAAAGCTGTCTATGCAGGTTTTCACCCAAGGCCCCAACACTGTCCACTTTGCTTTCATTGATGCAAAATCTATGTTTTGAGCATCTCTTTGGTACCAGAGGTTTGACAGTAAAATGACCACGTCACAGCCTGGTCCTCTGGTGGCCCAGTGTGGGGGACGAGTGCGGGAAGAGCTGAATTTTCGTTGAGAATCCTGGAGACAGAGGCCCTCCAGGGAGCCTCTTGGTCAAGCGCCCCAGTCAGCTGTGCTGTCAATTCTTCCCCGGTGCTGACTAAGGTAGTTTCTGCAGCTACACCACAGCCCACTCTTGCTCACACTCCGTGACTTTTTCCGTGCTTTTGGTTGTGTGCAGAGTGTCTTTTCTCGGTCTACTCCAAATAAATTAGTGTTTCAAAGATCAGACGAGATGCCTTAAGTCTCATGGTCTTAAATCTCTCTCATTTGAATTCCCATGGCACTTTGTTATATTTCCTTTCTCATTTCAACCGCATCTTTGCTTGCATTAGTTTATTAATATCTTCTCTTTTTCAACTGTCTCCCCCTTATTAAGATCAGCAGCTGTGACAAGCATCATATAGCTCTGGATATATAAACCAAAAAAAAAAAAAATCACAAAATAGATGTTAAGGAATGTTCTCCAAAGTAAAATAACATAATAAATTGCACATCAAACCTAACTGTCAAATACAAATGGATTCCCACTTAGTTGCGATCAAATTACTGTATCAATCACTACAAAACTTAATGACAGTCGGGAGAATTACCACCAACAGACGAGGGCCCCTCAGCCTCAAAAGGGTTAAGCAGATTTATCTACAAAGGGAAACAATGTTTTTCATTTCCCATCATGCAAGATTAATTCTAGGTCTTTCGATAACTAAATGAACATATTGTTTATGCTCCATATACTTTCTGCCCTGAGTCTTGGAAAACATATGAAACTTCCAAGAATGAAAGTTTTTCCATTAACCACAAGTGCCAAAATCAGGAGGTTTGACCTGCGGGAGAAAGCGCATTTGTCTCTGCTGGCTCCCTTTCAAAAGCTGTAGAGAGATATTTACTGTATGATGTTTCTCATACGCAATTGCTCTGTTTTATCGGTCAGACAATCTGGGCAGGGAGAAGCGGCAACCTTTCAGAAAGCAACCAGTTCCTGAAGACCAAGGACCAGTTGAAAGTCAAAGTTCTTCACTGTAAGAGCTTGTTAGTGGTTTCTTTTTTCTTTGTCATTGTGTTTTTTGGAGAGACGAGAGACGGGGGGGGGGCGGGGGGGGCGGGGCGGAGTTTGTGTGTAACTCCCTGAGAACGAACTGGTGCAGAAATGGTTTACGATGGTGGGTTTCAGAACACCTTCCACTTGTCTCTTCCCTCCCACAAGGAAACTCATAAATAAACGCGTGCGCGCGCGCAGCCTGCACTCCTCCGAAGAACATTTTCCCTCCATCTGCTTTTAGTCCATTTGAAGTAACCAAGTGATCTTCCCAGGTTACAGAATAAAATAAAAATTAACAAAGTAAAAGATCTCTTTACGTCAGTAATCGTGGACTCCAAGTTCTCTCCTTCCAGCCAAGAGCCTTCTTAAAGCCCTGCGCGTCCCGCGGCGGCGCGGCGGCTCCCGGGCCCGCCCGCCCGGCTTGGCTTGGCCCTCCCCCGGCCGCGCCTGCACGCTTCCCTCCCGCCCACCTCGCCACCCCGCCACCCCGCGGTCCGGAGGTCGGGCGCGCGTCAAAACCCCGCGGCGAGGCTGATTTGTGCTGCCTATCCCCCATCCCCGCCCTCCTCCCCCACTGCGAGCCGCCCCGGGAGCTGATCGGAGGGGGAGGGAAGAGCTGCACCCAGCCCTTCCCCAGCCCTTCCCGCGTGCAGACTCGGTCGCACCTTTTATTATTTTAACGCATCTCCCGAGCACCAGCAGCCCTCTGCGCCCGCGCCCGGATGGGAGCGCCGGAGCCCCGCGCGCGGTCGGCGGGCGGCCGGGAGGTCGGGGCGCCGCCCGGACTCTGTAAGTTCCAGCTGCGCCCGCCCGGGAGGGAGGCGGGGACCTCTCAGGAACCCAGGCTGTCCGCGCCGCGCCCGCCTGCGATTTCCATCGCACGGCGGAGCGGAGCTTCACGGGGCTGGACCGACTCTTCGCACGCTCCTTGAAACTCCGCCGCAGCCCTTAGGCTGTTGTCCAGGTTTTCTTGTGTGTCCGATCTCTTTACTGGAGAGAATTTTTCAATGCATCATGCGTCCACGAAAAGGGGTTTTGTTTTTGGATTGTTTGGGGGGGGGGGTTTACATTGCACCTCGCACTTCCTGCACATTTAAAATAATCCTTCATAATTTTCAAGTTCCACAGCGTTGTAATTTTACAATGCATCTCGTACTTCCTTTAAGATAATGCATAATTTTCAAGTTCCGGAGAATCTCGCTTTATTCTACTTTGTCAGATTACACTTAACATGTTTTTCAAACCACTCAAGAGGACACGGCCTCTGCTTGGTCTCCTTCTAAAAATAACGAAGGAAGAATTTCCCTCTTTACTTTTAATACTGCTACATCATAGAAACACTTTCACGAGTAGATCTTGTTCCCGGCTCGCTTTAGTTTTTCATCGTGGACGCTGCGTGCCTGCATCTTGCGCTAAAATACAAATCCGGTTAATAACAAAGAATTACCTTTGAGCCTCTGTTTACAAGAAAGCTCCTGGTTTTGACTCGGGCTACATCCATATGTATTCCGAGTAATAAGAAAAATTAAAACTGCTGTTTTGATTCAGACCAAAAATTCTCTCTGGGATCCCAAAACTCCAGCACGAGCTAGATTCATGTTTTAACAAAATCATACTTTCAGTGTCGCATGTCGCTTCGCATGTGTGAATATATCCTGAATACAGGGACTACAGAGGCGAGGAAATGCAGGGGTTTTTTTTGTTTGTTTTAAAGTTTTTAATCAACGTTTTCCTTGTGCAGGAGGACAGGTCTTGAGGGAAGGAGAGGCAGGTGCAAGCAGGTGGGTAGCTGGCTATGGTGACGGAAAGATGTTGGCCAGAAAAAGCATCATCCCGGAGGAGTACGTGCTGGCGCGCATCGCCGCCGAGAACCTGCGCAAACCGCGCATCCGCGACCGCCTCCCCAAAGCGCGCTTCATCGCCAAGAGCGGCGCCTGCAACCTGGCGCACAAGAACATCCGCGAGCAGGGCCGCTTCCTGCAGGACATCTTCACCACCTTGGTAGACCTGAAGTGGCGCCACACGCTGGTCATCTTTACCATGTCCTTCCTCTGCAGCTGGCTGCTCTTCGCGATCATGTGGTGGTTGGTGGCCTTTGCCCATGGGGACATCTACGCTTACATGGAGAAAAGTGGCTTGGAGAAAAGTGCCTTGGAGTCCACTGTGTGTGTGACTAATGTCAGGTAAGAATGCAGTGAGATGAGGCAGGCTATTGCGAGCAGTACAGGAGAAAAAAAAAATCGAAATGCCCTTTCACTCGATCGTTTGGTTGAAAGTGAAATAATGGGCTTATTTTAGACCTTCAGAAACAAACAAAAGAAAAGCAAAATAAAGAAAAAAACCTAACACATTACATATCTTTGTAAATGCAGCTTTAGAGATGAAGAATCTCTGAAAATGTGGAGCTTCAGTTCTTTGGGTTGACCTTGAAAGTATTAGATCAGTTATTTTCAGATTGCTTTAGCTCAAAAGATTCCTTACTCTAAAAGCATATATTTAATTATCAGTATGAAAAAGCTGCTGTCCATCGTTCCATTGTCCGCAGTCAACCAAAAATGTGCAGATGCAAGTAATATTTCTCCATGACTTCTTTCACCCATGACATTTTTAAAAATAAGAAAAAGATGATGGCACTAGCACCTTATCTTAACCTAGCTGATTTCTTGATTGGATTCAGAAACTACAAGTTATTTCAGGAATCAGAGCTAGAAAAAATCAATTTTTAATGGGAATTGGCTCAAAATTATCGTGGAAGGCTACTATGTAGGAGAGACTTAATATTGCAACCTTTCAAAGTTTTAATGGAATAGGAATAAGACAATTCTTAGATTACTTTACTTTGGCTTCTTATATAAATATTTCAAAGATAGGTAAAGTGCACTTGATTCCAGTAGTTCACCTCTCACCCTTTCACATGGCCTGAGAACATTTAGTTATTTAGTTGGAGTGATTTACTTCTAAATTTGTTTTATTGGAGATGGAAGGACATGATTTATATCAGTTGCAAAAATTTTCACTTTGAATTAAAACAGTAGTAATAATACTAGAAAAACTTCCAGGATGTTTTCTGAATAATCGTCCAAATTCATGTAATTTGCAAAGCAAAGAAACTTGAGCAAGCACCATTACTACCAGGAGACTGTAAAGAATGAATCTTCAATGACATGAAATCTTAAGAAACTAGCGTGCCACACTGCAAGGAGCAAGCTCAGGAGTGTGAACTTGCCTGCCCTTCATTTGTTAAGGGCGATGCCAGCATTTCAAGGAGGGAGGTAGCATTAGTGTTTGGAGATCACTCCTCAGATTTGGGCTCAGATTTTAGTGAAGGAAAGGTGTATTGATCTACTGTTTTTATCACTGAATAGATATTATTTTCTTTTCTCAAACTTGTCATAAACTTTTGTCTCAAAGAAAATATAGATGAAAAACATAGATGATCATCAGTACACTAGATATAAAGGAAACAAAATCCTGGGTTTAATAGGTATTTGACAGTCAAATATCATCATCCATAATATTGTATTTCTCCATAGGGGACTTACTGACACTGATCTTTGTGAATCATTTTCATATAAATATAAGCATTTGGTAAATATGCAGTTGATACTGATGAGAAGAGATAAAAGAAATGATAATAATGAACCTTGAAAATAACATTTTGCTTACAAGACAAATATATTACCTTTTTCTATGTAAAACAGCATTTAACAATTTTAGAAATATATATTATCAAAAGAAATATCCTTTCAGTGACTTTTAAAAGATTTTTACAGAGCGGATATTAAAGCTATTTCCTGCTACATCCTATTTTTCAAGCAAAATGCTCTGAAACATACTCATTTCCTGAATACATTCCTGCTGGTGTGAACTATGATAAATGATGTCAGCAGTACACTGGAACAAAGATGATTTTGTCAACATAACAGTGTTAGTGTTTTGAACTGCACTTCTTAAAATTATATGACATCTTCTAAAGTGATTTCTATTCTTACTGATTTTAATGTCATGGTACAATTTATACTTTAACCTCAACAGTTTAATTATAACAAACTATATAGAAATGTTTTCAATAAAAGTATAGAAAAAGCAACAGTTATAATCTCTCCTATAAAGAACTGAAAAGATAAGTAATAATACTCCTAATTGTTTGCATTTCTTTTCCTTTTGCATTTTCTTTTGCATTCAATGTCTAGCCACATAATCAAAGTTAATCAAAATAATCAACATAATCAGCATAATCAAAAACAGGAAACAACCTGTTTTCAGTGGATATTTACCAGTATTTCCAAGCACCATTTGACCGTTCTTTTAGGGTGACTCACTTTCTCTTTCATGTAGATGACTTTCTGAGTCAGAAAATAGAAAATAATTTCTCTCTGTCACTAATATTCAATTTAGCGCTCTCTATACAGAACAAAAAAACAGTTAAATGCTTCTATCTCTTGAGATTGTTTATTATGACAGATATAATAGATAATGATTAGGATTAAATTTTCATAAAACAAATTATATAAAGATATGGTCAATAAATACTCTCTTAAACTATTAAAACATTTGGGGATATTCATCATTAGACTTCTCCCTGAATTATGGGACATAATTAGAAATCAATATAGTACCCATGACTCTTCTCTCGTGTTCATGCCTGTTCTTTGTCATATATTTAGACTACAGAATATATCTTGTAGCTATATTCTTATAGTTTATATTCTTGTGGCTGTATCTTATAGCTTATATTCTATAACTAGTGCAGAAAGTAATTATTTTAGTTTTCCATGAATCCTTTCAGCAATAAGAGGGGGAAAAGGGCAACTTCAGCACTCTAGTTAAAAGCCAATCAGTGTCTGTGTATACTTGCTTACCTTTTCTGACTCATGCGAAAGTGCTTTGTGTAAACTAAGGGCTCAAATGTTTAAACATTTTGCTTACTCATTGCGCCTGGCATTAATAGATAGATAGTACTTTGACAGATGGCTGATGCAGGCTTTGGCGTCTATAAAATTTGAGAATGTTGAAGTTGGGTGCCAAAGATAGGACTAATGCTGTTTCTGTGAAGAGGCCATTGCAGTCCTGGATATGGCATTAAATTAATAAATTAATAATAACCAGACGTATCACTTCTCTACCAGGAAGGAAATCAGAATCACCTGAGAGTTTCTCAAAGCATCTTCCCTAGGTCCACCCTGAGCCTCCTGAATCTTGAGTACATTTACTGAGATGTGTAATTTGAAAAAGCTTCCCAGGAAAATCCTGACACTTGTTGGCCCCTTCCCTTTGCCTCTTTCAGGCCAGAATTGAAAGTATTCAAGTTCCTATTAATATATGATCTGGACATAGATATTTACTAATCTCACAGATATTTACTAAAATATAAAGCCTCATATTTTTCCTTTAATTGTTTCAATTCTCCAGACCACTTAGAGAACAAAATGAGGTAATCAATAGATTTCTTTCCAAGTAGAAAAATACTCTCTTTATTAAAAATACTAGTATTTTGGAATGCCAAGTTTTAGCACTCTGCTTTCTCTATATAGGATATGCAGTAAATGCTAGCTAATAATTATGATTTTTAAAGTTCTAAAGAAATGAGAGTTCTCTGGTTCCTCAGTGTATTGGGCTCAAGTCTCTTAAACCTGGAAATGCAATACATAATAAAAATCCACCTGGTAGAAAGTCCTACAAAGTACAGTAATTCATTATAAAGTATTTCACAAAGTAAAATATGCCCATCAATATAATTCATATTTATTGTGTATATTTATTATATCCATCCTCTCATACAATCCACTGCTACATAACCTAGACAACATTAATAAAATGTAGATGGATAGATGCATATGGAGAAGGGGGAGAAAAAAAAGGAAGGAGGATCATACTGGTTTTTAGCCTGTAGAAGGAGAAAATGAAAAGCTCAGCTTGGAATATTATTTCATTCTTCAAAACTCTGACTTGATGGCATTGTTTTCTGTATCATTCTTTCCAGGTCTTTCACCTCTGCTTTTCTCTTCTCCATTGAGGTTCAAGTGACAATTGGATTTGGAGGGAGGATGATGACAGAGGAGTGCCCTCTGGCCATCACAGTGCTGATTCTCCAGAACATTGTGGGCCTGATTATCAATGCTGTCATGTTAGGCTGTATTTTCATGAAAACAGCTCAGGCTCACAGAAGGGCAGAGACGTTGATTTTCAGCCGCCATGCGGTGATTGCTGTCCGAAATGGCAAACTGTGCTTCATGTTCCGAGTGGGTGACCTGAGGAAAAGCATGATCATCAGTGCCTCTGTGCGCATCCAGGTGGTCAAGAAGACAACTACCCCTGAAGGGGAGGTGGTGCCTATTCACCAACTGGACATTCCGGTTGACAACCCAATCGAGAGTAATAACATTTTCCTGGTGGCCCCTCTGATTATCTGCCATGTGATTGATAAGCGCAGCCCCCTCTATGATATCTCGGCCACTGACCTCGCCAACCAAGATCTGGAGGTCATAGTTATTCTAGAAGGTGTGGTCGAAACTACGGGCATCACCACACAAGCTCGAACCTCCTATATCGCAGAGGAGATTCAGTGGGGCCACCGCTTTGTGTCTATTGTGACTGAGGAGGAAGGAGTGTATTCAGTGGATTACTCCAAATTTGGCAACACTGTCAAGGTGGCTGCTCCACGGTGCAGTGCCCGGGAGCTGGATGAGAAGCCTTCCATCCTCATTCAGACCCTCCAAAAGAGTGAACTGTCCCACCAGAATTCTCTGAGGAAGCGCAATTCCATGAGAAGAAACAATTCCATGAGGAGGAACAACTCTATCCGAAGGAACAACTCTTCCCTCATTGTGCCAAAGGTGCAGTTTATGACTCTAGAAGGAAATCAAAACACATTAGAATCATGACACCACGACAGCCCTCCGCAGAGCCTTGCACCAAGTGTTGGCAGTTGAGGCACTGAGCACGTCAGACTGAATCAGAGCTGGAGCACAGTAATTTGTCCTGTATTTTCATGCACTAAGTTCTATCTGAGAAATAGCACTTAATAAACAGTAACACACAAAACAGAGGATTTGTGGCTTACGCTCATTTTACACATACAGGATTTGCCATGAAATGCTCAAGACACACATAGGAAATGGTATGTGCTCATTTCTCTCAATTTGAAACACATGAATCCCATTAATAATAATGCAAAATTTGACCAAGGGATGAGCCCATTTAAATGCTTAGTTGGTGAAAGCACAGATCTCCCTTGTTCTATTCCTCCCTCTAGAAAAGCAAATAGGGGGAAAAAGCAAAACAAAATACTGGTAAACACATTTTGTGTATCTGCCTTCTCCTTACTTATGATACTGCACCTGGTAAGAAGCCTAAGACAAATTTCTTAGGTTTATCTGTTTCAAAACAGACTCAGTTCAGTCCCTTGGTCCTTCATAACGACTTCTGGGGGTCTCCTGATCATCTGTATGGCAGAACTGGACAAGGGGTCTTCAGAGAAAAGTTGAGTCCTGTCTCATATAGGACTGAGTTCCCCATAGTGAGTCACTTTCTTCAGCTTCCCACTTCTTAAGGGGCCCCAAAGAGAAATACTGTATTGAATATTTTATTAAAATGTTTTCTTCATATTCTGTAGTTTCGTGTTTCTTCTTTCACAATACCATGTCAAGTTAAAACTCAAAAGAAGATATTTTTAGAGAGGGCATGGAATGAAGTCATTCAGTGATGACCCATCTGAGATTCCTTTCTCAGATCTCTAGATCCAAAAGAATGGCATTGTTTGTGTTGCTTTTGTTTTATTTTGAGTTTTTTACTGATCTGGTGCAGTGCTAGGGATCAAACCCAGGGCCTTGTGCATGCTAGGCAAACTCTCTACCACTGACTAAACCTCATTTCAGGTTTTAAAATATCCTCTTGGTGTTATTTTCTGAGCCTGATATATCACAGAAATCGAGTAAGTTCTGCTTTGAATTTTCCACTTCCCATCTTAAAATTAAACTTTTGTCCTAGTAATATATGAATTAAGACTTGGCAAAAGGAGGTTAGCATCATCTCACTTGCTAAAGTAAGATTTTCTATCAAAGCTTGATTTAATCTCTTTTCGTTCCTGCTACTTCAAGGAATATATGAATAACAGAAGCCCTATATTAATAAGCCGTGTATAGTTTTTTGTATTTCATATAGCTTAATCTGAAAGTGAGGTTATGATGTAGCCTTTTACACAGATTTGGGGGTTTGCTTTTACTTCTTTTCATATATGAACACTGAACTAGGCAGATAGTCATGAATATGTCTACATCCTATTTTGAAAGAGGTATGAGTCCAACCAAGTAAATGGTAATTGTTTATCAAGTTCTCAGCTAATTGTTCAAGTCAGATAACACATAACTGAAAAAGCTCTAACTTTGAACTCCACACTCTTAGATCATGTAGGTATTTGAAGCTCCACTTGGATATCTAGTAAGCATTTAAAAGGAATTGCTGTATCTAAAACCCTGTGCTTCATTCACAAAGGCTTAACACCTTTCCCCAGTCTTCAGTCAGAGTCACATTTAATGCCTGTTTCATGCCCTCCATCTCATCGATTAGCAGATCTCTTGGAATTGCCATCACAATACATTCAGTCTGATGGAGTCTCTCTGACTCTTCCTTTATGGCGGCAGTCATTACCCAATATATATTGATGCAGCTGTACCAACTGTTAGAATAGTGAAAATTCATGGGTTGAGAAAGAAAACCTTAGTAAGACTTAGCCCAACAGCTACTATGGAGGTGAATATCAGACTTTTCAGTAGGTCTGGGACAGGCTTCTGCCTCCTGTTCTATGGCAGCTGAGCAGACCCGAAGAAAGCTGCCACTATAGCAATAAGAACATGCACAGTGCCTGCCTATCTGGTGCTCATAGTAGCCCAAAGATCAGGAAGATGACCAGGCCACAAGGAAGGTAATATTGGACACAGTGGGACTAAGATGTAACCTTTCTGAGCATCAAGGACAAAGCCAGCTGTGCAGCATGGGAAGTTCCCCTAGCCACACACACATCAGCTGCATCCAAATGGCCAGAGCGAATGACCTAATGACCATGTCCTCAAAGGGGACGTCAACAGAAGGGTTTTACAGGGCTCCCTATATCGTCATACCACAAACAAGGACGTCATCTAACTAGTGTTGGCCACATCAAATACAAGAGCCTATCAGCGGCTTTTTTTACTTACTGAATTTAAAAATTATTTCATAGACAATATTAGGTTCTTGGCTTTCATTCCAGTCTTCACACAGCAGCCAGAATATTATTTTAAGTTATAAATGGCATTGCATACCAAAATCCTTTCCAAGGTCCACAGTCACTACATCTTACTGTTACCAGGGTTCCTCTCAATCCCACTGGTCTTTTTGTGCTTTGAAAGGGAGACATGTATCCTGCACAGAGGTTTTCTTCTCCCTGGGGTATTTTCCCCCAGAAAGCCTCATGGGTCTCTCCTGTCACCATGGAGATGACAGTATCATCTTATGCAGTGATACAGTGTAATGTTAAGACATTAGACTCAGTAGCCAGATCCCCTGGTTTTAAATTTCAATTTCACAATTCAGCATCTCTGAGACCTTGATGAATCAATTTCTTTGTGCTTCATTTGACATACAATCAAAATGATCATAGTATCCACCTCATAGATTATTGTGAAGATTAAATGACTTAATGTATATAAAGGGCTTTAAAAGAGTTGAATTCATTTTACCAGGACAAATGTTTGAAATAAAGGACTGTTTCAAAGCAAATTGGATTCTTAATAAATGACTAATTCAATATATTTGTTCTTTAGGACAGAGATAAAAGATCTTTGCAACATGAATCTGATCCCCTAAAAGCAGATACATTTTATCTGCCACTCTGTTACTTTTTCTATTCTATGACACCTGGAAACTTGCCTCTCTTCAAAAATATTGTCATGTGTAAAATTCTCCAACTAGTAAAGGAAAACATTTTGCATGCAGAGTAGATTTCTCTCTTTTTTGGTACCAGGAATCGAACTCAGGACCTTGTGCTTGCGAGGCAGGTGTCGGCACCACTGAGCTAAATCCCTGGCCCTTGAGATTTCTGATTTAATGTGTCATCTGCCGTTTATTCGCTTAGTGATTTGTGTGGATCATCTGGCAAAAATGACCAGGCATGTTTATTTTCTTTAAAGAGGAACAGAAATTGATAGCCAAGGGACATACTAATTCTACTCCCAAGTAATCAGAGAACATGAGAAAACTATCAGGTGAGAAAAACTGGAGTATGTGCCAGGACTGCAGAAGAAAAACTTTTATTCAAAATCAAAATCAAAACCTACCTCTAGTTCCTGAGCAGGCAGGGAAACAAGGGAAGACCCAGAGCAACTGTACAGCTGGCTTTGCTGAAAGCTGGGTGAGGGCAAAGACATCTGCCATCTGTAGAAATATCGTCTTTCTCTCCTTTACTGCATCCCAATCCCACAGTCCTAGTCTATAATTCCTCATCATTTGCCATTGAACTCAACACTCTCCAAGTGAAAGTCCTGTTGCCATGCCCACAGATATTTCTAAACATCCTTGGACAAATGTTCTGACACATAAATGTGTCTCAGAACTCACAGTGTCCCAGTGGCTTAAGGAATTGACCGTAAGTTGCCAAAGAAAGACCAGCTCCTAGAGAGAAGCCAGTTGCAGCACTTTTCCCCTCCAATAGTTGGAGTCATGCTGTCGGTGTTTAATGATTTGGTATTCATGGAGCAAGAAGTTTCCTCTTTGATAATAAATCAATCATAGATAAAGAAGAATGAAAAGATGTCTGCATCTCCTGGGGGTCCCACCCCCAACTTTTGTTATTTTCAGCATGTGGAAGGTAGAGACAGAACCGAAATTTGTGTCTGTCTCCAAGGACCAGTGCATTAAAGTAACCACAACAAATTCTACAGGCTGTTTAAGAGGAAACTCAAGGGCCATGCTCTTCCCATGATCTTTATACACGATTCTCATCAATGGGAACGAGAATTTCCCCACAGACATAGGAAGGATGTGACTCCAATTACACCCCTTGATAATTTACTGCACAGATTCAACTTCAAGTTCATGAAAACCTTAGTCAGCCTTTAACATCATATCAAAATATCACACTGGAGCCAAATTCATTTAGATTGTTTATATCCTCATTTGGATTCTCTGTCAAAAGATGTCCCTGTTCTCATACAGATTTTCTTGGCTGGAGCACATGACACCCGGCCCTCCACTCCAATATTCTCTGGGGTAACTGAAATGAAATTATGGCATTGCATAGTTTATTTTAATATCTTAAAAAAATGGAAAATTAAGGCTGAATTTCAACATACTACTGGATTGCTTCAGTGTGGATCAACACTGATAAAAGTTATCTGTAAAACCGAAGTTAAAACACATTTCTCATTGAAACATTACAGATTAATAGATACTTCCCAAGACTTCAATTATTTACCATTGACTGCTAGAAAATGTCTACACTCTTTAAGAATAATAGTCCAAGTCTCTTTGTGGTTTGATTCTAACACATCTTTCTAGTTTCATTTCCTAACCCCAACCCCAACACCTTGCAATACTTTAAGTTCATTGACTGTTTCACTTACATTGAATCTCTTATGTATGTCTAGAAGTTGTTGAAGTTGAAATTCTAAACCTTCTTTTACCAAAATTATGCTTTCAGAAAACATTCTCAAATTGCCCACCTTTACTATTTCTTCATCCCCATAATGTGTTCCTCTGTATATTGGTGACTTTAGATTTCCCCTCATAGATCAATTACCTAAAATAGAGAGAAAATACATGATAGAAGCCTGATAGTTACCCCCACCCATTCTTCTTTTCTTTATAGCAAGAGTGTGTTAGCCAGACATATGACCATGCAGCTAGAGACTATTCATTCCTCAGTTAGTTGTGGCCCTGTGCCTAATTTGGGGTTAATGGCTATTGAACAGAAGCCATTGGACCACTTCCAGTTCCTGATTTAGAAAATTCTGAGTTTGTTTGTCTCTACCTTTCTCTGCTTCCCATGGACTGAGAACATACGTGATATGTGATAGAGGTCCAGATTTAACTAAACTTATATAAAGACAAAATCTGAAGCCAAAAGCTGAAGATGACTGAGAATAGAGCCATAGTAGCCTGGAATGCCTGTTTCTAAACAGTTACCTGAAAGAGACATAAACATCTATTTGATTTTAGTGGGGCTTTTTTTCAGTTTCTTTTTTTGATTGTTTGCCTGTTTGTGTTACTATACAGCTTAGATTTTATCCCGAGTAATAAAATGCTAAATTAGATGACATGGAAAGGGAACTCACGGGGTGGCAGAAAATATTTGCAAATTTCCTATTCTACAAAAGACATATCCGTCAATTAAAACTCTTATAAGTCAGTAAGTAAAATCCAAGGAACCAAACAGAATTGACAAACAACATAAAGAAGCATATCACAAAAAAGAAAAACCAGAAAGCCAGCACACATATCCAAAGATACTCTATTTATAAATAATCCAAAAGTACAGTAACAAACCAAAAGTGCAATGTACTATCATTATGCACCACCAGCATAGTTAAACCGAGAAAGATAAAGGCAAGACCCAAGGAGGAAGAGGAGCACTAGACCTGGAAAAGACTAGAATCAGGAGGGTATATTGCTAAGACCACTTTGAAAAATTGTTTGGCAGCGTCTTATGAAATAAAACATAACCAACCACTTGGCAGGTCTACCTTAGGTACATATTCAAAAGGCTTACAGGTTTATATAAGAACATTCACACTATCACTGTCATTACTGCTCCAAACTAGAAACAACCGACATATTTATCTTCACTATAACAGCCATGTATATTGTAATATATTTATACAATGGAATACAACAGGACAATAGGAATGAGTAATTTACAACTACTTACAAAAACATCACCATAGCTCATAAAGATATTACTGAGCAATTCAAAAGTTCATGTAAGCTTTTGTTCTATCAGCATCTCTATCACCAAGGATGAGCATTAACCTGGCTGCAGCAATAATAAACTTGCAGCACAATGATGACATTAAGAAGCAGTTGTTGATTCTGCTATGTACTAAAATATCTGGGATTTATTGAAAATAGATGAGATAGAGCATGCGGAGATAAAAGAAGAAAAATAATTGGCTACAAATTGGTCATGATTGAGGCAGGTGTTGAATATATGGAGTTCAGTAGACTAATCTCTCCATTTTGATAAATGTTTGCAATTTTCTCCAGTAAAAGGTTAAAAAGGGAAAAGAGTCATATTTCCCACCAATGAAATACAATTGGCTTTTGTAATGATTTTCAAAATGAATTCAGGAACAGAAGAATTAGAAGAATTTTATTTTGAAAAATCACAGCAACTCTTTTATTCAAATGCTAAAAATTTTATTTTAAATTTGATAAATTTCTCTTATTTACTGAACATTTGTTCCTTACTTATTTTTACCACGTTTTCTTTTCCTGCGCTCCACACTAAGCTTTCTGTTTCTCTGTACATTATCCCCATTATTATGCAGTTCTACAGTTACTGAGATGTTCTTGATCACCTACTTCCATTCTTGAAATCAGCGTTTTCTTTCTTCCAAGTCCAGAGTAATATTATTCAACCACAAAGACCAAAGGCATCCCAGAAATTCTTTCTGCCTGTGGTAGCTTCACCTAAAATGGAAATATTTCCAGAGCAATTCTGTTCCTGGTTGATGCTTTTAAAAGATTTAATGCCTGTGTCAAAATAGACCCCTTAAAGAATGCCAAAATTCGATTTGTCAAAAAATTATACCAGCAAGTCAACTGTAAAGCATATATTGGTATTGAATATTATGAAATTTCAAAGAGCACTGAATAAAACTTCGACTGTTACAGTCAACTGAGACTCTCCTCTTTCTCTCTGCATCACTCTTGGTGACCCAAGTTATTTGTGGGCCAAGCCCCACTGGGCTTCCTAGAAGCTTCAGGCACTAGATCCCCTCTTACTCACAAAGCCAGTCATCGATTGTCCTGCCACAGCCCTGTGATGCCCCTGTACCACGGCTCTGCCACCCGTCTCTGAACGTGGGCTCTTTCCTGACTTTAGTCGCCACATCACTAGTCTAGACACTCTATACTTTCTTTGAGTGAATCTGCATAACAGGTTTCAGTTAGGATTGCTCTTCCCAGAAACTCTTTTTTATCTTCCTTATCTTTTCCAGAAATTCCTCAAAATTTCTTCCTCACTGATAAAAATCTTTCCTGTTTACCAGGGCTGCCGGAGATTGTAATTTTTGTGGTGCCTTTTTGTTATTTCAAAGGCAAGGGGCTCTGCTAAAGGCATGCCTTACCATTTGAGCTAGAAATCCTACTGAGACTTACTCTGATTCTCCCATTCTAAATTGCTTAACCTCCTGTGTGCCTTATTTGCTTCTGTTGTAACAGAGAAGGACGGTATCAGGGAAGTGGGATTTGGTGGTGTGGCAGTTTGGCTTATCTGTGTCCATTTGGGATTAGTAAAGCACACTTCTGCGTGTGGGGGGGTCATCTGGCTGTGACCTTGGAGACTACATCTGGTATCTGGCCCCTTCCTCTCTGACTTCTCCCCTGCTCCCTGCTTCCTAGCTGCCATGAAGTGAACAGTTTCCCCCTGCCACGCTCTCTGCCATGATATTTCTGCCTCGCAGCCAGCCAACTACGGACCAAATCCCCTGAAACTGTGAGCCAAATTAAATTTCTCCTCCTTTAAGTTGTGAGTGTTGAGTATTCTCTCTCAGCAATGGGAACGCTAATACAGATAGTCTCTCCTTTGATGGCCTTCCCTTCCTCAAACTACCCAATTCTAAGATATTTATGTGGTTTGAGAAATGAAACACATGACTTGGGGAGCAAGAGGCACTCCAGGGACTG
The DNA here is from genome assembly GCF_000247695.1 of Heterocephalus glaber. Next base: position 16,953,689 of record NW_004624752.1, read on the forward strand.
AAGGCCAGAGAGAAGTTTGCAGCATCTTTGGTAGAAAATGGAGCCCAATTTTCTTTGCCTTCCAATGTAGTCAGTGATTCTTTAAGGAAATTTGTGGACAATCTCCTAGAACAAATCCCACTGGCTCTTCCATTGTCATTGTTCCCTTGCTGCTGCCTCTCTTTAAGAGTCTTTATTTTCTGGCCTTTAGTTGACACTAGTGTGGGGGCATCCAGGCTAGCCCTGCTGCTACTGCTAAGATAATAGTAGTAGTTATTACAATGATAATATTTAATATTTGTTGAGCATTTACTATGTTCCAGACACTTTGCTGTTGACAAATTATCACTAAATCTATAACACAAAGCCAAATGACAGGAATATATTTTATGAAATGCGTTATTAGATGGTTCTATCACCGTGTGAACATCCCAGAGTGTGCTTATGAACCTAGATGGTACAGGTCAGGGGACAAGGCAAACATGAAGTGTTCCAGGCAGCTGCTGGGGCAGAACAGCAGTACTGTTTCCCAGTAAACGTTTTAAATAAGTAGGAGTATGCTTTCCAAATAATGATAAAAATGATGATATAGTACATACATAAACTAGTAACATAGTCACTTACTGCAGTTATCAAGTATTATGTATTCTACATAATTGCACGGACTATACTTTTTGGAGGACTGGCAGCCTAGTGGGCTTGTTTTCACCAACATCACCATGAACGCATGAGTAATGCATTTCACTAAGACAATCACCATGGCTATAAGTCACTGGGCAGTAGAAACTTTCAGCTCTATTATAATCTTATGGAATAACCACTGTATGTGTGGTTCATTGTCCAAAACATCACTGTGGGGCTCATGACTACGTATTTTCTAAAACTCTAAAATAGCCAAGAGATTAGAAGTCTCTCGTTAAGCCTAAAAATTCTCATCTGAACACTTGGCTCGGATAGAATTTGCTTCTCAGCTCATGTAGTTATGGACAAAATACAGTTTCCTGGAGTTAGTGGACTTCCTGGCCCTGGACGGGTGTTGGCCAGAGCCCACCCACCATTTTTTCCACATGGTCTGACTCCCTATATGAGCTGGCTTCGTCACAACATGAAGCCAAGGGCAATGGAGTCAGCTGGTGAGCTGTAAATTCTGATCTCAGTTCAGTACTGAAATCCCAGAAGGGACATTCCATCACCTTCACCATTTTATATGGGTTAGAACAGGACTTTTCCAAGTGCAACTACTAGGGAGATGAGATTATTGAGAGCCTGAAAGGATCTCCTTTGCATAAGCCTGAACATCTCCATCCTCTGGCTCCATGCTTTGTCCTTGTCACTTCTGGTCTTTCACCTGGAGCCTCAAAAGAACAGGGATCCTCTCATGCACACTGTAACCACACAGAGAACCTGTTTGGGGTAAGCAATTGCTCCCAGTTTCCTAAGGACTCTGTACCACAATCTCATTTCTCTAATTCACCATCAGTTCCATCTAGCAAGTCTCAAACCTTTAGACATCTCCAAACGACAAGCAAATACTAGACTTCATATTCATATAGGTCTTGAAGATTCTGGGGGATGTAAGCAAAGTTTTTTCCAACAGTGGTTCAACCACTCCATCTAAGAGGACAAGTAAGTCCTAAAACTTAGAAAATGCCTAACCAGAGCATGAACTGGCATTTTACACATTTTACAAGTACCCCTTCACCTGATGAGTGATTCTCTTGTGGCTTGTTTCATTGCAAGTGGGAAGAAAACCCACAAAACTTCCCAATGATGACACCCAAGTTCAACCATTACCCTTCTTCATAGTTTTCTCATACAGGCACAGGAAGTGCAGGAGACTTGAAGCTGTAGCTAATGATCAGAGGCAGGTTTGCCATGTCTTATAAAAGCTAGGGATTTGATAGCACAAAGAATCAATAACTGGGATCTCATCTTATTAAAAAGCTTCTGCTCTGCAAGAGAAACCACCAACAGAGATAAGAGACAACCTACAATATGGGAAAAATTTTTACCAGCTGTTCTTCAGACAAAGTTCTACTATGTAAAATATATAAAGAACTTAAAAAAATCAGACCCCCCCCCAAATTTAAAGACCCAATTCAAAAATGGGTGTCTGAAATGAACAGACATTTCTCAGACAAAGAAGTAAAAGCAGCAAATAAACACATGAAAAAATGTTCAACATCACTGGTCATTGGAGAGATGCAAATGAAAACAACACTGAGATTGGACCTCATCCCAGAAAGAATGGCTGCTATCAAGATATCAGCCAATAACAAATGCTGGCGAGGGTGTGGGGAGAAAGGAACCCTTTTCCATTGTTGGTGGAAGTGCAGACTGGTGCAGCCACTGTGGAAATCAGTATGGAGATACCTCAAAGAACTAGGACTAGAGGTCCCATTTGACCCAGCTGTTCCCCTGCTGGGTATCTTCCCCAAAGAATGAAAAGAATCATACCACAGCAATATATGTGCACCCATGTTTATAGCAACACAGTTTGTAATAGCTAAAGCTTGGAAGCAGCCCAAATGCCCATGAACTGGAAACTGGATAAAGAAGATGTGTTTTTTTTTTTTTATAAAATGGAGTACTATTCAGCCATAAAGAACGAGAAACTAGAGACATTTATAGCTAAGTGGATGCATATTGAGGACATACGCTTAAGTGAAATAAATAGGACACACATGTGTAAATACCAAACAGTTTCTCTAGTGTGAGAAACCAAAAGTGTAAATAAGGATTAAAAGGATTAAAACAAATAATTGATGGCCAGGTATTTAGCTCAGTGGTTCTAGTTCTTGCCTTGCAAGTGCAAGGTAATGAGTTTGATGCCTGGTACCAAAAAAACCCCAAATAAACAAATAATTGATAATTTGAAATAGGAAAAGGTCCAAAGGGATAGGGGAAGTGGGAAGGGAAGCAGAAAGGAAAGAAGGGAAAGGAAAAATTATGAGAAAAGGAAAAAATGGAAACAAAGTCTATGTAAATAGGGAAGGGTGGAGGGGGTGAAGGGAAGACAGGGAATGGGGAAAAAATAAGAACCAAGATACATCATGTACAGGTACAAGCACCCAATGACAAATGTAAACGTATTGTATACCTAAAATAGACCAATAAAAGAATTTAAACAAACAAACAAAAAAGGCTAAGCGTTTGGGATTATAGGGTTTCCATTACTCAGTAGGACATAGAGAAACAGCAAACTCTTTGACTCCAAAGTTCAGCCCAGCTTCTAATTCTGGGAAAAGAGAAAAGTCCCTCTAAGCATCCTCTCATACATGCAAGACTTGAAGGGGATTTCCTGGAGCCTGTGCCATTAACATGTAATGCAGGACCTTGTACCCAACCCAAGTACTGGTCCCATGGTCCCATTTCATCTTCATGCCACCATATCCCGTCTTTAGTTGACAATTTTAAAAACAGAAGTCACTTTATCTGTTATCTTAGTGAGATTTGGGTTTTTCACTCTCAGCTATTCTTCCCTATCCTGTGTCTTTTCATTCTCCTAATGTATACTGATCAGCTTTCCTATTGCTGGGACAAGATACATAATTTCTGCAACATAGAAGAGGAGGATTAATATGGCTCATAGTTTCAGAGGTTTCAGTGCATGGTTGGCTGGCTCCAAGACAGTAACAAAAGGGCATGGTAGAGCATGATACTCACATCATGGCAGCTGGGAAATGGAGTGGATTGAAAAGATTGCCAGCAAGAGATGTATGTCTCCTCCATAGGCCCACCCCCAGTGACCTACTTCCAAATGGGCTCTGCCATTAATGTAGATGGTGCCCTATGAAAGAAACATCTCTCCAGGGGTCTCGTAATCCAGTCAAGTTGACCATTAAGCTTCGCTGTCATGGAAAACAAGACAATCCCATCCATTTTTAAAGTGTCCACTATTAGATGCCTCTGAAATCTGAGTCTTGTGTCCAGGTCACATCTTCACTGTACATCTCTATGTTTAAATACCCAGTAGTAGGACAGGCATGGGTTCCCAACTGTGAGAACTGTATCTATGCCATAGAGAGCTAAGTCTTCTTAGAACTCTGGGTCAGTTCTCACCTTTCAGAGAAGAATGGAAAACTATAGACTCTAAGACTGTTGTTATTAAACAGACACTTTGAGATTCTTTATTTTGCAGATGAGGATCCTAAAGGCAAGTTGTGTAGCAAAGGTCCAAACCAGTTTCCCTGGCTCACAGTGGGCTGTTCTGCCTACACTACAGTTGCCTGGGAAAAGACAAAAATATTAAAATCATACCATCTTTATCACAATCACATAAATTACACATTTAAGATGCTACCATATACATACGTAAGTTGCTGCATTTTTTAAAAAACTTACTTGAAAGGCTATCCTAATGTGGTTTATTATAAATGAATTGTGCTTTGTTTCATGAGAGTAGCAATGGCCCTCTTGATGCTTACAGAAAGGACTTGCTTCTCTTGTTACGATACTTAGTGACCCATGGTGGGGGCAGTTAATTGAGTCTCCCAAAACTAGAAGAGAAGCTTTTCTATTGCATCTGCCAACAGTGAGACTCTATTTTAACTAATAAGAAGTTTGCAACATTTGGATGAGGTCCAAAGTCAGTTGCAGTAAATCTTGATAACTACTGCTTGCTTCAAGCAAAAGCCAGGCAGTTTGTTTATTTTAAACGCTTGCTCGATGGGTTACTCTCCTGGGAAAATGACCTTGTTTTCATCTCAAGCCCCAGGGAAGCTTCTTATACTGTGGAATTTTATTCTAGTGTGTGTCTGGAAAGAGGAAATTTACAGCCCACACTCAGCTAGCTTCATTTCATTGATTTCATTAGCAAAGATTTTGATTTTTAAAAATAAAATTAGGGAGACTGGGAAATTTTAACCCTTTCCTTCCTCATCCTTCCCATGCCTACAGATCTGAACTCACAGTTGGGAACCTCTCAATGCAGCCTACAAGACTTGATTTAATTTAACTTTCAGTGTCTGTGAGGTGAAAAGGTAACAACACCCATAAAGTTAAAGGAGGCTCAGGTGACTCCATCCATCCTGAGCCAGAGAGAAGCAATGTGACAAGTGGCCCACTGCAAACAAGGTGGCATCTGGGATGGGCGGAAAGCTGGTTTGGTTTGAACTCAGGTAATTGTGGAGTCTGTTGTTACCCTAGAAACTCCCCCTTCCTACGTTACGTTCCCCCCAACATAACAGCAAAGCAAGCATGCAGATCTTTGGTTAGGAATCGGACCTGTCCTGTGCATACGTCTACTCTTTTCTTTTTTGGATAGAAGGATGGAAGGGATTGAGGGGATCTTTCTAAGGTGCCCAGGCTGACCTGAAACTCTGGATCCTCCTGCCTCAGCCTTTTGAGCACAGGGATTATAAGTGTATCCCATGACAGCTGGCTGCATACACTTATAATTTTTAAATGTCCTTCAAGGTGATAACATCTTATGATAACCAGCCATTGATACAATTTTCTGTATTCCTTAATTTAGTGGCTTAGACATCCAGCTGAAGAAAGTAAACTAGAGAGGAAAAAAAGCTTTGTGGTTGAGAAGCAGACATCAGAGACAATTTTGGAGCAGCTGGCTTTACCCCTACTGAAAGGCTTAGGAGTAGGGTGCTGATGCATGGAGGTAAAATGTGATTTCACCATCCTTGAAAATCTTCCTGCGGCAGGGTGGGTGGTGTGTTAGGAAGAGTGATGAATAAGAAAACAGTAAATATAAAATCATGCTGGAGCAGCCACTAAGTCATGGAGTTTATACGTGGTAAAGTCATTCCATTTCTGGGAGGAAGCCTTCCTCTCCCAGCCTTTGTACATATGTCTTGTGCTCCACTTGAGGTCTGGGGAAGATCACTTTAACCAGGAAGCTTGCTGAAAATACTCTACCACTGCAGCTGTTTATCTGGAGACCCTGTGAGGACAGGCTTTTTAGCCAAGACTTCGGATAGCTCACTTTGCATATCAAGTGAAGCCATGAGACTAGAGACTGTGACTTGTGCAAGTGGAATCTGCCTGGGACATCAAAACAGATCTGCTGCTTATGCTATGAAGCTCTATGTCCAGATTCACAGACTGATATCCTCACTCATTTCCAAATAGCCCAGACACAAATCCACAACGAACAAAAAGGCTTGATCTGAATGGGAGTGGATCTGCTAGAGCCCTGTTTTCTTGCAGAGTTGACTTGAGGTATTTTGATGGGAATAGTAATTGGGAAAAGGGAGAAGACAGTGCAAATCTCTTCTCACTAAAAAGTAAAGTGGCCGATGTCACTAAAGTGCAGCACTTCCCCAGCCACACTGGAGCAGGTCAAGGGAGAGGTGAAGTTTTTCTTGACAGATTGAATTTTCAAAAAGATTGTCCTATGTCATGTTCTGTATTCATGGTACGCATATTTATCAGCGTGAAGGCACTAACAGAAACAGAACGTCAGAAAAACAGTTTTCTTACAGAGCTACCCCAAATTCAATCTAAAGAAATAATTCAGTACCCTGTGATTGGCCAACTGATAACTCAAATACTAAATAAATTTGGCAGTAACCTAAGAACCAGAAAACTATTGTTTAAGCCATGATGGTATCTAATTATAAATAGTATAAAACAGCAAACTTATTTTCCATTCATGCTACTGGGGTCATAATACTCAATAAGAAAAATGTTGGCACACATCTGTCATCCCAGCACTCTGGGAGCTGAGGCAGGAGGACTGTAAGGTTAAGCTCAGACTAAGCAACTTAGTAAGATGTTGTCTTAAAACTAAGAAACAAAATTAAAAGGGCTAGAATGTGGCTTAGTATGAAGGTGCTGCAACCCCTGGTGCTGCAAAAAGAAAAAAAGGAGAGAGAGAAGGATAGAGGGAAGGAGGGAGAGAGGGAGAGAGGGAGGGAGAGAGAGAGAGAGGGAGGATGAATATGTTGGTATTTAAGCAATTATCTAAAAACATATTTGAATTTGTGACTTTACGTGAGAGAGGCTTTCCCAAACGGGTAAAAAGAAGAGCTTATCAAAGAGGGACACTGGCTGATAACGTCATCTGTACTTTATAAAATATAAAGAGAATAGGCAAATGTCCTGTGAGGTGCTATAATTAGACGGTACTTTTAACATAGCTGTAGGTTTTCCAGAGAGCTATAAAGGTCAAGAGAAAATATTCTCATTTCTCAATTTTAAGAAAAACTAACGTAGAAATAGAAATTTACAAAACAGCTAGATTTGGGGCAGTAATTCACTTTACAAAAGGTGGTACCATTGAAAGACATTAGCAAGATAGCAGACTGGGAGGCTTCAGGACCTTCTTCCTCCAGAGAAACTGATTTAACAACAATATCTGGACTATAATGCTACTGAAAGAACTCTAGAGGTCACTTGAGAAGCTACAGTGCCCAAGCCAATGGGAAACCATTAAAAGTGACAAGGAAACCAGCAATATATGTATCTATATCTATCTACCTATCTATAGATAGATAGATCTGTGTCCCTCCTCCAATACTTCATGTGGCAGCATTGCACATCAGGAAAGAAATACCCCACATTGGGGGCTCCTTTCTCAAACTAGAAACAAAAGAATATATCATGCATCTAATGTCCTGGCTTCTCTGGGAGCTACATGAGGGACCAGTTTCTGTGTCTTCTAATTCCAAGTGCTGACAGGACCAGTAACATAATATGAGAAGTCATTGAAAACAGAAGATAGCAGGGAAGTATGTATAGCAGACTCCTCTGCACAGTATTAGCAGGCTATAGTGGCACAAGCTTCTTGCCCCTCTGTAATTTGGCTGTATTATCTTAGGAGTCTGACTGAAGCTTTCCATGACTCAAATGGGCATGTCAGATAGCAGAGTTGGGCTAGTATTGCTCCTCTGCTAATGACTGGTATCAAGACTTAAGTCCTAGTCCATGAAGTAGCAGGGCTAGGGTGAGTTCACTGCCAGGCAAAGTCAACTGACTCTAACTAAGTTCTTCCCCTCTGAATCAACCATTTGTTCTCTTCTGCAAAAGATACACTAGTGCCCTCCTGTTTATGATACTTGTTATCAGCAGATGTCCCAAGGTCTGCTCAGCTTCCCTCTTTCCCACACTTGTAATGAATAAACACTGGATGTTCTTGGAGTCCTTTGTCTTTGCTGCCCAGAACAGCTTGGATCAACCCAAGACTCAGTTTCTTTCAAGTCTCTGTCTCTGTGTCTTTATTCCCTCTTTCCCATCTTTCAGACATCATACTGGCTTGCATGAGATCAAGACCCACAGCTGGGGTTTTTGATAATGTCTCCTGTAAGAATGTTAGAACTATTGTTCATAAAAGTTTTAAGAAGCCCTAGAAACTCTAGCTGGAAGCCTTTCCTCTGTACAAAGCCAATAGGCAAAAACTGCATCAGGTGGTCATTTTCAAAGTGCCAAAATTTCAGCAAAAGATTATGAAAACAACAATGAAAATGAAAAGTCCATACTTTCCACAAGGCACAAAGGATCAAAACAAAATTATAGAAAATAACCCCAAGGAAATACAGATCTATGATCTGCCTGACAAAGATTTTAAAATAACAGTCATAACAATACTCAAAAAAGTCAAAGAAAACCAAGATATACAACTAAAATGAAATCCGGAAATGATGCATAAACAAAATGAGAAAATGAGAGAGAAAGAGAGAGAGAAAGAGAATAAATTACTATCAGAAAACATTGTGCAGCTGAAAAATACAACTGAAATGAAAAATTCGTTTGAACGGTTCAATGGAAGAATATTTGCAATTGGATTTATATAATTTTGCAATGCTAGTAAGACTAGCCATCTGCCAGAAATCAAGGCAAGTCCTTATAGGAAGATTCGTTCATCCTAGGCCTCAAGTTGTTTAACAAATAATTTGCAAATGCAAAATATTTCAATTAGTTCAGGCCCCACTGTCATGACTTAATCCCCTCCCAGTGGCCTTAATTTACCAGTGGTTATAGTGTCGGCATATAAATCTTTAAAAACCAGAAACATTCAGTCCTTAACACAAGACCTGGCATACAATAGAAAGTAACCAGACATAGCAGAAACAACAGAGAGTAGAAACAGAGCCACAAATGTCCTAGATACTGGAGTTACCGAAAAGGCAATTTGTTAGGGTTTAAATTTAAAATATCCCCCAAAAGTCTTGTGTTCAGAGGGGAGGCCTAGTTGGAGAAAACAGGTTATGGAGCATGTGACCCAAGAGGGTACATTCTTGTACTTGGCTTCTTCTCTTTTTGCTCTGTTTCCCAGACATAATGTGAAGAGTTTTTCTCAGCCAGGCACTTCCACCATGTCATTTCTGCCTTGGAGCCAGCTAATCATGGACTGAACCCACTGAAGCTTGGCTGAAAATAAACTTCTCCTCATTTAAGTTGCAGGTGTCAGGTATTTTCCCAGCAATGGGAAAGCTGACTGATACACAATTTAGCAATAACAATACTCATTATGTTGAAAAAAAAGACAAGATCAAGTATTTCAGCAGTGAATTGAAAGTGAATAGATATTAGCAAATTAGATCTCAATTGGTAACAGTAAAAAGGTATGCCAGTAGTTAAGAAATAGTGACTAGAAAATTACTGAATTAGGGCCAGGGATTTAGCTCAGTGGTTTCACCACCTGCTGCACAAGCACAAGGACCCAAGTTCGATCCCTGGTACCAAAAAAAAAAAAAAA